>JAUMJM010000053.1:22562500-23762500 GCA_033558235.1 Neomorphus geoffroyi | reverse complement strand
GAGAAAGTGTTCCGTGCAGAAATGGGAACTACCAGCTCAATCTTAGATATAAGGGAGTCTTAGGTGTTTACTGTACCGTGGTGAAGGTTAGAAATGCTCTATCATGAATAATCTTTTGTGGGACAGATACATTAAATGACTTGCAAGATTATATAAGGAGTTGATTCTGGATAGCTGCTTAATTGTTTTAATGTGGAAAAGGTATACAAATGATACACAGTAGCTTGCAGTTATTCATTGATATTTCCATGTGGTTTTCAATACTGAATCCTACTAATGGCTGTCCAACATATGTAGATGGAGCAACCTGTGTCTGCCTTATATGTCAAGTAGGTAGAACTTAAGATAGCTTTGTGAAATTCTACATTGCATTTACTCTGCTGTATATTGAAATACTGATTTTTTATAAATTTGAATCTAGATTTATCTTTTTATATGCTTAATATTTTTTTTTGTGCTGTACTAGATGCTTGTGACGACTCCAGAGAAATGGGATGTAGTGACAAGAAAAAGCGTTGGTGATGTAGCCCTCTCTCAACTGGTGAAACTCTTGATTCTTGATGAAGTTCATCTGTTGCATGAAGACAGAGGACCAGTACTTGAAAGTATAGTAGCACGTACTTTACGTCAGGTAAGAGAAAAAAAAAATCATTAAAAAAATTGTATTTTGATCAAGAATATTTCAGTGTATAAGAAGAAATGCTTAGACAATGAAATCAAAGGCATCTTACAATTTATTTTATAGCTATTCTGTACTAAGAATGAAGAAAAAATTTTGGTTTATGCTTTCTCTTCTGTATTACATCAACTATCAGATTCCTATGATGCATTATTTATTATAGTGCTACTTATTTATTATTTATTTACTGAATATTAATTTACTTACTGTACAAATAAATATAAATATATTAAATAAATAGTATTCAGGTTAATGTTTTAATATAACCAAAAGTGAAAGTATTTTCTTACCAGGAATTCTGATTTTTAATTATTTTCCTAGGAGAAAATAATTTTTTTAATTTAGTGTCTTAAATATAGGTAAAATTTTAAGCACTGCTAAAAGATACTATTTAATTTTAGCGTAATTGGTCCCTTTTTTCCCCCATGCTTTGTTGTACTTTCTAAATAAAGATTTTAAATGGCAGACGGAGTGAAGGGTGAGTGTGGGGGATTTTTTCTTAAATCTTGTACAAAAGAAGGATGCAGTTAAGAAATAAATAAGATTGGTCTCGGTGGGTGAGATGTGCATTTACAAAAAAAATAAAATGTGGAATTTAGGGATGAATAAAAAGGGTGGAATTGGGATAAATGGGAGGATAGAATGTCCTTTTGGGGTTTTTTCTTATGCACAGCAAAAATATGTCCATACAAATAATTTGTTGTTATTTAATCCCAGCCAGCAACTAAGCTTCATGCAGCTGCTCACTCTGGGGGGAGAGAAATGGGCCTTACCGGTTGCGATAAAGACAGTTTAAAAGGACAGCAAAGGAAGAGAGAATAATATTAACAATAATACTATATACAAAATAAGTGATGCACAATGCACTTGCTCACCACTCATAGTCCAATGTGCAGCGCATTCCTGAGCAGTGATTCCAGCCGCCCTGGCCACCTACCACTATTTCGTATACCAAGCACCATATCATATGGTACGGCATATCGTGTTGGCCAATTTGGGTCAACATCTGCACCTCCTCAATGGCAGAGGAGCTTGGGAAGCTAAAAAGTCCTTCGCTTAGTATAAACACTACATAACAACAACCAAAACATCAGTGTGTTATCAACATTCTTGTCATACCAGCTACTAGAAAGGAAATTAAGTCAATCCCAGCCAAAACCAAGACATTTGTAACAATTTAAAAATGAACATAGTTTCTGTTGTTATGGCTCTATTTGTAGCATGTTAACGCCTTTTAGCTTTCAAGATCCTTTTTTCTTGGTAAGGCTACACTAACTTTGTTAAGGTTCACTGGATCATCTGATGGCAGCTTCTGGAAGAACCAAATAAAATGGATGTCTGCTGTAATACAGTACAAAAAGTGTAAAGTTCCTGAATAAAGAGTAACATTAATAATAATTCCTTAGAAGAAGCTAAAGTTGGAAATAGACTACCTCAAGGGCACTAAAGCTTAACCTGTTTGATAAAGTATTATCTTTATTACATGGATTTGATTACCTTCTTTTCCTTACATGTCTTTGAAGTAAAGCATCCCAGCTTTTAGCAGTGACCATGTTGGTCATTGTCTTCCTGTCAGATTTGCAAGACTCATTCATTTTTTTTAATGCAAACCTTTGTGAAACTTGTAGGCTTCAGCTGTCCGAAATAGATGTCTCGAACCATTTTATCTGTCCTTCATTATTCAACTTGGCATCTTGCTTCTGCATCATTTGGACAAAAATCTCCCATAGATCCTTTTGTGTCTGTAAGGCCTGTGAAGGTAACTTAAGGAATATAAAATCTGGCGTAATTATGTCTTGGGTACTGAATCCTACCCTTAGTGCATTTATTGTGATATAGCAGTATCTTCCTTCAACACTCATTTTAAAAATAGCTCTCTAGGGTGCTTTAATCTTCCAGGATTTCAAGGTTTGTTTTTCCTACCAAGTCTGAGTTTAATTCTTCTGGAACTGAAGCTACTCATTTGTAGCCCTTCCTTAAGTGAAACAGCTGGGAAAAAACCCAAACCACAAATCTTCAAATTAACTATCTCAGCACCTTCCTGAAGGCCTTAGAATATATAAGTTTGTAAGAAAGATGATATTAGAGACCACTATGAATCTTTACAAGAAAGTGGTTGAAAAGAGGGAAAATTTACAGTATAAAGTACACTAAGAAAACCCACAGTTAATCAGAAGACAAAACTACTTGTAGAAATATTGAGAATTATGCAGAAGAAAACAATTCCAGACAAAAATATTTTTCATTGCAAGCCTCCCAGAAAGCCTGGAAAGAAAGAAACAAGAGATACTTTATACGAGTGTTTTACTTGTTTAATATACAAACAAATAGTAAGAAGGCTAGTTTTAAAAATTAAACTGAAATGTTGTACTGCGGCATCTGAGCCTGCAGGCATAGGTCTGTGAAGTCTGCAGTGTACATCCATAGCTAATTATGAAACTACTGGAACTTTTATTTGGTAGCTCAAAAAGATAACGTAAACTTTCTAATGTCAGAAGTATTTCACTGGACTTCAGTGACAATACTCTTACAGATGTTTAAAAAATATCACATCTAATAATGTTTTAATGATTTTTGCAAAGAAAAATATTTAGTTACTTTAGTTTCTTTGGTTCTGTTCATAGTTCTGGTTTAAGCATTTTGATAAAAGTTCAGAAATCTCCCTGGAGCAGGAACTAAACCCAGGATATTTAGCCTGTCCTTGGAAATGTCCTTCTGACTTCAGTGATTCTGTATGAAACATTAAGCTCCTCTCCAGCGTTTCCAAAAGTATTTCTAGAACATATTTTTCATTGATATCTATAGAAACTTCATACTCATTCAATATTCATGTGCCCAGCAAGTAAGAATAATTGTACAGTTCTTAAAAAACAAACAAACAAAATTGACAGCATCAATCTAAATTATCCTTATGTCAATTATACCACCGCAATAATTGCTGAAGTCAATTACCTGCTTTGTGTACTGGTTTAAGTCATCAAAAATATTGACTAGTTTTTCCTAATATGTAGTGGAGGCATTCAGAAAGTGATTAGACGAGTAATTCAAAGAAAAATCCATTGCAGATTAAGAATCACTAGGTCAGGCTGTAGTAACCAGGGGCTGTGCTGGCAGATATCATTGACATTGGCCCAGTTTCCATGCTGTCACTTTTGGCCACCGTGGGAGACAGTGTATGGAAGTAGCTGGATTTTTGGTCTGACTTGGAACAATCATGTCTTGTATCACTTCTAGGACAGAACTGTGATAAATTCCTTTGAATATTACTTCAGCTTTTTCAATAAATTACTAATAACTGCTCTGATAAGGGTATATTTCTCTAGTATCATCTACATCATCCTTCTGTAGCTTGAGATTATCTTATGAGACAATGTCATTATTCCTGCACAGGTCAGGATGTGTAATGTAGTGCCTTTTACATTTTGCAGGGCTTGTTAGCTTGTCTTACAGAAAAAACATCTCTCTTGGTTTTTTGCAATATGTGAGGATTGTTTTGCTTAGATGGTGGATAATAGAAAAAAGACAATGGAATTTGTATTTTTTGTCTTTTTTTAAGAATTAGTGTTCAACTATCTACTTGGGCCTACAACTGTGCCAGGAAAGAATTTTTTGAGATTTGTATTCTTATTCTGTTCAAATACAGCTATAAAAATACATTCTAAAAACGGGAATATCCTAATGCATTAGCACGTCTGTCCTAATTTGCCCCTTAAAATACTTGAGTTATGATTGTACTTTTCCCGAGATGAACACTGTGTCACACCATTTACTGTAAGAATTTAACATGTTCATTTTAACTTATGACATTTTTAGGGTCAAATTTTGCAAAACCCAGAAGGAGCATATATATTGGAAATGCTGACAGTTTTACTCATAGCAAAATGAATGGCATATTTGTGCATGTTTGCACTTTTCAAATTTTAGAGAATGTTTTTGCAAGTTATTTAAATTGACTTTGCTAAACATTTTGGTGGGAAAATTGCTTTGAGCTCTGTTATATACTGTAGGTATAACATCAAACAACTTCTTTGAATCCAATTTAGAGCTTTGATGTTTAAAGTTTTAGTCTAGAATGTAATGCAATTGTAAAACTGAAATGCTTAAACTTTTTAATCAAACTTTCCACTTTTCTGTAGTATCTACTAAGCTTATTAGCTTGAAAGAAAAAAAATGCCCTTTTTTAAAAGACGCTGAATTATTTTGTCATAATTATCCAGAGATTCCGATGACTTCTTTCCTGCTTACGGGTATTTTTCCACAAAAAGCATGCTGAATATTGTACTTGAATGATATGTGAGTTTTTATACCTTCTCTCAACTATGTGAATGATAAATTAAATAAAAGAAAATCCATAGTAAAAGATTTCTCACATTTTGGGGAACTGAAGCTCCGAACTTAGACACACAAATATTGTTCCCATAGCAGTCTCATTCTTCAAATTTGAGTTTCAATAGCTTTATGATTTGCTATTAGATCAACAAAGTCAGTACATGAATAATAGGTCAGGCAGCACAGCTGGGCACGCAGTCCATGTGGTTCCTGGCATACGTTGGTGAGAACTTCTTCCCGTAGGAGATAGAGGGGCTTATTGGGGATGTGAGGAACAAATGCAGACTTGACTGCGGTGACCATGAGATGGTGGAGTTCTTCCCCTGGAAATTCTCATGTTTTCTTTCTGAGCTTTCTTTCCTCATGACTCCTTATTTAAGAAACTTTCTCTCTCAGCTATCATGTAGGTTTCCTTGGTTTTGATGCATTTTCAACGTCTCTAGTTTCTTATTATCTCCTCTACCTCTTTTTTTCCATCCCTTTTCCCCCCTTCATTTACCTCCTCACTAGAAATCAGAAGCAAACAAATTCAGAGGTTTCTCACCCAAAGCCAAATGCCTAATGGTTATCAAATAATGTGCTCAGTATCCCATTTTTGATAAAGAAAATTTGACCAAGGCCGATAGCTGATGACCTAAAGATAGCTAATTAAATCTATATATCTTGTGTCTAGTGGTAGCCCACTGTAGTTCCTATATGTGTCTTTTGAGGCTAGAATGGCATTGGCATTTCTTACCTTGAATGACTGCTGTTAGTCTTTTATCTCTTTGGTGTTCCTTGTATAGGCTAATCGAGTTTCTCAGCATGTTCTACTAGAGGTTAAACAAAAGAAGCTTACTGAAACCTTCTACAGTATTGGGGTTTTTCCATCTGTAGAGTTTGGGGGCTGTTTTTCTGAATGTTCTTATATTTTCAATTGTATTTTTAAAATGTGTCAACAAAACTTGGTGTAGAACTTTTGTGTTGGTTGTGGCATATACAGAGGCAGAGCATATTCATCCTATTAGTTTCATCCCTTTTATACCTCTAAGAAGTGCAGGTATTCATTTGTTAGCACATAATCTTTGGAGCTTGTATTCAGATGCTTATTCATGAAGTCTTCAGACAAACCTTTTTATAGTTGCTGCAGCATTCACTTGTTGCTATAAGAATGCTTCCTGAAAGTAGTGTCTCATTTTGCAGCTGTGAGCTGTTTTAGAATGAGCTAAATTAAAAGAAATTTAGTTTGAATGGGACCATCAATCTAGATTTATCTGTATGGCTGATACATACATCGGTTATATTGATTCTGCCAATCACCTGCTCTTCTTGTCATCAGTTACTTTTTATTTGCTGCATATCATGGATAAAATTATTGAATAGAGTTGGACTTAGAAAGCAGTTTGTCTTAGTTTAGAAGCATCTCTTTTTAATTGCTGTTTTTCAATTATGCATTCTGTTTAAAATCTCTCAGTTCATCAGCTTATGATAAATTTGATACTGTTTTATTGCTATTCTGTGATGTTATTTTTAAGCAGTATGGTGAGCAGCCATATGTCTAATGTCTTACATGAGTGTAGATCTATCTTGTTATCTTTGCTGGCAACCCTGTTGTGTAAAAATGACTATTTTAAAACAACATACTTCTTTAAAACAAAATCTAGTCTCCATTTGTTTGGAAAATGTTGCATATCAGATATTTGGATTAGTCTTTAGAAGCTTTTCTATTACTTTGCGTAGAATTGATTTCAGGAAGTCATTCTGCATGTCATTTTCTATTATTGATATGTGAACATTTTTCCATTTTCATGATACATCCATGGAATTAAAAAGGTAATAGTGTTTGTTGTGTGTTTTATGTTCTTTCATAATATGGTAAAGCAGTTAAACTGATTTGTAGAAGGGTTTGTATTTCCTTTTGTTTCTTAGTTTGCGAATACAATAGTAAGCATAACATGAAGAGGCATTCTGTCAGTCAAGAAAAACTGACATGGCACTTTGCAGGGCATAGAAATCTCTTAATAGGTATATTCAAAATGTCATTGCTTAAGGTAAAGTATTGTGTGGTTAATATATAGCTGAGGGAAAATAATATAACTTCTAGTAGTGCTTTCTGCATGGTTACGTTTTTTCAGTACCTCTAGATTTTTAAATATGTTCTAAATGGAGGACTGAGATCACAGTACTTTCAGGGTTCATTGGAAGCAGAGTAAAACTCATTTATAAAATTACTTAACTAGATGGTTGCCTAGTAACAAATGCATTCTGTGCAGTGTTTGAGTTGTAGATAACGTCCTATGTAGAATCTTCAAAACAGTATTAGTAATTACATTTTTACTATGTACTTTTGATTTTGCAGTTTTATTGGGTTTTCCATTTCTTTCCTAAAACTAGGAAATTACTGCCTATGTGGACTGATTGACAACTTCTTAATTTTTTCATTAGATGCTAAACAAGATATCAATAAACAAGTAAACACTGGTGAAACATTCTGACCAACACTCCTCTTACTCGTTTTGAAATATCTTTAATTCTTTTTTTTTTAATGTCCTAAGAATTTATCCTTTTTTACTTTCTTTTTCTCCCTTTTTTGGATAATGTGAAAAACAGGTCTTAGAGCCATTCTGTGGGTAGGGTGGTATCTAACCAATAAGTAATGAGAATCCTTGTGTGCAGTACTTCATTCTTACCACTGTTAAGCTGGGAACTCGGGAACCTAAGTTAAGAATTTATCTTCTTGCACATCTAGGCTACAATCTAAGAAACACTTGTGTCTAATTTTCTGAGTATCTGGCTGTAGAGGGTGTGTTGGAGTGATTCTGGGTCATCTGAATATCAGATTAATTTCTAGCCAGTGGACAAATCTTCAAAGATTAGAACATGTAAACTTGTCTGCTTCACTTAATTCTGTGCTCGAGTTGAGCAATCAGGGTTATGCTTTCCAGCTTGATTGTAATTCATTCTGTGAATGTGATATTTTAATACATGGAAATGGGAAGACTGCCAAGATCACAAAGTTCAGATAGAACTTTAGAAGTCAGATAAAAGAGTATCTCTATGCATACTCTGTATGCTCTCAAGTGGCGGCTGTAATGTAATGAGATGATATGAAAATCTTAAAACCTATTAGAAAGAAAATTATCCTGCTGTGATCAATTTACAATTCAGATAGGTGCTTCCCATCCCTGATCCTTTATCATTTACAGTGTAAACGCAGATGATGCTTGAGTGTGGAAATCGATACTGGATAGCTATCTTCTGTTTGGGCTTTTTGTATACATGGAATTTCATGGTGTGATAATCATGATCTGTGAGCGTGTATCATGAACATGTTGTCAATTTTTCACATGCCATCATGAATGCTTCTGAATTGTTATAGTAATTAGATATGTCAATTAAATATAGTTTTGGCAATTTTATTTCTTGCTTCCAGTGTAATAGCAAATCAATAAAATATAGTAAAGCTTTCAAAGAACATAATGTGCAAATACTGTGACAGTTCAGTTTTCCAAAGAAAGCCTTTTAAGTTCCAAATGGTGCTTAGATTTTTACCGAGATAATTAAAAACATATGAAGATTAAAATGTTTGAGATTGTGTGCCAGTAGTGAAGCAAAAACACTTAGCTGCATACCACCAGCCACTGAGGGAATGTAAACAGAAAACTTTGTCATCCAGAATGTCTTTTCAGTAATTTTGCTGTGATTTCAGGAAAAGTGGTTTTATTCTCTTATATATGAAGGCACAATCTCTAATTTGTAACTCTTGGACCAAATAATAATTAGTTGAAAAATGTATACAGAGAACTCTGTTCTAAAATGTGTTAGAATTCTACAAACCATTATGAAATATAAAATCTCTGTAGTGCTTGGATAGATAAGTAATAGATAAATAATTGAAACTTAATTGAAAACTTTTAATTCATCTGTTTTAATTAAATGGCACTTTCTTTCACTTTAACTCACAACACCCAAGGGATTCTGAAGCTTTATTCTAAGTAAAACCACATATGTTTTTTTTCAACAAGACTTAGCCACGTAGAAGTTACCAGCCTTATTCTTTATGAGACATTCATGCATTTGAGACAAGTTGGGAACCTCGAATATGGCTTCAGTTGTAGTGCATAAAAAGCCTTTTGATGAAAATTGCTGTGAACTTTGCTTCTAAATAATTATGCTAGTAATAAAGTTGTGAGCCAGCCTACACTGCTTTTAATATTCCACAAGGAAATGGGAAAATTCTTGCATACTTTCCTCATTCAAGTCTTTTGGCTGGTTTCATTCTTTTGGAAAATTATCAGGAAATACATATAATATGCGGGCTTTTATATGGAACAAAGTGTTTCATTGTGAAGCACCATTTCTGTTCCTTATTGAATGGGAAGGCATGTAATGCAAACATTTGAGGCACTTAACAGACATTTTCTTTCTTTCTATTTTTTTTATGAGGTGACTTCTTGGTATTTAAATATCTTGAAGTCTGCACAAGTACTGCTACACACTGGAGAAATGCAGACAGTCATGAACTAGAATAGATTGTCGAAGAGAGTTGTGGAAAGGTCTAAGCAAAGGCAAGACTAAGGAATTATATGAATTACATTCTTCTTTCTTTTCGGAATTGTGGTGTGATTTGGACTAAAGAAGAAATGATACCACATTATCTGTCCTAGATTTGCCTATAAATTGGTCTATCTATTCTTAACAAAGCCAGCTTTACTGCTATTGTTCCTCCATGTCATTTTATGACTGCTAACCTTTTAGAGGGCAAAAGTGCAATAAAATAGAAAGATGAATAAGCAGGATTTGATGTAATTACCAAGTGCTCTGGTTTCTTCAATACTGGGTAATCACTAATTCACATCTTTTGTTGACCTTTTTTAGAAAGTGTTAAATGTTTCTTTCACATTACTGTTTCATAAGGGATGTTTTAAAACTCTGTGCTTGGTTTCATGCCTTGTAACACTTGAATCATTTACCGGTTTTTTGTTTTTTAAACAGGTTGAATCTACACAAAGTATGATTAGAATTTTGGGCCTTTCAGCTACATTACCCAATTATCTTGATGTTGCTACATTTCTACATGTCAACCCCTGCATTGGACTATTCTACTTTGATGGCCGTTTCCGACCTGTACCGCTGGGGCAAACCTTCATAGGAATTAAGACCACCAATAAGGTAAAGAATCATGAATGCCAAAGAAAGGGTCGCTGTTTGTTTTGGTTGTGCTTCACATATATATGTGTAGTGTCTACTGGTTTATTATGCTACAGGCATTTTATGAAGCATATTTTCTTCTATATAAAGATATCCATAATTGAAACATGCTTTAAGAATCATTTTTTCCTCAGTTTACGATATTTGTATAGGCCTCATTACAATTGGTTAGCAGGATGTCTAACTTTGCATTGCCTCAGCTTCACTAATAAGATTTACTTAAATAAGGATAAACCATCACCCTCAGCTGTAAGGGTCACTGTAGCAGCTGATTATTCTATCTTTCTCATTTCAGTTTTCCATTTTGCTAGACACAGTGGTGCTTATTGTTTGACTGTAAGGACGCATGCAAGAAAAATATTCATTCATGAAACCTGGAGATATATATTGATATAATGTGCATTGATATATAAGTTGATGATGAAAACTTTATCATGCCAAGCCATTAACTATTGTTTGTTTACACATTAAAGTAGTCCCTAAATAAGCTTCTTTACTCTTTGTGATCTTGCTTACTTTGAGAAGCATTAAAGCCATGGGTACGTATAATATTGTTGATAAAAATCATAAGTGCAGTGCCACTTAACATGTACATTGTAAGTCTTCTTTTAAGACAGGAATTAACAGAAACACTTTCCCGTAAGATTTCCTATGCATCTCACTAGCTACCAACTAAAGCTAGTATAGCTCAGTTTTTAGAAAATCTTGGTTTGCTATGATTTAATTTACTAGAAATCAAAATATTTTCAATCAAAAGTTAATTTCATAGCTTTATTGATAATAGGATTTTTTTTTCTTTTTTATAAAAGTGGACATTGCCATTCTTACTGGGTTATTTCAGTACTTCATTCCATCTGCAGTGCGGGAAAGACACTTATTTTACAACTGTAGGGAGCCATTTCAAGTCTATACACACAAGAATAGTTTACCATATGGTGCTTACCATGATTTGCATATTTTAACCTTCATTAATTGTTTCATGTACCTTCACTGTTATTTGCTGTTGCTTTTCTTTAATCTTCTCCTTATACTTGATTTGAATATTTAGTTTATTTCCACTGTATGGTATGAAAAAAAGGAAAGACTGCATTTCTTCATACTTGCTTTAGAATGCATTTGTGATTTAAAAATCAAAGAAATATTAAAATAGTCCTATAAAATTTGAAATTCAAACCCCCAAAGTTTAAAAAAAAACCATGATGAAATGAGGAAATATTAGGAGGTAGTAGTTATTCTGTAATGTGAAAGCCTGGCAAACTCTTTTGGTAGTACCACAGTCAGGATTTTTCCTTTTTGCTTTTTCAGAAGGACGTCATTACAGATTTCACATTTTGCAGTCAAGATAATACACTTCATAGCAAACAAAAAGAAAAAGCATTAAGCCTCCTTGAAAAGGATTCTATTTAGGATAATACTAATACTAAAGCTGCCAAATGATTGTCAATATCAACATCCTTCTGGTTTACATGATAGGAGGAAAGCAGTGTAGGGACCCACAGAGCAGTTCTTGCAGAACATTAGCAAGTACAATCAGTGCTGTGTCTATATCCACACTGATGAGCTGCAAGGAGGTAGAAGCTGTTATTTAGTTTAGGTAGGTGCTTTGCCACAGCTTTCTGACATCACTGAAAAAATCTCCAAAAAAACCTGGAGCTGATAAGTGATTTGTGGAATCACGTGCAAACTGTAGGCAATCTTTCAAAGTCAGGGACAGCACAGTGTATTTATCATGCGTAGAAGTGAGCCAGGAAAGCCCTTAAAACTCTGTGCGTTGAAACGTTAGCATATGGAATGAAGACTGAAGTCTGGCTTGTTCAGTCAGAAACTGTTAATATCAGATATTTTTCTTTAGTGTCAGTTATTGTTCTTTATACACATCTATGTTTTTAGATATAAATGCAAAGAATACATGAAGTTATGTTTGTACGTGTATTTATATATGTTCACATGTGTTTTCATGTGTGTTTCTCGTTAATGATTTTCACTTGTTATTTTTTTTAAAAATAATTAATAAAAATTCTAACCTGTCATTTTCAGAATAATTAGACTAGCTCCTTGTCTCTTGTCCCTACTTGTCTCTTGCACACATGTCCATCTTGTCTCATCTTTTTATTACTATACTTGTATGATTCCAAATATGAGTGTTCTCTTCTTCCCTCTAAAGCGCTTTAAAGCTGTTTTTTCAACTTTCAGCTATTCTAGAGAACTCTTCAGTACTAAATTTCCATCTTTGAATTTTATATGCTTTGCTCCTGTAAAATACTTATTTGTGTCAAAAAACGTTGAATATAAAACATGAATGCACAAATAAAGAGTGGAACGATTGCTCTGATTTTGAACTTTATTTATTTTGATTTGTCACGACCTTAATACTGAGGTGCATTCAAGTAGGTGCTTGCTGTTTATATTGTGTAATGTTAAAGAAACAGAAAAATAATCTTTAGAGTAGCTTGAAGAATGCTTTTTATTTTAGCTAAGCTCTTTATTTTGGAAACTTCCTGAAACATTTTGTTTATACGTAATTGGAAACACCATACACGATACTCTCACTGTTCCCAGTGTATGACCCAACTGTGAAAAAAAATTTCTGTTCTTTGTGGTAAAAAACTGACAACCAGTAATTTCCTGGACACATATATCTACAACGTAAAAACTATTTTTAGCCAAATGGAAGGACTTAATGTTAAGTAAGATGATGTAGTAAATGGATATTTCATCAATATCCTGTAGGACTTATACTCCTTAATATGAAACAGGTAAATTAAAGAATGGAACTGCATTGCATCGCTTTGGTCATCAAAAAAACCAACAAAGCTACATAATAAATTTTCTGTCCACTGCCATTTCTCATATATTGTCTACTTATTTTAATGTTCTGTTTGTGAATTTAAGACTACCAAAATGATATTGTGAGTAGTAAGAATCAGTATATTGTAAATTTAATTGCATAATCACATTTTTCTTTCATGGCTCACTGTAAATTGCTTGATATGTGGTAGAAAATACATAAAGATAGAAATGCTTTCAATATGAAATATGATGCTTGTTTTTCAGGTGCAGCAGCTGAACCATATGGATGAAGTGTGTTATGAAAATGTGCTGAAGCAAATAATGGCTGGACACCAGGTATTTACTTTTTTCTTTGATTTGCATTCAGAACACATATAAAGAGATTAGTTTGACTGTTCATATAGATGTATTAAGAAATTTTATTATTATCATTATTTTGAGATATGTCACATCAGAGGTCATCTCTAATCTTGAAAACAGTTTATAGAAACAGCATGCAAGAAAATCTAAGCAGGCTAAATAATGTTAGGTTATAGCTAAGGTGAAAATCCCTGGTATTTTATTTATCCCTTAAAGTAATTAATGTTTACTTATGTCACTTCTTTAAAAATGACAAGGCAAAGTAGGTCAGTGTTTTAGAGACCTTACACTTAGGTGCATTTAATGATTAAAAAAAGAAAAAATAAAGCACTTACGATTATTCTTAGCCTTTCCCGTATCTTTCACATTCTAGTGTTTCCTGTTAGAGATGAGGGATGAGAATTATGCAGTGTTCCAGACACGGTGCGCAGGGGCTCAGCATCTGTCATTTGAAATATCCCCAGTTTTGTGTTTTTTCTTTTTAAGGGATGTAATCCCTTGTTTTATGTTACAGTAAGGTTTCTGCAGCGAATTCCCAAGTCTGATGTTGCTCTTCACTAAGATTGTGAGCTTAACTCATTTGCCTGAGTAGTTTATCATTCCGTTATTATTGTGCTCCTGAATCAACCCCACACAATGTCTCATTTGTGTTAAGAGTGTTGCACATGCAGCAGTGTGAGCAGCAATATTTGTAGCAGGTGTGGCACCTCTTGGGAACAGGAACAAATGCTAGTGCATTATGATCCCTGAAGAGGCTTTTCTGTAAATAACCTGTATATAAAGGAGGGAAACTTTCCCACACAGTCACAGGAAGAATTGCATGTTTTCCCCTTTTCACATAAAATTCAGATTGTGGTAGGTTTTGAAAGATGAACAGTTGGTTTATGACTTTTGGGGGGGGTGGGGGGGCGGGAAGGTGGTGGTGAAATACTTCAGCAACAGCTTCTTAGTCCTCCTGCTCCTCCTGCTTTAACACCATTCTTTCACTTGTCTTCTCTTGTTAATATCAGTTACTGCTGTTACATTCAGAAAACTTTCACGGAGATTACATATGGAAATGCTGATATTTTCCTGAGTGAAGGTTGTTAGCAAAACTTGTTGACAGTATCAAGGGAACTTTAGTTTATTTTCTCCTCATTGTCAATTTTGCACACACCTTACCAAATTCCTAACACTGAGCTACATTTAGTTGCTTATCTTTCATTTCTTAATATGATTGTGTGTATTTTCACTTGCTGTAGATAAATCTACAAGTAGCAGATTCTTTAAATCAGTATGTCTAAATGATTGGATTCCAGGCAGGAAGATGCATGCTGTTCCAGAGTATTTATTGCCCCTCCATTTTCTTTACACTGGGGAAAGAACTGTCAACAAGCATATATAATTTTATTTGAAAAATTCAAGTACAATACGTTGTTTAATTCTAGCAGATGTTTTTGTAGCTTTCCTTGAGAATAGTTTTAGTTCCTGTAATAGCAGCTGAATGCGTGTTTTGTTTTAAGGCATGAGCTACAGCTGAAAGAGGTCAAGTGAAGAGCTGTATTCTACTCAATTTTACAGTTTCAGCAGCTGATACTATTGCTGATCTCAATTTCTGAAAATTATATTTCAAACCAACAACCAAATTAATACACTATTTTCAGACAAAGCAGATGTGTGGTTTCCATTTCTATGTAAATGTTGGTTTGGTTTTAGAATGTTTCAGTTAATTTGATTCAGTTGATTGTAGATGTTTAGCATTTTATTTGTTTGAAAATGTGTGTTCTGGTGTGTTTCAGAACTGTCTTAAATACAGGTCTAACTACCAACCAGTTACACTGAACTTATCTTCAGAGTATTTAAAAAATATTGGTCTTGATACTTATGAAATAAATTTTCATATCCTGGAATGAATGATATACAAATCATGGTATACAGTCTTTGACTGCAGAATCAAGCATATCAGCGTTTTGTATAATACAGTTAATTATAGTGTGTAGTTTTTACCATATATTAAAAATTAGGAGGTTTTCCTTTTGATGAGTATGCTATGATAAATGATCTGTCTAATCATTAAACTAGCTGCATATGTTAGAAAAAAGTGAGAAAGATGCCTGCGCCATGGAGGGAGATTAATATTATGACTGAATATCAGGAATATCATGATAGGAAGGTTTTCTTTAGTGTCTTCATAATTTTGAGAAAATCCTCTGATCTTCTAAAGTTACCACCTTCTCTCAGTGGTTCTTATGAGTCCATTACCTTGTGTCCATATTCACCGTAGTCTATTACCATCATGCTCAATTAACTTTCTTAGCTTCTGTTGTCCTTGAAACTTTACATTCCATGTGTGTAAAGTTTGTTTGCTTTTTACCAAAGCTGTGGTTTATAAAGATGTACTTAGACAGACCAAATACTTTAGCAAAAATTTCTACAGCAGTTTTTTATCTGTATGGATTTCAGGAAATGATTGGAATCTTATGACTATTCAGGTAGTAGTGTGTGACAGACATAGATCTCATTAGTGGTGCTCCAGAGAGTCAAAAACCTACCTGTTCTTTTTTATACTGAAGAGCAAGAAAGAAATACCAGAATGGGAGAAAAGTACTTCCTCCCTTCAGTGGTTCTATGAGTTTATGCACACCTTCCTGTAGCCATCAAACTTTCACACTGTTGTTTTAAGATTCTTTACCAGAGTCTTTGGAATGTCTTAAGAAGTTAAATTCAACATTGTTTATCTACTGTTCTGTTACTCATTTTCTAAGATTTCTACCATGCCAGAATCAAATAATTTACTCTTATGGAAGCCATCCTAATGTTTCCCTGTCACATTATAAGTTATATTGTGATACCTGACTGAAGTTATGTGTTGAAGTGTTTTAATAGATGTACACGTGTTTTCATTTTTTAAGACTAAGGCTGGTAGGAGGTAGTTGCATTCTACAGGCATGTGTTTTGACAGATGGAGAGAAGCTTTTTATGTTGATTTTTCAACAGTCATCCTCTGCAAGACTTCAAGCTCTTCCTGGCTACTGGGAAATTAAGAGTTGGTGAATCAGGCTGATTCAGCCTTTAATTTTGATCCATCTGCTCAAACTAATGAGATACCTCGTTTGTAGGCTTCACTTTGAATTACAAAATGCAACTGAAGCTATAACATTTGTCTTATAGCACAATTCTCCTCTTGTTTAACTTAAGGAAAGATACAATGATAGATAACTTGCCCTGCTGAGTTTTCTAGGGTTTTTGTTATAGTAACTTTTTGCATGACTGCAGAAGTAAGATCAGAAAATGTCCCAAAGGTTTCCAGCTTTTTAAGTCAATGTGCTCTTTTTGTAGGATTAATAGCAATGCAGATCTTCATTAGGAGGTTTCTCTGTCAAATCCTCTTAAGAATGCTTTAAGTGAGAACCTCTAGTGCTATTAAGTCTGCTTTCCTGTAACTGTCCTTCTGTGCTTTGTATTAGCTGGGTAATATTTTTTCATGTCATACTTTGAGTAAACTATGTTCTTACATTATCGGAAAATGTGTTGGATCCTCTTGGACTGATTTGCACTTTGAGAGTTTTATTTCTACCTCTTAATAAACAAAAAATTCTTTATAAACAAAGGGAAAAAAAACCACCAGAAATTACGCACTCTTTGTCAAGAGAATTTGACTCCACAGTCAGTTGGAAGTAGATTATTTTTGCCAGCAGTTATCTTTTGGGATACTGGTCTTTTGAAGACTGGCTTGGTCACCAGGAATTATCATTCCCTCAAAGTGGGATACAGCTGTATCTTGTCAGGTGGTCACCAATAGTGGGCCGTGTGCATTAACAGTGTTAATGCAGCTACAGAGCTGGAAAATTTTCTTCACATTTTATAGCCCTGTGATAGAACAAGTTCTGGGGAGCAGGTAGCACCTTTCTGAGGCACCTCATAGAGAACCTCACAAGATCAGCAAAGACAGTGACTGAAGACCATACATATGAACATCATTTCTGTAATCAATTAACACACCACATTAATAGCTACTTTAGAACAATACATATTCTACTGTATTTATTTTCACAGTGTATGAAGGGGGAAACACTCCTGTATTATGGGTTGCTAAACAACATAGTATTTTTAGGAGTTTTGAGAAAAATCCGTATATGTAAGGTTGGGTTCTTTTCCTCTGAAACATATCATATGTAAACTTTAACTTTAGATTAAATTCCTTTATCTAAAAAATCACAGAGCTGTTGCTCTTTGCCAAGGTTCAGTTGCTTAAGTTAAAATCGTAGGGAATTAACTGGTTTTGACTTTGACCATTACTGATATTACATACGTTCACATCCATTATATCTTTTGCTGTTCTGTCTCACTGTTTTGTTTGACCCTGGCCACCAACTAAGCTACACACAGCTGCTTTCACCTTCCCGCTGCTGCAGTGGGATAGGGAGGAGAATGAGAAAAAAACAGCCTTGTGAGTTGAGATAAGGACAGTTGAATAAGACAGCAAAGGAAGAGAGAGTAGTAATAATAATAGTAGTAAAAGAATATACCAAACAAGTGATGCACAGTGGAGTTGCTAACCACTTTTTGACCAGTGCCCAGTCCATCCCCAAGCAATGATTTCAGCTCCTTGGCCAACTTCCAACTTGGCCAGCTTGGCCCATTTATATACCAAGCGTGACGTCATATGATATGGAACACCCTTTGGCCAATTTGGGTCAAGTGTCCTGGCTGTGCTCCTTCCTGTCTTCTTGTGCATCTCCTTGCTGGGAAAGCATGGAAAGCTGAAAAGTCCTTGACTTAATAGTCCTTGACCACTGAGCAACAACTAAAAATGTCAGTGTGTTATCAACATTATTCTCATCCTAAATCCAAAACGCAGCTCTATAGCAGCTACTGGAAAGAAAATTAATTCTATCCCAGCTGAAATCAGGACTGAAAGCCAAAACCAGGACACCCACTACCTTAGTCACGGAGAGATGTTCATATGTTTCTCTTTTTGTCCCCATCAGCTCTTAAATACATGTGCTGTTGTGGATTTGTCAGAACCTTACCGTTGGCTATCTTTTCTTTTTCCTTTTTTTTTTCTTTTCTTTTGGTGATCTGAACATTCTCTCTTGTCAAAAAAAAAAGAACCTGAGATTGCATAGGATTTCTTGGGATCTTGTTCTTAATTTCTTGCATTAGGAATCAAAAGGGAAGTTGCTGATGTAAAACTCTCTTCATTTTGCCACATTCCTCTATTCATCTCTTTTCTTTCTACAACCTTTTCTTATTGCTCTTTTTTTCTCTCATAGCTGATTCTCTTTGATAGTACTTAAATCTTCAAAAGAAATCCTGTGTTCCTTTTGTTCTTCATGGTGTTTGAGCAGGTCTCCCATATTTACGCTCTGCATCTCAGTTTCCTCTCTGGGTTTTTTTTTTCAGACCTTCAGTCCTCTCTTACTCTGTTTGTCTTCAGCCACACATATCTAAGTTTCAGTCCTGGCTCCTTTCCCACTGCACTTTACTCATTTGCCAATTTGGCTCTTTATTACAGTTTTCAACTTGGAGTGCCTTTGGCATTCTTATGTCTCATGAAACCTCTTTTCCCTTTTAAGACAATGGATGTCTCTATTTTCCCACTGCTTTGGGGAATTTTTTATGTAACTCTGAGATGGTATATTGTCTCTTTTAACTTTTCTTTCGATAGCTCTGGTACTCAGTGAAACTCCTTGAAAGTTCATTTTCTCACTAAGCTTGGTATTTTCAGTTCATAGCAAATCCTGACTGTTCAGTGGAAGTTCTGGCATCTTTCTGTGGTTATTGCCCTTGCTGTCTGCAGACATTGATGCTGAAGTTGTCAGTACTTAAATACTGGGGAGGCACCATGGCTTTGCTGGAAGTAGTTTCAATATACAAGAAAGAGCTTTTCTGGTAGTCAAAGATGCCAGAGTGTCTGTTGCAAAGAAACCTGGATTTTTGGAGCAGTAAATAACTGTTAAAAGCCCCACCACAATGTCTAAAAGCAGATCAGTAATAGTATTCCTACATTTTTGGCAACAACTCTGGTTAATTTAAGTGGAACAGCCTTTAGGAACAGTAAATTAGTGGAGATTTGAAAACCTTTTTAGAAGTAACATACTAAAAATCTCACTACTGGGACGAAAAATGTAGATGAAAACTCATAAAACAATGAACAAAATACACAAACCTAGCATTCTTGTTGATGTATTATGAGTGCTCATTTCAGACTGTCCATCTTATGCTGAAAGTTCAGTTGTCTTAACAACCTTCTGAAGAAAACTGCTTTTTCAAATATCTTGTTAGTTCCTGAGCTTTTGCTTGATTTGAACTAGTTCCATAGGTTTAAATGGCTTCTTCTGTGTCATCATTTTGCTTTTCCACTATTGTCTCAACTGCAGCTGATATACCTATGACAAGCTTTACCTTTCATCTTTTAAAATGAAATTTGGCTTTATTTTTCCAATGGACAGAATACAGCCATGTATACTTGTTAAATTTTTAATTAGTGTATGCATTGGGTGGTCAGTATGCAGTTTTCAAGAGATCAAGCTTGCTTTATTAATTAGAATTTATGTACTTAATTAAAATCTTGTTCTGAACCACTGTTCTGCATTTAGTTCATTAGAAGTAATATTGAGATGCCTGATATTTTTTTAAAATCTTGGAATAATTTCTAAGTATCATCTTGCACAGATTTTTAGTACTTTACTCTTTCAGGTCAGTATTTTTGATGTCACTGATAAGAAACAGATTATACTTGAATTTATATAGTCAAAACTGGTTCTGTGCTATATATTGCACATAAAGCATTCACTTTGTAATTATTCTCTATTTACAACAATTGACTTGAACTTTGCAGTACTGAGAAGTGTCATCTTGTTTTTCTCACAACACTATCTTAAACCAAAAAAGAAACACTGAGTAGTTATTCTAAATCTATTATATTAAATTGTCAGAAGTGAATTTGACATGTATTAATTTCTTCTGTAAAAATGATGGATTAAATTTCTTTATTATCAATTTTCCAGCTGTTATTTGCTTGCAGAAGCCATGTGAAGATAAAAGTTTAATAAGCTTACTTACTGCAACTATTGACAGAGGTTTTATAGCTCTGTCATAAGATAAGGTTTAATAAAATGGTGTTTTCTTCAGTGGTCTCTCTGGAACTTAGTACCTTGAGAATTAGGCTTGTCTTAGTATTTTTCTTGGATAAAATAGTGTTTCTAGTACACTTTGGACAAATAACTCTGAAAAGTTACTGGCTTTGTTAAAAATGTATTTTTTATTTACATTGTTTTTTTCTAGACTTGTCTTACAGCCTAAAGAGTTTATTTCAGTCTGAGTTTTTTTAACTCTGTATCTTTACAGTTTGTTTCTACTTCATCACCTTGTCTATCTTATTTTCATATATATGTGTATGTATTTCTTCTATATTGATGTATGCACACATGTATGTAAGTATAGCAGCAGGATAGCTGAATTATGGTTGATCATTTTAGATGTTATTTCTTTGTCAACTGATTAAATGAAGGCTTGAATCATAGAATCATGGAATGGTTTGGGTTGGAAGGGACCTTAAAGCCCATCCAGTTCCAACCGCCCCGCCATGGACAGGGACAGCTCCCACCAGCCCAGGCTGCTCAAGGCCACATCCAACCTGGCCTTGAACGCTTCCAGGGAAGGGGCATCCACAGCTTTCCTGGGCAATCTGTGCCAGGTCCCCACCATCCTCATAGTGAAGAACTTCTTCCTTAATGTCTGATCTAAATGTTTCCCCTTCCAGTTTAAAGCCATTCCGCCTCATCCTTTCGCTGCTTGCCCTTGGAAAAAGTGCCTCCCCAGCTTTCCTGTAGGCCTCCTTCAGGTGCTGGAAGTCCGCTGTGAGGTCTCCCGGGTGCCTGGTACTTTGGATAGTTTTCTGCAGAATTTCTTATGCAATTTTTGCACAATTAGGGCCCATTTGTATTTATGGCTTCTTTAATGAAATCACAGGCAAACTAATTCAGTGATTGTGCACTGTTTTTATGTTCTGCATCTTCATCATTTATTTATGCACTTCATTTCCATAATAACTCCCTTTTGCAATTCTAAGGATATAATAGTTAATATAATATTATACCTGAATAAACAAAACTTTGTGTCTTAGTTTAAGTAAAAATACTATATTGATATGTTGTGTAGAAGATGCATTTCAAAACCATTATATACCAGGTGTTTCATGTTATTGTCAAATGATATGTATGTACTGTTTTCTTCTATATTTTCTGTTTGAAACTTTTGGCTTTAAGCACTCAATAAGTTGTCAGCTGCCTATATGAACAGCTGAGGAATTTGCTGGAAATGAATACTATAACAAATTGTGTATGTAATAACCTGTGATTCTTCAGTTAGGTAGCCTTCTAAATGTTCGTGTGCTATGTTTCTGTGTCTTATACTAATTTTTGCGTATATTTTTGTATGTACGTAATAGCTTGTCTGTATGTATGTACAATGTGCATATCGTGAGAAGTTAATTCTGCAGATCCCTGTCAGCTTCGTATTGCTCTTCAGTAAGAATTTAATGGCAAGGTTAAATTATACTGCAGAAGACATGTTGTGTGGTCCAAAGCTTTTGAAACCTCTTGCTCTGTAGCCCTGAAAGAAATGGATCTGTGTGCTTAGTTTACCATAATGTCCACCAATATACTTTGTGATTATTGCCAAAACTTGTGTAAATTTTTCAAAATATAACAAGATATCTACTGTCCACCACGACCTTATCCCTATGACAGACTTTTTAACAGATGTTACCAGAGAATCCAGAAGTAATATCATTAGTGGGTTTTAATTTGAAATATACAGTTAATGTAGAATGCTATGAAAAATAAGTTATTTTGAGGAATCCATAAGGATGTGAAATAAATATCCTTTACCAAGACATTAAAATGCATCAGGAAATTCTGTACACTTTTGTTCAATTTCCAGAATATGGAAGTTCTCATATGTGTAGTGCTGTGATATTGGTACATTTCTTTGTGGTTATGGATGAGATGACTCCAGAGTATGTTACATTTTTATATTCTCATGCATTTAATCATGAGGTATTTGTTATATTCTTAAGAGAGGATATAGAATTATAGAATAATACAGACTCATACAATGCTTTGAGTTGGAAGGGAACTTACAGGTCATTTAGTCCAACCCTCAGTATCTTAGGAAAGGCTGGGTATACAAGGTGTTGTTTATGAGAGACATTCTAATTGTTCAAGCAAAATTTACTGTTGTTTGCACAATATTGCATCATTTAAATTCTTCATAACTTTATTACGTTTCATTTTAAAATCTTGCTTATACTTGACGACAGTTCTTCACTTTCTGGATATTGTGGAAAATCTGTTGATTAGGAGCAAAAAAGGCTTTGGATAAAGGTCTGTGTTTTTAAATCAGTGCTGATAAGAAATAAACTAGAAAACCTGACTGTTCTGTTCTTTAATTGTTTAGTAGGTTTATTTATGTTACTGGGTCTTACAAAACCAGAAGATACAGACCTTGACATACTACCAATTTTCTTAATCTTTTTACTTCAGTAAAAGGAATGGGAATAAATGTGATGATTTCTTCAGTATACTCTATGTTTCCTTCCTTCAGTAGAGCTGGATAGAATCTAGTTAGGACTACTGGCTCCTGGGATATTTTTTCATATTATGGATGATATACATTTAAGTATAAAGAGTTCTGGAAGCATAAGAAGAGATCTAGTAGACATGACAACTCTTATTCTGGAGTGATATTTGTCAAAAATATAATTTATGATAGTGTGGAAACCTATTTTATTTTAAAAAGTCAAAATAGTTAGCGCCAGGACAGGAGAAAGGGAAATGCTTGAAACAAATTATTACACGATCTTGTTTTTCTAAAAAAAGACACAGTGAAAAGCTGCTTATAATTTTGAATAATAATTGTCGTTCAAGTCCATTGGCGTCAGCAAAAATGCAATTGTTAACTGCCTAATGACATATATTTGCATAGTAATAGCCTTGCTATTCTGGCTTGATTTTCTATACAGGAATAGAGATTTCTATTTCTATTTCTATCCTGTCAATTAAAATTCAGAATAATTTCTACTACCTGTAGGAGTCAGTGAAGTATTGTTTGTTTTTCTTATTGAATAATTTGCACTTTAATTTTCACCCTATTAATTTTTCTTATGCATTTTATCATATATTTGGCTAATGCTACAAACTGAAGATAGCATAGATCCTATTATACTGTTCTGGAACAGATTTCCTTTAGTGTCCAGAATCCATATTTAAGCATTGATTCCATAACTGAGCCTTTATTTTATAGACCATCCAATATAATTCAAAATATAATAAAACAGGATCGTAAACACAAGCACTTGCAATTTTTAAAGTAATTAATAATGTAGAACTTCCTGATGTAAATTAAATCAGACAAACCAATCATAATACATTAGTGGAAAATGTGTATAACTGTTTCATAGTTCTAAAGGAAGAGTGATTTCATATGGGCACGTCCTTCTTACTCAGAGGCATCCTTCCATTAGTGTTGCTGCATACATACTGGCTATTCTTCCTTGTAAAGGTCTGATATCATCAAAGGCTCCTATTTTATTGCTAGGAATATAAAGGCACTGTCCAAGCACAAAAAAGTAGGGCTGGGAGAGCCGAACCCCATCTGGAAGTGAATCTGGCAAGGGATGTGAAGGGAAACAAGAAGGGCTTCCACAAATACAGCAGCAGCAAGAAGGTGACTAGGGAAAATGATGGCTCTTTACTGAACAGAGCAGGAAACTTGGTGACAAAGGGCATGTAGAAGACTGAACTACTCAATGACTTCTTCACGTTGGTCTTTGCTGGTAAGATTTACCTACATGAATCCCAAAGTCCCTGAGACAAATGAGAAAGATCAGAGCAAAGACTTATCGTTATGCTTACCCTTACATAAATCTATGCAACCTGATTGGAGATACCCACATATGCTGAAGGAGCTGGCCGTTCTCATCACAGAGCCACTTATGATAAATCTTGAAAGACCTCACTGATCAGGGGAGATTCTTCAGAACTGAAAGACAGCATGTTATCCCTGTCTTCAAAAAGGATAAGAAAATTATTTCTGTAACCTGACTAGCAGGAGCTCAGCTGAGGTTATAATTTTAAAATGAAGGGGAAAAAATGTCAGCAGGTAAGGAAGAAAATTTATCAACCTCTAGTTAAAGAAAAATTCCTTGGTCTCCCCAGGCTAAAATGTCTTATTAGATATAATTCTAAAAAGTAAAGTTAATAACTAACAGCAGTAAGGTCATTTTTGCT
Organism: Neomorphus geoffroyi; assembly: GCA_033558235.1. Lineage (NCBI taxonomy): Eukaryota > Metazoa > Chordata > Aves > Cuculiformes > Neomorphidae > Neomorphus > Neomorphus geoffroyi. The sequence goes on along the minus strand of JAUMJM010000053.1, from coordinate 23,737,876 downwards.
GTGGAGTCTGCCTTTCATAGAGGGTTCTATGCACCTTTTAAATCATCTCCTGCCACTTGGAAATCAGTGAGACCGTAAGTTTTCGGAATGACTAGAATTCTATAGAAACAAGAAAAAGATATGTTAAAATATATGTGTGTGTATCATTGGAACTATTTGGGACCATTCCAAATATATTTCCAAATAAAAATACAAATACATTACCAAATACAAAGTTTTTACATACTTATGACACCTACAAAAATTTTTTTAAAATAGTAATAGCTCCACAAGTTCTGTGTTTAAAAGGCTGTGATTAAGCGGGAACAGCTTTTGCTAGAGATGATACAACAAAGATAGAGCAAAGACAAGAAGAAGGAAGAAAATAAAACCAAGAGCAACTAAACTTATACTGAGAATTAGAAGAGAGATTGTAACAAGTCAAAGAGGTCAGGGCAGGATGGGCGTTAATAATGAAACTGTAAAATAAAAAAAAATGAATAGAGGAAAAAATGGTAGTATTTCAGAATGTCTATGATAGCAGAGCCTTTTTTGTGGATAGATTTAGAGCACAAAAGGCTAAACAAATATAATCTCCTTACCATAGCTTTTTACATAGAATTTCCTGATCAATAATAAAAATGAGAGAGGTCTATACAATATAGTATTCATTACAGTGGACACATCTTGAGTAAACAGTAAATTTCCACATTAAAAAAAAATACAAAAATTGAAATTATAGGACAAATATCTGTATATTACAGATAAATAAATGAGCAAGTACACATTACAATAATACAGGTATCTGTAATCTAAGTAGGATTTGTTACCCTTAAAACCTGGTATATCTAAATAGAAATGTAATTAGATAAATAGCCATGTTAAATAGAAAATCTTATTAGGAACTGAATTTTGTAAAACTCTTGGAGGTGGCTTCTGGCTGACCTTAAGGAAGAAAATAGTTGGGTAGATTGATCTGTTGATCCACATCCCTAACTGTTCATTTTAAGTAGAATGTAATACTCAGGTCAAGAATTGGATACCATGTGAAAGAACATAGTATAAGGATTTAGCTGAGTGAAGCCAAACAATGTCTTGTAACTAAAATAAAGTATATATACGTCTCTAGACTGCATAATTGATATTGACATTTCATTATATAAATTCATTCTTTCATCTTATTTTTTTTGAAAGAAATGATCCAAAGTGTGTGGCAAAATCTGTGCCTTCAGTCTTAGAGGAGAGGTGCTAAGTAAAACAGATGCTGATCTCAAGCATTCAAGTGGCCAGCACTCAAATAACAAGATGGAAAGATACTTGAAAGAGTCAGCGTGCTTCCACAGAAATATGAGTGCACCATTTTGGAGTTATCACAGAGAATGTTAGTTTGAAAGACACATTTTCTAGTAGCAGAAGTCAGTGCGAGCATCTTTAGTGTCCAATGCAAAAAGAAAGGTGTTTCAAGTACCTGATTATAATGATATAATATTATACAACATTTTTGTTATGTGTGCATGTGCTGTGATTTTTCTTTCTCGTCTAAGTGAAAATAAGTCCTACTACTAGTGTCTAGTTACGTGTCTCTTAGAAAAGTACTCATTCTCATAGGTATTTTGAATAATAGCATGCTTTTCAGTGCTTTGGTGATGTACTAACACATTTCAGAAAGATTACAGCTTGGAACATGCAACACTTGGGGAAAGCAAGCACTTCCTGTTGTGAATTTTAAGTCTTTGGTGAAAATGTTTGATTTGTTTCATACTTTAAAAAATTCTGGGGAGGTAACTTAGCTAAAGACTCCTTTCTTGTATATTTCTTATTATTTAAAAGCTTTGCTTTCCTGGGAGCAGTAGCAGACACTTTCAGCACTAGGGCTCTATACTGCAGAGCTAGCTTTGAACTGCAGAGTACAGATCTAATTACACAGCTTGTAGCTGTGGAACCACTTCTCTCTATTCTAAATTACTTTTTCTAAATTATTTGCATAATTTAATGCACAGAGATTTTGCCACTGAAATGTTATATTCTCCGACACAGTTAGGACAGGCTAAATTAACCCTCTTAAGATTATACTGCTGTCTCACGACATATTTGGTAAATGGTTATCAACCTTATTGGGGGAAAAAACATTCAACAAGGTGTTACATGTCAATTTTTAACGTATTTGGTGATGTACAATGATTAAAAGTAAACACTAACCTTAAGATTGGGTGCTTCTGATCAGCTGTTTTCTTAAAGAGACTTGATGTCTTTCTACCTCTCACTGAGAAGTTCTTTTTATTGTCAGTAATTTATGCAATAATTTTAAATTTAAAAATTTCATCAGGTGTTAATGTGTGATCGCGAAATACATAAAAGTCAATTAATTCAAGTGTGCATTATTAATTTAAAAATAGTGGGAGGTAAATTTCTTGAAGAAAATGTGCTACACATCTGAAAATTAGGTGTCTTTCTATAAGAACTGTAGAAAGACTTTGGGGTTATTGTTTGCATTATAAGGTCTTAATGTCTTTCTGAATTAATGGTTGCTATGATGTCTGACACTGTCATACAAAGATCCTGGAAGAAGAAGAAGCCATATAAAAATTAAGAGAGTATCAAATTTGTTCTTTGAGCGGTGAATATTCTGAGAGGTTTTTTGAATTAGATCTTTATTTCATTTAGTTCTTTTAGTGCAAGAGATTTAATACATTAAAAAAGTAGTTCCCAATCCATTGTCTTCCAGGTCTTGAAGCATCTAAACTAGTATCAAAGTTCCAGAAGTTCCCAGGATTTTTGCAAAGCACATACTATGGCAAGCAGTGATGAGAAAGTTGGGTTTAGTTGGTTTTAGGTAAAAGGCTCCTTTTCCAACATGGTTGACATTCTCAGCAGCATGAAAAAAAAGGTGAAGATGTTTCTCATAAACTTTGTGATTAGTGTTTTCATTAGTTTTTTCAATATTGTATCAGCAATCCTGCTGCTACACTGGCAATATTCTTGCAGGTTTTTAACTGAGCAAGAATGCCATTGTTCTAGGAACTTTAATTTATTTTATGATCTTATTTCTCAAGGCATTTTTGTTTTTTCTAGTACCCCTCATAGCTGTGCTTTTGTCTGCATTTCTTGAGCTCACATGTACCTTATCTAGCATATCAAGTGGATGACGACGGGTGTGCCCAATTCTGTACAACTATTACATTGGTAAATCTTCCATAGTGCTGTCGTTATTTCAAATAAAATCAGGACACCAGACTGAAAAAAAGTTCAGATTTTTCTCTACCGAGACAAACTGATTCTTGAGGGATGAGTTTTAAAGTGTGTTAATTGAAAGGAAATTATTGCAAAGTATTCAGTGGACAAGATTCAGTTATACAATATACTTACATTTATATGTTTGTATAATATTCTATAGGAAAATGTCAGCTAGTTTTTTTTCCTACGGAAGTTCATATTACGGTGAATTTCTAGTATTTCTGTATTACTAGTAAAAATTAGATACAAATGCTACTCATCCACGAGTGTACTACTTTTAATACAGTTTCAAAATTAATGGAAGACTCAAATAAAATGGAGTATAAACGGTTAAAATACAATGTAAAACTAATCAAGAAACTCTATTTTGTTGTTAAAACATAAAACCTAGTAGTTTTTTTCGCTCTCTTTTTTTTTTTTTTATGGAATCAACATGGCAAAGATTTTTACACTTTCTAATTCAGGAGTTTCGAAATCACCAGGGTAAAAGACCATTCCTATTTCAACTTAATGCCTGATACCTCAGTTTGTAAACTTTCAGAATTTAGATTTTTTTCACAAGAATTTTTTTAGTATATTTGGCAAAGAATCAAATCTAAATGTGACTCCGTTTAAAGAGGAAACAAATTAGTAAAATATGGCATCAAGTTGATTTTAAAAGTCAAGTGTTTTTTTCAGTGAAAATTTTTAACACAGTTTGTAATAAACAAGAATTCACTGAAGAAGGCATAATGGATCTGTTAAAATGAAATTGCTGTTTTCAGTACTTACATATTTTTATTCAGGCTTTCTATAGAATATATACACAGAAAAGTAAATAGCCAAGTAATCTATAAAAAATTAACAAAGGCAGAAGGGACATACACTGTACTTTTGTTATGTTGTGGTTACCTTATTTTTTGAAGAAATTTTAAAAATATTTTGTCAGTGTAGTTTCTAAGAGAAAATTGATATGTTGCTGTGACATGTATCTGAGAATATTTCTACTCAGATGAAAGTTAGTAATTGTAGGATTCAGTGTTAATAAATTGATGATGGAAAGATTTATCAAATAATCTAAAACAGGTGAGGAGTAGTGACTGCCAGTAATCAGAGGTATGCACACAGTGTTTCTCTTTTTATCTCTTCTCTGTCACCTGAATTCATTTGCTTGGTTTTAATTAGAAAGTTATCATTTATATAAATTCACAACTATTATGTCTACTTCTACCTCAAATTATACATACATTATACAACTATAATTAAATTATTAACTTCCAAATTAAGAACAGAAGCAATGACTTGTTTAATTATACCCTAAATACTGCTACTTTGCTAGTAGTGTTTCATTTAAAGTAATTCAATTTGTATTCTGCAAGTTAATACAAGCATGATGGTGCCAAAAGGCCAAAATTAAACCCATAATTCTCTGGCATTTGATATACGAATCTTAACATTCTACTGAAACTATCTTAAAACAGAGCTGCATGGTTACATTTTTAGTTAAAATTAGATGGATTTAATTGAAATGAGAGTCAGGCACTCAAACCTTTCCATATGTGAGTTTTAAAACGGAAGTTGTTATACTTGATCAAATTGAAAAGTTGTCTAACCGAGTTTGTGGGGTCAATTTAAGCAAACCCTGGACAATACAAGGTGCTACGGGGAACAATACAGTGTTTTCTATACTATACCTTTCCCAAACATTCAAAACTGTTACTACAATGGAACTAAGTGGTATTTTCCCTTTCTACACCAACTGGGGGGCTTACTACCAAGATTCATCTCAAATGAGTCTTACTGTGAATCTTAGACTTAATTTCAGGCTAAACTGCTTCATATACACGTCTAAAGGAATAAGTATTAACATCTCGTTGCTGTGTCTTGGTTCAGATACCATATGTGAAGGTAATAAGCATAACCAAGTGACAGTGGTGTTGGTTGAATGACACCCAGCTGTATTTCCGAAACCTACTACAGACAGGAGTACAAATAATTACTGATGAGCACTCAACTCCTAGTTGATATTTTCAGGGAAATGTTCACAATGTTTCCAAGGTATCTCACTAAGTGATGGTTTAAAACCCATAATCTTATATTTTAGCTTAAAATTTTTATCCCCATATGTGTTTTGCATTTGTTGGTGCTTAAATTCATTCTTCTCTTTGATTGTCCAGTGGTTTGAGACTGCAATATGCAGTCTTTATAGTTCTTTATAGTCAATTTTTATTTCAACTGTCTCATAGTCAAGTCCTACTATCAGAAATCTTATCACCTTGCTATTTACTTCCAGTTCACTTAGGATGTGTCAAATAACACAACTCTTTACATCTGTGGTAATCATACGTGGTGAAAATGAACTATTTATTGGCAACAATTGTTTCCTCTTTTAAAGACTAAAGAATTAAAAAAGAGAACCTTCTCAAAAGCTCTTTGAAAATATTAAATACAATATAGGCAGGATCACCCTTCAATTTCCCTAAAGTAAAATTAGTTTTCATCAGTATGTCATGAATTAACTATTTTTTTGTTCTTGCTATAGGGAATATTTGTAATTAAACTGCTTTCAATATTTGGTCAAGAGTTTTGTTATTTCTTATCAGCCCTGTTTCTTTTTGTTTTAAGGTGATGGTGTTTGTTCATGCTAGAAATGCCACAGTACGAACTGCTATGAGTCTTAGAGAAAAAGCAAAAAACAATGGTCATATTTGTCACTTTTTGTCACCGCAAGGATCAGATTATGGACAAGCTGAAAAACAGGTAAGTGAATAATTTAGATTGCTAGTCTTTACAGTCCTAGAATTGATGTTTTTACAAGACAGTCCAAGATGGGACTAGATGAAGCATTTCTGAGCTTCTGGGGAGATATATTTTGCTCTTAAGCTTTTGAAAGTATCAGTGCTTATTTAGACACTCAAAATTATTGCTAAAGAAGTTAGAAAAAATTATATGCTTTTTTCAGCAGTGCGTATTGTGTGGCGTATCTGTCAAAGAAGTATTTGTCCACCTCGCTCTGTATTTCAATGAACACTACTGCTATATATTTTGTTCTTCTCTTCATTCTGATTGAATTAATTAGAAAGTATATTCTTATGTTGATTGGAACCATTAGAATGTCACAGAAAAAAGTTCTAAACCTATTTGGAATACATTTTATTGCTGCTTTTGCTTACATAGCATTTATTGTACAAATTAAGAGAGTGGTAGATAAGATGGCCTATAGGTTGGTTGACTGCATATCTGAAATAACTTCTTTTTCTAAGAATATTTATGCATTACACTGAGCTCTAGGGGATACTGAGTAAAATAGCAGATCATAGAATCGTGGAATAGTTTGAGTTGAAAGGGACCTTGGAGATCATCCAGTTTCAACACCCTGCCATGGGCAAAGACACCTTCCACTAGATCAGGTTTCTCAAAAATTCCCTGCTCTCTCTTTCTGTCCTCTACATCCCTGGTGTAATGAGTAGACACTATGACAAGTTTTTAAGCATAGAATAATATGAAGCATGTACTGGCATTGGCCACTTTTTTTGTTTCAAGATGTCAATGTCTTTTACTTTAAGTAAATTTTTGATACTAGTGAGGAGAGATTTTTGTGTTATTTTTTAATTATGAAGAGCACATTTAAAATCAGGGTATTTTTTTAATAAACTTTTTAACTATTCCTTAAAGTAGTTGTCTTATATGGCACCTGCCAAAATAATGCTTTAAAACCAACTGTCTGTTCCCAGTAATCTTTTTTCCATGAGGGAGTGAACTTCTGGTTGCCAGAATTCACCTTGCTAGGGTAACCTGGTTTTGCTTAGCCTCTTTCCTGGCTGCTCTTCAGCTTAAGCAGGAAATCCTGGAGTCATAGTACTGTAATGACATTTTAAGAGGTGTACGAGTCTATAATACACCAAAAGAATAAACTGTTCATTGTATTTCAAACTGCTTCAGAAAGTAATGTATAATATGAATGTGTTTTGATGTGCTGTTAACTACTTTTGGATATAGCAGGCAGATTACATCTCTGAAACGATGCATCTTATGTATTGTGTTGGGAAGGACAGACTGGGAAGAGGAGGAGATTTGTGCTGTCTTTCACAGAATCACAGAACTGGTAGGGTTGCAGAAGACCTTTAATATCATCAAGTCCAACTGTAAATCTTGTTAGATCTTTGGCAGTGCAGAGCTCCACAGTAAAACTGGCCATGCAAAGCTCCTGCCTGGTTCGGGGTCACACCAGAAAGGAACAGACAGGGAGGTTGTGTTTGAGGTCGGTTACGGACCACCTATTCATGGAGAGGCAGTGGATGTGACTTACTAGTAGCTCCTAGCAGAAGTCTCCTGCTGACAGGCCTCCAGCTTCATGGAAGATTTCAACCACCTTCTCAGATGGTGGCATTTTTCAGGTTTGTAGGCTGCGTTTAGAGACAGCTTTTGAATCTAACCAGGCCTGCTGCTCAAGAAGGGAAGAACTGAAGGTAACTGTTGCCATTAATGGCAAGTTTGGTTGCAGCTATTAAGCTCAATATTCAGAAGGCAATATTAGTAAACAGCAAGAGTTAGGACTGTGGTCTTCGGGCGAGTAGTCTGTGGCTTATTCAGAGAACTGCATGGTCGAATCCCATGGGAATTTTCCCTGAAGTAAACAAATCTCTCTGCTTTTACAATGTAGAAATGTCTTCAATAGGGAGGAGTTCATCTTCACTGACAGCAGTGATAATTTAGCATCATGATGCAGGAAATAGGAAAGCAATTGGGAAGGAGAGAGGTAATCAAAATGAATATTTAAGTTGTAAGCTTAGCTTTAAATACTATTAAAATACTATTAAAATGTGAATAAAATAACGTCAGTGTATATATTCATGTGAAATGCGCTTGTTATTCTAAGGAAATTCCGAAGGGAATTTGAACTTTTATCTTGGGAAACTAGTCTTTTCTTTCAACATGAAACTATAAGCATCATCCTTTTTCAGAAAAAAAATACGTTCAGTATGACTTGAATAGTATAAATAGTTCTAAATATTCTTAGATCTTACAGAGGACCTGGAAGCGTGGAAGTGTAATGTGAGAAAGCATAGAATTTTTTCCAATAGAATTTGATAAGTTCTTAAGAATTAGTACATATGAAGAGTGCAAAAGATTAGGCCAAATGCAGTTACAAATGAAGCTGGTGATGATTGTCTTGGAAAGCAAGACCGAGGAGTATGACTTAATAACGGAACAAATTTATAACCAGGGACTGATAAGAAAGAAGAGGTGTGAAAGAGTATAGCAGTGAATGAGAGAATTGTGTTCTCCAGCAGAGCTCACATAATGTTCTTGTGGCTGCCCTGAGTCTTACAAGGACTACCAACAGACGGAATAATTCATTAAATTCTTTCAGTGATCAGTATATGTATTATGCACATTTTACATTAATGCAAATTCTCATTATTTTGTTTCTTATGCATGTAAATATGACCTAGATCCTGGGAAAAAATATAGTTTTCATTGTTGTTGTTTTTATTAGACAAATTATATACCACAGTGTATTTAAGGGCTTTTTCATTAACACTTGTAAATAAATTAGTAATAGGTTTAATAAAAGTAAAGTGAAGGCCTAGTTATAATGAAATCTGTGGCAAAACATAACCAGGAACTTTTTCTTACGTACTTACATTTGTCCTTTCCCAGGATCCATTCAACAGACAAAGTTAAATTATTTTACTTACCATAAAAAATAGATATTTTGATGGTTGTCCCTGTTACCTACCTGATAAATATTATCTACAAAAGAACTTATTTACACATAAAGGAAATCTAATATGTGTTCGCTGTTCATAGGAAACTTGTCCTTTAAAATAAAAATGCATATCATGTATAGAAATTATTATATCATAATATATATCTTTGAAGCCTGTTTTTATTTATATACAGTTATCACAATAAGGATATTAATCAAATAAGATATATACTCTGGCAGGCAGCGACTCTGCATAAACAGTCATCAATAATCATAAAATGAGTAATATGCTAGCAACATTTTGCTGAGCAATTAAGGCTAACATATTAAGACTTATGAGTATACCAAAGATTTCAGTGATTAGAGCATGTGGGGTTTTTTTATTAAAACTAATACCATTCAATCTAAATTTATAACAGAAGCGACTATAGTAACAGCAGTTATGTATGGGCATCTTATCAAATGGTTTTCCAATCATGTGCTTAGTCATAGTAACTTTCTGTGCTAAAATGCCTAAAGATTTCAAATTGTAACAGGTAAAGACACAAGGGACGGTGAAGTCAAGCTTCAAAAAAGAGATTATTTTTTTTCCCTTAACTTTTTCCTTCCTCTCCAATAAATATATCTTGTAATTAAACACCTAAGGCTGAAATGGCGCTATCTGAAGCAGGTGCAATATCCATCTACATTCAGGTAACCTGAAAGTGTAGAAATGTTCTTCTCCACTGGTAATTCTAATACTGGAGAAATTTGCCGGCTAAGGTAAGACATCCAGTACCACATAGGTGTATAGACCGAGCCTGCGCATAAACGACTGTCACCAAGAATTATAACTGTTTGGTTTTCTAGCATTAAAACTGTCGGGGAAGAAACCCACATTCTTAGTGCAGCGAAGTATAGTTCTGAACAGAATGGGCCAGAGTTGTAGAAATACTGCAGAGACAGACTAAAGGATTCATAGTTTTTGTGGACAAGAAGGACTGCCTGTTGTGAAATGTTTATAATGTGATGTAGAGAATTGAGCAAAGCCAGAATTTCTCTTTGAGCTGCAACAACATCTATGTAGCCTTGATGTGTGTCCTTCCTCTGGACTGAACTGGCTTGCCTACTGATGTAGACCTAGGATTTCATGCTGGTTCTCTTCAGTAATTTACTATTTTTCACTGTGAAAGTTCTTATTCATTTAAATTACAGTGAATTGTTATTAGAGGTAGATCAAGCTACTCAGTAAGTCTCTTAATGACAAATTTCTGGTGGCCAGGAGAATAAACTCAGTAGAGCATTTATACGTACTTTTTCTTGGGCATTTGCTGGTCAGAGAGACAACTGCTCTAGACAGACTTTCAGTCTGACCTGGCACAGCAGATCTTATACTTGTACTATGAATCACATACCTCGTATGCAATACATTGAGTATTAACGTGATAAAACACATGAGTTGTAAGAGCTTTTCAGGGTTCATTTTAAAATCCATTCTCAAAATATAACCTAGGTTCTCTGTTCCCAGATATATGAAATCTCAGCCTGGAGGTGAGTCAAATGGCATTGGAACTGATCTGTCCTTGTAAGCATTTACCATTCGCTCAGAGTGACTCAGATGTCCAAACTCTACCTTTAATCAACATGATCACATTTTAGATCTTTGGTCACCAGTACAAATATGAAATATCCATGGGTCAAATTGTATTGCTAAAGAACCTCCTGTCAAATTCTGTCAAGCTAAAGTTTCTATATACAACTAATTTCTTTGAGCATTATTGCCTAATTTTAATTTTCTTTAATAAGTGGAATTTATTTTATATAGTACCAAATTCCCAGTGCCATACATTATAAATGAAATTTCTGACAGAAGTCTAACTGTATTATTTCAATGCTGTATGAGGCAGACTGATTAATTTAAGCTTCATAATGATAATATCATGTTTGTCTGACAAGTGCTATCTCATATAAAGGGATGTTTATTGGCACAGTTCCCAAAATTATCAGGCAGCAGCCCATTCAGTGTTGCCATTTCATGAAATTTAGCAATACCTGGAAGAGAATAATCTTGATAATGTAATACAATCCTTATTTTATATTTCGTACGAAATGTTCACTATAATGGATGAAGATGTTTAGAAACATCTAAAATCCAGTGTTATGACTTAAAACAATAAGTAACACTCAGATCATGTAAGTTCTAGTCTAGACACAGCAAGTATAAGTGAGGACTACTTGAACATATAGAAGGAACTGAAAAATAGAATAAGTTAGAAGCATTGTATTCTTTGCTGGCCTTTAAAATTTGAAAGCAATTTTACTAATCCTCTTAATTATCTGTCAAATGTTTTTAAATTATTAGAAATTAATTTTTAGAGAACATTCATCAAATATTTGATGTGTAATCATTTGTTTGACATTTAATTATTTCGGAGCAAATCCTCATTTTATTTTTGTTTTACTAATAACATATCTAATATTTGATATGCCATTAAAAAACTATAAAAATAAAATAAGGATGTGTATTCAAATACATTAGGCTATATTAAATGTCAAACATATACTGAAGTTCCCTATTTGTTTTATAATTACTATGGTTTTTTACTTTTGAAAAATATTTGCTAATTATCTCTCAGAGAATGAAATGAAGCTCTTTATACTTCTTTCATGAGATATTTTATTCAGTAGTCCTGCTTGAAAGTCAGAGACAAAATTCATGAGATGATGTGGTCATAACAACTGACAAGTTAAAGAAAAATGTGTTCTGTATAGAATACTCCTACTGTTTTAGTGTATCCTGAGCTATGATTAGTATTAGTATTAGTATTAGTATTAGGAACTAGTTAGATGGACATTTATGTTTGGGATAGGTATATTTACAGAAAAATATATTGAAAACAATAGAAAACCTTCAGGTATTTTAACAGTATATTATATATATAAAGAGTTGATTGTTACCTGTTGTAACTGGAAATAAAAGTTGACAGAAACAGTCAACAATTTCTTTTTGCTTTTGCTTTTCCTGACATTTAAAGGAAAACCATTTGAAGTATGATGTATATTTCTGTTATTATGATATTTATTTTTTTTTTAAGTGTCACCCTAGAAATTTTATTTGCTTGGCTTTAGATTTGTAGTTCTATTTTCTGTTCATAGTTCCATGTACTCCTGTATGTTGTATACAGTTTACAGGAATTTTCTAGTGGCTTTTTTATGAATCAGGAACTATAAAATGTATGGTATAGATAGAATTCTTTTAGCGACTGTCTTTCTAATAAGCATTCCCTGATCCAAGGATTTCGGATTTGTTCGCTTGTCTCTTGAGATCTGATAGTTACAGCACTGAGTTAACAAGTAACATTCTTCTGCTGTCCTATGAAAAATAAAATGGACTTTTTTTCCCTCATCTGTGGGCTTGATCATATATTCTGTTTTATCTATCATGAGCGTCAACTTGATATTCAACGATGCGTAGTTTTATCCTGTTTATTACTGGAAAGCTGCCTCATGAATATTTGTTCTACTTCCAGAAGCTGCACTGTGTTAGTAAAGGGACTCCTAGAAGCAAAACGGGTTAGCAAGCCTTTTTCTGGAGTGATCTCTGAGGTTGCAAATACACCTGACAGGGGTATTGATGTTTTTGTTCAAGGAACTCCAAAAAGACATTTTATGCTTTTGTACATAACTTTTCAGCAATTTCAGAGTTATTCAGGTTAAAATCAGGAGTAGATTTCATCACTGTAAATGTAAGATTTAATACCTTCTCTTACTAATCCTCCATGGAAATGCTCTGATAAACTGTAGGATAATGTGTTGCCTATAGCATCCCCTTTCATTGTTGATAAAATTTCTTATTGAATACTAAATGCACTTAGTAAGAGCATTTGAAACGGTTGTCATAGTTATAGTATGATTAAGTTTCTTTCCTTAAATTAAGTCTATCACGGCCACCTGCAAGGTAGAACAGTATTCGTATTCAGTCAATTCTTAAGGTAAAAAAAAAATTTAAAATGTCTTCTTTATTTGTGCTTGTAAATATAGAAAGTGAAAATCAAAGTGGTATTGTTTAAAAGAATGCTTTTAATTGTTAATTTGATTTAAGTCTAAGATTTTATTTTCAAGTCTGATTAAAATATGCTGAAACTTCTTTCTTGGATATAGGCAAACAGCTTCCTTGCATCAGGCTATAACAAATGAGTAGCTTTAACAAATTATTTGGTTGATTTTGCAGTCACAGAAGTTTTCACAGTCAGTAGCAGCATATGTGTATTTTTTTCCTATAAAATAGGTATAAATTTTGATATTGCAGTAAAACTAACTTATTTCAATATAAGTAAGTGAATATATTAAAGGTATAACATATTTAATCATTTTGCTATGCATTCTTAGCTATTTCTTACATGACAATTTCTGATCTTGTCTTTCCTGAAGTATTATCCTCATTCTGGGGCACTGACAGAGAGAAAAGCCACACAAAATTCCTTTTTCCTTTGACTGTGAAAATCTACTTCAGTTAGCTTCTAGAATATGTTAACATATAATCCAGGTCAAAAAGAAAAAGTTTGCTGTGTCTTTTTGCAGTAATTATTGATTGATAGCGTCCCTGGGTAAGATGGTTGCAACTCAAAATCTCATTGTTACATAAAATATATGAGTATCGAATAGTTATGCAAAGCCATTTGGGAGGGAAAAGCAAAACAAGAAAAAAATCCATTATTGCTTTTTCATATTCACAAGTTTGAGAAACAGGACTACACTCTTTCCACTTTGCTAACACAGCCTTCTACCCACTTTTGATCTTTGCCAGTGCTTGTTTTCACCATGTGTAATGAAGTTCAGGTATATATTAAAAATAATTAATATTTCTTGAGAGGATAAAGCTCCCTGTTTTTTCATGCTTTCTTCTGTTATTTAACAAGTTCAAAGGCTGGCAATATCTGGTCACTTGTGAGCACTCCTGCAAAAATAAATAATAAGATAATATTAAAGTCAGCGTAGGTGCTTTCTGTCCTAGCCTCCCTTCAGCCCTCCTTCAAAGAACTTGGTTGGCTCAGCTGTTTTCAGCTGTTTTCAATCCCTAGAGATTGTTCCAGGCAAGAAATTAAAAAAAAAGAAAATGCTTAAATTACTAATGACCCCTAGGTCTTGCATTGCTTTTCCAAGATGTGCCAGTTAGTTCTTGGCTGCAATGCGGAATCTTGTGCAATATGTTCACAGTGAGACTATAGACAATAATCATATTTTTTAGGCACCTCATCTTTATAGGATGTACCAAACCGTACTGACAAATGGTTTTGGTCGCATGCAATTTAAGTAGCTTCATGTGGAAACCATATGCTGAATAGAAAATCATATTTAAAGAGATCCTATCTACTTAGGAATTCATTTGTCAAGAAATAGTGTAGCTACAGTGGGTATTAGTAATGAAGACTAATGACTGAAAATTTAATAAGAGTTTGTGGGGTTTCTGTATTGTGCACTAACAGTGAGTGCTGCTTGTTGATCAGTTGTACTTCGTATTTCATGGTAATTACATTATTCTCAAACCAACTTGATACTTGTAAATCAGTGATTAACATTCTGTTAGAAACTATATTTGATTTCTTTTACAGGAATGAAACAGAGTAAGTTTTCCAAGGTCCAGTGGATTTTATTCATTTTAGTTTTTTCTCTAGCATTACAGTTGACTTATAAAGGATCATTGCAAAAGCCTCAAAGTACTATTCATTGGAGTTGTAAATGAAGGACACAATGGGTTGGGTTTTTTATGTGGTTGGTCATTGCTTTAAAGATGCAGACCATCACAGGACATCCTTTGTAGTTGCCTTTCCTGAAATAAAATTCAGAACAAAACCTGTAGTTCGCAGTTGTCCTGTAGAATAAATCTAAGTGCTTTCTTCTAGGGTTGCTTGATGTTTTTGCTTTGGAGTATCACTATTAACTGACCGTATTTCTTTTGCTTCCTCAGAATTCATGTGAATTTATTTATTTATGTTGGAAACAAATAAATGTATAGGATATCTTTAAACTATGAATTTTATAAAATTGAAGGTCTTGACCTATCATAGTTGAAAATACATGTTCTTTAACACCTAATTTGACAGAAAACATCACTGCAATATGGGAAACAAACTCATACTGTCTCTTTAAAAACATGATTAAAAGAAGTGCAATTAAATAAATTTACCTGTTGCATGAAATATTCTGTTCACTTGCCTATGACAGAATTCCTCCTGCTGAAATGAAAGTGTGGCAAACATTAGATTTTTCCCTCTCCCCCCAGGGTACCTTTAGATGCTTGATTCAGATTTTCATTTAGAAAACATTATTTTCTTAACAGAGGGAGAAAAATATTAAATTTCACTTCAGTTCATATTCTTAATTTCATTTATTTTCTAATAAGAAAGCTTTCAAAATACGTTTTAGATTGATTATGGTTTGATGGAATTGTTTAGCTATCTGTGCTCACTGTTCCATTTTTCATCCACTTTCCACTTCTAACTCCCTAAAATACCATAATTTAGACAAATTTGATTGGGCTTTTTAACTGTTCCTTAGTTTATTTATACAGTATGTAAAGTAGATAAGAACTGGACAAGCATTTTGCACTGAAGCTTGCAATGACATGTAGTTAAAATGAACTGTGAAGTAATGAGTAAAATGAGTGCATGCTTTTAGGAATTTTAAATCAAAGAGCAATTAGAAGCAATCATTAAGAGTGAGTAAATTGAATTTGATCCACTATCAGTTAATACCACATACTGAGAGCAGAAGGTGCTTTGGAGAAAACAAAGTAGGTTAAAAAGTAATTAAGCATACTTTTAAAAAGCTGTGCAGACTTTTTTTCCAGAAAACTGCCAAATATTTATTGTCGTATATTTCTTTTTTTGGTTAAAGTTGTAATACATTTATAATCAGCCTCTGGTTTATAGCATATCCTTTTTATGTTTTATATTATCAACATTTCTCCGTAGTAGGAGGCCAGAAGAATTGAAAGCTTTGATATCTACACCATTTAGTTTTATCTTCTGGTTATTTTGAATTCATCTTAAGCTCCTTTGAACGGGAATTTCAAAAGTCAACCAAGACTCAGAAGAATCCCTGCTTATTGGAGGTCATTGTTCTGGAGAAAAGCATTATGTGGTATAAAACCTCAAAAAGTTATGCTTTAGGATGTACAGATACCATTGCATATCACCTTTATCAGAGTAAAACTATGATTTTTCCTAAATTTGCTATATCTCTGTTGAACCACCTAATTATTCCAAAAAATTCTTTTTGTTGCTAGTAGATTGTTATCTCAAAAACACCAGAGGCTGATTATAGAAGATTTCCAAAAAACCTAAGAAGCTAAAAACCAGTATTTTTTTCATCCCACTACTGGGATTTTGAATGAACATCATATAAATGTGTATATTTGAATATATCTTTGTACATGTACCATGTTAGTAATTTGGGGTTCATTTAACCAAAACACAGAACTAGAACTAAAAGTTATGTGTTATGCTAGCGGGAACTAGACTTACAACATCAAGGTTTTAACAAGGCTAGAATATACACAAACTGTGCATGAACTATAATGAAAACTGGTAAGTAACAAAAGTGAATCTTTCTCTGTATTATGGAATTAAAATAAAATTGCTAATAAAAGCCCAGGAGGCAGATTTGGAAGTATATATGGATTGTGAAAAGCTGCTAGGAGTGTGTGTATGTAGGACGTACTAATATATATTAGGAGAATTTCAGTGCTTATGTATGAATTCTTAGACAAACTAAGTGTTCATCATCCCCATGCCACCAAACAGACGTTCATCTTTGGATAGTATCAGCATAAGTAGATAGAGAATTAATTTTACTCAATAAAACTAAAAAATGGAAAATGGGTAAACTTCTAGTAATTAAAATATTATTTACATTAAATTACAGGAAAATTATTAGGCTTTTGGTAGAACAGGGTCTTAATCTAGTTCATTTTTAGTGCACTGGTAAGACATACTGAAAAGTGCTGATACTGAAGTAAGTTTTTTCTAGGATAATTCCTTCCTGTCAAATAATAACTTTATTTATTAGGCCAATCAGCTTGACCAAGAAGCAAGATTTGCTTTATCATCTCCTGTATGGCTATTATGTTGCCAACTGCTGTGGAACCAACAGAATCTATTTCTTCTCCAAGTAACAGCCACATATATTATAGGTACTAATATTTTAAAAAATTCAAAGTACCCAGAAGCACCATGTTGTAGTATTTATCGTATTCCAAGTGGAAAAGCCATTTGAAATGAATACTGCCAGCACTTCTAGTTCATTCTCTAGAATGGGATATTAAGAGAATATTAGGAACGAGGGTGGTAGTGCTGGAACATTTGGACACCAAATGTGTGGGATGAATTGGAATACATTTCAGGCAGTGGTTTTATTCAGCTTCAGACTTTTGTCAGGTAAAATCATTCCTAACCTGTAAGATAAACTAGAAAAACAACAAAAGACATGCAGGACAGATCCTGTTTTGACATATTTGCAGATGATGTGCATATGGCCTGAAAACTTTTCCAAAAAATTTACACAACACTTTCAGATTTGAAAGTTTTTTGGCTTAGCATTTGTATTTCTTGCTATAGTTTACATTTAAAACAATTCTAATTAGAGAAGTAAAACTTTGTGGAAAAATATTATTCTTTTGATAATAACAGTTAGGAGATCTTTGCAAAGATTTTGAATATTTAGCTTTCTGAAGTCAAAATTAGTGGAACTTAAACTGTGACTACTTTTAAAGATCATAGATTATATATGTTATATATTAAGACCAGTGCGCTATTATAAGCATTGTGGTATCTTTCTTTATCTATATTATTATCAAAAATTAATTAATCAGCCATTGGTCCATTGTAATTCTAATAAAATATATATTCATTTGTTACCTCTTTAATAAAGAAAGGTTTTAGCATATAGTGGAGTTGTCGTGTCTGACAGTGCTTGAGTAGCAAGGGTACCCTGTACTTCTATCATACCCAGTACCTCACAAGTAAGTTTCTAACATTTATTTTTTGTGCCCCTTGCAATAGAAATTCAAATGCTAATATATCTTTTGGGTATCCCATCTTCAGATATTTGATCTGCCCATCAATTTAATAATGTCTAATGAAACATATTTGAAGCTTTACTGAAAATATCTATCTGTACGAAAGTTTTGCTACATTGTGATGGTTTATCACCTCTCTAAAAAAGCTACATAGGTGATTTCAGAAGTTTATGCGCAGATTCTCTGGTGATTTTTTTTCAAATGACAGAAGGCAGATACTGTGAATTGCCAAGACAAATGGCAGGCAGCTTCCCTAAATCTTGGAAGATTTTGATGTAGCTTAGCAGAGGTTCTAGGAAAAAAAATCAGGCAAATGACAATGTTTCCCAATAGATACAATTGGACTAAGACTAAAATGAGGTTTGTGTACGTAAAGATAAGTAAAAAAAATTATATTAAGTTACTTTTCCAAACAAGCAAAACACAACTTCAGATAAGAAAAATAAATAGAGGTGTTGTGTAACTGTGTAACATAATAGTTGTTACCTGGGGAAAGATGCTATGTACAGCTGCTGATTGCCTGAACTCAGCAAGACCTGAGATAGTAAACCCTGCACACTTACAAAGTATTTGTGACCAAAAGAGTTTGCAGCATCTTTGTTCTTTCAGAGGCAATATTTACTGGCTGCTGCTCAGTTTTCCCTGGCAAATTAAACCTCTGCTTCAGAAATATTATGCAGCAACATTGAAAGTGTCAAGATTTCTGACATATTTTTCTTTTGAATTAAAGGGTTTTTTCCAAATAAGGACTTGTAAGAGCTTTTCTAAAAATATGTTATCTATTTGAATATTGACCTAGAGCAACATTTTTTTAAGAAGCCATGTTGATTTGTGCTACTGTGCTACTATGAGGAGCTGTCATTTTCTATAAATGGTACTGAATGAATCATTTTTAGTTTGAGTATTAACACTATGAGATGAAATTTGAATTTGCCATGTGCAAAACTGTCATTATTTCTGTGTTTAAGGTTAACCTGTAGTTTAGGAATTGGTGTGGTAGGGATTCTTCTCTTCTTTTTTTTTTTAGATAGCCAAAAACTGTAGGAAGTTTGTTAAACCATGGCTTATAAATTTGGAAGTTCTGAACTGTTGAGAATTGTTGACAAAAAACAAAAAGATCCTAGCAATTGATGGCAAACCCTTAGTTTTAGAATTTAGAATATCAAAAGCTTTGCAAAAGCCTTTCTAGACTCTTGGTAATAATAGTAAAAGCAGTAAGCTCAGGAATAAAAGGCCATTGCATCAAGGATGAAAAATACTGCACATTTTCTGTCTGTGAGAGTACCTCTGGCTTTGATATACATGAATTTTGTAATCAAATATAGAATTCCAGTGCGAAGTCTTTGATTCTAGAGATCACTTTTTCCAAGTATTGTGCTATGTCTGTTTATCAAGGACAGCAATCAGAAATCTGAGGAGTTTCAAGCCTTTAGCATCGTATTGCCAAGTTTTCATTTAAACTGTAGTATAGCTGAATAATTGAACAGAGTCCTACTTGGTTTGCAGTTGAAGGATCTCATTGAAAAACATATTGAAGTTAATGGGAGAGAGACTTTTGGCTTTGGAGTAAACCCTAAGGACACAATACAGCACAAAATAGTGTTTCATAGAGAAAATGTAGCACAGTGTTTAACTTTTTGCAGATTTGGATTTTCTGCAATAGGAAAATATGAATTTGTCCCATTGATTCATGAGTTAAAAATGCTAATATAGTTCCACCACTACTACTTATAATTCCTTTAATGATCTCTTACACTCAGAAATTATTTTCTGGGCTCTTGATTCAGTAGCTATAGTGTAGTAGAACAGTGTTTGTCCTGCAGCACAGCATTGAAAACCTGTCTGGTTTCTTGCTTCATGGGCCTGTAATTTTGAAACAACTGTAATAGTTATTTTCAGATGTTTTCTTAGAATTTGTTCCTTGAAGTAACCACCAAGATCTCTTGTCTAAGTAATATACCCAACATGATGGCCCTAAGAGATTTCTATACTTTCACTGTACAGTAGAGGTCTACAATTCATTGGTTCAGAATCAAGTAATAATTCTTTACTGGTTTGACAGTCATAGCTCTATTACTTTTCCTACATGGTCCAGTTTCTTTAAATTTCAGGTTTCCACACTTGTGGGAAATATAAATATTAAATGAAAACAGAGATATTTTTGAAACTAAAATGACTACAGAAATGACTGGAAGGTTGCCAGCAAAACCCACAACTATTAATGAACTTATAAAAGGAAATATAAAATGGTAGTTAAGAACATAAAGTATATAGCTAGAGCATATTGGAAAAAAGCAAGATGTAAAAGATACTATCCACGTGCAAATTCATGTTCTATGTAGAAGTTTCATACAGTTATCAGTAGCAGAACTAGTACTGGTAAATAGTTGAAAAACAACTTAATTAAAAGTAGTAAATAAATTATTTCAGTTATGTATGTATGAATTCCAACTGTAAAAATGGCTCAGATTTTTGAGGAAATATGTGACGACAGGAAAATGATATTGTTACAGATTTAAGTCTGGAAATCTCACTGGAATTCCTCATATAAGGGTTCATGATGTTGAGGAACAAACTAAAATTAAAATGTCTTCAAGGTATTTGTCTGGTGTGGAAATAATTGTTTTTAAGAATAAGTGAGGTTAAACATATTCCTTATAATTTTAAGAAAACAGCTGATGGAGATCCTTTTTCTTGTTTTCAGGTTTAGTTTTCAATGCTGAGTATTGAGAGCCACCTTGTGGCCATAGTTTTTAATGCACACGGATGATTTTATGTGAGTGAAGGGCTCTTGTTCATTGTTTCACTTCAGAGTATTTTGAAGACTGGAAATTAAATATGTTCTACTTCCAGGCATCTAGCCTGAAGTGCAGCTCTGCTTTACCTCAAAGATGGATTCTTTACATTTGAAATTTCTGAGATATTTTTTTATTACTTCCCTGTTTCTTCCTTTCCTCTTCTTGCATATATTAATAAATGAGAATATAAAATGCAAGATAGGTAAGTTAGATGTGTAATGAATATAATTTATGATATGGAAGTACAAAGTACATGTATAGTAATAAAATATGAACGTTTACCATTCCTAAAAAAAAATACAAATTCTTGAACAGTGCATATTTTAGGAAAGTAACAGCATTTGACAGTTCTAAGCATTTATTTTTCTGCGTCTGTCAGCAATCATTTTGATTACTGGAATAACAGGTACTAGTAAAAAGAAAAATTCAATATTTAAATCTTTCAAGTTTGAGTTTACTCTTATGAAATATATGTATGAAATTAGTTTCAGGCAGCAGAACTGGGATTAGTTGAAGAAAAATGAATTGATTTCTCTTGGACACAGTTTTGCAAAATAGCTTTATGAATTTCTGGGGTTTTTAGGAGGAAGGACATCAAAATTTATTGTTCCTATAAAGAGGCTGATGGAAATACAGAAAGCCATCAGTTAAAGTACCAATCTAGATTTTCCTGAATTTGGCTTTCTGCTCTGTAATATAAAATATATGCTGTGTGTAAAGGTGGAGGTTGAAGCACTGCGGGTACTTACGAAGCATTTTCTTTTGGGATTCTGAGGTGGTCAGGTGAGATTCCCATAAAGTTTATACTTACTTTGATATTAGTAAAAACCTTTTTTCCTCTATGGCTGAATTTGTACTGAGGACTCTCAGAAAACTTAAAGGTTTCACAGACTTCCCAGTTCCATCAAAAAACTCTCAAACTAAATATTAAACCAATAACTGTAGAAGTTTCCACAGCTAAAAAAAAAATCTCTTAACATCTGCTATCCTTTTTCTTGTTGCGGAAAATTGAGATTAACTGGGCATTTAATCCCATTCTTTGTCTGACAACAACAGTGTGGGAACATTTCAGTTATATATGTTCTTATCAACTTTGTCACATTGGAGAAAACTGGTTTTTGTCATACTTCCCAGCAGCACTATAACCTCTACTGAATGTGGTGATGACAGATTCTGTGAATGTATTGCATAGTCTTGTCCATGGAAAAAAATAGGGCTGTGGAAATGTAATATTTTATGGGAAGGTGCATAATTATATTTTGGGTTTCTCACAAGTACGAAATGAATTTATAATAAATAATGCCCTCTCATTAAGTTGCCATTGTCGACAATACAAAGGATGTAAATTCTCCATGCCTATTTTTACTATGATGTTCTTTAGTTATGTTCAGGCATTTAAAACCAGAGGATGATCTGATTAATTTTTATGTATAGGGCCATTAACTTTTCAATTGTTTCATCAGTTTCTGTGTGATAGGAGTTATTCAGTATCAGAATAAGCAGGGATTAGTGTGAAGACAGATAATGCAAATTCCAGTGTTCTTGGAATACTGAGGGATAATTAAGAGCTATTATTGATATGTACCATCTGGGAATGTTGAGACAATGCCACCTGAGTCAGTAACAATAGAAATTTGTTATAATAGGAAGTTATTTGAGGGTCTGTTCTGTCTTTAATTCTTTCCAGGGTAATTCTTGTTCATTAGTCTAAATCTGAAACATGCCAGTGGAGTGCATTTCAGGCTAAGGTTATAGCACATGGGTTTTAGGAGACTGCACATGGTAACTAGAACGTGGAGTTCAGTGCATTTCAGCCGTTGGAGCCAAGAGGATTCCTGAGCTCAACCACGAGCAGACACGGAGCGATAAGGGAAAAGAAGCACAGTACAAGCCCTGCTGCCTGATGCCCATGGACTTTGAAGGGTGCACAGACTCTCATTACAGCTGTACAGATCTGCATGTAGCCATGTAAAGTGTTTTAATCTGAATTAAAACTGAATCCTTCTATATCAAGCTGCGGGCCAAATGGCCTGTCTCAAATGGTCAGGCAGTTACTTTACTTCCTAGGGATATTTCTCTGCATCAGACAGGATTAGCTGGCCCTCTTGTCTTCAGTTTTAGCAGTGTGCAGATTAAAACAAGTATGATGGAACTATCTAGTTATCTCATGTGATACCTCCTCAAAAAAGAAATAGAGTAGGAAATCTTTTCTAGGTTGATCTCAAGATTGAAAAGGCTATGCCAAGAATTAGAAGTCATGAGTCTGTTTCTATAAATCTGTTCAGAAAGGCTGTCTTATATTATCACAGAAAACAGACTCAGTAGGTTTTCCTGTGGTGAGTGGTCACTGGGCATAGTAGAGATTGCACAAGAGTTACAGGTTAATGTAACTGTGTGTTTCCATTCTGTGTAAAATTTCTGTGACATGATAATTGACAATTTCATATTTGGAGCTCAAAAAATCAATTTAAAAGTTAACTGAAATCCAAATACAAAATTAATGGAAAGAAATACTTTTGTTGAATAGCTTCAAATGTTTAGGTTGGCGTTTGCAAAGTAAAATATTCTTAGACGTGTAAACCAATTTCTAAAGATGAGTGATGATATGATCATCAAGTTTACTTTGCAATACATTGTTTATTGTTTATACATGATGTTGTTTACATTCATTTTATATACAATATATTGTATTTTATGTTGGCATTCTAAGTGCGTAATGAGAAAATCAAGCAAAACAGTAAAAGTTTTTAAGGTGTCTGTCATACTGAATCTAATTAAAAGTTTGTACAGATTGCAAGATTCAAAGATTCTCCACTCCTTTTATTCTGATTTTAATTTGTAATACCATCTTGAAACCATTGAAAACTGATATGCTGGTGATAACCCTGTAGTATGTGTGTGTTATGAAACTCTGCAAACATATTTCCCTTAACAATGACCCACGTTATGTGGCATAGTTCTGTACAGTCAGACAAAGGTTCTCTTTATATAGGAAAGCCATTAATATATCTTGACTGCAATGTTAGTTACAGAAGTATTTTACTTAGCTAGTATACACTTTCAATCAAAGTAGGGAAAAAAATTTTTTGGTTTTAGTGGATTTTACTTCAACTTCAGTTATTTTTGTCATTTAAAACAATATAAAGATACTCAGTTTTAAAATGTGATTACTTCAAGTGGCAAACTATATGCACATCCCAATTTTAAGGCAAGTGTCGGTATTGTTTACTATTTGCTTTCTTCCTAGAGTCCTAACACTACAACAAATGCATTACAGATACAGACTTAACTTCTAGGTAAAGAATTTTGCAAAGCCTTTTGAAATTAGGCTGCTCTTCAAAGAAGGCAAAATTGTGAGACAAGCAACATTTTTAAGGAGAGAAATGCATGACAGATGTAATGATTTGAACAGCTATGACTACTAATTGTAGAAAAGAAAGATTGTTAATATAATTAAAAGATTAGAGAAAATGAAGTTCAATGCTTTGGCGTCTAACACATTTGAACAGTCATTAGCACTAATATATGCACGATAAGTAAACAGAGTATGAAAAATGGAACTTAATCAGGGTTGGAGAGGGACTGTGGAAGCAGCGCAGCAGCTCTAGTCTTACCTATTTTGTGCTCACTTTAAGTGAGGAAGTTAACAATCTCCTTACTTCTTCCTATACCAGATAATTTAATCTCTATGGTGTGTTTGATATGTGAGATATTTTCTTACGTTTCCTCTGAGATCTATCTGCTTTGTGGGTAAGATATTTCAAGTTAGCTTGCTGAAGAAACTGTTTAGCCTGCTTTAAAATAACAATATACGAATTACCATATCATAACGGTAGCGAACTCCTTAGTTTTGACAGAAGATTTCTAATCTAGTTAAAAAACACCAGATAAAGCAGATCCATAAATTAACATCTCTGCAATATTTTTTCTCAAATCCCTGTAAATATATTATAAAAACTATTTACACAACAGAGTAAATCATTCTTTGCTCAAAATCTCAGCTTTGGAGTGGAGGTATATCTGCTAGGTACATGCTTAAAGAACTGTAGAAAAGCCTTTGAAAGCCAAATTTAATTATACATAATTGTCTTCATTTCTATAAGTTATAAACTTTATAAAGTAATAATCTTGCAAGCTTCATGAAGTACAAAACATAAGTGACAAAATATTGGGACTGTAAAGGTTGGATTTGAGGAGATTATTTTTTTTCAAGAAAGGAGGGTAATAATACCTTTCTTTCAGTAGATAGAGTTTTAAACTACAAGAGATCTCGTAATTTAGCAGAGCTCTGTGGGAAAATACCGTACATTTGAACAGGGTCTGACTGTAAAATTGAGCTCTGTGGAGGTGACTGCACAGTGCTCCTTTCTTGCATCAGCTGGTTTCCTCTGGCAGCAAGCCTAATAGTTGCCTCAGTTTAACTGACAATCTGTCTGTAAATTCCCAAGTCTGCTGGCAAAAAGAGCATAGTAATATGAACTACCTTGTTTCATCATTTATTAGGTGCTGTTTCTATGCTCTTTTAGGTATGTAAAGATATCATCTTGCCTTTGAAACTGACTTTGAACGATGTTAAATTGGTCACGAACTTCACAGTTCTGCATTGAGGTTGCAGAACGTCAGAAACTGCCTGCTAGTAATTTGGAATAAATTTAACAAAATTAGACAACACATTTGTCAAAAGTGTTGTTAATAATCAGATGGCAGTGTTGATAATCAGCTTAAGTTTTACAGATGTCATTTCTAAGATGTACTTTTTTGTCCTGAGGGTGCAGTTGAAAAAAATATGGAACAGTAAGGCAAGGAGATAATTCTGGGAGAGATTAGGTTATGGACCTGTTGGGGCATGTATTGAGCTGGGACAGACACACAAGGAATATGAAAGTCACAGGAAACCAGGTTTCACCTATCTCACCACTTAAAGGTCTGTTGGTTTCATAAGAGATTTTTTTGAGTGTTAGTACGTTATCAGATAAAATAAATCATTATCACGTATTATAGTCAGATGATACTATATGAGTATTGCAATATCTGTAATTTTTCATACCCTTTGGAGATGTCTCGCAAGTGCTTGTCTTGTAAGATTTAACATTTGGCAACAGTGAACTACAAAACATTGGTAGGAATCCTTGAAGTTCTCTTAAAATAGCAAAGACACAGGCGCAATAAAATGTCTTTAGTACTGAGACTTGTTTGCTATTATTATTATTAGCACACAAATAAAAATAAACTTTATGTAATGCTAACTAAATGGTGAATTTTCTTATAGGTCTTTGTATTACACAATTATCAGTGAAAAAAATAATTTTTATGGTCTGATGTTCTAGTTTGATAATTTTCTTGATAAAGTTCAGGTTACATAGTTCAAGTTCCTTAATGAGTGGGGAGTGTTATATTGACCTTTTTTAGTTTAGGAATTTGCACCACTTTTATGGACTTGCATTTTTAGTCATAGCTACTTGGTACTGTTGTGTTTATTTCTTCCATGCAGTAGGGCAGGAGCTAGAAATGTGAAGAAACCAAGCTACAATATCGAATCAAAAGTCATTTAATACCTAGGGTTCATCTCTCTAGAAATTATTTTCCTGGTTTAAGGTAAATTTCAGCTTTTCGTGGTCCTTCATAGTGATGCCAGTCTAAAACTATTTGAAAACCCTATAATTTCCAATTACTTATGAAACCTGTGAAAGAAATTCTGTTCTTCTGAAGAATCCTGAGTCTATCACTTTGCATAGGTTTGAAGTTGTAGTGGACTGTTATGGTTTAATTATGAAATAAGAAATAAGCTAAATGTCCACAAATGGATTTTTTTCTTGCAGGGTTAATGATGTCTCAGTCTGTATAGCCTTTTAGGAGGAGTTGCACTAAAAATCATAATTATATGTAGTAAGTAAACCACAGCTGTATAGGAAGGACCTTGAAAACACTTTCTGCTTTCATTGCCTCAGAGTAAAAATGAATCCATTATTGTCGTGGCTCAGCAGAGTGGCAGTTCTGAGTATTACAAAGCAAAGGATGTGTCCTCAAATATAACAAATATTTTTATAGAAACCATGCAGTATAAGTTTCCTGTTGAAACACGACTATTGAAATCTTTGCAGAGTTAAGCACAGCAACAAAAGGTTTACCTAGATCTCTAGAGGATGCCAGTATTCAAACTGAAATCAGTACAAATTCATCCTTGCTGTTGCAGTGCTACCCTTGCAGGTCATCAAATTGTCTCTATTTCTTTTTGTGCTGTATATCTTCCCTACTGGCTAGTTTTCTAATAGCATACTAAAAACTTCTGCTGTCAGCAAAACAGAGCAAGATTGATGACTTTTTCATTTACGTATTCCAAGTGGTTAACAAATACTACAACAGGACTTCCTGTCTCAAGAACTGAAGAATAGATACCCCTTGCTGTATTTTACGTTTCATCTTTTCCAGAGAGAACTGTTTAATTGTAAATTGATAAGAAAAAAACCCAGAGATTTACATGATATTGCATGCATTTTAAAATTGTCATGTCTTCAATTAATTAAATGTTAATTGATGTTATTGCTAAACTGAAATATTTTGACTCTTCTTTTAATAAGATTTGAGATTATTTAAGGCATAGATTTCTGTTTACCATAAAGGTCCAAATTTTCATCATATTGTAGCAGTGCAAAAATGCCTCTATATAATTTTAAATCACTTGCTATAAACAATAGAAAGATGCTTATCATTGTACAATCTATGAAAATTATTGTTATTTTTACTGCATTTTCACTCCGTGGAACTTAAACTGGGTCATTATAACAAGCGTTTCCTTTTTATCTAAACCTAGTGCTGTTTTCCCTTTATCTATTCACAGAAGAATTTTTTTTAGTCTGAATTCTTAATCTGAGAATCAGTAATTCATTCAGTTGCAAGACAGGCACCATGGTCTGGCTTGAAATGAAATTATGGCTCAAGTTGAGGTAGTATACAGGTGTATAGTATATAGGTGGTCTATACAAATGGTTCCTCTGTTTTTTGCTTTATAACAGCTAGGCATCAAGTGAGGTAATTTGAAACTATGTCTACATCCTCGGTGACTTGTTGCAAATCCATTATTTCTGCATGGGCAGACTTGAATTCATGATTCTTTCATTCTTGGCCTGTCTGACTGGCTCAAAAATGTAACATTTCAGCAATACCAAATTTTCTTGACTTCTGTCAGTCATTGACATCCGTAAACACTTTTATCTTCTGCATTGTAGATTATAGAACTGAGGAATCAAATATTAAATTTTTCCCTCTTGTTTGGGGTTTTTAATCTGGTTGGTATTCTTTCTCCTCCCATAGAATCTTATTTCATTCATACAAAGAAGAGAAGGTTCAGAAGAAAACAGCTATAATACTATAACACAGAAAACTAGTCCTGAATTACATTGTCCTGATGATTACACTCAAAAGAATTACTGTCTTTACACTGCTAGAGGAAGACATTTAAGCAAAGCAGTCGCACTACTCTCCTTTCTTTCTCCTTTAGAGGTATTTTTAGACCACTTTACAGAACTTACTGAGACGATTTCAGTAGATTGATCAGATCAGTAACTCGTAGGTTTAAGCAATTCTAACTTTAATACAATGAACGTAAATCTCCAGAGGGAAACAATTAAGACTCTTGACTCTAGGAAAATTCAAACTGGTTCACATTTGTTTGCTAGAATTACCTTCTTCAGATACTGTCTTGCCAGGTAACCACTAATTATAACCCACTAGAAGAATAAGTGTTGGACAGAGATATTACTTCAGGATAACTATACAAAGTTAATAGCTGGATACATTAAAAAACTGACGATGTAGAGAATGACCATGCATACTCATTAAACAGAGCAGCATATTGGCCAGCCTGCATCCATCCAGAAATTACCTGCTAGAGCATGCAAGTGATGTTGGCTGAGGAGAGCTCTCCATAGTCTTTAGGTTCTTCACAGGAACCAGCTGCAGGATGAGCACTCAGTGAAGCCAATGCTGCCGTTCCCTGGAAAGAATGAAGGAAGTAATGTTAGGACATATCAGCAGTGAAGCACTACCTGAATCTAGTTTATTAAACTGCTGGATATCTTTTAAAAAATGACCAATTTATAGCTTTACAGAAGAACTTCATGACAAGTTGTTTATATATGATTCAGTGTATTGCTACATGTTTAGTAAATATTATATTAATTATTTTGCATTTCATGCTGTTTCTCAAGCTTTAACTGTGCATACTAAGGAAGAAATTATTATATTTTGACTTCATATTTAAAAACCTCTTCTCATGGTTTAGTTGGCACTAAGTTTTGATCTCTTCCCTTTGAAACAGCGCTTGTGAATAAAGTATAAAATTTATGTTAAATATTTAACTCATATAGATTAATTAAAATGCAATATGTAATTCTGAAAAATGCAGTAAATTCTGAAAAGCAAAAATTATGAATGAACATGCAACCCTTTGATCATTTCTTTAGATCCTTATAAGTATTGTTAGGTTCTTTTATTTAAGAAATTGGAATAACCCCATTGATGGGACTCTTCAACTTCCCTTTTTTCATTCTGCTTTTCTCAGCCACCCTTCACTTCCTGAATGGATGGGATTTCTTCCAGCTTACCTTGATCTCATAAATTTTGAAAGACAATCAGTATTCTCTAAATGAGCCAGCAAAACAGATTCAGCAGTATGATTAATATGAATGAGGCAGAGATGCATTTGTCTTGGTAAAACTTAAAACAGTTTAGAGGGTCAGCCTAAGAATTGCACTTTCAAAAGTCTTCAGGAAAGTTATAAAATAGTTATTTTGGAAATAATTGAATTTCATTCATCAAACAGTAGCAGTAGTAATTAAAACTGCCCATTATTGAAGGCTGCAGCAAAAGATACCCTACTTTGTTTGGCTTAGGTATCTGTGATAACTGGGCTGTCTGAACACCAACTCTCATCAAGTGAAGCTAATGCCTCAAAATTAAGAGCTAGTACTTTGCGGCGCGTGAGGACAGTGCAGAGAATGAAGGATGGGAATCAATTGCTCAGAATTGCTCAAACCAGTGAACAAATATGGTGGTGCATTCTGAACAAACTGCAAGTGCTGCCCTACTGTGAACTCCACAGAATGGAAATTACAAAGATTCAGTCCTACAGTCTCAAGCAAGAAGTTTTGATATAGTAAGGTGATCATGAGAAAAATCCTAGAATAGCCTGTGCCATTTCTGTTACTGGAAGAAAAATACGTGATAGACAAAAAACTGTGTAATTAGTGGGAAAAAACCCACCAAAATTCAGAGCTTCAAAATCAGGAAGTAGAAAGGATAAATAAGTAATTTACAGAAGGAAAAATAAATACTTATAAATAGTGGTGGTCTACCTAGTCTGTCCTAGAGCAACTGGAGCTGCTTCTCATAATCAAGCTTTATTACTCTTTTTTACTTGTTTCTTAGATAAAATAAGAATAAAATAACTAAAAATATATTAAAAATTTCTTTGACTTACATCATATCAGTAGGACAGACATAACGCATGCAGATTATAGTCTTTGTGAATGATGATACCTTTGTAATATCAGATGCAAGAAAAGGGTAAGGAAGGGTGTTATCTTTTTCACGTCTTTAGCTGAAGCACCCTGGAGCTGGATTAAACTTTTTTTTCTCCTACATATGCATCACTTCCATTAAAAAAAACCAGCACATTTTCCTGTATGTAATTGTAACATTTTTAATGTTTCTTAATGGAGAACTGCATTAAATTTAAGACATTTAAAGGAGAAATGCAGGTGGCAGCAAGCTAAACTAGGAATTTATTTAATACGTGCTGTTTTACATGCACACACACATGTAAGCAGAGGTCATAAATCTACAGCTGTCTTGAGCAATAAGGGACGGGAAAGAAAATCAATTCTAATCAGAAGACCAGTGCCAGACCTCATAATAACAACTTATCCATACACCTGAGGCACCTGGTAACATTTCATATAAATTTTAAGCAAAACCTTTTTGTCTATAATCAAACAAGATGGGAGTAGTATAACTTCATAGTTTCACTTCCCTTATTTAGTAGTTGTTGATTTTATTGTTTCTGCAACCATTAGAATCCAGATTTAATAGAACAACTGTGCAATTCATTGACACAGGTGCTTAGAGGGTTTGTTTGCAAAAATGTTGCCGTTGAAGTATATGCTACATGAGCAGTCTTCCAAGCCATCCCTGAGATGTGATTTATTTTTTAATTTTATTTTCTCAAAATTGGATTACTTCAGTGTTCTTGAACTAACTTGCCTCATATTTTTGTAATTTAAAATGCCCGCAAATTCATGGAAAGAAAATTAATTCAATTTCTGTACAGTTAATGGAATCATTTAGGATAGTTAGGAATATATTTGCTTAGCATTTGTTTTTTCCTATGTCAAAAATGGGCTATGAGTTTTTCATTAAAAAAGTTTCATAATTTTCTGTGTTGGAAAAAACTTATTTAATGTGAGTCTAAACTGGTTGGTTTGTAACCTGGAAGTCTAGCACTTCATAGATTGAGGAGACAAAACCTGTGAATATTAAATATTTCAAAGATGTTGGTTTAGAATGTGTGGAAGATTTTAGAAGCACATTCTTTCTAAATGCAGCTATATGGATAAGTTTAGGTGTACCTATGTATTTTTAAGTGGTTGATTAATCTTAAGCTTGTAAGTACGTGAATTATAGTCAGACTAGCATGTCCCATCATACTGTTTTCTGTCACAAATTTTTCCCCCTTTTCCTTCTCTTTCCCATGTTCACAAGTTCCTATCTCTAAACTGGTAAAATTGAAGTTCCTAAAACTGTAAACAGTTTCCTCCCATGTATAGTACCAGATTTTACTCCTCTTAGTTTCCTATTAGTAAATAAGCCCGTCTTTCCATCACATTAGACAACATAAAAAATCAGATTACAAACAAAAGTCTGTAATTTTTCAATTGTGGAGATCTGAGAACAAAATTTGGCTTTTCCAGCTACTAGAGATTATAATGTTTATCATAGTTTGTGTTGGAAAAGACCCTTCAAGGTCATCTAGTCCATCTCCCATGTAAAATGAGCAGGGATGAAATTTTAAGTGTAATTTTTTATGTGAGATTTCGAATGGTTGTCTTATCACATAGGAAGATTTTCTTTAAGACAAAAGCTAATTATACTGTTAAAATCTTACACCACCTTCTGCATGTAATCAAGATCTATCAAAATTTCTGGGTCTCAGTTATTCTCAGATTTGCAGCTGAACTGAATTTTCTACATGCCTGTCTTTTATGAGGTTTGGTTTTGATATATATATGCAAACCTTGTTACATGTGTGTTCTTTATGAAATATTTGTTTCCCTTTGGTAGCTCATAAAGAATAAGCTTCATGAACTGCACTCCCACTTTCAATTTCTTATTTATTCATTTTTAAGCACTACAGCAGTTAATTAAATTTGCCAAAAAATCATGTGTAGTTCAAAGCTGAGTTTGATTTCCTTTAAATGAACAGTAAATAATTACTGCTAAAGCAAGAAAGATCAGATATTGAGAAGCTGGATAATTGTGAAGCTGAGAAATGTGGTTTTCCTGCAATATTTTTCTTTTCATGCCCTCCTTTATAATTGCATTCCCATCTCCCTATTTATTTCTGTGTTCGCAGGGATTTATTGTTCATGTTTGGCAGTATGCCAGTACTATGAACTCTATTTTGTTTTTCTTTACCCAGTCTGTATCCCTTAAGTCAACTTTCAGTGGCTCTGTATCAGGTGCTAGTAAATGTGAAGATTTAAAATAAGAACAATAATTTCTTCTAGAATTAATTCATTATAATATACAGAGCTGAAAATATAGTGATAGTCAAAAAATACTTAAATCCCTTGTGGTATATGGAAATGTAGAAGTGCTTTGCTGACACAGATGATAAAGAGATCTGTTTTAGGGAAAGATGAGAGTCATCATTACCACAACCCTCCTGGTGTCATATTCAGCAGTGATCGATTTTGGAAGTCAGCGAGTGCAGCAGTTAGGAAAGTGGAAGAGATGAGAGGAAAATCAGAGGTGTTTGTGGCAAAGCAGGGACATTGAAACATGAAGATCTTAGACACCTATAGCCAGAGGTGAAGATAAATAGATCGTGTGTGGAATGCTTTCTCACCTTATCTTTAAGCGCATATAAGGTTGGCTGAAGGTCCTTTATTCCATTTTACAACAGGGTTATCATGCCTTTCCTCCTGTCATCTTAATTGTAATAAAAGAGCTGTACTTCTTGTGATACTTGAGCTTTAGCCCAAAACTGTGTTTCTAAACAGAAAGACAATTGTTCCCATTGGGCTAAAAAGGCATGAACTCTGCTGATTTGAGTTTCTTCTTCAAGTGGTTGAGTTTCTTTTTTCCTTCCCTGTTCCTTCTGCAAGACACACTCCAAAGCAACTGGAGCTTCAGAGTTTAGTGTTTGGAAGGGAAATGTATTTGTTTTTCTTATCTTTGAGTCAATACTCAGTTGAGGTGAAGCATGATAAAGATAGCACGTAAGAAATAAGGGAGACGTGCTTGGGCCTCATATACAGTGGGAGGCTGGAAGATTGGAGACTTTGCAGACTGAGATCCCAGCCTCCTACACATGGGAAAGGCAAAAATGAGGGGCAGATGAACAGTTTGATTCCATACTTTGAATTATTAATCCACACTATGCCAAGCTGATGTAAAGCCAGGGATGGTATCCGTCCTTAATGTTAAGTGTAGTGTGTGGTCTTCTGCCTTAAGCCTGTCCTAGTCTGAAAGAGGTGCTTTTAAGGAAAAGCAATATGTCACTTGCCACTTTCATTATTCATACTATTTATCAGTAAATTTGGATCTCTAATTAAGTTAATTTATATTTTTATGAAAGTATTCTTTTAAACAATTAAGTGTATTCTTAGTAAGAATAGAAGTCAAATTTATTTGTAGAAAATCATGAAATTAGTGTTGAAAAGTTTTACTTTGATAAAAATGGTTTCTTTCATGTGGCTCATAATAATAGTCAATGAAAGTTTTTCTGTATTTTTTTAATACAATATTTCTTCAAGGCCAGGTTGGACCAGGCTTTTAACAGCCTGGTCTATTGGGAGGTTGTCCCTGCCCGTGGCAAGGGGGGGTTGGAACTGGACAGTCTTTAAGATCCCTTCCAACCCAACCCATTCTATGGTTCTGTGTTTCTACGACTGTACTGTAATTAGAAGTTGATTTAATTTTTGTTCTTATCCATTCTAGGTACAGAAATCCAGAAATAAGCAGTTACGTGAGCTGTTTCCAGATGGATTTAGTATTCATCATGCAGGAATGCTGCGGCAAGACAGAAATTTGGTTGAGAACTTGTTTTCTAACGGACATATCAAAGTCCTAGTTTGTACAGCTACGCTCGCCTGGGGTGTCAATCTTCCTGCACATGCTGTTGTTATTAAGGTAAGAGCTTCCATTACTTGGCACATGGGTATCTCTCTTGAAAGAAACCTGTAAAGAAGCATAGGTAGCAAGATCTTTATTGTGGGTTTTGGGCCTGGAGTGGAAATGTATGATTGACTTCAAATGTTATTTATATCTCGTTAAACTGATTCTCTCCAGTGGGAGTCTAGTTTGTATAGTAAAGATTTAAATATATAAAAGATTATGAAAGGATTAGTTAAAGTACACTTCTGAAATCATGCTGTATTTGCCTAATTTCAGTATTCAGCTCATCAGGATTATATTCGTGTGTATTTATGTTAATTTTTATTAACTTTTCCTCAACCAGGGAACACAAATATATGCTGCAAAAAGAGGCTCCTTTGTTGACCTTGGAATTTTAGATGTCATGCAGATATTTGGTCGAGCTGGACGACCTCAGTTTGACAAATTCGGAGAAGGCATCATTATTACAACTCATGATAAACTCAGTCATTACCTGACTCTCCTTACTCAGCAGAATCCGATTGAAAGCCAGTTTCTTGAAAGCCTTGCAGACAACCTAAATGCAGAGGTAACGTTTGATTCATTTAGAGAAACTAGCAAACTGTAAAGGTTTAATATTATTTGAAACAAAAATGCAGTGCTGTCACACTTAAAATACATAAAATGGAAATATTATTACTGGTAGTCTGTAGGTGTGTATATTTAAGAGAAATGAATTGTTGCACATGTGAAAATGTTGGAGGCCTAAAAGAAGTAGATATTAGCGGTAGCATGAAGGGTCAAAATACCATTAAGATCAAGCTATAGCAACACAGCATTTACCCTTTAATCGTAAGTGCTTTATTGGAATTGAATAAGTTTGCATGACTGCAAATTAAAATCCACAACAAAAGTAAAGCATGTCTGTCCGTATATAAACAAATTCAGTTCACATGGTTTACTGCAATATAGGGAGAATAATGTAGTTAACCTCAACTCTTCTCTTTTTTCTCTTTTACAGTGGTAATCAGTGGCTTATTATAAACTTCTGAGTTTGCTTCAGTTTATTTCTTAAAACGCATTTTCTTTGAAAATGCGGTGGTTGTATTGAAAGTATTGACAGCTGCCACATCAAAATATGACGAGTCAAAAGCTATCTATTGTAATAACCAATTAAAAATATTTATATACACACACATATTACAAGGAAATCTCAGAAATGTAAATATATTTAAGTGAAGAAGAGACTATAATTTTTCAAAGGCACCAAATATTGAGTTTTTCTGGTTTGGTTTTTGGGGGTGGTTTTGGATAGTTTCTGGAGGGAGTGAATTTACATTCACTGAACTTTTTATGCAGAAAAAAAAAATAAAAATCCAGAAGTAATTTTATTTTCAGTATCAAAGAAAAGATGTATTTGATTATACTTACACTTCAGGATTTTTCTCCCCTTCCTCCTTTTCCACTGTACAGATTGCAAATTCTTAATGTTAAATCCTAAGTATTTCTCTCACAAGAAATATTTAAAATGTCCTAAAATACTTATAATGTAGCAAGTGTCTGCTTGTATGTTTCTGTATGTTACTGTGTTAGATAATAAATTATGGTACCAAACTGCTGCTAGCTTTGACTTTAGTACAGTTAGAACCGAAAGAAAACATGGAAGGTGAAGTAGTCCTGGTTGACAGAATACAAACCTATTTTAATTTCTCTCAGGCTTGTGACTTCAACAGCAGTTTTTAAAGGCAGTAGTATCTTCTGGGGTTTTTCCTGTGTTTAATTTCCCTGTGTTTAATAGTAAGTACTCTGGAAGTAAGACTTGGAAATGTAAAAACCATTCTCTAACACCGGCATTAATGAAGGAGGAGGGAAAAGTATCAAAAAGCAAGGCATTCAAGGGAGAAAGGCTCTGTGAGCTTAAAATAGTAATGTCTACAGTAATTATGAGACACTAAAATTTGTCCAAAAGAAAAACAGCGAGTTGAAGCAATTTTAGGTAAGACTGACAACAATAAAAGTAATCTTACTGATGAAGCTTTATTTAATTTTTTACCTAAAAGGAAAAGGATTTATTTGTCAAGAAGTAGAAGAAATCTCAATAGAAATTTAGTGACTTTTAACAGTAATTAAGTATCCAAGTAGTTCACTGAAAAATACTGCTTTTAGACAATGAAGAATAATTTGGTTACATTGAAGGTGTAAAATTAAGAAGTTAATCCTCATGTCTTGTTAAAATAGTAGAACTAAAGAAGGAAAAAAAATAACAGAATAGAACAATAATTCCATTTCATAGGAGGTAGTCATCTAAACTTATCCAGTCAAAGATATATAAGAAGTATGGGATGCATAGTGTAATAAAATCTACTTCTAAGCGCAGCACTTATAGGACAGGATTTGGGATTTGGAGAAAAGTGCAGAAAACTGACAAACTGGACAGCACTCTTTCTTTTCAGATTTTATGTAATGGTAATGTTCTCTGAAATAAGCAGAATACTCATGGCTTTAAATTACTGAAGATTCTGTGGCTGCAGTACAGTTACAGCAGCTGAAGATGCAGTTAGAATTTTGTTAATCACTGATAAATGGTTGTTAGTAGAAATATCAATGGAAAATTATGGAAAGCGATAGAGTGACAACGGCATGAAACCTCCATCTTTTTGTCATCTGGTATGTGTGATGTTGCTTATCCTTCTGTCTTGACATGCAGGAAAAATTAGCACCTGCCAGATTACAGGAAATCAATATTATGAGCAGTTAGGAGCTATTGTGTTAGGGTTTTTTGGAAAGTAACTTCATCATTTCTTTATAATTGGAGTCAGTCTAAAACTCTATATATGCTGATTTGGTCTAAGCAAGTGGAATCCTCTGAGAAGGATACAGGTGTTTTAGAAATTATGTTTATCTGGAGATAAATATTCCATAGGCTGCAGCATTCTGAAAAAAATACACTTTTAAAACATATGCCATCATGTTGATCAGTAGATAATCTTAGGAAGTACATCCATTTTTCATCATCTTTTATAGACACTGCCTTTTTGGCAGTAACAATAGCAATATAGGGAGACAAACGTGTTTATTAAATGATTTGTTACAGAGATCTAGACAGTATGTTGATGACCGCTGTCATCTTTGTGATAACAGAGCCTGTTGTTAGCACCAGGAAATCTGCATTAGTATATAATAAAACAATATATTTTAGAGGCAGAGTCTTTTATTACAAGTCATTCATTAAATCATTAAATTATGCCAATTAAAGGCCAGAAGCACTGCTGAATTGTTTGAATTCTTAATTTATTATGGACAGATTGGTAGCTGAAAGAAGAACTAGTAAGATGAAGGCAGCATTTGGAAATGTGGGAAGACAGTGTTTCCACAAGAGTATGAAGTTACCTTTATCTAGACCAGGTCTCCTGGCAGAAATAGGTAGCTACACAGTCACTAAGTGGAATCCAATGATTTGAATTTTGTACCTAGGCTTATATGGAGCGGGAAAGGAAATTTAAGCAATGATGGGAAAAAAAAAATTAATACCGATTTCAAAATTAATTTTCTAGAGGCAGAAAATTTTCAGAGAGGATGGGCTGAGGAATAGATCAGCTTCTATGAAAGGAACACAGTAGTTTAACTGCACACTTCAGGCAAGAGGAAAGACAAATATATATATATATAAGAAATATGTATATATATATATATATAACAGTTTTATGAAGTAATGAGTGACATGGCAGAAAATTTCATCTCTCTGGAACAAGGAAATATTGGCTGAGATGAGTCAGTGGCAGTTTCAGAAAACACAAAAGGATGCCAGCTCGGTATTTAGACTGTGGAACTCTTTGCTGCAGGGAGTTGTATTTAAAAGGTAGATTAGTTCAAAAACTGTACAAAAATGGAATAAAAATCCATTGAAAGATATCAAATGCAAAGGCAATATCTTTAACTAAAGACCCCGAGATGCGATACTTTAAGAATTTGGGAGAAATTTATATGGTGCTTGTTCCTTATTGCCACGTTCTCCCCTTCAGCATTTGCTGTTATGAGTTCTCAGAGATAGCGCGCTGGCCTTGATGTCCCAGTGCATTTGTTCTTAGGAACGCTACAGAATGGGAGAAGCTGAAATACACTCAACTTCATTGAGCTGACACCAAAATTAAGACAATGAACATGTATTTAAGCATCTCAGTCCCCTGAGAATTCTCTCCTGAAGATTACTGTAGAGGTTTGGGTTGGTTTGGGTTGGTTCGGGTTGGTTCGGGGCGGGGATTCTTCTGAAAATGGGCAGAAGAGTAAATGGTCAGTAATGATGGACATAGGCATGGAGATTCCCTTTTCCTTTTCTGCTGAAGTTGTGCCAC
This sequence comes from Neomorphus geoffroyi, assembly GCA_033558235.1. Classification (NCBI taxonomy): domain Eukaryota; kingdom Metazoa; phylum Chordata; class Aves; order Cuculiformes; family Neomorphidae; genus Neomorphus; species Neomorphus geoffroyi. Next base: position 23,699,389 of record JAUMJM010000053.1, on the reverse strand, counting down.
TGGACATAATGAAATGTAAAAAGGAATGAAAAAAATAGCTGATTAGAGTGCTTAGTTGAGAGGAGCAAAGTTGTGGGTCAGTTGACCAGCTGGCAAACAGAAAATACCTACGGCTGTATTTTCTGGTTATACAGGAAGCAAGATAAGATGCAAGGGATGTGGTTTAATTAGACCATAAACTTTAAGTTATCTGGGAACTATCATCAATAGCTCATACAATGTAGGTCACCATTCCTTCCCTAATTGTTTCCACCTGAGAGAGCCCTCCCTGATATCCACAGCTGGACTCCAGCTTGTTGCTGGGACAACTCCTTTCCCCAGAGAATTTAGAAACTGAGAGAATTTGCAATGCCAGACAGTAGGTATATCTTCCCCAGGGGCTGTGCCTTTCCTTCCATTTACCTATGATTTTGTTGTGAAGCCAGGAATGTAAAAACGTGATTTGTTTAGTTTGGACAAACCTCTTAATCTATTTTGTGTTTTGAAAGACTGGGCAACTCTGTAGTCATTCTCAGAAAGGACACAGAATTCTTCAAAGCACTTCCAAAAAAACCACTCAGGAACTTGTTGGCTGAATCTGGGTATGAGGCAAAGCTTAGGCTGGTGGAGAACTGAAGTTTTCTCTGTGAATATCCAGAGCCCTGGGGCCTGGCCTGACCCACAAGAGACCAGCAACCTCATCTGTTTTCCCCTCACCTTCTGCTGCATCCAGATGGTAGACAAGTTATTTGGAGTTAACAGATAATGACAACTCTGGTGTAGTGCAGTTGTACTTATAAATAGTCCTTTGGTCATGTGTGACCGGAGGAGATTCTGTCCCACTCAGTACAATTCTAGTAGCACTAAGAAATTATTTCAAAAGCCATACAGGAATAAGACTGTAATCACTTCAGATGCTGAAATAGTAATTCAAAATACATGAGTTCTCAAAGCCGTCAAGAGACTGTTTGTTAGGTTGTTAGAAGGATTCTTCATTTCCTTGCCATAACAACAAATATCTGATTCATATATAGAAATTTTTCATCCATCTAATCTGACTCAATTATGCAAATATAGTAGCAAAACATCTTATGTAAAACAATACTGTGTATTGTGTTATATATTGTATAATACATACAGTATATATTATAAGTAATACTTTTATGTCCTTTTCTAATCTGTATAGAAATATCAGAGAGAAAAACTTAATTTTGCAAAAGCAACCCCCAAAAATACAAGCTACTTAGATTTGTTTACACTTTTTTGAAAACCAAATGCACCTCCTGTGAAATACTGTTCACCTTGATAAAGTCTGTGGGATAGCATTTGTAAAAAAATTATTATTTAATATTAATTATTTAATGAAAATGCAGACTGCTAAGCACGTCACTCAGTAATTGTGACCTTAGCCATTGAACAGGTAGTTGAAAATTTGTGATGCTGTGGGGTTTTTTCATTTAAAATGATGCAGTAAGTTGGATTAATATAGTACTCAAGTTTTCGTTTTATGAATGCCATAAAATTATTTGTATCTGAACAGCTACAAAAGAAAGCATTTTGTGATGGTTGGTGTAATCAAACACTGCAATATCCACACAGCAAATAATTCTACTCATTGATTATGACATCCATAGCTAAATACCTAATACATAGTTGAGGAAATGATGGAAAATACATAACTTTTTTGTTTTTCTTTTGTTTTAATAAAGTATCACCTTGTCTGTTTATTGATTTTATGAATCTTACATATCCTAGGTCTTAACAGACGTCCTCTTCTAACTTTGTAAATAATTTGTTTCATAATTACTTTTAAGCGTATTAATAGGGTAAGGTCCATCATTCATACTGTTTTAACAAAGTTCTATATTTTCAAACAATTCATAAGTACTTTACATGAACACTAGATGGCAGCAGATATTTAGAAGTTGCCTTTTTCTTTCGTCTCTGCATATTATGCACTGAATATTCATTAAAGCTGGGGAGGAAGGAAAGCGCAGTATTAGTTTTCAGTACCGTATCTCAAACCCAACTGTATTTCATAATCATTTCTTCCTCTCACTTTTGCTTTAACCTTATGAAAATAGTAAATCTGTAAGAAATACAATCAGATATTTGGACAAATGAGGGGGGGGGGAAAGTGGAGATTTTTTTTCTTTTAATTGTTAGAGTTCACTGGTCTCTGTAGTGAGAATTTTATGTTTTCATGACTGTGAAAGTGATTGGTTCGGGGAAAATGTTACTATTGGACTATGTCATTATGATCGTTCAATTTGTGTACTGAAAGATATTTGAGTAATGGAAATAAACCAAATGTTGGAATTAACCTGGGTAGCAAACTCAGTAAAGATAACCTGTGGCATGTGTTAGATGTTTTCAGTGTAGTGGTCTGTGAAGAACTGAATGCTTTTGGAGGTACTTTAGTGCATTATGTACCTATTTACTTAGAAAAAAACCGACACAATGGGGTTTCCCCCAACCATCTTACGTTGTTGAACAAAATATCACTTGAAAAATGTGTGATACAAAGCTTGGGGTTACTCCACGCTGCTACTCATTGGTATCAGTGAGGTTTTGCCAGATTTAAGTTGTTTTAACTCAAGGCAGAATTGGCCTGCGTTATTTTTTAGAACAAGAGGAAATGGCCACAAGTTGCACCAGGGGAGTTTTAGACTGGACATTAGGAAGAATTTCTTCACTGAGAGAGTGGACAGGTATTGGCATACCTGCCCAGGGAGGTGGTGGGGTCGCCATCCCTGGAGGTGTTTAAAAAATGGGTAGATGAGTTTCTTAGGGACATTGTTTAGTAGGGAGACAAGTATGGTAGGACTCGGTGATCTCAGAGGTCTCTTCCAACCTTGTGATTCTGTGATTCTATGATTATTTTTTATTAGATATTTATGTTATTTCAAAAATAATATCGATATTCTTTTTAAGGTTTAGTGCTTAGTTTGGAACATGCATGTGAAATCCCTTACAGTTGTATAGGATTTTTGCCAAGTCTTGTAGAATATTTATATGAAATTCAAACACCAATAAAACAAAAATAACTTTAAAATTTAGTAATAGACTGAAAAAAAATCAGTAAAAGGAACTTCTTCTTGCTTTAAACAACCAGCAACATCCAGAAAATATTTCTTCAAGGGACATGCAGAAAATATTAAATTCTCCTGGTAAAATCAGCTTAACTGGAATTAAGCAGTAAAATGCTTCTCAGTAATATAACCAATACAAAATAGAGCTGAGGCTATCAAGTGAAAATGTGTGTGTGGTAAATACTTTGGTGATAAAACTATTGCATCAACAAAAAGCCCCACTTAGTAAAAAAAGCTGGTTTGGTATACCCGCTTTAGCCTTGAAAAATAAGTATGTACATACATATATGTGCATGTTACCTGTTCAATTTCGTTATGTTTTGATATAACAAAAATGTAGTGGGTACCTGTATGTTTGACTTGCCAGATGCAAAAGGAGAAAACTATTTGAAAAACTGTGTATAAACAGATTGCCAAGTATGAGGCAATACTGTTGGTATTATTTCTTTTAGGACTTAAACCAGAAAGTACTTTTACTTTGGTATAAAATATTAATCTTTTAAACGTAGATTTATTTTTTAAAGGTACTCTTCTTTAGATTACCCTGAGCATATTCACTAAAGAATTATGTTGGTTTGTCTTTTTTTTTATAACAAGTTTTCTCAGTATCATCTTTTAATTGTAAAAAAACGTAGGTGGTGTAGGGAAGGTCATGTAGGTCACTGTATCTATAATAGTATGTTAAAGAACATACCATGTTATTAGGTGTTCATAAGATGAAGATGTCTAAAAGGGTTCCAGTTATTGTCCTATGATTATTTTAAAATAATTTACTGTGGAAACATACTGACACTTTCTTTAATCTAGTGCTAATGCTCTGAATTCCATATTTTTTCAGCCAAAAACTTATGTTCAGCTGTAAGATATACATTTCATTTTGTTTCTTTTCCTATTTCCAGATTGCTCTTGGAACAGTAACTAATGTGGAAGAAGCAGTAAAGTGGATAAGTTACACTTATCTTTATGTACGGATGAGAGCAAATCCATTAGTATATGGCATCACTCACAAGGCTTATCAGGTATAAAATGCGTTTTAAAAAAATCTGTAATCTGTTCTAGGTCTCTAATCCTTCCCTTATGTGAGGATAAATATTTGCTATTTCCGCTTAACCTGACATCAGCAATTCTTTTAAAGTGCTTAGAAAAAGGAAGATATTTTCTGTGGCAAAGTATTTTTAACACTAAATTAAGAGGCCCCTTCTGTTCACATAAAAATACATTTTAACTGGCTGAGTTATGCTCTGATGGACAACATGCGTTCTCATCAGACAGTTACTGTAACTTAGCCTGTTGTCAGTGCTTCAGTTTTGTAGGCTAGGTATAAATGATAAATTAAGCATTCTTGAGTTGCTTTCTTTCTCCCAACCCCCGTCAGCTTTTAGTTTAGAATGTTTCATCCCATGACACATTATAAAACTATATTTTTAATTTGGTTATTTTTTTATTTGTTGCCTTTTAGTAATTTTAAGAAGGGGGGGTAGTCATTGATTTTGAAATTTTTTTGTTTATTTAGGAGTGTTCTATGCAGTGATATAAATCAGAGCACAGTTACATATGGGGGTTTTGTAAGTTTTTTTCATTATCTGTAATTTTTAGGAAGTTTACAGGTTATCTAAATATTGTTACTTTTTTCTGTACAGCTGTTTATACACATTTAATGTTAACATAGTTTGGGCACGGGTAATTGTGCCTAATGCAGGTGAAGTTCTCACAAGTGTATGGTAACTGCAGTTTATTTCATATGTCCTGAATCTGTTTTCTGACTTCATAATTTGGCATGATATTGTGAGCAGCAGTTGTTTCAGTTATTGTAACATATAGAGATATATATCCGGAGATATTTTTTTCATAGCTTTTGTGTCTGATAGTAGAAGCTGCAGTGGGAATAGATAGGCTTTTGTTTAAGCAAGCTTCTGCAGACACCTTTAGACTTCTGGTCATCTCAAATTTGTTTTCTGTTAAAAACCTTACAGTACATTACCGTATGTTAATATAACACTGTAACACATCACAAAGTAATAAACAAATGGAAAGTGAAAATTGCTTTGCTAGTGAGAAGAATGTGGCTGTCCCATTTTTATCGCTGCCTTTTTTTTAATCAGATATTTCTGATCAGTGTTATTAAGAAGTTTTAGATTGAAGGAAATGCAATCATGGTGGTAATAACTGGTGAAAAAAAGAAGTCAAACGCTAAGAGAAGTATTTTTTTATAAATTTAAAAAATTATGAACGAGAGTCACTCCCCCTCCTCTTGCTTTTGTGATTTAGCTGCTAAGAAATTGGAGATTGCCAGCACTTGTCTTTTCCTGCCACTGACCTCCTTTCTACGCCTTCTGATTTGGTGCGCTAATAATAGACATTCCTATTTTTGTGTTAAGGCAGTAACAAATTATATAAGTTTGAAGTGTAATCGATTCATGTAGGAGCAAAACCAATGCCAATTCCCTTGTTTTCTATATAAACCAGTTTTAAAGTTCAAAGCTAGTATGTAATAGAAAATATATGGATGTTATAGTACCAGATGTGGGTGTAACCACAGATTTGCACACTTAGGCCATTTATTCCTCTGTTCTAGTTATAGGTATCCAATTTTCATAATTGGCATCTTACTGTTTCTTAGTAATGTTGCAGCATGCCAGTTTTCATCTCTGTTTTGGCTGACAGTGTTACCCATTTAGAATCCATATATCTGCATAACCATCGTGGATCACACTTCTCAGCAGTTTGGCAGGACAGAGAAGATGCAAACTCATTCTCCTTTCCCTTTCTGCAGGTGCTCACCACATCCAGTAATTACATTAGGGTACAAAAGGTCTAGCCTGTCCACACAGAAAGGGCGTGTTGTACTGGATAAGGAGAGTAGGGCAAACATGCACCTGCTGTGCACTGACACAGTTTGCACCCCACGTGGGGTATTACTGTTCCTGGGCTGTGCCCAGGAATAGGCTACTTCAGGCCCACTGCTTTGATTTGTGACTTTGAAGTTGTTTGGGAAAATGGCCAGAATTTATGATGAAACAAAGAGTGGAAGGAAAAAGTGGGGCAAATAATGAGTGTCGTGTTAGCGAAGCCACTAGTATGAATTACAGGCATTTTCTTGTCCTTTTAGGGTTCCAAAGGAGAGGTGGCTAGTTCTTTTTAAGGTAACTCCTTTGTCTGTTTTCTGCACTTTTTTATTCCACTCTTTGGTGTTCCCACGTTGTAAGAAAAGGTTTTTATCCCCATAAGCTGTGTATTTATCTTTAGAACATCTGTAACTGTTAGAAGAGCTTGTCTCCCACACTTCTTTCAGTTAGCTAGAGGAAACAATGTGAATAATAATGTACTTGACCACGCATTCTTAAAGTTTCGTATGTATACTCCCGATCTCAGTTTCTTGCTGTGGACTTGCCAAGGCTTGTTTTAAAGTGTGACTTAAAACTGTTCTAGGCAGAATCTTGTACTCTGTGGGATTTCTAATTATGCAAGTTCAACAATAAGTGTGCTAACCGTGGGTTCTCTAGACTGGAATGTTATTTCACAGTGTTTTCAAGTTGGTGGCCTTTGTGTTTATAAGAAATTTATTAGTCTGCTGTTACAGCTTAGCTTTTTTATATGTAAAGCAAAAGATTGGCAGGTAGTTTGGAGTGCCAAAGGAGTAGGGAAGTGTTTTGATTTTTTTTGTTGTTTTAATTTCCCCCCCTCCTTACTTTTAAGAAATGTTAAACATCTGGCATCCTGATCTTTTTTTTTTTTTTTTTGACCACCTCTGCTCTGAAATCTGACCTCAATGCATGACTCACTATTAAGAAAAGCACTCTAAACCTTTACCATCCTAGCTTTTGACTTGAAACTAAGGCAAGCCATAACTAAGGAGAAACGCTTTCAGAGTAACTGGCAAAGATGGGAAATATTAGGAACTGGTCTTGCAGCTGCTTTGTGGAGATGGCTGTTTATCTGCACCTTTACTAAACTTAAGATGAAGCTCTTCGGCACAAGGATGAAACTGAATCCTAGCTCAGGGAAAACCAGAGCAAACCAAGGTATAGCAAATCTTACAGCCTGCTCCTTTTTTACAGTCTTGGTCATTCGTATATCTCTGGTGCGGATTTACCGAGAGGGCTGATATGACTTACTCGGTAGGAAATCTGAACTATGCAAGCCCTGAAAGAAGAATACTGCTTGTGGAATGGAACAGAGTTTCAGTTTTTACAAATTTGATGACTAATCATTGCTTGTGTAATTAGAACCATATCTCAGGTGCACATATACCAGAGGGTTAACCTGACTTTTCACCCATCCCTGTCACTCTAGGTATTCCAGGTGCATAACGAGGAAACAGACAATTACACGCTAGTTCAACTCAGATGAGGGGTTTGCCCAGCCTTGTACTTAAGAGATAATGTTCATTATTAGTTGGATAGAATGTCCAAGTCCCTGAACTTTGATATGAATAGAAATGGTGATGAGCATAGCAAGATCTTTCTGTGCTTTTAGCATGAATGTTTACACAGTCCATCTATAACTCAATAACTGGAATATCCCAGCTGACATACCCAAAGCTTTTGGAGATGCTAGAGGTTTTTTTGCTAGGAAACATTAAAGCCATCTTTGTGTCAGATACCCAGGTATGGTATACCTTCAGCCGTTTTCATAAATAGAAGATACCATAAGATGACATGGGTTTTTGAAGTAACTATGATTTCATGAAGAATACATTATCATTAAAACTTCTTTCAGAAACTGCAGTGTAAATTTGTTTCATAATCATGCTACTGTTTCATAAGTAATATTAGTCTACATTGTATTGATAGTCTCAAAGCATTGTAAAAGAAAAAATATTCCAATTACTTTCTCCTGTACAGACAGGTTTTGGTCAGTAATGTCAGTTTAACTGTTATTAGGGAGACCTCAGGAAAACCTTGACTTAATAACTGTACCTTGCTTTTATTTGATTTCTGGCTTCATGTGATTGGGTTATCTCAATAAAATTATTTATTTAACGCTTTTTATACAAATAAATGTGTATGTTTTGTGCCTAGATGGATCCAGGTCTAGAAAAGCATAGAGAACAACTGGTAATTGAAGTCGGCAGAAAACTGGACAAAGCCCGCATGATTCGCTTTGAAGAACGAACTGGCTTTTTTTCTTCAACAGATTTAGGCAGAACTGCCAGCCACTACTATATTAAATACAATACTATAGAGGTAAAATATGATGTTCTATTTCCAAGGGTTTTTTTGTTCTTTTTGAACCTGTACTTAAAATAGTTACAAGATATTACAGAATGTGTATCTGATTTGTTCAATATATTTTCAAATCATATTTACTGAAATGGGGAGAGAGGAAAAAGAAAGAAATTAAATATAAAGCAATGTTGAAAAATTTGACTTGGTGTGAAGTGAGATTTGGAATTTTTGTAATCCCTGCCTTTTAGATGAATTATGAGAAACATTTTGATATCAACAATGTGTGTTGCTATTGGTACGGGCTGGGGCATTCAAGCATAGAATTTGGTAACAGAAAATATTTTCTGAATTAAAATCTTATCGGGTTGCCAACCCTAAACAGTTTTTGGTACTGTAATCAGATTACGTTGTAAATGTGACAGCAGGAGACATTTGTACAAATCTTCGTAGTATTTGTAGTATGCACATTCATCTTAAAACCTTTCTTTTGTAGGAAATAAGTCTTCTGGAGTAAAAGCTGAAGACTCGACATTAATAATTTTTAACTGTTTACTGTCACTATGTATAATTTGTCTCACATATTATTCACTCAAATGTGCCCTAGATTTTTTTTGAAATGGCCATTGATTGTATACCCTTGATTTTGGGGTGCCGAAGTTTTTGAGGCAATGTTTTTCTGAAAGTGCTGAGAAGTCACTCTGGAAATTGTTCATGTTTAAATTGCATTACTCTGGTCTTCCAATAACTAACTTAAATTTTACCTGGTTATCTTGGTTAATGTTTCTTTCTTTTGTGCTATATGTATATTTTTATTTTCAGCTTTAAATCAATTCATTTTGTTTTTTATAGACTTTCAATGAGTTGTTTGATGCTCATAAAACAGAAGGTGATATTCTTGCTATAGTATCAAAAGCTGAAGAATTTGAACAGATAAAGGTAAAGTTGTATCCTCTAATACAAATAATATTTCTTAGAACTAGGCACTTATATAGCACCATAAATAGTGTCTATAGACCCAAGTTTTGTTAAATATTAAGCACCATTATAAACTGTTTTCAAGTAGGCATAATTGCCAAGAACTATATATGCTCTCATTCAAATTTATATGTGGTTCAGCTTGAACTATAGTGCACATTTAATAACTAGTTATGAATCTTTGAGAATTCCTTTTAAATGCTTTTAAGAACTTTTCAGCTCCTCAATTATTAACAGATGAAGATAAGCGTCTGTTGGAATGGTGCACCTAGGGATGAGACAGTTTTTCTGTTTGAAGTTTAAACCATTATTTGATTTATCAGAAATGAGGTAGGACTCTCTAAAGTTAAGTCTGTGATTTACTTCATGCAGGAAACAATATTAGATTAGCAGAATGGTAAATTCTGATAGATTATTTTCAAATTTGAAATCTAGAAAGTTATTATAACAGATTGAGTTGTGCAGGCGAGAAGATTACTGTACTAATCATATTCAGTTCAATTCCAGCCTCCCTTTTTGCCTCGTGTGTGAGTAGGACACAAGAAAATACGTTGCAAGCTGGCATGAGCTTGTTTGCCCATGCTTCCATCTCATAGAGGTGCGAGCCAGACTCCAGGGGGTTTATTAGCTTGGGCTCATTGCCATTTTACCACAATTATACAACTCTCAGATCAGAGTTGGCTCTCATTCACCTGCCCCTGTGAACTGGCAGTGTGAATCCCTCACCATCTACAAATTTACATATTTGCACACATTGTCTGATTATTACCATCTCTTTATCTACTGGGGAAGTCCTATTTTCCTGTAATCTCTTTTATTATAGAAGATAATAAGCAGTGAGGTGTCATGGTGATACATGCAATGTTTTCCAAGCTAGAAGGATTTTTTTATGATAGTGATAGTGCTTTGCTAGGTCTAATTGAATCTTTAAAATGAAAGCATATGGGAAATATGATATGATATGTTTCTATATTTGTGATGAAGGTAATACTGATGCTTCTTGACTAAAGCATTCTTTTTCTAGTTTGCTTTCTCAGATTTCTGTGGTGTGGCATCAGTGCATCATCATTTCCAGTTTTTTGTGATTTGTTTGCTGTGCAGCTCTGAGTGTTAGAACCAGTAACTGATTTGCACAAGAATAACTCAGGATTTACCCCCTTGTGCGATACAAATTTTTACTTTTTTTAATATGAATTATGTCTCCATAATGCCTTTAAAAGTTCTGTATTTTGAGATGAGTAAGCCACCAGTAGTTGAAATACAGATCTGGATTTGACCTGTGCTGTGGCATGCAAAAGCAGAAAAAAAATGTCAAAAAAGCTGTTTTAAGTGAAGCGTAATAGTCTCCTGACACTGGAGTCATCTAGGATGGTTGTATCCTTCATCTTTTTCTTTCCTGTAGGACCAGTGGCTGAATAGTTAGGAATTTTAACCCAATTGTGTTAGGGTCTTTTGTATGTCAGGTAGTCAGGTCCACATGAAAATTACTTTCAGCAGGTTCCCTGCAGGGACCAAACATTTACCCTCTTTAAATAAGTTTTATACTAACAGACTATCAGTAAATCAAAGAATATGTAGATTTATGCTGGTTTTGCCATGTAAGGGGTCATCTGTTAGAATGTGAAATGTTATACATTATTCAAAACATAGATATGAATATTTCTTTGCTCATATTAAGACTTAATCTTATTAACTCAAAATTTTAATATCATGAATCATAGTACTTCACAGTTTTGAGTTAAAAATGCGTTATGCCACATGCAAACTATGTAACTGTAATGAGTACATTTAAAGTTAATTCAAGACTGCCCTAATCCAGATGGACAGAGGTTTTATTCTGGTCAAATAAAAAATGAAATCTCATCAGATGAAGGATGGCAGGGTCAGAAGATTCAATTTTTGTGGCATATCAAATTTTTGTATGTCAATGACAACCTTAATAGATGGTGATGAATAATAAAATGTAATTGTGTCACTATTAAGATAGTTTCAATTATGATCTATTAACTACATTGTGGAAGATGTGAGTTTGCTGCTTTTTTTCTTTGGGATTTTTTTTTTTTCTTGAGACTTTGTTTAAAATTAATGTAACTACATTATAAGGAAAATTTTATTTTAGTGTTAAAAATTGTATTAAATTGCTCCAGCCTCTTCATAATGTGTAATTGTGTTTTAGGTAAGAGAAGAAGAAATAGAAGAGCTGGATACCTTACTGAATGATTTCTGTGAACTTCCTGCTCCGGGAGGTGTGGAAAACAACTATGGAAAAATTAATATCCTCCTTCAAACATATATTAGCAGAGGGGAGATGGACAGCTTCTCCCTTATTTCAGATTCTGCATATGTTGCACAGGTAAAAATAGTGTTTTTTCCTTATCTGTTGCTATCCTCTGCTGATTTTATTCTCCCATATATTTACAATTATGTTAGAAGGCCTTGATCTGCAACTTTTTGTACATTTTAATGCAAATTGATTTCAAATCAGAGCCTTCTGTGTGTGCACGTGTGATATAGAATTTAGGTAGAAAAGATTTGCAGAATCCTACCTAGGGAGTTTATTGCATTTTTTGTTAACTATCAATATTCCTTTTTTTTGTATTACCCCTGCAGTCTTATTATATTTAGTCATTCTAACTGTAATTGCACAAAAATGCTGTTCTTAACTTACTGGGGTTTCTTCTAGATCTGGAAAACTCTTGCAATCCATTTTTATATTTTGTGTACTTCCTTCTGCAAAACATAATTTGTATTTTATTCACATACCTCAGTTTACACAAAAAAGATGCACTATCGCAATTTTATTGCTAGGTGTGATCATGCAAATTTATGTATCAGACTATATATTAGTCTGCTTGATTTGACACCTGAATGGTTGATCATTATACAGCGTGTTTAATTAATACACAGGATAATAAGAGAACTGCAAGTCTGTGACACGAATTTCCTTGCTTACAGAACAGGAGCTTATCAGAAAGAAAGGAGTATTACTTGAAAGTTTAGAATTCTGGATGTCAAAGAAGTCAAAGTGACAAAATATTTGTAGACGATCCTATATGTGCAAGAATAACAAGTGTACAAAATAGATTATAAAGTTTTACCTTTTAGCCTGTCCTGTGTCAGTCAGCAACTTGTTGCAATGAATCACTTTTGCCTCATCCTTACAAAAACTTTTTGGAAGAATGATTGCAAAATCGCATTTAACTGGGGCTAAAGATGAGAGTTAAATATTCAAAAGTATATGTATTCTTCAGCAAGCTTTTAATGCTAATGTTACCTTCCTCAGAAGTGTTTACATTTCATAGCACTTGTGGGTATAACTGAGAAAATTCTGAAATCATTATGCACATCACAGTAATTCTGGTACTTGCACAGCAAGATCGTTTTCAGTATGATTCTTTTAATCTTTGCTTTCAAGACAATTACTTTTATTTGTCTGTCTCAATTATAGTATTTTTAGTGAGGCAACATGGTCTTCTTCTCAGATCTCCATAAATTCTACATGTGGAACCAGTGATACAGATTGTGAATTTTCCTAATTGGGTAGTGACTATTAAGAAAATCATTCAGCCTTTCTAAGTAAAAGAAATGTGCTTCTTTAGTAACATGTGCTTCCTATCATGACCAAATAGTTTTCTATTTTTTATTCCTGTTGGCATTGCAGAGCCAGTAGAGAATGATTGTATTCTATTCAAGAAATCAATCAAGAACAGAATTGTTAATCCAGGCACAGTAGCGATAGGCAAAAAAAAAATATGCACCAAAAAAGCCTACAACTTGATAAGTTTATGAAAGCAATATCGTAACTTATATTTTCAGGGTAAAACTGACCTCATTCAAGCTTATGTTAATAATTAATTCTTGAAGTCCAAAGCAGATTTGTACAGTTTGGTTATTCGATAGAAGATAGTACCATACTAAAAAAAAGTCGGTACTGTTGAATTTATGTGCAAATGGTGTGTAATTCATTGTGAAAGGGGATGCTGTTATGGAAGCACAATTGAATTGAAAAATTAAAACTTGAATTTCCATATAAACTGAGTTTTCAAATGTATATTATTTGGGGGGAGAAGAAAGATATTAAGTATGATACATGGATTTGTTTCAGTAGTGATTGAGACACAATAAATATAGAACTCTCTAATGTTAGCGTAACACTGATCAAAATCCTATGGCAGACCTGCCACTACAACTTTAATTAGCTGCAGGTGTTTCTTTTCATAATTTCTGTAGGTGTCTACGAGGTAATTCAGCTGGAAAACAGTGATGGAAAAAAATTAAGTTTTCTAGAACGTTTGAAATAAGTTTGAAAAGAAAAATCTATTGTTATGGTTTTTCAAAGATGGGTCTATGGGATCCTTTTCATTTTACAAAGAATGCTTGTGAGAATTGCAACATTTTTGCTTTTTTTTCCCTCTCCAGAATGCAGCTCGTATTGTTCGAGCTCTTTTTGAGATTGCCCTTAGGAAACGTTGGCCTGCAATGACATATAGACTACTGAATCTCAGCAAAGTCATTGACAAGCGGCTGTGGGGCTGGGTTAGCCCTTTGAGACAGTTCTCAGTGTTACCACCATCAGTCCTCTCAAAGTTGGAAGAGAAGAATCTCACTATAGACAAGATGAAGGATATGAGAAAAGATGAAATAGGTGAGAAATCAGCAATGCTGTTCTGCTTAAACTGTTACTAATCAGTAGGCAAATTAGAACTAAATCTGAGCCATTCATTGATACACCCACTCTGGTCAGGAAGCCGTGTAAACACATTAATACAGTATCATGGTCTGTCCAATAAATAAGATTTATTCATTCTCCTTAGCTTGTCATATGACACTGCTTTGAGGGTAAGGCTGGCCCCTTTCCTGCCAACCCCAGAACACGTGTGATGGAGATGTATGTTGATATGTATTTACATATATGTGTATATATACATATTTATGTTGACCTGTGCTTCCCTTCTTTTTCATATTGCATAATACACTACTAGAAAAAGCATGTGTTTATTTTTGCCAGTTGGCAAAATGTGGCCTCTTTATTTATTTTTTTTTTTAAATACTATTAACGTGAAAAAGAATAAAAGCAGGCTATTATGTCCTGGGTGTACTACCAGTAAATAGCCTGCTGCTGAACCACTGCATTAATTTTCATTGAACATGGAGAATTCATTGTCACTGGTGTCATTGCAGCAAAACCTTAATGGAATTTTTTAAAGGATTTGACACTTTGATAATGAGAAAATCCACAAGCCTACTGATAGACATAATGACAATTTCTAGTATGTATGTATAAACTGTTGTACATAAACTGTCCACCAGCTGGTTGAAATTGAAGAAAAAAATTCCTTGTAATGTGTTTCTTTTTCCTGGTTTAGTGTATTTTTCCTATTTGGGCTTCCTTTGCACCTGTTATTGCTAGTTTGTTGAGAAAATGTTGAATAAATATGTAAAAGTTTTCCAAATTAGAACCTATATTTTTATTTAATAAGTTAAGCCAAAGGACTATGAGAAGATTTAAAAAGCTTACTTTAAATGTATAATTTTAATTTTAAATGTATATTATAATTTATAATATGCATTTATATTTATTATATTAATTTATATACATTAATTTATATATATACAATTTATATACATTAATTTGTATACATTTGTAAATATTAATTTATAATATTATAATTATAATTTTAAATGTATTAAAAGTAGAACATTTTATTTGAAGTGCTATCATTATCATGTGTTTCTATTCAGAAGCATTATAAAATTTTTTTATTCAAATTTGTTAATTTGTTGTGTATTTGTACAGGCTTTTTCATACTTAATATTCTTTTCCATTAATTGTATTGTTAAAAGCAATTTTGTGTTAAAATACAAAACCAGTTTTGCTTCCTTCAGCATAGTGGAACAAGTATTGACTAATGGGAATTTATCAATACACACCTATAAAATGTCTAGTTTTGGTTTATGTTAGCTTAATTTGAAATTATATGAAAATAGATCATTGCTGATGATATGTAATGATATTTCATGTTCATCAACCTTATAAATATCAAATCAACTTGACCTGTACATCTCTGTGAAGTACTATTATTTGACATACTTCTCCCTGTCCAGCCTCTCTTTCTGAGAGCAAGGGTGTGAAGGAAGCACTTGCCTCACAGGTGCCTTATTTTTATTTGACATCAAAGCTGTGTCAAAAAGAGAAAAGGCACAGCTTCCAGGCACTGCCTTGTTCTTTGACTCAATCAGACCAGTTTCGGTCTTAGCGTGTTTTCCTCTTTAAATGTTGTTGTGACCTTGGAGGTAGAATTAAAAAAGAAGCAACCAGGAGCTCGCTGGCTAATTCAGTCCATGGCTTAGGGACAGATAAAAGCATCAGAGGAGCGCCAGCTCTCTCAGTGAATGAAGAGCAGGGTGTGCGCACAGATCCTGGATCCCAGTGTTCCACAGATGGGTCAACACCAATCTTTGCAGTATTGCAATGTAACCGTGGAGTTTCCAGAAAGCCAAGAAATCACTGTTATCTGAGATAAACAGTCCTGGGTTTTTTAGAATACAGATGATGATCATTGTGGGTTAAGCAAAATTTATTCTTCTTTTGTTAAACATACCTATTTTCTCAGCTAGTCAGTTTTTGTTCAGAAGGTTTTAATATTTATTAATTGTCATTGATAGTTTCTCATAATGTGACTGTTTAAAAAAAGGAGGGAGGAGGAGGGGAGAGAGTTTTATAATACTTTACAGAAGTTAGGGCAGAAGCCTTATTTTCCCCTACGAAATAATTGTACAAAACCTCAGTGCTGTCCTGTACAAACACAGCAGTTCATCTCACACGTCGTGATACAGAAAGTAAAAAAAGTATACTTGCCTACATAAGCTTGAGTCGTATCTTTGACTATTTGGCACCTACCTTTATTTAATACAATTTCTGAAGGTTTGCCTCTAATTGCAAAAGCTAGTAACTGTACAAGTATGCTTTAATACTGTGTGTATCACCAAGTTGTACCACTATAATTTGTTTGGTTTTTAATAATCCACTTGCTGGAGGTGCACTTGTTTTACCAACTGCAAATTCAACTGATTGAATAGGAGTTAAAACTTCTGCATTAGGAGTTTGCTTCTTAAGTGAGATCACTGTTCATTACTTCAGATACAGATAAACACCTGCGTGAGGAAAAGTCTGCCAGTTTGTTAAATAAGATAAAATGAAAGTGGGAGTGTCAGGATCAATATAAAAGAATAGCAATTACAAGATGTTTTGCTCCTAAATTTCATGCAATAAAGAAAAAGTTGTATCACCTTTTCACTTTGCACATAGTGCAAATAATAGGTTTTCTTGCTTTTTTTTTAATGGAAAAGTGTACATAATGATATCATAAAATATTGAGATATTTGTAAGGTAGCTTTTAACAGTGAGTACTTATGACCATTACAATTAAAATTTAAAATATGCTGCACATAATTACATAATTATATGAACAATTTTGGTTAAAACTTTGTTTTATATTTAAATTGAAGAGGAAGGGAAGAGATTTCAGCTGTAAAATAAAAGTAGGATTTTTTTAATTAATCTAATCAATTTATTTTCTTAGTTACTATGGCTGTGATAGAAAAAAAACTTTGCAACATTTATTTTTTCCTTTGTCTCTGTTACACACAGATGTATTCTGAAAGATCAGAGCTGCTATGAGATATTTACTAGTTGCGTGCATTTTTAAGCTATTAACTATCTTTATTCAATTTTATGAAATAAAACTTCGAATCACTAGACAGGAATTGTGTAAGTTCAAATGTGTGCCCTTCATTAAGTAAAAGGTCAGTACTCATGCTTTAAATAAAGAACTATATGGCTTTCTAAGAGTCTGGTCAAAAAGTCAGTAAAGGAAAGGGAACTACCTTGACATAGTATGTTTTCAGTGTGAATTCTTAATCGTTATTTTAACCCCTTAGTTATAGCCAACAAGCGGGGTTAATACTGATTTTTCTGGGCTCTAAATTGCTAATTCAAGTTAAGTATTACAAAATATTCAGACATGCCAGGTCAAGAGAGTCAGACATTTATGCACCTAAAAGAAAAACAAGCAAGCAATTATACTCGTCTCTAAAAGCCTATTTGAAAGTCGGAGTTGTATTATTTTTCCTGAAAATGCAAATTTGTTACACCTGATGTTTTCTTGGCAGGTCATATGCTGCATCATGTGAAGATTGGGTTAAAGGTAAAACAATGTGTCCATCAAATCCCCTCCATCATAATGGAAGCAACGATTCAGCCAATTACCCGCACAGTGCTCCGAGTTCGGCTGAACGTCACTCCTGACTTCACGTGGAATGATCAGGTAAAAAAACAGGAGGTGAAGGAAAGGAAAGGAGATAATCACAGGGTGTCCATAGCTATTTGGGTACAAACAAAAATGTTTATTTTAGCTAAAAAGCAAATTTGATAATAGGAACAGAATGGCTTATAAGACTTCTATAGAAG
The DNA here is from genome assembly GCA_033558235.1 of Neomorphus geoffroyi. NCBI lineage: Eukaryota > Metazoa > Chordata > Aves > Cuculiformes > Neomorphidae > Neomorphus > Neomorphus geoffroyi. Next base: position 23,681,705 of record JAUMJM010000053.1, on the reverse strand, counting down.
AAGGCACCCAAAACTCATCTTTTTCTTTCCATTAATTGTTCCAGAATGGCACTGTTTACAACATATGGAAGCAAGTGCTTGTAGTAAATATTGATAGTACTCACACACAGGTTTGAGTTATATCCCCAAAAAGAAGAAGCAAGAAAAAGGGAGACATGGATGGTTCTCAGAACTATGAATGAATGTCAAAAGTAGAAAATGAAGTTCATGTATGCCAAATTCTGCTCCTCTTCATGGCTTTACAAATGTACATTTACTGAATCAGTGCCCTTTCTTCTGTGAGGACTTCTCTGAGCAGAAAAACTGAGATATGTTTGGAATTATTTTCATCCATATTTGGTGGTGCAAATTTATAGGAAAGGGTTTGTACTAGTTGCACGTTTAGATATACCCACACCCTTTGATTTAGAATCTGTTCGTTAGAAGTAAAGATAAATCTAAATGAAATACAAAAGTCCACATGGGGGCACTGTATTGTTGCTGGTATTTCTGAAACTTTCCACAGAAATAAGGCAAAAAAAACCTCAATGGGCATGCATGTTTTCCTTTTTTTATAGTTTGGAGGTTTATGCTTAAGATAAATTATTCTGAAAGCTGGATTTTAAGTATCTGTTCTTTTATTTAAAAATAACTTTAAAATCTCTTAGATTACAAATTTACCTTATTGCCTAGTAAATTAGAGTTTTATTTTACAAACGTATAGATTATTTTAGTATTTATTTTCCCTGCCTAAAAGCTTTTTTCTTTTCTTTTGGAAGTTTCACTAGATTAGCTCATGAATGGGAGATTAACGACTGAAGTATAGAAAGTTAGATTTTGTTTGGTACCTGGATTTATTTCAGAAATACTTCAGTGGTTTCGTAATGTGAATTATAACATGAAATAATTTTTGCTGCCTTATTTATATGCAATAGTTCAGAAGGCAAACAAGCATTCATTTTTAGGACTGAAACAAGTTTTTATGATTCAGTCTTTCATCCATTACCTGTAATCTGGTAAAGACAAAAAACTACATGACTGTTCTTCATGTTAAACTGTATCTTAATACAAAATAATTTCTCAATCCACTTTAGATTTTTCTACAACTCTAGGTTCTTCTCTATTTTTACAATTGGAAGAGGGGGCTACACAGTATTGTGCTCTCTTATTTCGATTCTGAACTTCTAAAGTTATAGCAAAGCTTCAGCAAAAGTCTTATTTTATGCTGTGACCCTTAGGCGCATTTTTCCTAATGGTTGCTTTAGAAATGCAATCATTTTATCAGTTCAACATATGGAGCTTTTTTTATGTGCACTTTTATATTTGCACTCATCAAAACTTGGAAAACATTTTTTCTTTTATTTTTGTAAGGTAGCTGTTGATTTTCTTGGTGTTACAGCAAATGAAACTTCTGTCACAGTAAATAAATAGAAGTAATAGTCTCTAAAAATGAATAACTGGCTTTTAAATTCAACCATCACTCCAGAACTGCTTCTCCATTATCACATAGTGTTTTCGCAAGCTATTCAGAAGACTATAGAAACTTATAGATATAGCTGTAATCAGTACAGAAAATATCTACCAAAGAAAAAACATTCAAAGCATTGGAATAGTCAAAAAACCCCAGAATATTAAAAATTTCAATACCATACCTAATTGAAATACCTCACTTATCTAACATTTCATGGTTTTAAGACTGTTCCTTTATCTGGTTACTTAATTCTAGAATGTTCTCATCACAAATTTGCACTTGCCTTTTCAAGAAAAAGAAGATATGTTTTGGTAGCTGTGAGATATGGCATCGCTGGAGTTTTCATTGCTGGGAGCCCTTATATTCAGTAGCAGTGTGAGCCATATCCCAGTGGAAAATTCTTAATCTGTCGTTAGAAGCAAAGGACTGTAAACATATCCGGACAGAACAAGTAAACCTTACTGTAGCCAGGAGGACTACAGCAGAAATACAAAGTAATGCAACAAGTATTAATTAGCTGAATCATATATCATACATGCAGTTTTAGGGCAACGGTTGTGTCAGTTCTTATGAGCTCCCCAGAGTTCCTGAGAACCATTACTGGAGAGTGTGTTCCATTACCTGTTCCCATGTTGCCCTTCTTTCCCAATGCAGTTTTGTCACAGGACTCTCCAAAACTAAGATGCTGTTACAGTTAGTAATAAAATTTCTGAACTCTGAACTGTATCGCCTTCCTTAATTCTTCTTTCCTCTCTTTAAGTTCTCCTAAACCCTGATGATGTAATAATACCACTGTCATTTTTCAAAATGTCACCTGCAGTGACCTTTGTCCTTTCAGTTTCACTGCTTCAATTCCTGGTGAAGCAAGCTTCTAGTGAAATTCAAATGTAATGAAAATGAGTGACAGTCTTTACTGTCCATCTACTTATCCATTGTGTAATCATTAAACAAAAGCACCTTAGTTCTGTGCTTAGTACATACTTTTGTCTTCAAAATTCAGTACAGTTTTCCAACACATACACAGTATTGAATTATGCTGAAAATAATGTGCTGAAAATACCAGACTTACATAGAATTAAAATTGCCATTAGAAGCAACTATGCACTTTGTGTCTTTTCCTATTAGCAGAAGTTTAGGAATAATTTCAGCTTTTTTTTAATCTTCATACTGGTTTTATACCAGCTCACAATACTTATCTACGTTCATTTATTAGTATCTCTTCCATACGCCTCTACTATACATTCTTCTTCTTTTAGTAGATGTTGAAGTGAAATACTTGAGCATTGGCAGGAGTCATTTATTCTGACAAAAAAAAATTCTTAACTGAGCATCCCACCTAGCTGTGATTTGTGGCTGGCATTGCAAAAGAAGGTGCACAACAAAGCAAACAAAAATGTATGTTGAATAAAGTGTTGCCAGATGGCATAGGAATCATCAAAAGGCAGCTCTTTTTAAGTTCTTCTCACTTCACCTGTATCAGTGACAACATCTATAGCCTTCTGAATCCACTTACTGTATCTTTCTAGTGGAGAGGGGAAGATAAGAGAGGAAGAGAGAGGAATGTCACAATTCGGTGTCCAGTTTTTCCTGAGACTGTTTTTGACTGAAAAACGAGCAGTGGATAGCAAAAAGCAATCCTTAATGCAGAATCTGAAATCAAAGGTACAAGAAGGAAAAAGGAGGACAAGGAAGCTCTAGGAGTTCAGTCTATTTATAAACAGCCGGGGCAGTAGCTTTAGTTGCTTTTGTATCATGTCCATTTATATTATATGTACCTTAAGCAAACTGTTATTGAAATATAATCTTTAAGCAGACTGATCTAATTAGAAATGTTATGTTGCTCTTACCTCCAATTTCAGTGTTTCTGTATTCCACTGTAAGCCTACATCTTTTAGAAGTATATTTTACATACCCAGAAAACCTATAGAACCTCATTACAAATATAACAAACCTCTTTTCTGCTCTTAAAGGTACACGGCACTGTTGGAGAACCCTGGTGGATTTGGGTAGAAGACCCTACTAATGATCACATTTATCATTCAGAGTACTTCATCATTCAGAAAAAACAGGTAATGGATTTTATTAGGAATCTCACAGTGAGACAAAAATAAAGTTAGTGAGATTTGTAAGGTCAAACACTATTTTGACCAAAGCAGATTTTCAAATCTGTAGGACAACATTCAGTTTCAAATGTATAAGTGTGGACTTCCACAAAGATGTTTTCTAATCTCAGATGTCCCTTTTTCTCCTCCTTGTTTGGTAGGAGAGTTATTTCTGGGTGAAAAAGAGAAAAACTGGGGGGGGGTTCTGTTAAAGAAAAGATGAAGAACTAGCCTTATTTTTATCTTTTGAAGTCCATGGAAATAAAATTCATTCCCAATTGTGAAATATTTTATAAAAATGTGAACATTTTGCACACAGAGTTGCACATATGCCTTATTTCTTTGTGTTAGCAATGTTTATGAAAGTCAGGCAAACTGTGATTTTTCAAGTTAGATTTGTCTGTGCAGTAATTATTCTCTACACATTTGTGCTAGGTCATCACTAAAGAACCTCAACTGCTGGTGTTCACAATCCCAATTTTTGAACCTCTTCCTTCTCAATATTACATTCGAGCCGTGTCCGATAGATGGTTAGGAGCAGAGGCTGTATGTATCATAAATTTTCAACATTTGATTCTTCCAGAGAGACATCCACCTCACACAGGTAACTTCGAATTTTATCATTTTGTTTTACTTCATTTTGCTTATATTGATTTTATCTTAAAATAATACAATAAAGCTCTTAACTTCTACTTAATCACAGAGAAGTAAATGGAAATTCACTTTGTGATATATTTGTATTACTGAGACCATTTCTTCACTTAATTCAATGATCTCTAATATTTAAAATTCCTAAACAGAAAACAGCTCATATCATCTCAACGTAATACCAGCCATCTAGTTACTCTAGGTTCTCGCTAAACTATAGGAAGACTGAAACTGTCACATAAAACTAAGCAAATCTCTGTGCTACAGTATGTCTTCTCTTAGTGCTTGTAAGCATTACATTCTTTCAGAAGAAAAATCCAAACATAGTTAGAATTTTGAAAATATGAAACATTTTACTAATTTTATTAAAATAAATTCATCACAGCAAGCACTGTTACAGTACCAGCCATCACATTTCAACTCAGCACTGCTGATCAAGTCATGGCCTTCCTCTACCCCTCCTTTTTTAACACTTGGCACAGAAGCATATGTTTGTGTTTTGCTTCTTTTTTTCTGGATACATAAATTGCTTTATACATTCATTGTGCCTGATGTCACTGTAAAACCTTTCCACTGTAATTACATTTGGCTCATCTAGCAGTCTGTGAAGTGACTGCCTTCAGAAATACTCAGTTCTTGTACAGTGTTGTCCTTTGGCATGCATAAATTCACATGTGTTTGTGAAGTGTTTAGCTATTGTTATACTGTACCTACGCTGTCTGGAAAAGCATGTGTAACCTTTTTATCTAATTGACTGATCACTGACTACTATTCAGAAGAAACAGAAAGATATTTACACATCACCAGTTATGGAGCCTCTAGGATTTATGGTAATTGGATTTCAATTCCCATCTGGTTCCCACTCAACAATGAAGTACGTAGAGGCCCTGCTAGGCAAAAAACCTTCTTTCTCCTCAACAGAGCCCAAGATACTGCAGTTTCAGTGGGAATGTTAAAACAGCCATAAGGTATCAGTGAAAAGCATGTGAAGAATATTAGGCATCATTGCCTCAGTAGATTTTATGATTCCCATATCATACCTTAATGTGAAGCACCTTGAAAAGGCGATGAGACCTCCAGCCACAAAAAAAAAAAAACCCATGCACAAACCAAACTTCAAAGCAAGCATCTGCATCGCAGAATGACTGCAGTCTCCTTAATTTGGTAGGATTCCAAATCCAATCTGGTTATATATATCATCTTCCAAATTCCAGAATCTCTAATTGTTTGGATAACAGATGCCCTCAGGATATATTGAGACTCTTATATTGAAAAGCTGTTTGTTTATTTATTAAGATTATGTCTTCAATTACATGTTTAAAGGATTAGATGCAAAATTTAGTTTTACTCATCTGATTTGTATTACTCTATCAATTTAGGAACTCCAAAGAATCCTTCCTTCTTAAGTAGATTATTTTTCCTTGAATCTGAAATATACAGACTATGCTGTCCTCTGATTCCACATTCTATTGTCATAAGAAGCTTGACATGCATATAATCTGATACAGTGAGTTTAGAACTTACTACAACTGCATAAAAAGGAAACAGCTTTAAGAAAAATATTAACATATGCAAATGACTGGTTTACAGCTATCAGAATACTAACAACAGTACTTCCAGAAATGCTTCAGAGCTATAAAATCAACTTTTTATTGCTCCTTATCAAAGTTAACAATGACCCAAATGTAAACTCTGTGTCATATGAGATACTAAGTAAAACAATTCCCAGTATAATTTGTGTTCCACTGAAGTATCGGTTAATATCTTTATAATAAACTGTGTTATGTCATGGCATCTCTTGTCATGCACTTATGATTATTTTATGTTTTTAGAGCTTCTAGATCTTCAGCCTTTGCCTGTCACAGCCTTGGGACATCGGGAATATGAAGTCCTATACAAATTCACACACTTCAACCCTATCCAGACACAGATATTTCATACACTTTATCACACAGACTGTAATGTTCTTCTTGGAGCACCTACAGGTTCTGGAAAAACTGTTGCAGCTGAATTAGCCATCTTTAGAGTTTTTAACAAGTATCCCACATCAAAGGTTTGTAAAATAGGTTTATTGGAATCATTTTGTATAGGCATGTTTTCAGCGTCACAAAAGTCTGTGGCAAACTAAAGTTTGCTTTCTTCAATTTATACCTCTCTGGATACAAAATGATACTGCATTATGTACGTTATGCTTTTATTTCATCTTATATATTAATCAGCGTACAAGTAGAGTTACATCTAAAAACATGACATACGGGCATGCTGGATTTCCTTTTCGGTACGTACCTGGATTTCCTGATTTAATCTTCTTCTCCTGACAGTAGTGCTGCTTTATAGCTATTAATTCTCCTGCGTGTGATTACAACTAGGCTGGTCCCTCTCATATTTAAACAAATAAATTGCAATTAATTACTACAAGGCAATTTTCTGTTCCACCTTGCCCATGTTTTTTTTCTTAAAACAAATCATCTAAAAGCTGAGCAATTCAGCTTTTGGGGTTTTCTTTTCAAGTTGATATATTTATGTTTCTTGATTTAGCCATCTTTTTTTACTTAACCACGTTTTAGCTTTGAAGTCTTTGGAAAAGGTACTTGTATCTGTGAGATTTAACCAAAGAATAGCCTTGAAATTAACAGAAGTCATGTATCCCTTATTCATCTTTGAAATTTCAATACCTTCTTGTAAATTTTTAGTCCAAGCAAGGTAAACAAGACTCTCACACATTTTCAGCTTATCTATTAGACTTACAAAATAGCCAGTTCTCAAAGGAATATATCTTTTAGGTTTTAATAAAGCTGAAAGCCTGGCTATACATTTTAAAGAATGTATGGGAATTCTTCATGTAGCAGTTTCTTCATGTTCAAAGCTTCAGAATACTTAACTGTAAATCTGTAAATAAATATTGTTTCTACATTCAGAGTATTCCCCCCTACACAGCAGCCTTCTTTGAAGAAAATATTGTAGCATTTTGCTTAAAACAATCAGCCTTTTAATTTAATTGGTAACGTTTTAATAATTTAATGGCGTAACTAGAAAACAGGTAAGATATTGCTTGCTAGAAATTCTGATTATTTCTGTTCTAAAATGTTAGCCTGCAAATTTTATAGTCCTGGCAAAAAATGGCATTAATTATATAAGTGGATTTTGATATATGAAATGGTGCAATAAATACTTCCATTTCAAGGAATTATTCTTTCTCTTTCTTAATTTATTTGCTCATTAATGGCTCAGGAAACAAAGCAATACTTTCAAGTATTAAGTCTTTTTTAAATATAAACCTGTTGTAAGTCACTTAAGGAATTCAAGTCTTAATCATTTTATAGATAATGACTATGCTCAAGTCTCAAATGTATTAAATATTTTTTTTCTTATAGGTACACTTTAATAAAGATTTCTTGTTTAAGTTCTGGTTTTGTGACTTTTCTATTGCAGGCAGTATATATTGCGCCCTTAAAAGCACTCGTTCGTGAAAGAATTGAGGACTGGAAAGTTAGGATTGAAGAAAAACTTGGTAAAAAGTATGTTTCTCCTTACCTAATCAGAGAAATGAGAAGCAAAAGAACAGCCCATCAAGTATGAATGAAATCTACAGAATACTTCTGAGTAGTTCAAAATAGGTTTTGATTGTATATTATCCTTCGAATTTCTAGTACTTAAAAAATAAAAAATACTATCAATAGTCATTGCAGTGATAGCAAAATCAAAACTGAGAAAGGGATACACTTTGATACCCAGCTATTTTCATTCTCATTTCTTACCAGTATAACAAATACAAAGTTCAGATTCCCCTCTGCCGTATCCCTGGAAATTGGCATTGCAAGCCAAACTAAGCTTTCTTCAGAAACCTCAGCCATGAGGAACTTCTTGTCCTTCCTATGTAAATTAAATATAATTTTATTTTAGTAACATTAGTTTCTTGCTAATCTCCTCAGGTGTTGGAGTTCACCCATTACTTTATGAGATAGAACATAAATCACTTACGTTGATGTTTTCCAAAATTATATTTTCCTGAGTTAAAACTTATATCCATGGGTTGTATTATTTTCCTTTCCTCTATATAGATATGTCTCTTTTTTGTAAGTTAAATCTCAAAGCAAACCAAAGGTTTCAATAGAAGGGGATGCTACTCTGTGTACAGGAAATTACTAGAGAGGTTCCTGTTATTACGATAGCAGTGACTTATTAATTGGCACTTTTTTTTAGTGGCCTGTGAGAATAAATTATTTGTGTCAAAATATTAAAATACTTTCAGGTAATATTTCCTTTTTGAAATTTACACTATTACTCCTGACTGAAATTTTGAACAGAATATGCACATTACTTTGAGAAATTTTTGTTACATGTTCAACTGGATGTAGAATGTGTCACAGAAATGTCAAAAATCCATTATATCCAGTCTAAAATGAGGGATCATCTCAAATGCTGGTTGTAGAACTTGAACGGATAATAACTTCAAACAATTGCAAAAACTCTGCTAATCCCAAAAAATGACCTCAGGATAATTTCTGCTCTAGTCTTAATGGAACTTCACCAACAAATGCCAGATACACTACAATCTAGCCTCATTATTCAAACCAGAGATCTGTACAGAACAGCAGGCAGCAAGTTGGTAGCTTTCTAGAAAGCTTTCATCCTGGGATTCAGCTTATTTATATCATACTAATATTCTTATATTATCTTCATTTTGAAAAATTAGTATAGAAGGTTTGGGACTCATATTCCCCCTCTTTTGCTAAGGAATTGCATTTGATGTTTAAATGGTAATAGAGACAGGTTTATTTACTTAAAGCTTTGTTAAGCCAAATCACCATCTTTCTTGATTACAGGGTTGTAGAGTTGACAGGAGACGTGACTCCTGATATGAGAGCTATTGCCCAAGCTGACTTGATTGTTACTACCCCAGAGAAGTGGGATGGTGTCAGCAGAAGCTGGCAGAACAGAAGTTATGTTCAGAAAGTTTCAATTCTTATCATAGATGAGATCCATCTGCTAGGTGAGCATGTTTTGTTGGTTTTAATCAGAATCATTGCTGAATATGAAGAAGTGTGCTGGTACTTATGATGTGAATATACTTTTTGACATCTGAATCTTTTCTGTTTCTCTGTTTTTCATTGGAATTCTCATTTACTAGGGGATGAGAGAGGACCAGTATTGGAAGTCATTGTGTCTCGAACAAACTTCATCTCATCTCATACAGAGAAGCCTGTAAGAGTAGTTGGTTTATCCACTGCCTTAGCAAATGCCAGAGACCTTGCTGACTGGCTAAATATTAATCAGGTATGAAAAATGTTTCAGAAGGTGGATTCATACTTGTGCTGCAGAAAAGCAAAACAGCAATTTATAAGATAATTGAAGGTTAAACTTAAAAAAAAATGTTTTTTTGTAGATGGGTCTGTTCAACTTCCGACCATCAGTACGCCCAGTTCCTCTGGAGGTGCATATCCAGGGCTTCCCTGGCCAGCATTACTGTCCTCGCATGGCTAGCATGAACAAACCTGCATTTCAGGGTAAGCGATAAGCTCCCAGATCTTTTCCTTCTTTCTGCAAAAGAAAGAAGGGCTTTGAGCGCTTTACACAGTTCATGTGCAGCGCATTTACAACATGTGTTACTGTATGTACTCTTGGCATGTATAGAGGGAATCTGCTCTGCTAATGGCCCAAAGCTATTTGTCTGAAACATAAAGTGTGCTGCGAATGCAACACATAACAGTGAAATGTAACGCATTTAGAACAGAAGAATAAAATTAGTGCTAATGAAGGGGAAATAAAATGTGTTTTCTCTTTGTGTTTGACACCATAAAGAAACATTTGTGTAAAAAGATTTGAAATTTAGAAAGTAATAAAACCATTCATATCATTAATCTGCTGAGGTATTTTCATATCAACCACTGTATGGAAGCATTAAAAAAATTGCGAACAGAAGTTGCTAGTCAGGCTAACCTCCTGTAATTCTAGTTTCAAAGCAGTAACCATAAAATTCAAAATTTGTAGTGCATCCAGATATGCTTCTGTTTTCAATTTTTTTCTTAACAAAGCTGGCAAGCAGGATAGATTAAAGAAAAACTCTCATATTTTATTTGAACATGTTTTGATTTGGTTGCATAAGGAATATTTATTATATCAATTAAAAATAACCTCCAAAATAAATTTTGTGATGTGAACGGATGTTGATTGTGAGGTGACAGTTGTGAGGTGACTTTTTAGCAGCTTTAATTAGCCTTATGACAGAAGCAAAGTATTGATTGTGGACTAGAGACCAATCTTGACAGTTCAGATTATTTACACCTCCACAAGAGCATTGTATAAAAACACTAATGAACAATAAATCTGTCTTAGGCTGTTCTGCCACACCTGTTCCTGAAGCAACAAAAATCCATTAGATGCTGGGCTTTTAAAATATATAGATATATTGGCATATATAGTTGTAAGGGATAAATACGCATGAATTATCCCATTTCAAGAATTCCTCAACGCTATAGCGTGTCTATATGCAGGGGCACATGTTGGGTAGTATTCAAGAACTGAGGGACAATATGGGATGGTGGGTAGTATTAAATAGTGTTCAGAAATTAACAATGCATAAATTTAATTGCTAGAATGAGAATTACATGAGAAAAGACAAATAGATTTATAAGAGATTTCGAAAGAGTATTTGAAATTCTGCATACACCTATTTATACTTCTAGTGCTTGTCTACGTTAGAAAACCTGTAGACATATGATTTAATGGGGGCTTTTTTCTCTACTTGTTTGGCATGATATAATCAAGGTTATTTTAACATTTCCATGGTGATACGTATTCCTGAGACCATAAAAATTTTGCTGCAACCTGAAATTTTTCAAAGATGGGCTGAACAAGAAAATGCTTTGTTTAGGAGTCCTAAAACATAGTTGGTTTAAATATAGCAGACTGATTAGTAAAAAACAGAAACAAAGTTCTTTGTACCGTAATGCCCACTTTCCCAGAAGCTGTTGGAAAGTCACTTCCTACTTTTTTACCTGTTCTGGTTTTGGTAGATTGAAGTGATCCTTTGCAGGCAGACACAATTTTATGTAGCCTGAGCTCTGGGTTAGGCAGAAAGCAAGTTTTGGACCTTGATGGCGCTTAACCTGATAGATCTCTCTATGGGGTAGGCAAAATATTAGGCTTATTAGACTGATGTAGGGAAAATCGCAAGCTTTGAAGTCTAGAAAGCTTGTCCAGGTGTTGTGGTGTTTTGGTGGGGATTTTTTTCCTAGCTTCTTCTCTTAATTAGCTTAAAATGAAGTACCAGGGCAAATTAACTCAAACTGAGCTAAGCATAGTTATATGATCTTTGATTCAGAGATCCTAACCTCAGTTGTATCTGTCTGGTAGAACAGAGACTATACGTGCCTGGTATCATCTGCAGAGCTGATTTGGATATCAGCTGTTTGGGTATCACAAAGAGAAACTATTTTTTGTCATTAATTAAATAATTCTCAAGTTGTGCTTTCCTCAACAGCAATTCGGAGTCATTCTCCAGCCAAGCCTGTTCTTATTTTTGTGTCGTCTAGACGTCAGACAAGGCTTACTGCCTTAGATCTGATAGCTTTCCTAGCCACTGAGGATGATCCCAAACAATGGCTGAAGATGGATGAAAGAGAGGTAGAATCATTTTACTTGCATTATATTGCTTTGCTTCGATTTTATTGATGTTGGTTTGAAAAGAAAATACATGTATAAAACCAGTCATCTGAGTGTAGATCTTGAAACTGCTATGCATATGCTAAATTTCAGTGTTTATTAAAACTCATGTCAGCATTGAGACAATATAAGCATCTTTGCAAGCTTTAGAATGCAAATTCTTTTATCTTTGTTTTCCCTGCATATCTATTATTAACACCAGGTCCTTTGTCCCAGAAAACATATATCATACAATACAAGTCTTTGATACAAAGATAAGAGAGAATGAAAGAAAGAGGACTAGTATTCTTTAAAGTTTACAGCTGGATATCTGTGACATATAGATGTTGAGCTGGAATTTAAACCAAATATCTTTCAGTGTTTTAGGACCAAAATCATCCTTCTCATAAGATAACTCTGTGTGTAGAGGGTTATGTATATGCATATATATCTGTGTGGTTGTATGTACATATGTATGTGCATGTGTCTATCCATCTATATTCTTACATAAAGATAGAGATACTTCAGAATCAATGGTTTAGGAATAGTTCAGTCTTGCGTATCAATGAAATAAATCAATCTTATAAAAAATAAGAGAGCTTCTGCCAATATTTCTATTATAAGAACACAAAGATTAGAAAGTAAAATACTCAGATGTTAAGCAATGCTGGAGTAAAGGTTTAAATTTTTGTTCTTTTTCAAATAATATAATTTTTAATTACATTTTCTTGTATTGTTTCAAAAAAATTTCTGAATGATGGTCAAATAATAGACAACCATTCAACATACTCTTTTATCTGCATTCTTCATACTAAATTTTATTTACTGCACTTGGCTTTGCACCTGCTGTGAATACAGAATTATTTGTTTCCTTCTAGACTAATGGTCTTGATTATAGTATATCATTGCTTCAAAACAATTTTTTAGTTAATATTCAGATTTCCTAAATTTTGAAAGTTAGATTTCTCTCACGGTTGCAGACCTGCTGCACAGGAATTTCTGTGATAATATGCGGCCAAAACACAGCATTATGCGTGACTCGTAAATACAAGGTCCAAATTGAATATTGTATGAATATTTATATATCAACAGTTGTTTGAATAGTTATACAATTGTATTCCAAAACTTATATGCCAATAATTACAGGTTTCTAGATGAGATTATTTGATTTTGTTTGCTCTTTGTGACTTTTCTGAGATAAAGTAAAACATCTATATCCTTCCTCTTTTGGATGGATTTTAAAAGCAAAAATGGATATCTAGCCTGATGAACTACTAGTAATAAAACATGTCTTGAGATGGTGCTGCTTTTCTAACTGTATAACCTCTGTTTAATATTTTCTTGAGCCAAACAGCAACACTTCTTATCAGAATTATTAGTGCATAGTAGAGTACTCTAGTACTCCAGTTTACTGTAGTAGTCTCACCTACAATAAAATCCGCAACATGCAGCTTGCCCTAAATGACTTACATTACTGTGAATAGCTTCCTCATGTCCTGTGAGCCACTGCTATCCTGAGAAGAACTGTAACTGAAGCTTCTTCACTTGCTGGAAAAGGTCTTAATTTCATATGTTTCAGAATATACCTCTGAAGGTTCTGAAAGAGGAGCCAACAAGGACAAGCAGACCTTGCATTTATTAGTTTAATAACATTTGCATATAATTTGTATTTTAATGAATTAGCATACGGTACCTACCAAATTATTCAGTTCTGATTACGTAAATATTAAAGACTGAGGATTAAGCCCTAAGTTGTTATATCTTACCACTATTATGCAGAATACAATTGTGTCTGAAATATCCGCAATTTAAAGTGGACATCTTTTTAGGTAATTATGGGACCAGTTTGTAGTTTTATGTTTTAAATGAGCATGATAAGCCTGAGTTTCATTTGACATTGAAGCAAAGGACAAAGATATAGTAATGCTACATATGCAGTGTATGTGCTGCTTAATTCTTTATCCATAATAATTTTTTTTTATTTAGAAATTCTAACTTCAAGTTATATTAAAGTCAAACTTGGACTAGGTGAAATAGACAAAATTCTCTCCATATTGCTATAGAATTTTTAAGTTTTAAAAGTAGAACTAGTGAATGCTTTATAGTATTTCCCTATCTTAAACACTTGCTCACATATTTCAAGTGTTACTCATTTCCATATGGGATAAAAATGGACCAGTTAGAAGAAATAAATTGTTGTTGCCTTTAAGGAACATTTTTTGTTGCCTGTCAGTCCTTCACATTTTTTTTTCCAGACAGTGTTACTTTAGGGAAACTTAGACAAATTATTTTCAAAGTATTTGTAATTGTTAATTGTGAAGTATGTTGAGATATAAAAGATTTCTCATAAATGGGTGGATACAAAGTTTACAAGCCTAACAACAGGCTTTGACATTTTTCTTCATTCAGCCTTATTTGTATGACATTAATCTTGGCTGACACAGATTTCCTTTGAGAACTCATTGGTTAGTTTTGTTTAATGGTATAATTGGTTTTGCTACACAAGGGCCAAATGTTAGTCTATGTTGGCTCCCTAGTGAGTAGACTTCTTAAAATGCTATAAACAATGGCATCACAATAACATCTAGAAGACTGATATTGAGGTAGACACAAATTCTTTCAGTCATTCAAAGTTATTTTTCTCTCTTATCCTGCATGGCAGCTTTTCTGTGATGACAACAGAGAGATTCAGGCCTTGCGGGAGAGGGATTGGAGCAGGGGAGAGAATCCGGTACTGGATCTTTGGTACTCATTTATCAGCTATGCCGTCATCTGAGCTTCCTTAATCTTCTCCATAGAGATTCTACCTGTAGTGGTAGTGCAAAACCAGGCTCTCATTTACACATGAAGGATTCTGTTTACAAAACTCCAGACTACTTCTCTTCACATGCACTGTCAGATAACAGAGAAATCCATGCCCATCTTTGCTACCCAGCTCTAAGTGTCAATTTCAGAAAGTATTTTAATCAGTTATGCTTCAAAGGTTATGGACTTGTATGAAGCTTCTGGAATACATATTTGTATGTATAAATGACATTCAGAAACTTTCGACTGTTGCCACCAAAGTGGACAACAGCATGGCTGGATCATGGAGGAATCATACAAAGTGTTCTTTCCCACAAAAGGAGTCAGTAGTCTAACAGGTACCACTGAATTATAGTGGAGAAGGGATTTTGTTCCGTGTCAGTCTACTGAAAATAAATATTACAGGCAGCTCCATTATCTTTTGGTGAGGTTTCTTTGTGGATGCTTTCCTTGAATTTCCTGTCTGATATACAGTTGCCTGCTCGTACCCATGTTTTCTGCAGTGCTCAGAAAGTTGAAAGGTGTTCAGAAAGTTGAAAGGTATTCAGAAAGTTGAGACAGCAGTCCGTCTTCATAAAACTGAACCATATTTGATGAAAATTGCTTTCTGGTACTAAGTTTTCCAGTTCTGAACCTGTTGTTGCACAACAGTACTTAGATCTATTTAATAGATTCTATCCAGCTACTTTTTAGGCTAAGTGTGTGCTTTTATGTGTCCACTCAAATACCTCATGTCTAGTTTAGTCTGAGCAAGGAAGCCTCCAATGATGCTGAAATACCCTGCTGACTGAGATTCGTAGCTGATACTTCAAAGCTATCCCAACATTTGTAATTGCGAAGCATAGTACATGCAGAATTTCTTCAGGATTTAAATAGGACTGCCACATTTTGCCCAAAATAGAGTATGAGTGTGCAGTCTCTTGAAGAAGAAAGAATAATTAGCTATTTTAGAGCCTTAGAGGTGGGGATTTTTCTTTTTCTGTGAAGTGCATTATCCATACACATTCCAAAATGAGCTCTCCATCTGTCTTGGAATTCAAAGCCCCAACACAGAGTTTATTTTTCACCAAAGAGTGAAGAGGCAGCTAATGCTGCCTTCGTTTTGTTTGCAGTAGTTGCAAGGCCTCTTCAGTAGACATTCTGTAAAGATTGTCCTACTTATGAGGCACGTCATGGGGTTCATGATGTCATGATGAGGTTCATCATGACAGAAATGTGAATAGGCAGTGCATCTCAAAGAAGACTGCCCCTGTAAATTGGGTAATTATTTCTTTTTATTGTTCATTGATGCCAATGTGCCAATGAAAAAAGAAAACCTTATGCTTACGCTGCTTTTTTGTATAATCATGAGGTGATTTTTAAATATAAAGTTTCCAGCTAAAATTCTTATTTGGAGCCATCAGCCAAGACTGTCACCTTCAAGGTTGTGACCCATTACTTATCTTGTTAAAAGGGACAACAGTTCAAATTTTCCTTTCAGAAACAGATACTTCCACTATTTTTTGGTGCTAGGTATGGATGAGATCAGTTATGCTGTTTTACATTAGGAGCTGTCTAAAGAGGAACAAGTCCTTCTCTTTCAGAAATCACATCTACATCTGTGTTGGAGGCAGATGTTGCAATCTTTTTACAACATAATTTGCTAGAATTGAGTTTTCAGTTTATTTATTTTTCTCTAATGTTTTTACTGCTTTTTGTTTTTAACCTAAAACAAAAGTACAAAGTATTATTTATTGATAATTGTTTGAAGTTAGGGTGCAGTTTTTACTAGCAAAAAAGGGTGTTTCCTTATTTGATTTGTGTTTTGGTTTGGTGTTTGTTTTAAAAAAAATTTATTCCCTGGCCAGATACTTGGGTGTTTGGGTTTTTTATATTTGCAATGCTAGGACTGAGAAGAAATGTACCCGTGTATACAGTTTTAACTTTAACCACAGTGATTTTTGCATTCGACTTTGTGCATCATTTTACCATCTGCATCTTGTTAAGACTGTTCTTTATGAAACCTCTAGAAATAACTAAAATCCTTAAGCATAAACATACCTACTGTAATAATCAATAGCATCCATACCAGGCAATAGCCAGCTTCTGCTGAATTCAAAGGGACTTCAATGATGGGCATTCATTGTCTCCAGAAGAATGAATCACGTCCTTACTTATTTTGTGCTTTTAGAGCTGTGAGTGTCTAAACATGTGTGAGCTAATTACAGATTTGTATATACGTTCATACACTATGTGGAAATATGCAGAGACATACGCATGAAAGTCAATTAAATTTTACCATCTAATTCTGTGTTGCATTGCTAAAAAAAACAACAACAAAAAAATCCCAAGAACTGCTGGAAAGACAAAAGATGACTTTTCCTTCTCTAACCTTTAAATCAAACAATCTATTATCTCCATGTTATTGTTCTGAGGTAATGCTGTGATATAAAACAGGAGTAAAAGAATCTGGTCTGTGTCATGAATAGGTATATTGCTGTCTTTTAGATGAGATTTTTACTGTTAAATATATATGGTTTAATAATATAACTCAACTGTTTAAACCATATTTTTAAATGTTTATTGAATAATCTTATTTGAGGTGTTATAGGCATCTTGTTTGTGTGGGAGTGTTGTAGAATATAAGGATATCAACTCTTCATCAAAAATAATTTGATATGATGACTTTTTTTCTTTTTAAAGATCAGAATGATTTCTAAGGGTTTCACTCGTTATAGAAGTTCAGCTTCTTTCTACAAGATGTTGCTTTTATGACACAAAAGTGTGTCATAAAAAATTAACATTTAGTTATAACAAGGAGATGGTTTTATTTCACTTAACATCTGTAGCAGATGTGAAATATGTAATTATTTTTGTAAAAGGCTTCATAACTTACACGATTCTTTTGTTTGGCACATCTTTCTTCTATTGGGCATTTTAGACAATTGATAAGCATTATTCAGTGGCATATGGTCTGAGTCTGACGTGCTTTGAAAAGAGTACAGAGTACTAATAATGAGGATTCTGTGAAAATGGGAAAACCAGCACAACAGATATGCTTTGAGAAAGTATGGGTTTTTAGCATCTTGAAACAATATATCACACTCAAAGGGACAGAATTGGGCTGCACAATCTGTTAGCTCATTCTTGTCCAATCTGGTCTCCTCCTTTCTTTTGGAGCCAGCATTGTCATCAACTTGCTGAATTATACTCTGACTGGAATGTATTTCAGGCACAGGGTAATGTATCTACTTAAATGGAATCCTATCTTTCTACAAAAGCTTTTTAAGTATAATAAATTTAAAATATAAAAAAGTTCTATTAGCTTAAAGTAAATGGTTCAACAGTTTACATATGTGCAGGAACAAAGAAAATGACTACTTACTAGTTTGAGAAAAAACTAGCTTGTTCAGAGATTAGAATATAAACATTAGAAATAAACTTTATTTTTTATAATAAATATTTTTCAACACTACTACGGTCCCAAATTGGTTTTCTAAGGTGTTTATTACAAGATGGATTCCTAATCAACCTAATTTTAGGAAAGCACGGGAGGTATTTTTGTTTGTTCATCAAAAAATCTGTGAAGAATAGAAAACCCCTTCCCGCATGGGCCCAATCCTGCCTATCTGGGATTCCAGAGAAAAATCCCTGCTTGCATCGCTGTTGTATAGGTTTTTGATGTCAATACCATGTGTATTTTCTCGTATTATTTTCAGTATACGTTCCTTTTCTTAAGATAAAACATATTTTATTTACACTTTTATGACTTAAAGTTACAGTTTTTTCAGAAGGATAAATAATGAAATTATAACATGCAGAAATGTTAGATTTGTTTCATAGCCACGGTGCTGCTTCTGTTCCTGGTTAATGAACCTATTAATTGTGCCATTATTTCTTAATAGAAAGTGATAATATTCTTACACTACAGTGACATAAGAAAGTTATATTTTTTAATAAATTGTCAAGAGAATTTTAAGCCTTTGATTGCACCTATGGGTAAAATAGTTGTGTTTATTACATTGATTTATGTGAATGTAAGAGGTCAGCTAAAAATGACTAGGATTCCCTGCTGGTAAAATGACAGGATAGTAGTACATGCGCCAGCTCTCCTGCTAAGGGTTCTTTAGTTTTCCTGTGGTAAATTACAGTGCTTTGCAGGTATGACTAACAGCACCACAGGCTACCGCTGTAATACAAGTCAGAAAGAAAAAAAAATAACCGCCACTGATTGTAAAAGCAAGAAGAACAGCTTTGAATAAATTCCCAGCAGTGTGAATTTAGGATGTTTTATGCTGGCAACTGCATGGCAAAAAGGGTTTAGCTCGGTTTCTGTACTGAAAATAACTAACACTGTAAAACTGCGTGAGCTGAAGGAGCAGTCCAATTGCTATAGACTAATCCAAATCAGCTATTTTGATCCCTGTACTCTTCTAGGGAAAAAGGGAGTTTCAATTCATTATTTTCCCAATACCAAATTCTGCTCCTGTGAATAGTGAAGTAAATGTCATTGGAACTGACTTGTTCCCTTACATTAAAGATGTAACTATCATAAGGCAATGATGCTTGGTGGAGAGGAGAAAAACTAATTCAGCAGTATAATATCTTTTGTCGATTTTTGATTGCAGAAATTGATTGAAATGTAAATGTATTAATTTTTCATTCATTTTTCTGATATTTACCAGTTCCATTTGCTACTTTTTCATCTTAATTCTCCATCAAATGTATACATCTGACTATTATTTCTCGAAGTGTCTATTGAAGCATAAGGAGCATATGCAGTGCTAGCACCAAAAAAAATTAGTAGATTTGAAAATATATTTAGTAATGTATGTTGATGGTTGCAATTTTAGAGAAAATGCTACACAGGTTCTCATTTTATTTAGCTATTTTTTTGTTTTCAAATAAAAAAATCTTTAAGATGGGTTATAATTCATGTCTACACTGCAGTCACGTGTCTACATGGTGACTAGAGAAATCAAAGGTTTGCCGATTATATCTAGATAGATAAACTTTATCCTTTAACATATCCTCCTTTCATTCAGTACTTTACTCTCTTCTACTTATCTATCCTTCTTCTTGTTTCCCTTTCCTAAATAGACTTATCCCCTCTTCACTTCTCAATTCATTGCTTTTTTCTTTCTGCTTCCTTTCCTTTCAGTGGTTTATAGTTCCTTTCACTCTTTTGTTCTGTAAGCATCCTTTTCTTTTATACATGCCAGCTCAGTTTATACAACAAACCTTATAATACAGGAATCTCTTAGGAAAATTCAAGCACAACATTGTGAGGGGCAAAAAAATTTAGGAGCTTCCATTGACCGATCAGATTGATTGGACCAAGCCAAAACTTGGAACAATTTTTTTTTAATTGGGTTCTCTATTACTTCCATCAGTTCTGATTTTGTTAGTCAAAACTACTTCAACAAAGAGAATTTTTTAAATGCTTTGTAATTTTCTCTTCCTGACAAAATTGGTTGATTTATAAAATCTGTATTGTTTGGTGTGTTGTTTTGGTTTGGTTTTTGTTTGTCTTTTTTAAATCCTGAATATGAACTATTATATTTTCTGGCTTTTTTTCTCCTTTTTAAGGATACTTTTGATAATAGAGTGGCATATGTTACTTGAGTTTATATATGCAAGTAATTTTATGAACATTAAGGTCTGGAAATTATAAAACCCAGGAAACATTTAGAGGTTACAATTCTAAACATCAGAAATGCAACACCTTATAGTCCTAAGTGGAAATGAAGATACCACTGCAGTCATGCAGTTATCATATCTCAGTATTTTGACATATTCAGTCTGAGATGAGACTGAATATTCAGTCCAAATCCTTCAGTTACTCTGAGTAATTTGTTCTGCACTACTATATTTTTCTCTGACGTTGACTATACCTCCTAGGTTAACCGTGAATGATGCAGCGCATAAGTATGCAATATCATCATGCCACTGCTGGTGGCACCAGGAAACCACTAATAAGAGATGAGGTTTGAAAGTTCCTGGCTATAATTATATTAAAATCACATAAAATAATAAATGGCCTTAGAAATAAAACAACAGTAAAATCACTAAACAAGACAGAACTTATAAAGCTCTTGTTCATTATGAGTGAGGGGCTTTTCACACAGGTCGTCTACAGAAATAAATGAGCCTATATGGAATTTATTACTTGATAATATAGGCAAGAAATATAGTCAAAACGGTAGTAGTTAAAATGATGCCAAGTAATCTTTGACATGAGATTTGGAAAAAAATAGTAGTAGTAATACAAAATAGCACTTTGTCTGAACTTCTAAAAGTTTTAAATGGAGATACGTATTGTATATTGGGTTTCACTATAGGATTTGAGCCTATAAATTACAAACTCACTGCAAAAAAAATTTCAAATTAATTTGCGTTTTGGCATTTGAATAGGGAACTTTTTGATTAATAATAAATTAGAATTATCAATCTGAAGAACTGCGTCTGTGTCTGTCTTTTTGTAGTATTAGAGAAAGACAAATTTATTTTTCATTGCTATTACTGTGTGACTGGTTAGAGGGATTTGCTATGTTTTTATACCAATTCTAACCCCTTTGATGCTAGGGATTGCATTAAACAAACACAGAGCAGAATGTGCAGCATTTGCCTGACCTGTCAAGATATTTTCAGCATTTTCGTTTCCTTATCTGTGCCACTTAGTGTGTCAATAAAGTCAGGTGCGTTTTGTATTCCTCCGATCATTAATATAGTGTTTGATTTTTTTTCAAACTAGAACCAGACTGTTGAGAGACTGAAGACTTTATTTTCCTGTTTTTATAAACAGTGTTGAGTAAATAATCCTTACTATAAAAAGAACAACCCTAAATGTTTATAATTTCTGAGTCATCTGTTTTAAAATATGTGACAATTCTTTCTGTTACAGATGAATGACATTATAGTGACAGTTAGAGATTCAAATCTGAAGCTGACACTTGCTTTTGGAATAGGCATGCACCATGCAGGTCTGCATGAAAGAGACAGGAAAACTGTGGAAGAATTGTTTGTGAACTGCAAAATCCAGGTACATTTGTTCTTTGAATCGTGCTGTAATTAGTTTTACATGGAATTTTAAAAGTCAGCTTTTCGTTACATATACCTCATTAGTCTTTCTCTCTGTTTTAGGTTCTTATTGCCACAAGCACATTAGCCTGGGGTGTAAATTTTCCAGCTCATTTAGTAATTGTTAAAGGAACAGAATACTATGATGGAAAAACAAGACGTTATGTGGATTATCCCATTACAGGTACTCACATAAATTATGGAAATATATTTCAAGAATATGCAAATTAACTGAATTATTTAGTAACTGGTTGCTGAAAATAAGTAATTTGGGTAGGAGTGCTGAGGAAAGCACTTTGTTTAATGCAAGTTGTAAGAGAACTCTTCAGATTTTATGTAATAATGAAAATACTTCTCTTTTGCAAACCTTGTTTCATGCTAAGTTCCTTTAATGTGTATCATCCAAAATAGGCATTAAATAATTAAAGGACAATATAAAGTTGTGTTTAGCTACCTTTTTAGTTGCAAAAAGGAAGTTTTCATGCATCAAATAATTTTTTTCATTTTGAAACCTTTTTTATATAGAAATAGATTTCTAACACTAAACTCAGCTGTGTTTGGAAATACAACAGTTGAAGCACATATGTATGAGAACATAAAATTTATACATAGTCACTTGACAGTAAACGAAAAACATTAATGAGTCTAAGACTCTTCAGTGATGTAAGTGATACTTCAAGTAAGTGATACTTCAAAAATAAGCAGCTAGATTAAATATTTGAATTTCTGGTTTGATATAGGCTTTTATTGCTTTCTGGCTCCAGTAAACTCCACTTTTCATAAACTGTTCTGCAGTGTTTTCAACAAGCTTAAGAAAGTGAACCATGGAAGAACTTTCAGACTTCAGACAGGGAGGGTATTTGGATGGTACTAAGCTTGAAGAATGAGGACAAGCTAAATTTATTCCAGGTTTCCTGTTCTGCTTTCTCTTTTCACAAGCGAAAGTATAATATTAATTAATCCTGTACTGTGCCAGAGATGTGTACTTATAAGGACAATCTAAGTGTTATTTGGAATGTAATTAGGGATATTGTATCTTTGTAACTGCGTGCTGTCTTTTCAGCAAAAGAACCTTACTAATGAAAAAAAGCTCAAACTGAAAATACTACCGGGGTTACTTCTCCAAGTAACCTGTCATAGAGCTTAATTTAGTGGTTAGTGCTTTGAAAGCAACTTGGGATCAATTTCCACACCAGCTCTCTGGTTCAAAGATTCTGGTATGACCTGGGAGCTTAGCCATGCACGCTTGCATTTTGTGACAGACTTAGGGTGGTGGAAACTTAGTACAAACGGTCTCTGTGGAGAAGTAGTGTCACGCTCATCCTGACTGGAAGAATAGTGAAAACTGACTTTATTAGCGAATCAAAAAAAAATTAAGAGGAAAGAAATCAATTGAAGTTTTAAATATTGTGTTGAATTTGTGGGACTATCGGAGAGAAGTAACAGAGAAAATGATATATTTGAAAGAAATCAGAAACGCAATAAGCATTGAAGACTTACTTGTGCTTGTTAGAGATCTGTTGTACAAGTACTCACAAAAGTTTTACGAAATGCTTATACTTTCACTCGTTATTGCCTTTTTGAATTCAGGTGACATTGGAGGTTGTTCAGTTCTTGAATTTTCAATAAGACTTTTTGGGGGGTGAATGCAATACCATCTGTGATGGAAGCATTTAGATTTTGTTGTCTGTGCTGCAACAGAAAATGCAGATCCCTTAATTTATGAAGAAACATGTGGTGTGGTTTGGTTAGAGCATTTTTATTTTTAACTTTCTAGAGAATATTTATGCATCTGGAAGTTCTGTGAGTAGGTAGTACAGACTTGCAGCAGCAATAAGATGAAAATGTAATGAGTTTCTTTCTGAAGTATTTCCAAAATTTCACAATACCGTCTTTAGTGCTGCCCTGAAGTTATACGTTCCCTATTCCATCATATTATAACTTGGGTTTTGCCTGCTGAAGTTACCTTTTTGTAGCAGGGCTCCAGAGAAACAGCTGAGAGCAGAATAAATCGTTTTGGAGTGTTCAGTAATTTCAAAATAAGTAAAGACGCTTCTTTGAATGAACTCAGAGGTTTTGGGGAGGGCCTTTTTTGTTACCAGACATTTAGTCAGCCAGTTGGATCATATTTAATGTTTCGGGAGTTTAGTCCAGTGATTAAAAGCAGCCAGGCAACATGTAGTGAGTAAAGAAAATATTGGTTTTGAATAATTACATAGTGGATACTGGCAAAAACACTTCCTGATGCTTTTTGGTAAATCCATTTCCTATATGGTATTATGCACAATTTAATTCACCACATTAGAATAGCAAGAAGTTTTTTCATCACCCTCCTGTGCACATAGATATTCAGAAATTTCCTTTCCAAACTAGTTTCATTTTACGTTTTCATGTCACTCCTAGTTTAACAAAAGGAATAAACAGATAAAAAAAATTGCTGTCTATACAGCTCATACGTATGCAAGTGAAAATGTGTTACTAAAAATGTTTATTGTCATCGGGCTGTTTCTCCTATCATTGTCCATATCTAAATGCCATTCTACACCCTCTGGCTTTTCCCTCCCCAACTGGCCATTAGGCCAAAAAACCTACTGCTTCTGAAGCCAAAGAAATTGCTTTTCAAAATGCCAGATACTGCAAGCCACATGTTCTTCAGCTATGATAGAGGTCATAGAGAATAGACAAGACACAAAAAATTTTAAAATAAAGATGTAAAACTTATTGCTTTCTGCTGTTTCTTCAAAGTTAAATAGCAGCTGAACGCACCAAAAAGGAATCAGAGCTCTCTTGAGTGAGACACAAAAGGACCTGTGCAGATGCACCTCTCAATATGAGAAGACACAAACAAAACAGATGATAAGCATACTTATCTTGCTGGCCAAGTATCAGGTTGAGTGTATTTTGTATAAACCAGTATTTTCAAGGTTTATAGATATAATTAGCTAGTATTTGCAAGGATGATGTGTAGGCAGAGTAGTAAGGGTAAGCTTGAACTGTACCTGGTTTTAAATTTGTATGTCATGATCTGATACAGGGACAAAATATGACACAAAACCATCCCTACTCCAGTGCTAATAACTAATATAATTTGTCCTGAAGCTGTCAGTAATTAGAATTTCCCTTTACTTTTTTTTCCTCTAAAATATTCAAAACCTAGAAAATCATACATAGCAGAAAAGCTTATACAAGGAACTTTTATTATTGTAAAGTCAAATACTTAATAATTAGGAAATAATAGACAGTTGTCATTGTTCTCTTACTCATCGTCTTTATTTGCATATGATCAAACGAGGGATGGATATGGGATGGAAGGAAAGTAGAATAAATTTATATTAGATGTAAGCTTTGATTCTGTTGCAGTGGGTGGTCTTCAAGTATACAGGAAGATAGTCTCTGCCAGAAAGAAGTTCATCATGAATTTATCTGAGATGGAAAAAAAGATCAGATCATTTATTTATATATTCAGATAAATACATTTGTTTTATACATTATTGTCTCTTTCACAGATGTACTTCAGATGATGGGACGTGCTGGCAGACCACAGTTTGATGACCAAGGAAAAGCTGTAATTCTAGTTCATGATATTAAGAAAGACTTCTACAAAAAATTCCTTTATGAGCCTTTCCCAGTGGAATCAAGGTAAACATAAAGCAATCAGAAAAGCTGATCAAACTATAAACAATTCCTGTGCTGAATGTCTCCTAAATATTGGAGTCCTAAAGGAAAACAATTTTCAAAAAAATACTATTCATATTTAGGCAAAAAAATCCTTTCTTCCATTAGTTTTGAAACACTTTTTAGTCCATTCTCAGATAATATTAGAAATATCTCTCTGCTTCTGAGTGTTGTCTCTGACATTTGAAAGACAGCACGAACTGTTCTTCAAGACCAGTGTGTAGAGCAAGCACAGATGATCCTCAGAACCCTCTCTGAATTCTGTGACAAGTTCTTAATAGGAAAAAGGAATAGATGAGTTTCTAGCACTTTTTACTTGGAATATTTATACCATTACAGATATCATATTCTTCAAAATCTCACAAGTTCAAAAAGAAATCTGCATGGTGTAATCTATTACTAATACAATTTCAACACATCTTTCACTTCAAAATTGCAATATTTTTGTCAGAAATGTAGAAAACTTCTTGCAGTCTCTTTCAGCTTGGTTGACACAAAGTTTCCTGTGCAGCGTAAAGTGACTTGTGCCTTGGTTTTGGTATTTATAGTATTCTTATTTGTTCAGCAAGAAGCAGTCTCCTATAGACGCATGTTTCGTGGAGAAATCAGACATCTAGTAAAGCATGAGCACTACTGAAAGCTTTTCTCAGTGATGAAGAATTCACAGTATTGTTCTCCTGAGGAAATTTCAACCCTCAGCTTAAGCGATAATGGGACCTCTGCCTGCTAAGAAAATTTGCAGGAGCTTGAGAATGCCATCCACCTGTGAAATGTAGTTGAAATCGGCTCGTGTATTTGAAGGGTAATTTCTATAGTACACAGACAGACATATAATTTTTGCAAACGAATGTGGAGACATGCTCTTCATTTCCTTAGGAAACCACACTTTTCCTTTTTTTAACATATAAATTTCACTTACCACCAAAGGATAGAAGTTTAGCTTCTTCAAAATGATAGCTAATAAGTCAGAAGAGCAGCATGATTAAAATGCTGATGATATGTCTGGATTGTGTGGCACTAGCATGAAGTAGGACATCTCCAATTCATTGGTAGGTGGTGTTTCTAAATAAAGAAATCCTATCTTCAATGTAATCGCACCTTGTTCCTGTTTGGAATACTGTAAATATTCTGTGTTTCCAGTAACATATATTTCCAGTGTATATATTTACTTGGTAGTTTGATGTATTCCATCTTTACTATAAACAAAGACTATTTGATGAATTTTCAGATGAAAATTCGAGTATTAATAGCAATCTCGTTATCTTTTATGTAGGTTGTGATCCAATTAACTTGAAGTTGTCTTGGTCTCTTTTATGATCAAGTATTTGAAGTAAGAGGCTTTATAGCTTCAAAGAGAAACTGTTTGGGGTATTTTGGAGTGTGTTTAGTCTTAGAATGTTTTCCCATCTGTTCTACCAAAGAGCTGATTTTTCAGCTTTGTGTAGTATTTCCAATTTGTAAAATTAACCTTCATATTTTTTTAATTAAAGTTTTTTTTAAAAGCCTGTATTTTAGTTGTAAGACTTGAGTACATAACTTGTATGACAGGCCTTGTGCTCTCACTGATCATGGGACTGATATATAGCACATTAGAAGCAAAAGAGAAAGTACTCTTTATTATAGAATAGCTATTGAGTCATCTGTCCAGTTTCTGCTGGACAGTCTGAGTAGAACATCTGCAGTTCTTAACTTCAGAAGCATGTGATCAGTCGTAGAGAGCAGTAAAAAACTACTCATACAACATTGTTCTTTACTTTTAGCAGTGGGGAGAGAACAGTAGGAAAAGAAAAAGCATTATAATAAAAAAAATTAGGTTGATCCTTAAGGACCTGCCATTCCTTGACTGAACTTTAGCCAGGCATGGTTAGATACCCTAAAGAAGGTCTTTGTTCCATTTAATGACACTAAACAGTATTCGACATTGTAAGAATCATTTTAAACTGCTTTTGGTTGTTTTCTGTGTTTCTGAGTTTAGAACTTTCTGGGTAAGAGTAACTGCTATTTTTTTCTTTTTTACACTGGATGAAGATGAGGCAAAATCTGGGAGAAGCAGCAGTTTTGGTGTAATTTTAATAGCACTCAAGTATTTGTCAAGTATTAGCTAAGCTATCACCACTGTTTCATTTCCTGTTTGTCTTTCCATATGATTCACTGTTGGATTAAACCAGCATGATCATATGGTCAACACACAGTATTTAGAAGATACTACTGAGTAGCTCCATCTGAGTATGTTCCATGAGTGATTTAAACTTGTGTATTCTTGATTCAATCAAAAACTAATTTGAGCTTCATTCCACTATCATGTAAAGTAGATGACTGATCTTGCAATTACATTCCCCCTTCTTCCCCTCTTCTTCTTTACTGGAAAATAAGTATATAATATTTTCAAATTAAAAGTTAATAGACCTTTTAATGCATAACTCTACAAAATATTTTAACTGTCTGTGTGACTGTAAAGTCAGCTAAGTCCTCCTGATTTCTGTTCTTCAGCTTGTTAGAAGTGCTGGCTGATCACTTGAATGCCGAAATTGCTGCTGGAACTATTACTTCTAAGCAGGATGCGATGGATTATATCACTTGGACTTATTTCTTCCGTAGACTTATAATGAACCCAACGTGAGTATAAAATACAAATGCAATTTAATCTAAAGGTAACTTGAGGGTGGAGTTGATCAAAAGGTGATCCTGCTGCTGTTGGAGCCTAGAATACTGAGTAGTCTCCAGTGTAGAAGCATTACTGGTCCACACATGGAATAAAACTCGTGTGCACATTTTTGTAATATTTTTTTTCTCTAAATATAAATGCATTTCCTGGCAGATAACTTTATAGTTTAGTGACAACTATAAAATAGCCTTACTGAGAGGGCTACATCAGCATCCCTAAAATAAAACTCCAGATTATCACATTCCTTTAGGTATTGTGTTTATAATGTGTTACTTTTTTTTTTTTAGCTACCACATTGATATGTTCTGCCCAGTTTTCTGTAGGAAATATATTAAAACCTGGATTTTCCGAATAAATGAGAGAATAGCTATCAGCTGTTTCTCTGTGATAAAGTTTATTTTCCTTAGGGTATTCTGGTAAACCATGTGTGCAGTATTTTCAGTGATTGTTGTCATCCTGCCTAGCTGCAGCTGGTATGCAGATCATTCTGAGCTGTTCCAGCAACGTAGCCTGCCTTTGCCACAAGATTGTTTTGGGTAAACGGTGTGTTACCTATCATGTGATCATTCATCCACCAAAATAATATGGCAAATAAAGATTTAGGCAGTTACAGCACTAAATATTTCTTGGTGTACTCCAGAGTGCTGTATTTATGAAGTCATGTTAATGTCTGTAACATTTGGCTGAATTTGCAGCTGGGTTCTTTATGAGCAACTGCTGGTGGGAGCCTGCAAGTGATAAAATAATTTTCTTTAATTCTTTTTTAGTCTTCATTAGTTGTGATCTAGTCCTATGCTGAGAATCTCCCGCAAAACAGAATTTCCATCTGATTTTTCTGAGAAGTGAAAAATGCAGACTGCTAGAACTGTAAACTAAAGAAAACCTATTCAATTCTCTCACTTCATAACTAACAAAATTAATACATTTCTGTGGTATTTCTGCCCCGAGAGTGACAAGCAGCTAAATTCTGGTTTTGCCTAGGTTGGAAGTGGGAAAACCTGTGTTTAGTTGTATGACTTTGTAATTTACACATAATCCATACTACAACTAATGCTAAAAACTATGCCATTGCAGACACTATTTTAATATCAAGAATAAGTAATGTTATTATAAAATGTTTTGCTTTTGAATTGCTGTGTTAAAGTGATTTTCTTGATTTGTCTTTGCCAAGCTTTGATCACGTGGTATCTGTGGTAGGTAGATTTTTAAGACACAACATATAGCCCAAAGCTAAGTGTAGAATATAGAAATGTAGTCGTTTGATTTAATAGCTCTTTGCAATATAAAAGAAGGTTCCCACTGGAGTATGAGGTTGACATGTTTACTGATGCTCCTTTTTTTCTCAGCGGTTTCTTTAATGTGCGGTGTCATAGAAAGCTAAATCTGAAGTTATCACAATATCAACTTTTAAGCAAAAGTTCTGGTATTCTTGCTATTCTGATAGGACTGTGGGAAGAAAGTTAGGGGGAAAAAAGGATACAAAACCCCACTGCCTTTCATACTGAGATGCAAAGCCTTTGTAGTGAGAAACAAGATGAACAGATCTTGACTCGTCACGTCTATAATGGCCAGATAGGAATGCATTATTGAAGTTTCTAATGAAATTGGCTTCTTTCATTGGAATGCCACACATGCAGGTTGGAACAGTTCACAAGCTGTGCTGCTCTACCCCTGTCTCATCCACATAGAGGTACTCAGCATTCCTTCTGTACTCAGTCATGCAGGGAAAAAAATGAAGACATTATTGACTGTGTCAAAGTGATCACTTCTAGATACCAAATGCAAATGCAATGGATGTGCATGCCTTTGACATAATAAATTCTATTTTCATACAAAGTTACTAAAGTAGCCAGTTAGTAGAGTTCCTGGGTCTGCTATCTCTAGTATTTTCAGATCTCCAACGAGCCAAGCAGTTCCAGCATGATCAGTGTTTGGATGAAATACATGAACGGAAAACTGAAGAGTTTTGTTGAAGAGAAGTCTGTGATAGTTCAGATAACTTTGAATAAATTGCAATATAGCAATGGAAGTTACTTTGCCATAGATGAGTATATGAAATGATAGGTATTACCAAACAAGTACTATTTGTGGCTCTTAATAGTGAAAAGGTCTTAGAGTTTTTTCTTTTCACGAGAGTAGAAGCACAGCGGCTGAATTGTGGTTTGGGTAGTTACACAACATCTACTCAGTGTCACTTGATACAGTGTTCTCTATCATGTCCTGCCCTGAAGCAATTTTGTTGACTTTCTCTCCACTGTGAAACAAGAACTATTTTCCAGAAAGCAGGTGATTGTACCTTAGTAGTGAATAAGTAATTCCCATATGCATGATTGGGAAATTGCCTTGGGATTCATTGGCATAAAAGTCATTGCATGTGATGCTGTAAATTCCCAAAATAACGGGCTTAGATAATATGCAGAAGATTTATATTCTCATTTATTACCCGTTTTGGCTACTTGTATATTAAAGCTGCATAAACAAATCTAGGATCATTCCACTCCAGTCCAGTATCATAAAATACATTACTGAATGTACTATTTAAGTAATGTTATTCTACCTTTGTTGTGAGATAGAGATCAAAGTATCATTTTGCTCTAAATATTTAGTATTATTCTAAACACGCAGTGATTATGAAAGCTTTTCTGGCACACTTGAGATAATTTGTAAGATTTCTAATAATGGCTTTTTTAGTGGTGGTGTTGAAAATCTTTGCATGTTGCAATACTTTTCATCAAACAATTTTAATTTTCTTGTTTGATGAACCCCTGTATCTTGAAATCTGTGAAATGTGTAAGAGAAATAGTTGAGTTCTTAATCTGAGCAAGTGGAGTAGCTGGGTGCTAGTTTTGTTCAGAGGCATACTAAGTAGATATGTGCATATTGTTCAAGAAATAACGTGCAAATAAGAAGGGTGCTCCAAGTAGGACCGTTTATCAAAGTATGTCAGTCTCAATATCCAGAGGTTCTTTCCTGTGCTTTCCCTCCCCCAAAGCAATTATTCCTAAATGCAGAGGGGTTTGAATATGCGCATTCAGTCAAAGTTTCTGTGCTACTTCAGTCAAGTACTACAACATGTTCCCCTTTCCACAGACAACTTCAGTTGGTACGTTCTTTACTTAGTCAAGATCATACAAGACAGAACAGCGAAGTGCCCCATTCTTTGAAAGGGGCTGTTTGGGGTGGCTTGTCTGTCTCCTTTCCTTGTCTGAAATTCCTTGGCTGTGTCATTCTTTTACCCTTATAAAACATTATAATCTGCAGCTTTCTACAAAGGAGAAATGGCTATGGGAAGTATTTTCTATAAATCAGGTTATATTTTCCAGATACATGTGCATTAAAAGAGAAATAGAAATTTACAACATATGTAAAGTTAAGCAGAATCAACTTTCATTTGGAAAGTGAATTTTTAGATATTCTGAAAGCACACATCACATCACTGTTAAAATGGGGGGTGTATTTATAAATATATGTGAGAATGTGTGTATGTATATCTGTGCACACCTGTAAATCAGTTTTCTGCGTAAAGTCCTTGTGAAGACCTGAAAAATTATTTTATTAATTCATTCTGACAATTATTAAGGATTTCTTTTTCACTTTATGTCAGTCTTATGGGGTTTTCTGGAGTGAAAGAATAATGTAGCATGAATTATAATTAAATTATCTCAGACTGATGCTCTTATCATATACATATTTTACTTTAAATTTCTGCTTCTCAGTATGATTAGTTGATCATGTCTAACAACATGTGAATAAAACATCTATATAAAATTCATGATTATGTACTATTCCAATATAGTTTTTTGTATTGAGGTGTCAGCTAATATCAGCCAATCAGAATAGAATAATATGTATTTCAGTGGCAAAATCACACTTATTCAGGGCTAGTTTGGAATTAAATCAGAAGGAGGAATTACTGAAGAAAGTTAAATTAACTAAGATTAACAGATAAATGGAGAATTTTGAAGGTGCGGGTATGTCACACTGCAGGAATTACCAGCATCCATATTTTGAGCTGGGTGAGGAGATATATCTCAGGGTGGATTCTTTCTTTTACAGTTGTGTTTAGATCTCTGTGTGTGTACGTATATACATCATAAATGACAGCTATATGCATTATGGTGAATTTTATAGCGAGAGCTTGTTCTTTTAAATTATTAGGATCACAATGATGTGAAAAGTACAGGAATGTAGTTCATTATATGTTTTTACCAAATTGTTTGCACGAATAAACTTCTTCTGATTCTCTCAGACTGGGAAGCCCTAGGATGCTGAGTATTTGAACCACCTCCTATTTCCCAGTCTGCTGCAGTCTTAGGAGAGAATGGAAAGCTGAAGACCCCACATCTCCCCCATTCAGAAAACAGATTCACATAATTGTCTTCCTTCTCCTGGATATGATTTACCTGTACAAATTATCTATTGGAATTATCATAGGAAAAATAAATGCCCAGTCAATATGTAAGCAAATTTACGTGTGCCTGTTACCTCTGATTTCTCATCTTAGGAACACATTTTAGGAGGTAAACTTTCTTGTAAATATTATAATTAGAATCACTGATGTAGAGGTGAATACCTTGCTGATGTCAGAGCAACTGGACTCTTTCTTTGATCTTAAATAACCACGAGGTACAATTGTGATTAGAGATAGCAGTGTAACTATTTCTCGTACACGCCGTAAACAAATATATGAATGCAAGAAAATATGATACAAGTAAAGCACAGATACAGTTTACTGTCTGCAGCGTCTGTGCGTGCTGTAATGCGTTTTAGTAAGCTAGTCACAGGCTCCAGAGTCAGTCAGTGATACTTGAACAACAGAAGTGAGTTGATATCTTGGTTCATAGCTTTCTGGCTATGGAGGTCCATCAGTCATGCCATATACTCAGTACCATTTCCACGTTACCATTTGAAGATGGCAGCTGCTGAAGGCTGCAAGCTGATGAAAGTGGACACAGCTGATGACTGCAGTAAAGTGGTTTACAATAATAACTATCTGTGCTTCCCCCATATTTGTTCATAACAAAATTCTGCTTTCAGGACTATAAAATCTTAGAAGGCACGCTTTCTTGCTATAAAGTGAATGCTGTAGATATGTCCTCTTTTGTGCATTTGTTTCAAAAGGCCTTGCCACTAGCAAGTTCTTTCGTTTAATATTTTTGGCTTACTCTGCCACCAGTTTTTATTATGTGTGTCACTGTTACTACCGTATAATCTGAACATAAAAAACATGGTGCTGTAACAAATGACTTCACAGCATTGACAGTTATAGCAGGACCATTTCAAGACTGATGAAAAATTTCCCAGAGATCTCAGGTCAGGCTTACATAAGCTAAACAGGAAATGATTGCCACCGTTCACATTAAATCCTAAATGTTTTGTGTAACTTCATCTACATTTTATGTTTCTGCACGTGTCTCTGTCTTTCTCAGCTGATGAAATTCCACACTTCCTTAGATCAGAGAAATAAGTTCATGTTTCACCATTTGTTGTTCTTGCTGAGCGCTACAATGTTTGGCGTTTAAAATATGTTATTTAAAAGACAGTCAAAAGTTCCTTCAGTTTTTGATTGTTTAAATTTTACATACTTTGTAAATTTTTATGATACCTAGGAGTTTGTTATTGCTTTTTCCCAATGGACCACTAATGGAAGTTAGCCTGTCTAGCCCATGTGCTAGATGTTGTTAGGATAAAACTGCCTTTGACTTTCACACCTCTCAGGGGACGAGTAATTGTTGTGTTCAAACAGCCTGTAATTGTGATCCCGCTGGCTTTCTCAGTACGCTTCTGGCTATTAGAATCATTAAACAACTCAGCACCTGTTAACAGCATTGTAAATATTCAACCCTGCTTGTGTGCAGGTTGAGTCCAATATAGGAGAAGGCTTACAGAGCCCAGCCTCATAAATTAGAGCTTCTGACAAGTCAATTATTGTGAAACTGGGCTTCACTCTGAAATAAATGAAATGGTGTGCTGATAAAAAGGTAGGCTGTCTGTTTATAGCAAAGGGAAAATAATGACTAGATGATTCAATGCAGCGAGCATGAAACTGCATTGTTTTTATTCTTTATCTGTAATTAAATAGTTAGGTAATATAGCTTCATAGAGGAACTCACATATGATGCAGTTTTTATACTTGCAGCATACCAACATGCAAAATTCAACTTGCATTTATGCCTGTACATTCAAAATACTGTCTAATGTCATGATACCTCTGCTTTCACTAATGATTTTAACATAGTTTTTCTAGATGAATGGCTTTGCTTTTTATTAGGGGAAAATGTGCTGGGTGACCAAGAAGCTTCTGTGGGTGTGCTCAAAATTAGATTTAGCCCATTATAGATAGTAGTTAAAACACACTGGTACCACTTCACTCAAGATTATAAACCATTTAAGATTTTTCTTTACATTGTTTTGTTTGCACTAGGCAACTAGATACTTACTCCTCCAACAAAAAAAGATCAAAAATCAGGAAATTTAAAACTCACATGATTTTTAAAAGGCGTTATAATGCCTATTATGATCAGTGTAAAATACTGCAAATTGGACAGAGCACAAGATAAAATCTGTTTGTATTAGCATCTTAAATTACAGTCTCAAAAAAGAATTTCAGTGTATTGCCCACATCTCTTCCTTTGTTTTATCAGTATTCATCGTCAATGTTATGGTACTGCAAAAAACAGTGCTGAAATGATAGGGCAAAAGTCTGAATACCGTGACAACAAAGTGCTTCAATTATAATAATTTCAGTAGTGTTATGTTCAATATAGAAACATACTAATGAATCATTAGTGGTTTAGATGTATAAAATAGAAAATCTTTTCACATCCTTAAACAACTCATGTATTTAATTTGCCTGATTATTTTCCGAAGGTAAACAAAATGTTATAAAGTAATTTCTGCTAATAAACAGAATCTAGATGTTTTCAGTGATAAGATTTCAGGCAGATAGATGGTGCAGATGGAAATATTGACCGTTTTTTACTATTACTATATTTTTTCAGTAGATTTAAAAGGGGACTCTCATGAAGATTAAGTTACATTGAAAACAATGTTGAAGTACTTTAGCTACAAATAAGTTTTCTTTGCATAAGGCTGATAATCTGTGGCTGTCTACCATATAAAGCTTTTTAGTTAATATAAATATTTCTTTGGTTTGTTATCTTTAGCTATGTTTTAAATATTTGAGATCATCGCAACCTGAACCCATATAAAATACCACAGACTTGAATACTTCACTGTCATATAGATACACTTTGTTGTTGTCTAAAGTAGTTGACTGTTTCCTGCTATCAGAACTGATTATTACAATCTTTTTCTTATGGTAGTAGTGTTCTACTCCACCTTCACCCAATTATAAATGAATATTCAAAGCATCAGAGAATTAACCCCATAATCTGGGATTAATAGCAATAGAAAAACATTTGGAACTAACTGTACTGCTATTTAGCATGCAGGCTTTTTTCAGTTATGTTATTGCTATGCAAAAAAATAAATGTTAAAAACTCTCTTTAAGAAAATAATAAGGCAAATCCGATTCTCTTAATAAAACAGTCATGGAAGAATGCTTGTAGTATATAAAAATGTAATTCCATCTTTTGAAATTTGCTAACGGCAGCATTACAGTAGAAGAAATAAAGCTTAAATCAGAGCATGGGATTCATCTGCCCAAATATACCATCAACAGCTGAACTGACTGTCTAACCTTCTTTTTTCTAGTCAGTGTTGGCATTTTACCTCATCCTAAAGCAGATGTATAAAATACTTGCGATGAACAGCATTCTGCAAGTGCACATTTCTATCCTTTGGCAGCAAAGTGAGTTAAAAAGACTAACTCAGTATAGCTGGAACTATGTAAAATCAGCTAAGATGAATCTCAGCACACTATTTTGCAGCCTGTTGTTCACCTGCACAAAATAACACTGCAAGAAGCTACTCTCCAATGTAGGTATTGTATCCAGTAGGGATACCGAGTACATCGTAATGGTAGGAAATTTTAGTAAAGCAGCTCGCATGAACAAAGGAGCATCTTTCATCACTGCATCATTCTCAGTAGTCTATTTGTGCAACAGCATTTTAAAGAATTAAATTAGCAGAGACAACCTTTTTTATTGTGCATTTTAACATTTCGATAAATCATCAAGTTTTCTGTTTGTTTGAATTCCACTTTGAAATAGCATTATTTGTTTGCTCCGCTTAGATTCAGAATTTTTAAACTTTATGAGCATGCTCACTTTTTCTTTACTGTTTTTTGAACTTAATTGTTACTTTATGAATTTGTTAATTTGTTGAATCTAGGACACAAGTTCTTACTACATTTTTATCTGGATTTTTCTAGGTAAAAGCTCTCCCTGAAATTATTCTAGTCTCTGTGAGGGAGAATCTTATAATCCAGCTTAAGTTTTACAGTTAAAGAGTGCAAACTTCTTAATATGGTGGCATAACAATATGTTTTGGCATACATTTTCCCTTCATACAGATAACTAAAAAGCATTGTTACTGTATATAGTTTAGGTAAAGAATTTTAACTGAAAATGAATATGTGAAGTAACCACATTGACAAATACCTCATTAGGTTTTTTAGCAGTTTTAAATTTGAGAATAAAATGGCATGGAAATACAATAACATCAACATTTGGATTGGTGTAAGGTTATTTTTCAAGAGACGTCACTGTATGCCTAGTTTTTCTTTTCAGAGTTCCAGGATGGGAACTTCCCTTGGTGGGTTTTCTTCCTTTCTCTTCAAGTTAAAATGCCATTAGTATTGTGTTAGTATTGCTTGTTCGCTTTCATGCTTTCATACAGGAAAATATATTTACCCAATCAGGAAAATTTTTCTGCCAACAAAATATAGCCAGTCCAGTTCTATTTGTATCAATCTTTCTATTAATAGACAGATAAATTACCATCTCTCCATAGGTAGATGCTTGTATTATGTTGCTTGCTTCTACAAACCATTCAAGAATCATGAATTTCTTGTTACATGGCATAAGGGAATAGTTGTGTGTTTAATTGTTTAACGTGGGTATTTGCTGTTCCAAGTATGTGTGTATATTATATTGACTTTGAAAGTTTTCCTACAAGACATTATTGTTAAAAATCCTAAGAGTGTAAAAACTATTCATGTAGTGCATCTGTTTTCAATTTATCTAGCTACTATAACTTGGATGATGTGAGCCATGACACTATGAATAAGTACCTCTCAAGCCTCGTTGAGAAATCCCTCTTTGATTTGGAATGCTCCTACTGTATTGAAATTGGGGAGGTAAGACTAATCTGTGCCTTACAAGATTCAGTAAGATACAAGCTCCTAAAAGTTGGGAAGAGCAAGATGCATATATGCTTCTGATTTGGGATGTTAGATTTTGTCTATGGAGCTATTTGTAAGACTTATATTGAAAACTGTGCTTCATTGGGGTTGCAGCTTAATTACGATGCTAAATAATTTTTGCTGTTCTCTCTGATAAAGTAGGGTTAAAATATTTTACCATTTAGTAGGAACCATTTGTATTTGATTCCTCTTCTAACAGGATAATCGCAGCATTGAACCTCTGACATACGGCCGCATTGCTTCCTATTACTATTTGAAGCATCCAACTATTGGAATGTTCAAAGATCAATTGAAACCTGAAAGCAACATCGAAGAATTGCTCTTAATTCTGACAGTAAGTGCTCATATTTTCTTAACTTAAATATATATAAGTCGTGACTCTTAAAGGCACAAGTATATTAAAAAAACCACCTTGAAATTAAGAAAAGCCTTTCTTCCCTCATCTGTAATTTCATTTTTTGTTGTTTTGAGTAATATACCTGAATCACTTTTGATGTTTAAAGTGATCGTGTAATCGTACATTAAAAATATTTATTTATATATGTTACTTCTATATTCATTTTTTTTGACACACTGCCAAAATTTCTTTGAGAAGAAACACAAGAAAAATAAAAATAGTGCTATTCATCAGTTTGCATCTCAACAAAACCTGACCAGCATTTATGACACTAGGAAAGCCACTTTTCTAGTACAGAGACTTTCTTTCTGATAAATTTAAATCACCTGCTGCAAACATTCAGAGTGTTACAGCTCAGAAATAAAGGCCACAGTAATCTTTTATAATGGAAAGTGTTAGACAGCCTAAATAGGGGAATTGCTATGACTGACCCTGCAATGCCTGTTGTTCTGTTATCAGAAAACATTGCAAATTATATGAAATGAAATTCAGAGTAGTCAGCTGAATTCAAAATGGTAATCAACCACAATTCCTATATATGCTGTATATGAAATAACTGAAATTTTAAAAATAAATACCCACAAGTGAACAGAAGTTAAATAATATGATGTTGAGTATTCAAGGTGAGAGCTTTCCTCCAGCTGCTGTCTCTTTAAAATCTCCTCTTCTCTCTAGAGAAAATTTTGTCTGCCTATAAACTTCAGAGGTTTTTTTCCAGACAAATTTGGACACAGAAAGCTTAAGAATAGCATTGGCAGAGATGGGGGACGTTGCCTTAGCTAGTGAGCAGCATATGGAAAGTGAATAATGGAAGCAGAACCTAGTCCTGTCTATCTTATGTCAGGGCTCCTCATCTATTTAAACAGCTTGCGTCCATGAAGCACAAAGGTAAACAGCAAATATTTCTGTTGCGGATGAAACCAAGGACTCTACTGTTGGGCAGAAATTGTAAAGTTTAAAATTCATTAATAGTCTTTTAATTCTTTCTAAATCTTTTTTTGTCCATTTACAGTCATAAGACTAATGAGACTAAAAATAAAGTCAATTTAGGGGTCAAAATGCACCACATCAATCTGAAAAAAGAAAAGGATATATGAGTGCTGGATGCCATTATAGCTGACGGTTTTTTCCTTGCATTGTATGCAGATGTTGATTTTCATAATTACTGTTGGAATTACTATTCTGTTTTGCTAAAGGTGTAAATTGAAAGGAGTTTTCAGCCTGATGCAGTGCTGAAAAAATTTGCCATTTCAACAGTTATTGGCAAGGATGTTTTTTTCCCCCTGAACACTGTGAATTAATGAGTTTCATAATTACGACAGTTGCTTCACACCTCTATTGTTAACCAATGACATTACATCTGCCTTGCTCCACTGGTGCCCTCCTCTTTCTTATTGAAGCATTTAGCACTTTTGGCAATGGGGAATTACATGGCATGGGGTAAGTAGTCTAATTAGATATAAGTGAAAATCCTGAGGGAAAAGGATATTTAAAAAGTAATTTGAAGAATCTCTTAATGATGCTGGAACTGAAAGCTGTAGCTCTAGTACAAAAAGGCATGTTATCATTATAAAACCTAATTATAATTGTG
This sequence comes from Neomorphus geoffroyi, assembly GCA_033558235.1. Lineage (NCBI taxonomy): Eukaryota > Metazoa > Chordata > Aves > Cuculiformes > Neomorphidae > Neomorphus > Neomorphus geoffroyi. The sequence goes on along the minus strand of JAUMJM010000053.1, from coordinate 23,642,341 downwards.
ATTAGTCTTCTGATCACTCACTTTTAAATTTTTGAGATTTGTGCTATATTATTTTAGAATAACTGTCCAAAACATTTCTCAAATATAGTTGCAGGATTTCGTAGATATGACATGTGGGTCTTTTTTCTGTTGGCATTGTTCATAATCTTGAAAACCTTTAGACATTTACAGGCTGTCTGATGTATGTAAGGAAGGCAGAAGTGTACAATTATAACAAAGAAAGTACCGATGTTGTAGGTTTGAAATGGAATATCTACAAGTTTTTACCAAATTGTCAATGTGTAACTTGAAAAGAAGCAAAAGGTTGTTTAAAACAAAACCATGAAAAAAGCAAGATTGCATTCAAGAATTCAGAAATTTTTGTTCATTAGTATGGGTTTTAAATCTGAGTTGGATTTAAGGAGTTGGAGCTTCAGGCTGGTATTTTGCCATGCTGATGGGAGTGTTCAGATTGCAGAATTATTCACCAATGAATATCAGTGAATCTTTGCAACTCATGTGAAAAAGTAATTTTGAGTCATCCTGTTGCTAGTGCTGATGTGTCTCTCACACAAAAGTTATGAGAGCAAGATTTGTTTCCGCTTAATAGTCAAGGCCTTTCATAGTCTTCTCCAGTATCTGTTCTTTTCTCTGTTTTATCTTTTCATTTGATCATCTGCCAGCATTTTGCAAGATCAAATGAATTTTTTTCAGTATGCTTTGGAGGTTGAAGTGTCCATAACAGGAACATGGCACATGGAAACAGCCCCACATTCATGGGAAAGCATGTAATAATAAGTGATACAAATAGGTAGGGTACAATCCCCTCACTCTTTCCCTTCTCTTCTCCGTAAATCTGTAGTCGAGATGATTACTCTGACTTGGGTTTACAGTTAGGGGGTGAAGTTCAGATTCAGTTACTTTTGTAACTGACTTGTGCTAGTGGACCTGAGAGAAAACGTTTGTTGCTTTTCCGTAGAGCTTTCCTTAAAACTTTCCTAACCGTGCTTCAGACAGTAGTAATCCAAATGAGCTTAATCACTGTTGAGTTATGGTGCTTCTTGCATTAAGTATTATTGATGAGAAAGTGTTCATGAATTATTTCTGACAGACTGGATTTCCCTGAGGTACCTAAAGAGTGTTTCCTTTTATTCTGGAAGTTAGGTGCAGAGATTAGAACAGAGGTCTGGACAAAAAACAGTAGAGATACTTTAGGGTTGGTTTTGTCATTTTCTGTACTAAATCGGCAGTCATCACAAACCTTTTTAAAGTAAATGCACTATCCTTAGCACATCTGATCAAATCGATGTTATAACTTGAGGAAAGGAGGTCTGTCTTGATGATTGCTCAGGACTGTGATGGCTAGATGCACTAGATTTGTGATTTGTCTGGATTTGTTACTACACTTATCTGGTTAATATTCTTATTTACAGAGTAAATATTTTGTTGTATCTCTTCATACTGCCCAGCAAAGGGGAGAATATTACCGTCTTTAAGTTATTGTTTTAACTTCATGTTGTCCCTTATTTCTGCTTTTGAATCCTACCTACAAGAGAGAACTGGTTGGTTTTCTTGTGCCTACTTCTGTCTTTCATGTAAACTCATTATGAGATGGGTTTCTTTCTAACTGGAGAGCTTAGGAACAAAGCAACGTGGTATTCGTGTTATACTGGGGCATATATATCCATCTTTCTGTAATACAAACGTGGACTTCTAAGTTTAGTATCCACATACCTTTTCCCTGTATTTCTATCTGATAATTGATGTGGGTTTGTTGCAGTGGCTTGGATTAGACCAAGTATTTTGGAACTCAGCAGACAACATAGCATTGCTGGAGTAGCAGATTTGGAAGGTAGAAGGAAGAGGTTCATGAAACTGATGCTCTTCATCTCAGAAACATAGATAACAAAAGAGTAAAGCTAATAACATCTTACCTGTCTTTCATTGCCTGTTAGGTATTTGTACTGTGAGATTCTAGGTAAGTCAGTTAACCTATAACTTTATTTTCTGTTCATCATCATTGTTGATCATCCTATTCTAACGAGTGAAATATGAGTCTTCGTGAATATTTATGCACTCAGTCTAAAATAACTTTAATCCTTAGCAGGATTCTATTTTAAAGCTATTGGTTCAATTTCTCATGAAGGGGCCACAAAGGTTTTTGACTCAGTGATAAACCATCTTTTCTGCTGTCTCCAGTTAGATGCCAAGGAAGGAGGATTTAATAAGTTCCAAAAATATTGTCCAAGAACAAGCTAATATGAACTGTTTAGTGTAGTTTTCGCTGCAAACCATGGCGGAAACATTGCTTTTGTCATCAAAAGTATACAAAACTTGTTCTCTGTGAGCCATTTCAGAAAAAAATATCACTCTTTTTAAGTCAAACATTTTCTAATTTAAATTTACATTTACATTTCATTTAGAAGGAATTCTATTTAATTTAGAAGGAAATAAAAATGCTACTATGATTTTCTTCAAGGCATAAAAGTACAAGACTGTCATTATGTTACTCTTTTTTAAAATGATGTTTCAGTGTCAAGAATAGAAATACTTTCTTACATAAATTTTATGTAAATGAAGAGCAATTATGTTGCATGCTAACTTTTAAAGAAGTTACGTGTTTGGTTTCACATATATTGTGCATTCTCAGCAATATGAACATGACTGCTGTGGCTGCTATACAAATAGGAACAGTCCTCAGCCATTATGCATATTTTAGTGACCCCTTATAATAGGAGAAAACTGTTACCTCTTACCATTAAATCTTTCTTTCACAATAAATCCATACCTAGAACTGCTCGATGCATAAATTTCATCCTAAACACAGGCATTTCCAGAATCATTTACTTATTTTTTATACAGTTTATACTGGATTTTAATAAATTAAAACATTTGCGCTCCATTTCCAACTTGGAACATCTAGATAGTATCACAGTGTGTTTCATAAAATAGTTTAAATTTTAAAATTGTATTTGGATTCATGAAAATAAAACTAAATAAAACGCATTAATAGCGTCCACATTTAATCATTTGTACCCAGTATATTCAAAATACCTTTACTTAACAGAAAGAGTTCTTACACACATGAATACTCACACATTAAATTTGTCTTAATTTTTCTCTAGTCCCAGTAGATGGAGCAGTTTGGAATGTTGCTGCAGTACGTGAATATAATAATTTTTTGTAACATTATGACAGAATTATTTCTTATTTTTTCTTTTTTCCAAATGAAGCTTTGATTTCCAGAAAAACACAGTCTGTTGGTAAATCAAGATGGCAATGCCCACCACTGCCAGCTGACTGAACATGGCATAAGACTTTCATTTTTATGGCATCAGTAAGAAAGAATTACATTCAAAACCAGAAAATATAAAACCTTCCCATCTCCAATACACACGACTTTCCAATCGTCTTACTCAACTTCTGTCATTACTTGCCAGTTTTAAAAACTGAATTAATGCTCAGGAAAGTCAAAATAAAACCTATTTTAAAGTTGAAGTTAAAGGTTTCTGACATTCATTTTCCACAAGGTAGCTATAAGACAAGAACAGTTACTTTGCAAATAAAATAGTATCTTAATTTTTTTTTTCATTTGTTTTGATTGCAGTGCAGTATCCAAGGGACAAACTTGTGCAAGTGTATATAGCTGTGGTAGGGGAAGCCAGTAGTCTCAGGCTGTATCTCCATTTCAAACAGCTGCTTTAGTAACTGTTCAAAATAAGTAGATAATAAATTCCTTTAACAGGAGCCGGAGATGCAGTTATAGCAGCAGAACACTCGTGTACCAATGAAAACTATTTAATGAGCCAGGAAGCTATTACACTGGTATCTACTAGGGTCGATAGGAGTACTATCCCGGTCTTATACTTAAAAATGTGAATTTTTGGCTGCCATCTGTGGCAAATCAATGCTTGTCTTTGGTATACATGCTACAAGAAAGTTCAGTGATAGTGAGCTTGGTTTAGCTGGCTGCTTAAAGCTGCAGGCAAACCATACAGTATTTATTTCTTGTAGCACAAAACCCTTTTAATTCTTACTTGACCATTAGAACTGCAGTCATCGTCACTATGCAAGATTTCAAACTACACGTAGTTGCGTCTGTGCATCTAATACTTTGCAACGTATTGCAAATGAAATGGCTTTTTTTCAGCAGTCGCGTCACATGGCTCTATTTTCAAATATACAATGTATTTGTTGAAATAATGTCTGTATTCGTTGAAACAAAACTGAAGTTTTAAATGGCACCTTTATTGAGGTAAAGCTGAACATTTTATGACGTACAATGTTACTTTGATAAATGGTTGAGGGTTCCCATACCCTAAGGTGCTCCAGAAGGCAGTCTTATAAGCTCAGAGTGCCTTTAGCAAGCCAGGACAAGTTCTACCTACTTTGTGCCTCCCAGTTTGTAATTGAAGCACAATAGGCAAATTTAGGCCCTCTGCAGCCTGTAGGTCTTTTGTCTTCACTGGTTTCTAGTTACTGCCTTTACTTCGGATAGAATTATACGCACTGTACTATAAATTACAGAAGTTACAATAGTATTACTGATGAATTTGCTTTCACAGAATTCAGTTCACATAGTGACACCAACTCGGCCTTGCTGACTGCTGTTTAAAGGCACACAAATGGTTTTCTCTGACAGCAAAGAAGTTATTGCTCAGACTTGTAAAACCATTAGGAAAAAAGATGGCATTTTGTAGCTTGTTCTCTGGCTGGAACTAAAATTTCAAAATAAGGATTGGTTTGGCTGAAACAATCACACAAGACTGGTGTGATCCAGCCTGTGTTGTTCCTTTAGCACAGTAGTTTTAAAAAAAGGACGTAAGAGGATTACTGATCAGTCCTTAATGAAGTATCTGACACTTGTATTTTCCTATTTACATTTAGATTCTTTCTTTGTCTCATTCTTTTTTTTTTTTCCTAATGCAACCTGGCTAGCTTCAGAAGGTTGAGTTTTATTTTAAATGTTGATGTTATGCATTATCACAGATGAACTTTTAAGAAATCACCCTCTTATATTACTTGCCTTGAATTTAAAAGGCACTTTGTTTCACAGTTAATTATGTTTGCCCGTGCTACTCAAAATTTAGAAGAAATTGCAGAGGTCTTTTTGCTGCCAAAAAGCCAAAACTTTTCTTAGCATTTGAAAAGTTAGTATATATATATATTTATAAATTTAGTTTAGCATAGTAAGCTTGCTTTTAAAGAACAAATAGTTGCAAATTTTATTCACCTGCAGCTTAATGAATGTGTGTCAGGCACCCAGCAAAATATTGGAATTGTTATATGGAAAAATTGTCAAATTATGCACTTTTCGAAGTAATTTTATCTGGAATGATGCTTAAATGAAGTTTTCCTTAATTTATAGTAGATCGTTGTCCTGTTTCCCATGGAAGAGTCAAATCAGATGGCATCAGTTTGACTGAGTTGCCCACAAACTAGCTTCCCACTACCTTTTCTTTCTGTCTTCCAGTGGAAAAGACTAGCAAGCCAGCAGAGTTTTCATAAAGAGAAAATATCTCAAATCTATTCTTCTCACCTTAGAGGGTGAGAAAATGGCTAAAATCCCTCTCACAACAGGTCTCTTAAATCCTTCTCCTGTCAAGGTGAAGGCATGCTACTATGTTCGCTTACATTTATTTAGTGTGTGTATGCATATCTACTTCCAAAATATATTTATGTACAACTGATGCATACGATATTAAGAAATTTTCTCTTATATTAAATCACTGAACTCACAGTATTCGGTAGGTTAATGAAATTAATTTCAACTGTTTTATCATTTGCTTAAGGCAGCAAGCAAATGTAAACATAAGGTGCAGATAATAGATTATTTTTCTTTCGTATATGATTGTCGTAATATTTACTATATACATATAAGATGCTAATTTTGAATGTTTTTTAGCTATAAGAATGCATGTTTGCTTTCTCGTGATTCACACAGAACAGATGGATGCTTGACTGCCTGCTAATCCACAGCTGGAATGGTTTCAGCAGTTTCCACGTTGCTGGGTTAGAGTGGCTTTTCTAGTGGACTGAGAGGGCAGCAAGAGAGGGATATCATTATTCATCAGTATCCCAGTGGGATCGCTGCCAGCAGAGATTAATTTTTTCTGTTATGCTTGTAAAACAAGCTCAGGTGGAGTCTCTAATCCTCAGGGCACGGGTGGCAGATCAAGGAAGATGCTACAAAGCTAGTTAATTTTCAGATTCTAGGGGAAACAGAAGCTCTGTTAGATGTATAAATACATGATTGCAAATTTAAGTAGCTCAAATCCAAATGGGATCTTCCTAGACATCTGGTACTGAAAATCTCTATTTTCTTTGTCTTTTAAAAGAAGTTCTTAAAACTTTATACCGGAGGCAAAATATGTGCAACTTTCTTAATCATCAGTTATCTTTCCATTTTATTTTTTTTTAATACAGTTCTTACAATGTACTTTAGATGACTGCCTTTACAGGTAGAAAAGGCAGTTTAAGTCTGTGGAGGAATACTGAATATACAATATTCTCACAAATTTGTGTGTGGTGAACATCACCAAGAAAAACTTGCAAAAAACCCATCCAAAAAGCATTAGATCTCCCCTAGCAATGCACAGTACATCCCGTTGAGATAACAGGATGTTTCGTTAAGGTCATATGAGGTACAAGGGCATTTTTTTGCCATGTTACTCACCGTATCAAACCTATGGTCATTCATGGCAGAAGTGTTGCTAGAACTTCCTCAAATCAAGTACACCAAAACACTGACAGATTGTCCATTTGTTTAAAAGACTTCAAATAGTTTTACTGGGGGGTTTGTAGTTGTCCTGATTACCCATCTTTCCCACCCTTGTAATTATCAGTGTCTTCCATCTCTGCATTACCTTGCAGCTCTTGAGTTCTTCAAAACATTGGGTCAGATTTCTAAGCAATGTTAATCCACATAGTTACACTGAAATGAGTGGAGATGTGCCAGATTTTATCAGCAGGGAACTATCCTTATTTAAATTTATTTGTAGCAGCTGTCACTTCCTCTTACAGTTGTGTTTTTTTATTATTGCATTAAACTATTTTCATTTAAAAGTGCTCAGAGTGAGACCAGTAGCATTGGCTTGCTGAAAGGACATTGTGCGTGTAGGCACCTTCCAAGTTTCCCATATGTTTTTGCCAGTTCATATTGTTCTTCTGTTATTCTAGGCTTGAGCCTCTCTTGAACAGAGGCTGCTAGTCATTTCACCACATGATGACAGGTATTCACGCCTATGAACTTTTTATTCCCTTTTGTCTCTGGTCACATAGTATTCTAGATCCAGAATTTAATCCAGTACAAAAATGCAGCAGTGTGCATTTGTGGCTCCCCACTAGGGGAGCTGCCACAGGTCAGCAGATCTGAAATCTTTTACAGATTTTACAGTTTGTCATTAACATACACAGTATGTATGGGCCCCGTTTCACATAAAAAAAAAATTGGTATTGCTTACTCCTGTCTCCAAGCAGAGTATCATTAACTTAATGCAGAGATCTGTTAACTTCTTCCCTGGGTCTGGACTCTGTATTGGAAGATCCCAATGGAGGATCAAAGCCAAAGAAAGAAAATTACTGATTGCTTTCCTGGGGAAAGCCGTGTGCCAAGATTTGCTATTACAATTTTTATTGCTATCATCATCTCAGTCAGTAGTTGAGCCAGCTGATTCAGCCAAGCTCAGCTTCAAAACGTGGACAAATGTCCAAATGGAACTGAAGTAGATTTCTCCTGACAATCAGACTTCTGAATTTGTGCTCTTGTGTTAGCACATAACTGAGTTCATGCACAGAAAATCTTTTCTGTATTAGTGCAATACAATTAGTTTTAACACAGCCAAAACCAATCGGGTTTCAATCTTCACTATGATATGACTTGAGATTACAGGGAAGAGAGTTGTGGGTATATGCCCCATCTAGGTATTAAGATTTTTTTAAATGGGGTGATGATAATGCATTCAGAATGTGCATATTCAAAGCGTTCTCATGAAAAGTGATACGAAAAGTCAGGCATCTTGGAGAGGTGAAAATCTCAAATATACCATTTCAAGTGATAAAACATAATAATTCTCTCATATCACTATAATTCACTTTATAAATTGAATTTGTACCATTCCATTTATATTTATTTGCTATGGTCAAAGTAACTTATTGTAGGTGAATAATGTGTATGCCATACCAGTTTCAGGTATTTGCTCTTATTTTTGTCCTACTTTACTCTTCTTTTGCATTTATTTTTCCTTAAACTGTGCAAGTGTTACAGGCTTACTTATAATCAATAATCTAACTTAAAAACCCGAGAGTGAACTAAAGCCACCTTTGTGCAAGCTGTACAGGCTTAATACTATGAAAGTACCTACATATTTTGGGAAAAATGAATGTATTGTAAGAATAGTTTTGATTAGGACTGGCCAAAAAAGTAGCACTGAATTATGATTGTGATTCTAAACTTCATAAAATCTGGCTTGTGAGAGCTAAGACTTAAGATCATTAACTCATTCCTTGATTTCATATTTTTTAGTAAAGTATGCAATTTCAAAAGGAGATTATTCTGAAACAGAATGGTTCCATAAGGATATTTCTTACCATTTAATAAGCCAATTACAATGATTGTATTATCTATTACTGTATCTTCCCATACACTGAAACCTAGCTTCATTGATTTGCTCAGGAAACTTTAGGAAAAACAGGGAATTCAACTTTCAAGTTAGTATAGAAGTCCTAAGAACATTTTTCCCATGACAAATTATTGTTATTTTATATAATCCTGCCTCCCATATGTTCTAGCGTGCTTGCATTTTCTTTAGCAACTTCATGCTGAAGCAGAGGTCTGTAATTTAACTTTGTGCTTTAGAAGTCCCCAGATCTGCTAGGTCACTCTCTGCTACTGGTAGCTAATGTTGCTGACCTCCTATTGCTCTATGCGCAGTGGCAAAGGTCTCTCAGACTCCTGACCCCTGGTCATCAGGAATGTCATCAGTAGTTTGTATGTTTTAAGTAAGAGGTGAACTTGTGAAATCTAAACCCTTCGGGGTGTTTTTAAGTGATCACTCAACTGTTTCATTGCCCTAGCTTGTACTTTTTATGATGTCTGTAACTGTAAAATTTGTGGTGTTTATCATACGCAGTTATTTAAGAAATCAAACACTTGTCTGTTTAAAGTGAGAAATCTGAGAATGCAATTATATACAATTCATTTGGTAACTAACACGGAAACTTTATAAGAATTATAAGAATTTTTAACTTGGATGTCCTTATAAACTATGCTTGTAGGTCCCATGACTGAAATGTGCCCATTTTAAACCCTGAAAGATAGTTATAAATTAATTTTTTTAAAGTAATAGATTTACATAATTGCATGTTGATGGGTTTTACAACTCTATCTCTTCAGCTTCTCATGCTGAAATGGAAATTTCCAATGACCTCTCTGTTAAGTCTTAAATCTAGAGACAGAGCCCAGGGTAGCCCAGCCTCACTATTATGCTTCTCCCTAGGTAATTGGGTTAACTTCACAATTTGAATTCTGTAAGTCTTTTGTGGTTTGGTCTTTTATCTGTAAAAATGCATTAACCACTAATTAGATAATAAATAAAAAAGGTAGTATTTGTTTCAAAAAGGTACTGGGCAGCCCTTATCCCTTGGATGTTGTTCTCCATCCTAAGCATGTCTGGTTTCCTCCTGTCATGTTCTCAAAAGTAGAGTGGAGAGTTCTCCGACAGAGCACTAGAGAAGTGTGAAGATGATTTTCCTGTTGCCCAAGGTGTAGTGGAGAGTTAGGGCAGGCAGAGTCCACAGTGCAAAGCACCAGTGGCAGAGAGGGAGCCCCTTCTCCACAGCCTGGGGCAGCTGCTGCCCAGGGGCTGTGGCTCTGACTGCCCCGTGCCTCACTCACAGGGACTGGCTCGGGGCTTTGCTTTCTGCCTTTGCTCTCGGCCAGCCACTGACTCGGGAAGGAAGGGATGGGAAAGCCCCAATGGGAAAGGAACTGCACCGCAATGTTGGCTCTAATATGCCATTTTATTGCAGTGCCTCCTACACATGCAGTTGAAAGGGGTAGACGTTATGTGGTGTATGAAGACAAGAAGCATATTTAGAAATGGTGTCTGTTATGAATTATACTATCATGTAGTAAATATATTCCAATCTTGGCCAACAGGTTTTGTTCTCTTCTTTTGCATCCTGTTAGCCACTCTTCAAGAACTCTACAAAACTTTGTCGTGCTCTGTTGCTTAGCAGAGCCTGCCAGGCTGCCCTAAAAATCTAGAACATCACTTCTGCAAAGCTTGTTTTAAAAGTATATTTTTACATGTGTGAAACAGGGTGAGGAAGCTCGTTGTGCAAGTGTCTGTTGCCTAGAAGAGGGCTTCCAATCCAAATACCAATGTTATGTAGAGGCTTCAATAAGCTGATAGAAATGACTTTTTTTCTTTTTCTTTGTAATATGGATCTTGCGAACATGCATCATGTTTGTTCTTAAGACTTATAACTAGTAATATATGTTTATAACTCCTTTTAACTGGAATATTGTCCTAGACCTTTTATATCTAAAAGTAAAAAAACACCCAAACATTTTAAACTTTGCAAGTTTGAATTATGTCCCATAAAACTGAGACCAAAGCATATAGATTTATCGGCTACCAATAAACTCCTTAAAATAGGAGTTTGTAATAGAATTGCTAACACAGATATAATTTTCAGAGCAGCCATTCTAGCAGGTAGTTCTCCAATTCCATTTTTTGATCTACTTTATTTTTTGGTGTAAGCTGAAAAAGAATGTTGAAGTATGTGGTCATTTGGGGTTATTTTTTTTCTCCTTTTTTTTTTTTTAGGAAAGAACCCCACATTTTCTCACATTTTTTTTCTGAATATAAATCTAAGCTTTATTGTGTTCCAGCTGCCTGCCAGAATACATCTGTGTGACTTGAATGTCTTTCCTTATAAATCAAACTCACACTTGAAAATGAGAAAATATAGTATAAATAAGTTGGTTAATTTAAATAATTTTCGTAATACATACTTGTGCCATTTTTGTGTCACATAATGTGGTCTTGTGCTCTTTGTAAGAGCATTGGTAAAGGAAGATTAACTTGGGAACTTTAGTTAAGGAATTTTTTATTTTTATTATAAAACAATTGACAGTCAAATGAGAGTTTTGTCACTGCATGAATGAAGATACATATATATGTATATATAAAAAATTGAAATAATTTCAAATGTTTTTAAGGTACAGAAGTTCAAGTATACTCAAAGAAAAATCTAGAGTTTGTGAATCTGTTAAAAGGAATTATTGCCCAGTTACCTAGCTACTCACAAACTGTCGGTGCTTGTTATTTCTCTGGTTTGACCATGGTACTTTTCTCTGTCCAATACTAAGGGTACCATAGATATCACTCAAATGAGCACAGTTAACACACTGCTTTAAAGACTGGGCTCCAGCTACTTCCTATACACTGTAGCACTGTGTGGAAGCGACAGGTCAGGATGTTACAATAAAATACCCCGTAGCACTCTGTACAATTGAATAAAAGACAAAAGCCAATTATATAATAATATTGTTGTTGAGCTTGTATTTAGTTACTTAAAGATTAACATATGCTGTTTTCATTTGGGAAAGTAAATTACATGTTGGTATACCTTTGAAATTCTGATAGCAGAGAACTAACACTAACTTCATAATTTATTATTAGTGTTAAATGCAGAACAGTTGTAAGAAATGCTCACATTTATTTATTACAGCTTATTTTTTTATTTTTCATGCTATACACCAGATGTATGATTTTTGCAGTCCTTCAACACGTACTCAGACTACTAGAAGTTTATGTAATTTAAATCAAGGTTCAAGTAAAGAGAATACAATTACTGTATTAGCTAAAAATGATCCTCATCTTTCTCCTTTTTATTGTTCTGGTAGTTACTTTTAGATTTTTTTAATACTTTAGATTAATGACTGTTAATTTTGGTATCAAATTTTCTAAACATGCTTTTTCCTTGTTTCTTTCTACATCAGAAACTTGAAAGAGAGAAAAAAGACACTGCAGGTTTATTAAAGTTGAAAATATGGTGTGTTTGGGTTCAGTGTACCTATATAAAGAAAAGGAACTTAGAAGCAGTCAGTCAATTTTAAGGTAGTTTCAATAACAGCATTGCTAAAGTAAAGACTACTGGTTCAACTGTGGAATGTGAGAAACTATTTTTGGTTTGGTTTAGATCCTCGTTGTTACAAATTAATCAACTGGTCTTTAAAGTCTAGAACTCATTAACTTTATAAGTTTTACTGTTCCCATGACTGAACTTAACTTAAAATATTCAAGTTTACTTTAGTTGCTCACCTTGATCCCATATCTGCCTGTGCTCCACAAGAATCCTCTTCTCTCTTGTAGACACATGGCAAGATGTAGTTACTTCAGTTTTGAAATATTTCAGAAAGTTTACAGGTGGTGTAAGTTTATAGTTCAGCTCTCATTATAAATCACTAATTTCAGCCGACTTTACATTCTTTGTGACTAGAAGGAAAATCTGATTATTTTTTTTTAACCCCATGGACACTGCGGAGCGTGGTACTCGGCATATTGGATACCATATTTAAATTTTAGTTCAGTCTGACTCCTCAAATGCCTCATAAAACCAGAAAACTGCAAAAGATATATTTTAAAATGGGGTGAGTTGTTTATTTTTAGAACAATTCTAACAATTTAAATAAAGAGTGATAATAAGCTGCATATCTGGAACACGATGTTGCAGACAAGTCTCTAAAATTATTCTGTGGCTGATGTTATGCAGGAAACAGAATTCAATTATCAGAATAGCCCTTTGGTCTTGTAAAATGTGACTATCAAGTTTATGCAGGTCTACGTGTGACATTTCTCACCGACAAAGCAAATTACTGTCTCCTATGTGACCCTGCACCACATACAGGTTGAAATGTAGGTTTGAGAGGACTCTTACAGCCTCAAAATGATGCAGCAGTCTCTAATGCCCAAAAGAAGACATTATTGGGAAAGTCCATCACAGACCTATAGAAAAGAGAGATGTGATGTGACTACCAAACACATGATCGTGAAAATTCCTAGTTATCTCCCAGTGTACTCCAAGTTATGCTTCACTTTGTAAATGCTTGTAAACATGTTGTTCGCGCATTGTCTGCAATAGTTCTGATTTAAACAAAGAAAAAGGGAGAGTGAAAATGCACAGCAGTGCTTTGTGGTTTAACTATAAAATTTTTATTAACTTTCTTAACTTTAGAATGAAGATTAATGACTGATACGTAATTCAATCTGTTTCCTCACCCGTGGAAGTAAGAAGGGTATTCAGATACAATGTGCTAAAATAATATATGTTGTGTGGAATAGTTGAAGCTCTGGCCTTTCCAAAACAGATTGAGATTCACAATGAAAAAGAAAACTAAAATGAAAAAATATTGAGTGAACAGCAGGGCCCATTTGAGGTGATTACAAAGGATGTTTCTTTATTCTGTCTTTTCTTGTGCAACCTGAAAACAGTAGCAGGGGGTTACAAGCAGAGTTCATCACAGAGTTGTCAATCACTGTCATTTAACATTTTGCAATGGAAGATGTCTTTATTCAAGGACAGCTGGGCAAATCAGAGAAACAGATTTGCAGTTAGTAGTCTGTCCAGCCTACACTAAGCAAACAAGGACAGGGCAGACATACTGGCCTCTCACATAAAAATATAATGGACTCTGCTGACCTCAGTGCCCTCCATTCAGCTTCATTCTCAGTTGTATAAAAGCTTCACTACCCATTCTCAATTTCCTTTAATTACCTACATGATGCAGATAAGAAAATGAACCTCACTTACTTACAGTCAATGATCACAAACAGGAAATTAAGTAGGCAAGTTGTTTAAAATAAGAGGAGTGTTTTGGAGGTAAATAAAACATGTGCTGAGGAAGAATTAGGGAAAACACATTTTCAGGAGTACCAATTGGTCTGGAGTGACTTAGCTGATCCTTCTTCTTTCTGCTACTTTAAACTGCAAAGCAAAACTAAGTAAAAAATCTCCTTGGTAAATATTCTTTAAAATATCTTTGAAGGAGAAGCCAGTTAAATAAAAAGAGTGAAGCAAACATGCAGCCTTCTATAGGGCTTAAAAAGATTGTGACCTTAGGTTCAGAGAATAAATGACCACAGTTTTCACAAGAGATCTAGCAGAGACAGCCAGGATTAAGCAGCAGTTGTCTTTAGTCAGTCTTCAATTCTAATCTGCAGTCGAGATATGAAATAAATTAATGACATTTTCACTTTCTTTCCAAATCTCAAATTGTCTAATACTTATCTTTCCTTTTACATTTATGTCACAGTTTAGGTGTAATTTCATTGCGCCATTAAAGAAAATAGAATTTTTTGTGATATCTGTTTCCAAGGAGGTGAAAAACAGCTATATAACCGCTTTTAGGAATTGTCAAAAAAGGTTAGGATATTAATGAGTGGATACGGCACTTTGCAAGTCAATTAGGTAGTTCTATTAGGTGTTCTAAAATTGCCATTTTTCTTTACCTCACTCTGCTCCAGTTACTGTTGTGAATATTTCATTAATATGGTTTTGCAGGAAGTCTTGACTAGAGATTGAAGACTATAATGCATAATATTGAATCTATAGTATAAAACCCTGAACACTTTAATTTATTGGCGTCTACTAAGCCTGTAGTTCAGAAGACGTTGCCCTTCAGGCTGCCCAAATGACTTTTTATTTTATGACAAAAGAAATGCATTTCCTTATATTGCAGACAGAAAAGATATCACTTATTATGAAACTCTTATTTTACTTGCAAGTTTTGTACTTTAGAAAGATGATTCTCATTCCAAACAAGAATATTGATGCATACATGCACAAGAGGATTTTGTGGAGAAAAAAAATGACCAGTTAAGTCACAGAACTGACTCTTCAGCCATCTTAGGATGCTTCTGTTGAATTTTCTTTCTTCCAGAGACAGTGGGTTTCCCTAGCAAGAGAATTAATATCTCTGCTGTGGCCACTAGAACAGTCATACTTGTTCTTCTCAGCCCCAAGTATACTGCTACTGATAACTACATTTAGATTACCTCTTGGTGTTCAGCTCCTTTTTGCAACAGTGAAAAAGTTTTTAGACAGCTTTCATTTTGGCATGAGTGGCATTAGTCCCACTCTGGAGCACAAAAGATAGTTTTCAGCACCTACTTACAATTTTGCTCGTAGCTTTAATCACTGATCATCTGTTGCTTAGACACTGACTACTCAAAATACTGAAAATACATTTTAAAAGAACCTTACCAGAGCTATTTCAAACCCATCGTTTGAATACAATACAAAGAGAAAAGCAGAAACCCTGAAAAGTGAAAATGTAAATTATTGACTTATAGCTAACCGTACAATGTCTTCATGAGCCAGACAGGGTAGAATATCTGTAGAACGTCATCTCAAATACTAAGTCCATCCAATGAATGTATTTACTCTTTTGTTTTCTTTTTCTCTAATGTTAAAATCAGCTGTGTGGAAAAAAAAATTAGAGCCTATACTTGTGTGAATTCTTGTGTCTATTTTACTAGCTATTGTTTTCCCACAAACGTGATTTTGATAAATAAGTACACTTTCTAAACATTTTAACGATGTTATTTTAACAATGAAATCTAACTAGTAAATTAAATGCGTATACTTTTAATGTCTCAGTAAGGAATAATAATTATTGTGAAGTTAAATGCAATGGTTTGTTTGGTTTTTTTATAGAATGCTGAGGAGTATACAGATTTGCCTGTGAGACACAATGAAGATCAGATGAACAGTGAACTGGCAAAACATCTTCCAATTGAAGTCAATCCCCATTCGTTTGACAGTTCACACACAAAAACGCACCTCCTGCTGCAAGCCCACTTCAGTCGTGCCATGCTGCCTTGTCCAGATTATGCAACTGATACAAAGACAGTGCTGGACCAAGCAATTAGAATATGTCAGGTATAGTAAGGCATTTCAATATTTAACTCTTGTTGGTTTACTGTTTGTTGTTATTGTGTTGTAATATTTAAATATAAAACAACATGAAGATTTCTTGCAGTTGTGTGGAGAAGTGGTACCACTCGGTATGATACCACTTTGTTTAGAAAGTAACTAGGTGCCCACTTTACAGAACGAGAGGTAAACAGACTTATGATAAAAGAATGTGGTACCCTGGTTGGAGACATTTGTTGCCATAGGGCTCATCTCTTCTTTCATATGCAACAGCTTTCCATCTCTGTATCATGGAATGTTGTACGTAAGTCATTCCTGCCATAGGTGTGCTCCCTGCAGATTGTTATGCTGACCCTCAACAAATTGTGTCCCATGGGTACTTTTATTTTTATAGCACCCAGAAGCGCTGTAGTCACTGCCAAGCATAAATAAAACACATTTTGAAATGTGATTTGGAACAAGATACGAGGTCTTTTCTGTAGCTTGTGAAAAGATGTGTCTTCTATTTTGCAATTGTCATAAAGTCAAAGAGCATGCTTTTAAACACGGATTTTAAACTCAGTCTGGAGGCTTGTGACTTTTACAGTTGTCCTGCAGTCACAACCCACAGGAACTAAACTGACCATGGAGAGTACTGGTAACAAGCCATCACGTGCACAGCTGCATGCCTTAAAAGAATTCTAAAGCAACAATTTGAGTTTGGAATGGTGTGCCACCATATCTGAAAAGTACAATTACAGTTACAGCGGGAAGGGTGAGCTCTAGTTGACGCAGAGAACAGCCACCCCTCTGATTCTGCCAGAGAGGAATAATATTCTTTTTAGCAGAACTGGACAAGGACTCATTCAGAGGATCTTGAAGATCAGGTAGACTTCAACAAACTGTTCTTTTTATCTTCCTCAGTTCCATATCTGCAAACTAGGGACAGTAATTCTTTCTTCCTGTGGTTTTTGTTTGCTCAAATTTTAATATCCTCAGTGATCTACATGTCAGCTATCAGAATGAGGCTTTGATCTTGTTTGAAGCCTGTTGGCAATATGGTAATGGCAAACATCATTGTGTCAAGCCTACCAGGTTGTAAAACCAGTCTATGAGAAATTACTAATCAATGCTCTAGACAGACAAAATACTAATGGGCGATTCAGTGTCCAGTGAAATGAGCAGGTCTCAGCATTACATTGTCAAAACCTGCAAGATTGTAATACTAATATTGAACAAAGCAAAACTAAAATTAAGAAAAGTAAGAAGCAAATAATACCACAGATCTTAATACCACAGTCTTAATCTTGGCAACCAGCAGTGCTTGAATGCATGTCTGCTCCAAATATTTCAAATCAATAAAATCACCGTGCTGAAAGCTTCAATGTATGAAGAGTTATTGTTCATAATACTCAGTTCTTAACAGAGAACAACGTCACTTGCTCAGTTGAGAAAATTCACCTTTTTTGTTTCAAAGAAATCACATACTTTAAGTTTATTTAGACATTTGTGGAATTAGCATTTGGGGGTTAATTACATTTTTGGAAAAAAAAGTAAATTAAAGATTATTTTCAATAATTATTTTGCTCAATATTTATCCTGCTGTGCTCAGAAATGTATATTTTAATCATGTTGCTGCAGAATAGATGTTTTCAAAAACAATAATCACTCAGAATTAAAAACACTAAAATATTGAACAGGTCCTTTAAACTGAAGTGGAGTTTGGAAGAATACCATTCCGTACTGTGCTTTGGCACACTCCAGCCTTCAGTTAACTACTACATAATGTTACATATACAGTCATCTTAAAAAAAAAGTTCCTCTTAAAAAAAAAAAGGAAAAAACATGCAAGCATTTTTGTATTTTGAAGTTGGCGCATGGTTTACATCTCTTGGGAGAATATTTGTTCCATCTTATTAGTCACGCTTTCCAAACGGAGGTTAAAGTTCCCAGAACCCAAGCAGTAGACAGGGTTACACTTTCAGTACTGGTTGTTACCTTTTTCCTTAGCACTGACCTGCTGATGAACTCTAGGTCAACAGAGGTGGAAAAAAAAGATGTTAGTTGTGAAAAAAGGAACATAGAAGGATCCATTGATAAACATGTTCAGTGGGTGAGGTTCTCTGTGTGTGTGAACATGCGCTCGCACACCACCAAACATAAAATTCAGCAGTGGGACGGGAGTTGGTTTTTGAGTTACATTGAACTTTTGTTTATTTACTTACAAAGTACTTTAGCTGTTAAGGTTGTATAGCTAACCTTCAAACTGTGACCTGAACATGAACTGTTATTTTTGCTGGCGGGTGTGTGAATGACAGACTTGCCATATCAGCGCTGTTTTTCCATTACAAGAAAGCAAGATCTTTCAAAAACCTTCCACAAGTGGTTGTACCTCGATATGTACAGCAGGCCTCCATCCTAGGTCCCTTGCAGAGCATATTTGCCATCTCCAGCCATGATATGTAAGCAAGCCTCTCTCCATCACAGGCTATTAAACTTTCCCACTCTTCTGTGCTATCCTTCACCTGAATCAGCCTTCTCTCCCACAATTCTTTTCACTTCCCACCTGTTTCATTGTCCCACCTGTTCCTCCAGTGTCTTGTGGGCCTCTTTCATTGCTGGTGGCTTTAGGCTGAGTAGTGTTAATGGTCAGTCAGAAAACTGTGTTAACAGCATCGGGTAGATGAATGTAGCTGATGGATTTCAGGTAAGATTCCACTCTTCTAATTTTAAAAACAATGCAATCACTCTTAAATTAATTTTCCTGAGATGTCTTAGAGTTTGGTGTTTATGTTCAAATTTTGTTGAGTTGTGGTGCTGGCTTAATAAAGGAGTGTAATTGTTAATGCAGAAAATGGCAGAGAGATATTCTGTTACAGTTTTCCTATAAATAGCATTTGTTGGGTATAGATGGAGTTCGTTATAGCAAGATAAAATTTGGTATGTATTTCTCCAGTATGAAATACAGAATTCTTACACTTTTTCTGCAGAAATAGGGAGAATAGCAATATGTAACCTTCTGGGAGGTGAATGTTTATCTGCTCCCACACCCACCTCTGTAGTGCATGGCTACTGAGGCATTGACTAGGTCAAAAGAATGTCCCCACTCTACATTGTAAAGCTCAAGTCAAAAGCTAACAAGTTTGTTATCAGTGACAGGCTCTCGTAGATAAAGCATAGAAGGTACCCATGGCTCAGGAAATCTGCTATGACTTCCTGTGTGATCTTGGGCCAGTCACTGAATTTTTATTTGCCTCTGTTGCCTTTAATACAGTTACAGTAGACTGCATATTCTCTTCAAGCCTAGCACGCTGTTATTCTTACTAAGGAAAGATAGAGGTGTCAGCAAGATGGTGCTGGGCACTCCAGTGGCTGCTGGAAATCATACACTTCTCCACTTCTTGCAGAACATCAAAGAATAAGAATTCTGATGAAATGATTTGTCTAATATTTTTATAGTATATCATTATTAATGTAAAGACAATACACCACCTTTTTTCCTATCTCTGATTTAAAAATATGTGAAATGGGCTAAATCTAATCTCTTTTTTACTTCCTTTGTCAAGCCTTATATTCTGAGTCTGTGTATTCAGCGATCAGTTCTTACTCTGCTGTTCTAAGACTATTGCCTATATTTGCATTAATTGAAATGGATAATTGAGACAGTAATACCATCAGTCTCTGATTCAGCAGGGCAGTCTCTTCCAGGAAATAATGTGACAGTTGCTGGCTTTGCATTGGGATTGGCCACAAGCCTCCACTTGTAGTATAATCGTTGATAAAATATTTTAATATTGCCAGGAGAAGAACTGCCGTGGAGCTCAGCCTTAACCTTTAAGAAGTGTTTACCTATGGATGTGTTAAATGCATCTCAGCAGGGTACCTGTGCACTGAGAAGATGGACATGAAGTCAGATTCCAAACTGCAGAGTAAAGACTAGTTTGCATGGGAAGTGTGCACATCGCTGAAAGGACCTTGTAACGCTGTCTCTGAAGGCCTGCCTTTGCCCAGCATGTTACTCCTCCAGAGACTCTAATTTTGACGGGAAATAAAAACCTGCAGGTTAAGCACTGCATTGCCTTAGCTGGACAATGATGTGCGTAACACTGCTTTGCCTGTTCTAAAATAGTTGTAGTGAAAAAGTTGTTTCTGCTGATTTAATTTGCAGCTTTTGCTACAGTTCTGCTTATGAGAATCATCTTTGTGGTGCATGTTCAGAATAATCGAATACTACACTCAGCTATCTTTTAGGAGCTAGCATATGTACTAAATGTTTGCTCTATTAAACTGCAGACTGTTCTGGCTGACAGTGGGAGCTGTATCTAACAGCTCCTCACACAAAGGGCTCTTTCCAGCCACATCAGCAGAGCTGCAAACAGCAGAGGCACATGAGCTGCAGTTACCAGACTAAAAGAAGGAGCGTGTCCTTCAGTTCTGGAATTCTCAACCTTCCCAGACCTCCTCAGTTCATAACAGCCACTAAAACTATTGACCTGGGGAGCCATATCCCTTCGATCATTTGTTTTCCTGCCTATGAGGAAACGGAGAATTTCTTTAAGATCCTAAGTGTGGTTTGAGCTTGTATGTAGTCTGTTGTTAGTTGCAGGTGTGCCAGCTACTTGCTGCAAGGTGGTGGGAGTGACAGGAATGTCTTGATTTACAGCTGTGCATGTAAGATTTGTCCAGAAGTGCCCAGGGAGAGAAATAGTTGCTTTGTTTAATGGATGCATTGGCAACTAGAAATAAATGGGCAGCTTTACTGAAGGAAGGGAAGGGAATCAAATTAAGCTGAGAATGCAGAGGATTATTCAGAAACAAGTGAAGAGCAGAGGCCGTATGTCTTTAGTTACTAGATATATTCTTTGTGTGTGCGGTAATATTCCAATAATAGCTCCATGTTTGTAATTTTGCTTAAATATTGACTGCTTTCATGGTTGGATGGCTATTAATCCACATGAGGAGGGTGGAAATATTAGGAAAATCAGAAAACTTGCAGTGTATGTACTAGACAGTAATGCTTATTTATAGATACCAAGCAGTGATGGATAGCTTTGTAGTGAAAGTGCCTGAGCAAAGGAAACATAAAGGTGGAATTACTTGCTGCCTGCTTGTGTTTTGTAGGTGTATAAGTGGGAGAAAGAAGGGTTGCCTTTGTGGCACTGGTGTTGGGCTTTTTTTGCTTGCTATGGATAATTGGTGAAATGGTGTATGGAAGCATCTTGCTGACAGTTTAATGATCACTTGGTGCTGCTCATATATAATCCCTCCCCCACCCAAGACAAACCTTTTCCCAGTTGGAGCTGGAGGAAATGAGTAATGCTTAACCCATTTGTGTGATCAATTCACTTAAGCAGCTACTGTGAAATGTTAATCACAACTTTAATTTGTACTGCATTAGCATTTTGATTAACTTGTAGGCTTGCTAGCACACTTGAAGCACTTTTACTCATAGTTACAGCTCGGAAATGACTTTTTGATTAATTAAGTTTGTTAGACAGCAGCTGAGCTTCCTGAATGCTAACCTTATGGGGCTAAAAGTTCAGGAGAAAGTTACTGGGAATAACTGTTGCTGTTGAAAAGGATTCTTGTGAATGTGCGCAAAAATTTTTGATTATTGACAAAATATTACTTTTAAAATTACTTTAAACTCTAAAGAGGGCAGATTTATCATGAGAAAGATGCTGTATATTTTCACAAGTTTGGTAGATTTATTTAAGATTTGGAACAAATGCCATCTTTAGGACACTGTTTATGCTCAGGAAACTGGGATTTCTTACCAAGAGATTTTTCTCAAATGCATTTTATTGTATTTACAATTCACTAAACATAGTCAAGAATATGGATGTATTAATTACTAATTTGAAAATGAATTTGATATTGGAGGCCAACAAGTTCTGAACATGTTGGGTTGTGCCAAGTTTACATGGCTGGTATCACATTCCACAGCTGCTTTTATTTCTGTAATACTATCCAAAGAAAAAAAGTCGGTAAGAACCCAAGGATTGCACTCCACAAATGTAGACAGCAAGTGATTTGTCCTTTCCCCTGGTTTTGATCATACTAATAATGTTACTCTGGAGGCTACAGGATGAGTGTAGGAAGGAATCTTACAAAGTAGCTAGGAAGGTCATAATTTGCATACGTAAGTGAGACCTTTATGATGATGGCAGAACGAAGAATTAGTCTCTTGTAGCAGGGTATATGGAAGAAGGAGCTGAATATGCTTGTAAATAAAGTGAAGGGAAGGGGGATGCAGAAAACAGTATAAAAGGAGTGCCTCCTGAATAGGATTAATTACATCTCATTCACTGTCTCCGATAAAGTACAAGGGCGAGGTCTGTAGGCTGAAACTATACAGCTGTATGAGTCTGATTTAATTGATCTGAAAGACCTCCTTGCCCTCCCCAAATTAATACATTTCTGAAAATTAATCTTGGACTAGAACTCTGAATTGCAAAGGTTCTGTAGATACCTGTTTTACCAATATATAACATGGAAAAGGTAGTGACCTTAAAACCCTCTGTAAGACTTCTCCAAATAAATTCCAGCTTTTCCAGTCAGTTGTCATTTCTGGGGTATATACTAGAAGCATCGTAATCATGATTTATATGAAAACATGAAACTTATAGTTCATGGCATGCTCTAACATCTGGGAAAATAATTTAGTTTTGTTAGTATGATTTCAAGTCACATGTGGATTGTAATTTAATGCTACATGTTGGAAGGTTTGTATGTTTGAAGCATGTACAAAGAGATTTATTATTATTATTCATAGTTTTCTGGAAAATGGATAAAATGCATAACTTTTGCTTATTATTATCTATAAATATCTGCAATATAAACTCTGTAGTCCTAAACAGCTGTAATTAGGCACCATTCTAATGATTTTAATAGATCTGTGGATTTAAACTCATATTTCTAACTGAAGTCTAAGTCCTAGACAACAGAACTTCCATTAGCATGCAGAAAAGACAGGAATGGGGATGTTTTGATTATTTGAAATTGGAATGCTGTACGCAATAAATTCAGGCATGAAAAGTACAGAACCCAGCCAGCCTTAACTCTGCTTTTTGGTCTAACTGTGCAATAACCATTTAAAGTATTTTAGTCCTACACAGTTTATTTCTTTTAAATTATTGTTTCCTTCCTCAGAGTATCACTACAGAAAAAGACTTGTATTTGTTTGGCCAAGAACTTGTTGGATTTACCTTACATAAACTTAAAATCTAAGACAAATGTTGTTCGGCATATTGGGCTGTATACATTAGTGTACCAACCTTCAGTTTCCCAAATGAAGGCACTCAAGGAAATGTCACAATCTGTGAAGCACTGATACCAAAAATAAAATTAATCCTTTAAGAGTGGAGAAATTTGAACCATGTAGCTCGCTGTGAGTACTCCTGAAGTTTTAGGCCCCATCCATGGAGTCATTACCACCAAAGACATGGCTGTAGGCAGTTGATTTTTAGCTGAGTAATCACAGATGTAATTCTCAGCCACAATGGCACTTCTTACACTACCTTAGTCTCCTTAGCAAGCCTCTGTATCCAGAACAGTTATCATTGTTCATTTACTTTCATTGCCACTTTCCTTAAATATAATTTAGCCACAAAATACTGATATTATATTTACAATGTTTACAATTACATTTATATTTACAGTATTTAAGTAGAAATGCTTAGTATATTCAGAGTTATATGACAGGTGACTTCAAACAGAAGAAGAAATTATTCCAGACAGTATGTATGTAGTCTCTTTTAATAAGACGCAAGCTGTTTCCTTTTTCCACTTCAATAATTTATCTCAAAAGGAAGAAGCTATATAAATCATTTAGATCAGAAATTCTGCTAGTTATACAGTCTCTGTTTCACTGCTACCTACCTAATCGTACAATAGTAATCCAGAATATCTGGCTTTCAAATGAAGGATGTGAAAGTAATACCAAAAGCAGTGTTAAAACTTTGCAAAAATCTTCTAAAATCAAAGATATTTCAGTTGCCAGATAAATCTCCTAAACAGGTTGGAGGTGAGTGGGGTGGATATGTTCATTATGGAACAACTTATTTTCTGTTATTTTCAGCACATATTCAGAGTGCTTAAAAACACCATAGAAAAGCAATGTTTTGCTATCAGTGTGTTTTGCTATCAATGTTTTACTATCAGCGACTGTGTGACACACCTCTCCCACGTCCTGCCTTCATCTTTGATTCCCCTCAAGGTAGGGATTTATAAATCGTAATTCAAATTCTAAACATGGGTAGTAACTTTGGCTAAAAAGAGAGACTGTAAAATCTCATTTTCATGTTAGACCAGAAAGGTACAATTTGATCAGTTTAAGTAATTCAGTACTTAAGGATAACCAACCAGTGCTCCTGAAAATAAGATGATGGAAGCCTGATAATAGATGCTGAGGGTTTCGTATTAATGCATTCCTGGAATGAAGAATGAAGTAGCAAGATTTTGATCCAAACATTTTGAAATTAAATTCTGAATATCATTAAAATGAAAAGTTTTGCCGTACCTGACAGGTACAACTATATCAATCAGTTATTGAGCATCAGCATTTTTGTCCTGCCCCTGCTATGGTTTGTAGCTTGTTGCTTCCTGTGTTGATACAAGCCAAGCTATTTTTGCTAATGACAGACAAAATGTTAAAGGTTGTGTCACTAATTGCTAGTATTACTTTGTGATTATCTGAGTGTCACACTTGAAAATCTTTAACACTTGAGTCTTTCACTAAAACCCATCTCAATATAGGCCTCTGCTTTTATTCTACTGAGTGCAGGAAGAAGCCCAAATAAGATGATGGTAAACATATTTTTATTATAACAAGCAATATTTCCCTTCATCTGTTTACCCCATCTTTTCTACTTTAGATTAAAAACTGGTGGGCCTAGGGCTGCTGGTTTACTAAAAAATATTTGTACTTTTTTCTGTAAGTAAAAGCATCTTATAGTTTTGTTGTTTCACTTCTTGCACTTACTGTCATCTTTTCTTATTTTTTCTCTGTGATAAAATTACCCTGTGTTGACATGAAATTCTGAGGTTAGAAAGGCAAATAACCAATTTGTGCCATTACTCAGTTTATAATAATATTCTTAATCTGTTCAAATCTTATAACGTATTTAAAAATTACTTATGTGTTGGCAAAATAAAGTTAAGAAGCCACAAATTTCTGGAAAATTATGCTAGCTTGTAGTTAAAAACAAAGAACAACAAACCAAACAGGCAGCAACAGGAGAAAGTAGAGAGGCTAAATGTCACTCATCAGATAGCATATAAATATTGAATACTTATAATTTTTTCTTTTATATTATTTTCTTTATTTAGTTGCTACATTTTATATAGCTAATGTGGAGATAAGGGAATGACTCAATTTGTTACCTTGAGTATCTGTAGGAATTTCAATAACCATTTAAGTATCAAGCATCTGTGTGTTTTACACTTCATGGAAAACGAAAAGTGTGCAGGTTTCCAAGGCAGCAGATGAAACAAACCTACTTTACCATTGTTCTGACTTTTTCACAATGTCACTGTCTTGGATTTCACATCCAGATAGAGATGCTGTGAATAAATTCTATGGGTGAAGAAGCAGAAAATAAGGAGGAAAAGAGGATTTGCCATGTGGATTCATTATAACAATGTGGAACACAGAGTCTCACACACACAGGCTTTCCTTACTCCCTACGGGATATCTATCTGTAGGCCTCTATCAATTTCTAGGAGATTTTCTATGTGAAAGGATCCTCCAGTTAATTTCAGTGTATAGCTTTTTTTAGATTTATCTTTCTCTTACATCTTCTCTCTTCCTTTCCCCTTTTCAAACTTCTGTTAAAAGGGGTGGGGGTAGTGGAATACATTAAAAAACAAGAAAGAAAACAATGAAAACAGTGTTATGCATGTGTCCTCAGAAGCATTTTATGAAAATACCACTGCTTCATGATAACTGAAAATACAACTTGCTGTATTC
The DNA here is from genome assembly GCA_033558235.1 of Neomorphus geoffroyi. NCBI lineage: Eukaryota > Metazoa > Chordata > Aves > Cuculiformes > Neomorphidae > Neomorphus > Neomorphus geoffroyi. The sequence continues at coordinate 23,616,468 of JAUMJM010000053.1, read as the reverse complement.
CTCTTGCTGCTCATGGAAAAGATAGGGTATCTATCAACATATTATTCTTCACATATATACAGCAGTCTTGTCGTTGAGGAACGTGATGTTTTAGGCTATGTCAGAATAGCAGAAAGAAAAGTACAAGGATCAGGTAGTGGAGAGTAGGAGAGAGAGAGCATACAGTCTGAGCAACACACTCGAAGACACAGACTGTACCATATGTATAGGTTTCAATATATTTTAAAATGTGGAAGTGGGCAAAGAGCAATTCACTCTCTAAGTTTAAAAGACAGACTTCACTCTGATACATACTGAGAAGAATTCCCTCTTATCTGACTAAAAATCATGGGAACCAACGTATAAATCTACAGGCCATGAAGATGCTCTTTTCAAATGTGATTTCTAGCATAATTCTATTTTCTTTTGGGTGAAAATAATCATACTTGGAAATTACCTTGGCAAGCCAAGTAAAAAGACTGAAAAAGAAAGTCATTAGTATTGTGCTGAGGTACTATTTGTAGGGTCAGTAGAAATGTTATTAGGGTGTGTTTCAGAGTGCTATGGCTCTTCCTTCAAAAAAGATGAGTTAAATGTTAAATCTAGATCTTTATTAGCTGAAAGGCACTTTATCCACAAATCATAAGAAATGAGACAACATTTGTGTAATATAGGGTAACACTTAAATATTTTTCTACGTGTCACTGATCTTATCACCTCGATCTGGAATAAAACCTGTTGAAATTGCATTGTAAACTGCTAAAATAAACTGTGTGCCCGGCCAGGACTGAAACTAACTTGTGTCTTTAAACTCAGTATTTCTCCAGAATCTGTGTAATTTAATTGAAATAGCTCTGCGTGTGTAAACAACTCCTTTGTTTAAAGAAGATTTCAGTGTTTAGTTTGCCTTAAGTAAATGCTGCCTTTTGTTTGTCTGTAAAACATTTGATTAAATGTAAAGACTCACATAAGACACCTTCTTCTCATTACACTAGTGGCTCAAAAATAAGTTAAAATGATGCAGGTATCTGCTGTCTAAGGAAGTATTGAACCATATCATTTATCTTTAAAAGAAAAACCCATGGAAACATCTTAAGCCTAGTCCTAAAATCAAACTTCTGCTCTGCTGATACCAAGAGGATGATATTTAAAGAAGTGCTGAGACACACATTCCAGTATTTTCATGAAACTCCAGATTTCCCACATGGCAAAGCACTTTTAAATGCATGTCTTGCTACTGAATTAGAGTCTTGTAATATGACAACCCATCTCTTTTTATTTTATGTCTCCTTTGATCAGGCAATGCTGGATGTTGTAGCACATCATGGCTGGCTGGTGACTGCTCTGAATATCACCAGTCTGGTGCAGATGGTGGTTCAGGGTAGATGGATACATGACTCTTCCCTGCTTACTTTGCCCAATATAGAGTTACAACACCTTTACCTTTTTCGGTAAGTAATTCTTCTAAGCATTTGCAGGTTTGCAATTTCATTCTACTTTTGACTGCTGATTATGTTTGAAAGTCATTGTTGTGCCCAAGAATGTTCATTATGCACCAGAAGCAGAACTCATTCTTTCACAATGATTCTTTCCCAAATAGAGTTTCTGTTTTCAATATTCATTGATTAATCAGCTCCACAGATTATTTTGAGAACTGATTCCATACAAGTTAACAAGAGATCAGTGGAAATGTTCCAAGTTCTGACAAATCTAACTTTGTATATTAATTATCTCTTTATTTTAATCCATTATAAAAATACATTAGTATCCATCTTAATATCATAGATAATGCTAAGCTCTGTAGATGCCTAGATGATGCAGTAAATAATGCTACCCAAAAATAAATGACTGGCATTTAATCACAGAAACCAGCATGAAGTTTTACCACCAAAACAACTGAAAATGAATGTTTGCTTTTCCTCCCTGGGCATATGTTTTGCTGTCTGTATCAGGAAGTGGAGCCAAGGCAAAAGGAAGAGTGTGTGCGGAGGTTACCAAGGACCTATCGAGTGTCTCCCTGAACTGATGGCTGCCTGCGAAGGGAAAGAGAATGTTTTTGCTTCCATTGTGGAAAGTGAATTGCAAACTTCTCACATTTCACAGGTAGTACTTTCTGTCCATGATCATTATCAGTGTGACTGGAAAGGAAGAGTATTTGGGAAAAGAAATACTCTCTTCACTTCCCCTCAGCAAATATCACGTGATGTTCTGTATAAAGTGCAATACATTCATTGCCCTAATTTCAAGGTACTGCTAGCTTTGCAAAGGTTCTTCTTTGCCTGATTATTTTCACTTATTCCCTGCTAACTAGTAACAGAGTCTGGTTTATGGCTGATATTACCACATCTCTCTGCTTTAAAGATGCTTCTCGAGGTCATTTAATCTACTGAATGTTATCCACCTTTTCATTGCCAGCTATGCACTAGGAATACATGCATTGCAAATGTCATCATAGCTGCTTTCTGAAGTCGTCTGTCAAACACCATTATTTCTGACAATATCCTTAGTAAAAGATCCAGCACTCCTTTTCCATTTGAAACAGAAAAAGCAGCTGAAAATTTCACACTTCACAGGGGGGGAAAGAAAAATACCATTCCAAAATGTTGTGGCTGGTAGAGCCTTATTTTCAGTTTGATTTGCAAGCCGTTCCCAGCAAAGGACAGCTATACTCCATAGTATTCATCACATGCTAAGCCTATTGATTTCAAATAAATGTATGAAAGGTGAAAACTTCAAAAGCTATACCTCAAATGTTTTTTATTTGAATATTTAAAAGGACAGCAATATGTCCTGCCTTCGACTGTTCAGCTTCAGTTAAACCTTTTACTGGTATGCAAACAAGAAGAAAAGTACTTAAATGTCTGTAACAGTCATCTGCATTTGTAACTAAATTAACATCAAAATTTTGAATTGAGAAAATGTATTGACATCAAAACAAGGCTTCCTTTAACAACAGTTTTCCAACATAATACACATTGATTTCAGTCCAACTTTTAGATGTGATAAAAAATTAGAACATTGTTATAATTAGTTCAGGGAGAACTCAGAAGTAAACTTACTTAATTTATTTGCATAAATTGCCATTCTGTTATCTTTAAAAGCAAATGCAAATTGGCTCTGTCTGATATGATGATGGTTATTTGGCTCAAAAGTGCTTCAATTTGCGTAGCAATCTGGTGTCGTCTCTGCAGTGAGGCGATCCCAGGTAACATACAAATCCTGAATTATTCCAGAAATTAGTATGTTTAAAGCATCAATTTAAGTGCTAATTGCAGTAGTAATGAGAAAAAGCAGTACTACTGTGAGATTTGCATCTACTGCCCCATCAGTATGCCTGGAACGGCTGCTGACTGGCAGAGGATTTGGCTGCTAATTAAATAATTGTATGCATGGCAGTGTTCTCGTCTGATTCAATAGATGAAGATTAATCCTCAGATAAATATGTTTGGCTCGTATTGAAATGTCTTAGCAGTTTCTTCAAAAATAGCTTGTGTTATGTGGTGTATACGTTCACACCGTAAATGACTCTGTGCCTCTATATATCTATGTTTGTAAATACAGATGCATTTAAGAGGGAAAAACATAATGTGTTAGCATCATATAAGGAGAAAGTTTCATTTTCATGAGTTGGGAATGGCCATATTGGGTATAGCAAAGCCATGACTGTGTTACACAGGTGATGGCAAATGTGAAACCTTTATACCAACATTTACGGCATTTTTTCAGGAAAAAAAACCTTGCACAGAACTAAAGTTTATATTGAGACTGACTGTCGAGTGCCTTCATATGTAAAGTCTTTCAATGCACACTTAGACAAGGACCAACCAAGAGAAAAATTCTTCAATAAAGAATGTATCTTTATGATATATTTTCTATAAAGAAAGAATATAAGATTACTGAGTTTAAGCATAGAATTCTGCCAGCAAGCCTGAACAAAGTCAAATAAAGTATTAAGTACACCACTAAATTGCCAAAACCATTCTGTTCCTAACAAACCTTTTATTTCTCACTCATAGTATATTGAACCTATACCTTAAACCTGTTACTAGCATGAAACTGGTAAAAACAGCTTGAGCTGTATGTAAATTTGAAGCACAGGAATAAGAAGAAATTTCACATTTGGAAAGAAGAAAATGTCTTTTAAGCAGATTGGTAATTAATTTTTAAATAGCAGCTCTTGAAGCTGCTCATGGATTTGGAATATTAGGCTAAGTCCTGGGGAGACAGATTATTGGCAAAAATGCTAATGATGTTATCAAAGGTTCATGAAGAATTTCTCATGTGATTTTAATTTGGATCTATGGGTTTCGTAGGTAAATATGTATATAGTATGTATGTACATGCACACATTGGACATGTTCATATATTTAAAAGGAAATAGTATGTGCTGTGTCATCCTATGCAGCAAAAAAACCCCACAGTAAAATTGCCAAGAAATACCTAAGCGATGTGGAAGTCTGAGTTTAATTTTCCAGAAGTTAGTTATAATCCTAAACCTCATTGAAAGTCAGCAGGGCTTTAAAAGTTGACAGCCTAAATTCAGAAACTATTTGGACTGTAACTCTGATCTTTGCCCTAAGCTTCTTGTTTGTTTCAGTGATTCATTCTGAATCATATTTCTTTAACAAATCTCTTTCCATTTCTAAGTCACTTAGGCATGAGGTGCCTTTTAAAACACTGAGGCTGATATTTGTATTATTGAAAGAGAAAAAAGAAACCTTAAGATTGAAAAAAATATTATCCCTGCTGCAGTATTAGCTGCTTTTACTCTGGAAGTATCTGTGTTCCTATAATCTTCTTTTGCATTTTCAGCTGCTACTACTTGACATTTTTCCTCAGTAATAAAATCAGTTCTTCATTTTCTCCATGTTGCATGGATAATAAAAAGGCAGCCTGCTGTCCATACTGTATCAATGATCAAGCAGTACTAACTTTGCCTTTAATTTCCAAATACACAAGGCCTTGAGAGTGATGTATTACAACTACTTTCTTATCTAATTAGAAATTTACTTACTTTGGTTTGTTTGCACTGTAAAAGCTACATAAGGACATGGCAGAATTGACAGATAGAATATGTTGGGGTTGTATAGTATAAGCCAGACCAAATCAGTCTTCAACAGAGGTAACACCACTGAAGGAGTTAATACATTATGATCTCTGCTGAAATTAAACTTTGTCCTAACATAATAGTAACAGGTCTTGTCCTCTAAGATAGCACGCATAAATGTTTTCCGGGTAAATGATATCTAAAGGATAACCAAAGGGGTGATCACCAGGTTGGTGTGTATGATATTGGGGAGCCTCTACTGAACCCAGCAGAAGTACACTGCTTTGGTGAACGGACAGTAGGTCTGTACTGTTCCTACAGTAAGCTTTGTCCTAAAAGCCTTTCCGTTAAACAGAAAATAATTTGCTAGTTAATGTGTTACTACTCAAGTTGTCTCATCCATTGTGATCTGCTGGTGGTGATTTTAATAGTGTCTTGTGTGTTAAATACAGTGAAATCCTGGCAACAATGAATGAATTAATTAATTAAGGAGGTCTGTGGTGTTTTTTCTCCTTCATCAAGGTGCAGCATTTTTTTCCCCTTTTCCTTTTCAGAGCTGGGACAAAGAGATATATTTTCCTTAACATTGTAGCTGTTTATTTTCTGTTACAATTTTCCTGTCCTTTCTTAGCCGAGAAACTATTAAGAACACCACTGCAATACATTGGTTTCCCCAGTTTTAACGCTGCGGTTCCTGAGCGCTCACAGCTGGCCCTCGCCACCTTCTCCATTGAACGGACACAGCTGTTCATGCAGCACACAGAAGAGGGAAAAGAGAGAGAGAGATTAGTTTCAGCCTAAATCAGTTTTCTAATTTAGTTCAGCCAGGCTCTGGTAATGCAGCCATTTTAATCCAACATAAGTCTGTGCCGCAACCAAAATGGGCAGTCCTGCCCTCCCTGTGCCATTTTCACCTCTCCTGACCCAGCTCCCTGCACAGCTGCACAAACGCTGTTGCTGTTTCAGGCAAGGAGGTGGGAATGAGCATCTGGGGATGAGGGGAGGAGGGATCATATCAGCCCTCTCCGCTGACAGTCAAAATGGCCTGTAGCCAAAAGGCTACGTGAATACTTGTGCCAGCAGGGGAGGAGGCTGGACCACTTCTTTCAGTGGCACTGAAGGTTCATGCTTATTCAGCGTACTCCCAGGATTAGTGAATATGCTTCCACAATCAGCTTTAAGCTGATCTAACTTCATGCTGTCACCAAAATGATTAGCAAACTGATCCACCTAGCTGCACAATCACAGCATGGTAGTGCCAACATACCAAGGATGGAGAGGGGGACAGCTAGCTGGTGGGGAGGATGTTGGAGGGAGGGATGGAACCACCACTTCCTACGGCAGTGCAATCTTAGGTCTACTTAGTGTGGCTGCTACATCCCTAATTGTGTATTAACTTAAGACATTACCATTTATAGTCAGTATGAATCATGGCAATGATGTCCCAAAAAAGCAAACTGAGGGCTCTAGATCTTCCAGCATGGAAACAGAAATCAGAGATACATCAAGCACAACATAAATGAAAATAGATTTTGTTGAAACACAAGATGGTCAAACCAATACATGAAAATTAAAATATACTTTAGTCTTTTTCCAGAAAAATATTTGTTCCATGCCAATATTACCTATGCGACTATGCCTACTGTCTTCATTCCCACTTTCCATTTTGACATGTGCTGGCTCTTTTCCAAGATCAATATTCCTCTTTCCTTCTTGTCTCTCCCACCCTCTAGCTTTTCATATATGGTTTTTGTAAACATGTGTGAAGTGCTGATTCCTGTTCTGGTTTGAGGGTGAAAGGGAAGGAGGGCGGGGCAGAGAGTGGTTCTTTGGTTTTAGGGGTTTTTTCTTCCACTGTCAGCCTCATCTCTCTTTTTTCAGCCATAGTGAGGCCACAAACCACTGCTGCCATTCTGCAGCCAATTTTTCCTTTTCTTCTTCCTAACACATTTCATTAAGTGAACATGCTGATTTTACTAAATAAAAGCCTATGTTATTCCCTTTCATTTTGTCAAAGCTTCTTAGAGCTGCTTTTAGTTGTCTGATGAAAAACGATACGAGAGACACATAGGGCTGCATTTTCAGGATGCCTCTTTTAGGCTGAAGAGAGCGTCGTGTTCAGCTACACAAATTGTATGCCTCTGACAGCAGTCCTCTGTACAGGGATAAGGGAAATCTGAGGGCCTTTTGCAGTTCATGAGAAACCAGAGAGACTTAAAATTCCTCAGGAGGACTGTAAGAAGGAGAGTTCGTGAAGATCAATGCAAGAAAACCTTAAAAAAAAAAAAACTAGGGATAACTTTGGATATGCAGTTGAACTTTTGGTTAATATCTGAACTGATCCTCTGAACTCTCTGAGGTTTGCCCATTGCTAATTAGCACTGCAGTGACTTGTTCTTTATGGATTATGGTAAGGAAGTTTAATTTAAAACTTAATTATACTAGTTTTTAAGTGGCTTATGGGGAAAAATACTTTAATCGGGAGTGAAAAGGAATTTTCCTGTGTTCAGACATCAGTAATCTTAGTGAGGCACATATAACATGCTTCAGGAGTTTCACATTTGTTTTATTTGCAGTAGTAGTATTTTATGTTTATGAATCGTATGATTATGATATTCTAATACATAATATTCTTCATATAGAATATATATGTAGACTGCACATGGAATTGTTATTGTTACAGTGACGATGGTCTGAGTTGTATAGTATGTCTTGTAATCCACAGGGATCTTTTTTTTCAACAGGCTTGGAATTTCTTGTGCCGTTTGCCAATTCTAAACATCAGCCTGAGCATTAAGGGCTGTTGGGATGACCCAGTTCTGCCACAGAACGAAGTGCCTGTTCCTACTTTAACAACTGACACACGAGATGACAAAAGATGGATCAAATTACATGCTGACCAAGAGTATGTGCTCCAAATAAATCTGCAGAGAACCCAGATGGGGTATCAGGTAGATTAATTTATCATTTCCTTTCCAAGTGTGTAAGTTTCCAATAATCCATTTGCGTTATCAATAATGCTTTATACAGCATAACAGAAATTTTTATGGTTTACATATTATGTAAATTATAAAAACGTTCAGGGCCTTTTCTATGTTACTAATGAAGCAAATGATTTTTCAGGTTGCAATAGGATAGTAATTAGACTCTTAAGGTAATACCTTAGACCAATTCAAGACAATTAAAAAAAAATTATCATTATTTTTCACAAACCCAAAACTCAAGATGTTCATTTGCATGGGTACTATAAACAGTGATAGCAGAGTTCATAACTTCTCAAGCAGTACTGAAGTAGTTGCCAGCCCGAAACTCCTACAACTTTCACATCCTGCTTCCCCAGTCTAGTTTATAAGCTTCCCCACTATATTCCAATGGACCTCCAAACAGCATAGCAGACCTATACCTCTAAGTGCATTTCTACTCATAACGCATCCTCAGGCCTTTGCAAAGGGTATTTTCATCGTATTTTACATGAAAAGGGTTTTTTGAACAGCTTCCAGAACAAATCCTACATACAATTCTTTTCCACACCTAAATTTCAGTCCTACTCCTCTGCCCAGTTAAAGCATATCCCATTTCCGCTTGGACTGGTCACCTCACTGGGCCCATCCTTATTTGCCAAGACTGAATCACCTGCAGCTGCTCAGGTTTCCAGCTGTTCTGACCACAGCAGCAGTATCTCACTGTACCTGTTTGTCAGCTCTTGGAAGAATGAAGACCATGCCTCCTGCATTCAAATCAGGCAGTGCTGACACTGTAGCTGTCACTTACTTACAGATGCCTTTTTTGTCATTTCCATACCATGAGTGACATATTGGCCACCATGATTAGAACTTTACTAATGAATTTCTCAAAGATTTCATACAACTAAGAATGATAACTACCAGCATTTTTCTTAATATACAAAGAAGAGTTCAAGATATGATCAGAGAACAGTTTTAGATTGTTGGTTCTGAGACTTTTAAGAAGACTTCATTTTGATAAAAATAATAAGACACATATGTTCCATTGTAATCCTAAAGTTAACTTTTGTTAGTTAAAGAATTATATTTGAAAAGTGCTCTTCTTTCTCAAGAGACTTCTTGTCCATAGCTTCAAGGGGAGACTGTCTCGTTTGTAGGAAGGAAAAAGGGTGTAAGTTCTTCCATAAGTCATCCTATTTGCCGTGCCAGTTACTGACAGACTTTTCCTAACCAGAAGCAACAGAAAAGAAGGAAGCAGGAGCATTTCATGCAGTGATCATTGTTTTATAAATCTGTCCTAGAATTTGATCCCTCTTTTGTAAGAAAGAGCTGGATCAAACGGTTTCTGAGCTTCATTGCTATGGTGGTGCTTTTTCTTCTGTATAAATCTCCAGTAAAACCTTTCCATCTACAGAACACGAAATGAATGCTGATTGAGTGTGCATCATTATATCTTCAGCTTTCAGCAGTAAAGTCACTGTCTTAAAGAATCACTGAAATAATCTTCCCTTTTGCTATATCAACCTCAAATAAAGACTTCAAGTGCTGGTTTTGTCTTTATATTAATCTTGAACAATATTGTTTAGCTTTACTTAAATACGCTAGGTTTACAATTAACCCTTCTGCAGAGAATAGTACTTGGAATACATTACATGAAATTACAAAAAGGGAATAGTATTTCCGTTCAAGATTTAATAGCTTACAAAATAAGTGAAATAGCATCTCATATTTTGGGCTTTTCTCTGCAGTCGGTGATTTTATTTTTTAAAATACCCGGCATGTGGAAGGAAATAACAAAGATATATCTGTCTAAATTATAGCCTTATGTAACAATTCACAACAATGTGGGTTTGAGGTGTTTTTCACTCGAGGAAGAATGGTATTTTGAAAGGTGATTTCTAGTTTTTTACTAAGCTGTTTCTTTTCTCCAACAGGGAAAGCAAGACAGTAAAGCAATGGCTCCTCGATTCCCCAAAGTTAAAGATGAAGGATGGTTTTTGATACTGGGAGAAGTTGATAAAAAAGAGCTCATCGCCCTGAAAAGAACTGGATATGTCAGAAATCGAAATACTGTTTCTGTTGCTTTTTATACTCCAGAAACTCCTGGAAAGTATGACAAACTTACAAACTAAGTTCTCTTAACAATTATCTTTTGCAAGTAGTCAAGACCTAATTTCCAAACTAATGATTCTGCTTTTTTCTTTTTAGGTGCATCTACACATTGTATGTCATGAGTGACAGTTACCTAGGCATGGACCAACAGTATGATATTTACCTGAACATTGTACCAGCTAGTACTTCAGCAGAAGTCACAACAGAGATGTCTGATGCTTTGAGTCACCTGGCTCTGAAAGATGACTGAAAAGTCTATTGGAAAGAACTGGTCTTGCAGCTAAGACATCTGGTCATTCTGGACATCCAAAAACATGTCTGCCTTAGTGGAACCAACTTCAAACCTCAAGAACTAGGAAATGGAAAGTGACTACTGTATTGACTCTGGTAACACAGAGTTAGCCACAGTGGCCTTACTCCTTTATAAAGATTTGTCTTTTCTTGTTTCATCTTTCTTCTTTCAGAAGTCATGGGGTTAATCGAATTTTGACACATCAAAATAAAAGACTAAAAGACATGGTAATTTGTGGAAATTTGGGGCTATAGTCTTCATTTCTAAAAAAGTGTTCTGTAGCCTATGTATTAATACAGTTCAAATAGTCAACTTTTTTAATTTATAGGGGAAAATACAAAATTTGATCCAAGAGTGTCTGAAAATATTGATGGATGTGTTATATTTCACGTTTAATAAAAATATGTCCATAAGATTTTTTGTATTTGGTTTTTCAGTGTAAAATATGTGATAGTTACAAAATACTCCTCTTAAACATACTACATTTTGAAGGTGATAATCTAAAGAATAAATTTCAAAAATTTGTATTAATTATAGATGTGGTAAATCCTGTTATAAACACATGCTAATTAGTATATTTCCAGTATAGCAATGATGCCATTTATATAGATCATAATTAGTTTATCATTTATGTGGATGTACATACACATACATATTACATATTTACAATTCCTTCAGTGTTTATTCCTGAATTTTGAAGGACCAAGGCATATAAAATCGGGTGTCCTGTTCTAGGGTTCAGTGCTAAAGTGGGCAACTACATGCTACAAATAAGGGAGCCTGAGGCTCCAAAGACAAAGTTTACAACAGACAGCTTGATGGGCAAGGAAGGATTCTGCCAGACTAGGGAGTGTCCAAGAATTGCCCAGCTCAGTCATAGTACCATGGAGGCACTGTCATCTGCAAGACATAAGTCTGAAAGGACAAAGTAGCACCATCTATCTTACGCACAACACATTGAAGAGACTGCTTTCCTAGATCTACGCATCCTGAGGTCAGTCCTTTTCTCAACCTTAAGGAGATTCAAGGTGCTGATTGAGTACTTGGAGGCAACTTACAGCAAAAACATCATGCATCTTCATTCAGGTAGACTAGACCTTAAACTGAATATTAATATTTGAACTTGTTCAGCTTTGTGTTTAGTTGATAAGCATTATCTCTCTGGGGGATGATTTTGCTATCATTTCCACTGTGTTTCACCAGATGAAAGAATACACTAGAGTTGTCGTCTGGAAGATTTCCAGAAAAAAATTACCCTGGTGGTGCTGCACCCACACAGAATCACAGCACAGCTGAAGTTAGAAGGGGCCTCCAGAAGTCATCTGATCCAACCCCTCTGCTCAAGCAGGGACACTAGAGCTGGTTGCCCAGGACTATGTCCAGACAGCTTTTGAACATCTCCAAGGGTGGAGATTCCACAACCTCCCTGCACAAGCTGTGCCAGCGTTTGGTCACTAACAATAAAATAATGCTTCTTGCTGTGTTTCGTTTTGTGTCCATTGCCTCTGGTCCTGCCAGAGGCACCACTGGGCACCACTGAAAAGCGCCTGCTTCTGTCTTTGTTAACATCTTCCATTCAGATATTTATACACAATGATGAGATCCTCCTGAGTCTTCTGTGCTTCAGGCTGAACAGTCACAGCTCTCTCAGCTTTTCATGTGAAAGATGCTCAGGTCCCTTCACCTTCTTTGGGGCCCTTTGCTGGACTCTCTCCAGTATGTCCAGTATGTCTCTTTTGTACTCTGGAACCCCAAACCGGACACAGTAGTCCAGGTGTGGCGTCACCGGTGCTGATCACATCACTCAGCCTGCTGGCAACACTACATTGCAGCAAAGAGAATACTGGCTGATTTCAAAGGTTCAGCAGTTAAACATTAATTTATTTTATATATATCTGGCACCTTGAAATTGTTAGAAAATTTTTTAAACTAATCAGTTCTGTAGTTTTTTTCAGAGATCTTCACATCACCTGATGATGTTAAAAATTGTGTATTTCATTATTACAGGTTGACTTTGTTGCCTAAAAAAGTAGACAGTAATAGAAAAAGTTGTCACTATATTTACAGCTTGCTAGATGATACAACTGCCTTCTTTGCCACTTAGACTATATCAATATAATATAGTGTTGTGTCACACAGCAAACAGATTTTTTTCAAATTGGTAGGCAAAAGTTGGTTATACACACATTTACTTAGTCCTACACCCATTTTCAAGAGAATTGTTTTCTCTAATCTGCAAGTAAATTTTCACAGAAATTAAATCCTTTGGGAAAATTCTTGGCTGAAGCAATATATTGTCCTTCAATACTTTTAATTAATTAGGAAAAAGAGCTATGCCACAGTCAAACAACATACCAACACAGTGACGCAAGCTCATGTTGCTTTATAAATGCAAATGACAAAACAGTCTGCTACTCTGCAGTTAGACAATAGCTTCAGTATTCTGTATTAATCATTCAAAGAGTTTCTGTAATGTTATTTGTACCATTTGTACTTTGTTTTGGAAATATTGTGTTTCATTTCCTAGTATGTTAACTGTTCGTAGAAATAGTTTGGTGAAATTTCTGAATAACATATTGGAAACTTTTTTTTTTTTACAAAAGTATTGGGTTCATGAAGGAAAAGTCTGAACTAATGTAGAATGAATTTAAGCAACTTGATCAGAATTAGTATTTATCTGAAAAATCTAAGAGAAGGAATTATCAGAATTTGAAACAACCACTTGGAAGGAACAATCACTATGTTCCATCCAGTGATACCTAATGGTAGAAAGTAAAAATAACTGTCTAACAAAAGCATGAGAATCAAACACAGAATGAAAACAAAACCAGAAATAAAGACTTTTTTGAAGTAATTATCACCATTATGGATAAATGAGCAAATTAACAGCACATACAGAAATTTCCAGTTTTAATTTTCTCATTCCTGTTTGCAAACAGGTTTTCATTTTTCTCTCTTCCCCCACCCCAGGAGCAGCTGCAGTTAGTGCCTGCCTGCTCTGGTGTGATACTTCTTCCAAAACTTGGAAAAAGCAACAAAAGACACAGACATCTTGTGTATCAAGATGTGCAAAGAAGTCCAACACAAAATAACTCAAGACTATGCCTGTAACTCTTTTTATTTAACAAAGGAAGAAAATCAACTATGATCACCCTCAAAATAGTTCCCTTCTGAGTTGGCACACAGCTGCATGCAATGCTGCCAATGTTCAAGGCAATTCCGTGAAACACTTTCTAAAAGGTTGAGGATCTCTATGGTTTTTGCTTTCACATCTTCCACTGCCAAAAATGGGTTCGTTTGAGCACCAACTTGATGTTTGAGATCTCTTCACCATAACCCTCAGTCAATAACTATAAAGTTTCCATTGTGGATTTCTTCAGTTTCACCAGAAACTTGATGTTAACTTGCTGTTCACTCTTGCCTATTGACATTTTCCAACCCAGCGTAAGAAAACATCTGTATTTGAACACGTCCACTCATACTGAGGGAAGCAATCAAGTTGAGCCTTGTCTCACTGTGATAGATTAGAAGATGTTTTATAACCGTCGCTTTGTCTCTCCCACTCTTGGTTCCCAAGCTATAGGATTAGTCTCGGGGGGGAGGGTTGTCAGACCTCATATTTAAGTCTGCCTGTGTGACTTCTCTCTTTCCATCTTACCCTGTCCTAATCTGAACATGGCATCACAGCAGTACTTAGCAGGAGCTAGAAGAGGTTTGGGAATGTACAGCCATCCCCCATCTCTTCTTAAGGAGATCTTACAGTGCAATCTGTTGTTTAGAACTTTACTTAAGATTCTGGTTCTAGTCCAAGTGCTGTGAATGTATCACAGTGGCACCAGGAAGCTGTCTCCAGTACTGCAGGTCTTTCTCTTTTGTTGTAAATTGAATCTTTGAAGGCCCTAATTTCACCCAGATGAATTAACGGACCCAAAAGTCCTCTTCCTTATCATTTGTTTGCTCCTAAAGGCCATCTCTAGGATGGAAGTTGATGAGAGACTTCCTGAAATTTCCTTCAGGATGAGTACCAGACTTGAATATTCACTGAATAGGCTGCATTTAAAGAAAGCCAAGTTCTCTAATTCCAGTTTCAGTTCTGGGTCATACTTACAAAGAGAAGAAGATATTCCATGTGCATCCGCTCTTGCACATCACAGCCCAAATCCAAATTTCTATGTTCCTACATCACTAAAGAAAAAGAAGCTGTGATATTTTCAAGACATCCAGGCATCACTTCTCTAGGAAGTGGTTTATTTACTGCAGCCAGTTCTTAAACCATCATTCTCTTGTCTTGTCTCCACTCCTCCTGTTTAAGGTAGACTTCACTTTAGCTCCTACCTGTAAACCCTACTATCACAGCTGTTCAAAGACAGTTACCCGTATTAGAGGCAGTGAATTACCACCAAAGCAATTTTTTAAGCTCATCTCTCTATGATGCAGTATGGAAGTTATTCCAGCCTATGTAGTAAGTACTGAAGCAGGACAAAGTAAGGTGATACGAGCAAACCATAAATATTTTTCCCACATCCTAAAGATCTCCATAAACTTTGAACTAATGCTGAAAGTAGAAAAGAAACCTGTATGGTAATTCTGTAACCAGCAAGCCAAGCCACAGGTGTAAAAAAAGCCAGCCAGCTATTCAAGTGTGCTTTAGATCTCATATGAAATGGTAAGTTTGTGTGATTTCTTATATAAACTTTAAAAAAAAAAAAAAATAGGTATTCTTTCTTCCAGCTAAATTGCACACCATAGGTCTTGATTTAGTTGTTTATGTGCAGATATCTAGTTCCATTTATTATGCAATATCTCACCTGGCCTCTACATTCAGCTCCAGAAGAATGTGCGCCATCTGCAGAGGGCTGTCAGATGTGAAACGTGATGCTGTTGTATCTGTGACACTCTGTGGATGCCTCAAGCAACTTAAGGCATCTGAAATAGCACTTGATACTTACATCCAGGTTACCAAATTGAGCTCTTATCATATGTTCAGTCATAGGTAAGCAATTCGGTTTCTTAATTGCATTTAATGCAATTTGAAATCACCACAGGTATTTCAGTTGCCACTCCAGAAGAGAGCAGGTCTTCCATAGGTCGTGTCACTTCTGTAATGCTCATGCAGGTATGCCACTGTCATGGGGTGGCTGCTTACATACTCAAGCTTAATTTGCTAATCAAGCCCATACTATTTTGTAAGTCAGAAGAACTGTAAGTGTTCAAAATTCTCTCTTCCAAGCTATGTTATGAGAAGGGAGAAGAAATATTTTCTGGCAAAAGGTTTGGATGCTGTAGAATGCCCAGACAGACATGTGAGGCATAAAAAGATGAGTAGGGCTGCTGCTGAGAATGGTCACCCCATTTCTACATACACACTATGCCTGTTCTATTGGCTATGTTTGATTACCACCTGCCTTTTTTAACATATCTTGTTAAATGACATGTCTTCTCACAACACACTGCACATCAGCAGGATGTGCCAAGACTTATATCTGCAGAAGTTTTGATGCACATTTTTCTGAAGTGATTTGCAAAAGCTCAGGCATGAACTAACCAAGTCTGTTATTAATGTCACACATTGGTAGCAGTAAGAGGTTAAGCTGCTTTCATGAACTGTGTGAAAGGATCTTCTATATTAAAAGAACCTCCCTGGAAAGCAATTGTACTGCTTGTACTAAATGAGTCTCTGTGTCAATAATTCCTACAGAGGATTCAAGCTAGACAGAAGAAACGAGCTCTATAGAAAAGGATTCTCCACGGTGATTACGCCATGCTGCAATTAAATATGTTTACAATATGTCTTGTACTCAGATCTTCTAATGAGCTCCATATTGCATCAATGTGATTTGAATCCAAGACTCTCCAACTTAGTAAGCTTTTCTTCTGCATGTCTATTCCTAGAAAAATCATAGGCTCTTTTTTTCCTCAAATCTCTCCTCAAAAATAAAGCACGTAAAATCTTCAAGGAGCCTGTGCATCGGGTTTCACTGCTGCTTTCCTTCTCCAGCTTAGTCTTGTCCTACCAAGACTCCCAATAAAAACATGCACCCAAAATAGAAGGCTTGTGTCTCTCCTTGCAGAAGATACATACACAGCAGAACTGGTGGCATCTCAATGCATTGTGACAAAGATCACACAGGTGAGAGGACAAGATGAAGATCTCATTGAAAATACCACAGGTGACCACTGACGGTGGGATGTCTACATCTAGATTTTGGAATAGAAACAAGAACATGGCAGGGAAGGAAAATGAGTAAAAACATTGGCTGGTGTTCATGTGCTAGAAAACCAATGGAATAAAGAATGAGAAGTGTTCTGTGCTGAATGTTATCATTCCCAATAATAAGACTACCACTAACTGTAGTGCCAGCCATGTTGAGTTGGGCATTTTTGAAAAATCATTCCGTTCCTAATGCGCTACGTGTTCAAATATTATAGGACTATGCTATTAATTACTGACAAGAAAAAAAGTAGAAAAATGAGTCTAGAAATATCACCATCCATTTCTAACTACACTCAAAACCTTGACATAAATGTGATAAACAGCATTCCTCACACACTAGCAAATTTGCGCCTTGGAATGGAAATAACTCCGTTTCTACCAAGTAGTGTTAATGTGGGAAAATTAGGCTTACGCACTTGACAGCAATACTTTCTTCTAGCTAACAGGATAAAACTGTTTCAGATGCCAATAACACATGGTGAGTTCCTACCATGTATTTGTCAGCATATCCAGCTAATTAGGGACTAATTACTCATTGTAGTAGCACAGTAATATCAGGTTCTGGTAAACTGTCATCTTTGTAGCTGTGAAGATTGTGCAATTAAGCCTTATTTTATTTTCTCAAGTGACTGCAATGACTAAAGGCAGAGTTGGAAAAACACTGAGAGTATTCCAGCATCTCCATAAAAAGGCCCCTTCATTCATCCATGCCAAAGTAATATTTATCTCCAAATTTTTTTTTCTATTTTTTCCCTGTCTAAAATACAATGTGAAACAGTTCAACTTACTACCAAGAGAAATTACATGACTTACTTAACAGTTTACTCCGATTACAGGATCTTGCTGTTTCTTTGGCATGGCTCTACACTGTCCAATCCCACTCCCTCAGCCCCTGCAAACACAGTCTCTCATGTTATACTTGGACTAAGCTTTCTGGGATAGGACCTTTAGAGGAACTTCATTCTCTGTTTATAAGACATGTGGTACAGAGGAAGTCCTGGTCCATGATTAGGTTCCTTCAAGCTGAGATCTACAAACAACCACACAAGGCCCTACCGTGCTAAACTCAAAATAAGACGCGTTAGTCCAAGAACATATTAAGCAAATAAGACGGGTGCAAAACAGCACAGTTAGCAGTATGATTAAGGCAAATGCCACTTCAATTTCAGATTTTAATTCTAAGTGACTTGATTCAAAGAGGGAATGAGGAAATCTGGGAAAAGAGAGATGTGGAGATTTCTCATTTCTCTTTGGTAATGAGATGCTCAGAACTGATCAAAGTGAAATAGTTATAGGACATATCCACGCGTGTGACGCTCATCTAGTCAAGTTCTCTCTTTGTACATCTCACATTTTTACTTAATTCCTACACACAAACATCCACATCTTTCAGCCTTGTCCTTGCAGACAGTAGGAAAAACACATGCTCCAATTATCTCAAGAGAACAGAGCCTCCATAATTTACATACAGTCGCATGTGCAACAGAACGCAAACGCTTCCCACAATTTCACAAAAAAAAGTTAGCAGAAAGTTTAGAAATTGCAAAACACAATCATAAAGGATTAAGATTTTGCTTTCACCCAGTTACGTATAGTTGCAGTGCCAGCTTCTGCAATGCTACCCACTAACTCAGAAGAAACCACAGCTACGTAAAGTCTAGCTTGTAGCTAGACTGCAAAAGTAGAGGATCTTTTACCTAACATTGCTGATGGTCTCCAGGTTTCAGCTTCACAGCATCTGACATACCCACGGAGGGCTACAACAGGGAGCTGGTAAAGATGGGAATTAAAAAAAGAGAATGAAAAAGTTGGGGGCAAAAAAAGGAGAATTAATATTCTGGCTTGTATTCCATGATAAGAGTTTAAGCTGAAACAAAGACTTCCTTACGATAAGGACTGCGAATCCTTTGGGAGAAAGTAGCTCAGAGTAAAATCATCATCCTGTCTGGATGAAATTCTCTGATTTTACCTATTTTAAGCATACCTAGAATTAACCAAGCCAAGCTCTAAACTATTCAAATCACCTAATTCTCAGTAAATATATAAATTATTTGTCCTTTTAAAAAAAGTTACAGTTGGGTAACAGACTGCTAATTTTTTTAAAAAACGTAACTAAATTATGAATGTAAGTAGTTGGAACGGTAAAAGGAATTGACTTGATCAAGGAACTCGATGCTACCGGTCTCCTAGAATTCTGTCCATTCAGAAAGCAATGACATTCAGACTCCTTAGGTGCATAAGAGCAGGAGACATTTGCGTTGTGCAAGCTGAATGAAGCATGATCATACTGTTGCAATATTTTATATCCTGAGATAATTATTACTATTTTGTTGATATATGGAAAGGGGTGTGGTCTGCTTTTGTTTTGGGGGGAGGGGTTTTTTGGGGGGGAGGGGGCGGGAAGGGTGCTGGTGTAGCTTTTTTGGGATAGAAAAGTAGAAATCTTTGGTACATAGATATAATCTGGTCCTCCCTGGAAATTTGACACAGAATGTGCAATGACAGCTCTTCCCTTTTGTTGCTGAAGCCAAAATATATGGATTAAAGTTATTCTGTACTCTGGGACCAGGAATACTCCAAGGAAGATTGACAACAGACGTTTAGTTCATTTTCTGTCTTGTTTGTAGGAGGTGTTCAGTCAAGTGCCAGCTCTTGGATATTGTGCTGTAACTCCTAAATCGACAGAGGCACTCAAGCTCCACCAGAGGATGTGAAAGTTTACATGCACTCCTTTGCCCCAGACATCCTACAAGAGGGGATGAGTATGTCAGCCTTTCATGTTCTTCATCAGCAAGAGAGGGTGCCCAAAGACATGCTCTGATGCTCTTCTGGAAACAGAAGACTAAAATTCTATTCCAAACTTAAATACACCTTGACTAAATTGAACTTTATCCAAAATTTTCCCAGGACCAGAGTCCTCAGGGAATGCTGACCTTAAAGGACCAAAACCTTTAAATTTTAATAAAGGAATGAAAGGGTCCAGATGGATTGCTAGAATATTCTATTCTTTATAAATATGAAAGAAGAAAGGAAAAATCTGACAAGAATGCTGAACACTTTGCTTCTTCATTTTCAAAATATGTAGTACCTACTTATTTGTTTGGAAGTCTTGGGGAACAGCTGGATTATTTTAATCAAATCAGTGAAAATATTTTGGGAAATATGGGTGCTGCTAAGGAAACAGAACCTGGAAGAAATCTTAACCTTAAGTGACCAAAAAATATGCTAAAGTTTCTTTTTTGTTGGTGCATTGCCCTTTGCTTCAGAGATCAGAGGATGAAATGCATTCCCAACATATATTATTAGCAGATCAAATTTAGTTTCTGCTATTAGTTTCAAAGGATTTGGTGAATAGACAGTAGCGCTGGTATTATCTAATCCTTCACTCAGACCTAGGACTCAAAGATTAACAGCTGCAGATTTTATAACATTTCTAAATATGGGATAGGTTGTATTTTGTTGAATTGGATGGGTAGATAATGTCCTTACGTTATTTAATTCTTAGAAACCATTGACTTTACAGGAACAGACTAAGAACTCATGACCATGCAAAATTGCTAATCAGATGAAATTAGATGAAAAAATATCCCTAATGAGAAAAACAGGATAAGAATCCCATCTCCAAAGATGGGTGGATCTTTGAATCACACAGACAGGGCTGCTGTGAGGCAACAATTTTCTCTTTTTTTTTTTTTTTATTACACAATCTTACCTGCTTTCATTACACCAAATTGTTTTGGCACGATGGCATGGCTTCCACAAAAGCATATCTTTCTCATTTGCCTGGTGATTAGAGTATATTAGAGGAAAACATGGTCAGAAAGGGAAGAAAGAACTGAAGGAGGGAGCAGATGGGATAGTTTATTTTTAAATAAGAAAGCACAAGTCCTATCTCTCATTGTGAGAGACAGCAAGTTTCTGGTTTCAGGGGAAGGTTCCAAGTAACATATTGTAAACAGTCAAGCACCTCTCCTGTAATCTTAGGCAACGTATCAAACGTAAGTTACATTTCTGTGTTCCATCCTTGTGCTAGGCTTCCCTCTTCATATGCAGTTATCCAGTCTCATTTGAGATACCTAATTCTCCGTATTCAATACCTAATTTTCCATATTCACCAGATAGAGGAATTTCAGCGTCTCGCATATTCAGTTCCCCTCTGGGTAGATTTAGGGATGAGATTCTTGCTATTTAAAAATCCTTTCTTAGCTATATCCCTAAAGAACTATATACTCTTCATTTTATAAACTCTGTATATATGCTCTTCTTTTCCTTTTATATACCTATGCTCGTAGCTCTCATGTTACATCATATCAATACGATGTTAAGAATAAGTAGTCAATGTTACAAACCGGTCTATATCCTTACATTCAGAACTATAGCATGTGACATTAATAAAACAGTCATCTATGTAAATATTTCTCAGGGAAGGAAGAATAAATAGATCCATGGTAGAATGTTACACATATATATAATTATATATAAATATATGAACACATTATATTATATATAAATATGTGAACACATTACTTAGTAACATGAACATAAGAAGCCATTGAAGTAAGCAGCTACTGATGCCACCAGCTATTGAAGGAAGGCAAGAACCCACCAAAACTAACATTCAGAGGAGAAATATTGCTTTGATCCTTCAAAAGAGAAAAAGATTACTGTTTGGAATCAGATCTCTATGTGTTAGCTTTATGCATAACTGGAAAAGACAACATCCTTCAAAATTAACTTTCACTGCTCCATTTCTTTACTTACACCTATTCATTTTCCTGCAACTAAAAAACAGAAAGCGGGGATGGACAGGACACCAAATGCTTTTTCCGCTATCACTATTTAATTCTTTCACCTGCCACTGATCTTTTTATCTTTTCATGTAATAATCCCTGTCCAGCTCAGATCACCAATGCAACATTGTTCTGACATTTCTTCTCCAAACCACAAAACTTCAGGCTATGAGAAACAGCAATGTAATAAGATATAGGAAGAGAATAAATCAAGTAATCCCTTATTTGAAATTTCTAAATTTCTGTTTTTTCTAATTCTTCCTCCTGTCCTCTTCGAGTTCAGCCCTCACCTCATCTCCGTTTCAATTTCTCAATCTGTCTAGCATTGATTCCATTTTATTTATGTCCTTTTTTCTCTTTCCTGTGGTGTACTTTTTTCTCTTGCAGATAAATGCATACACCTAAAAAAGTTTAGAAATTATTTCTTACTACTGCTTCTACCCAGAGCACCTTTCTCTAGGCTTTCTTTTTTTTTTTTTTTCCTCGTCTTTTCTATTTCTATGCATTTATCTTCAAACTGTGTTCTGAAGTCTGATTGTGGCCTTGCCTTTCCCTCCCTCCCTCCCACATCACCTTTCTTATGTGATCTGTTACAACCCCTTTTACAGTATTTTGTTTAAGATCTCAAGAAGATCAGGCTCTCCATTGAAGAAACTCCACGCCAACCTCTAATTGTGAACTACAGTAAGAGGTGAGCTAAATCAAGTCCCATTTTCACATTTTCTATCCATCCAATTGGTGTATTTCTCAGGATCACTCCATGTTTTGAACGATAGGTAATAAACAAGGGCTACCTTGTCTGTAAGGGCAGGAAGAGGGAAAAAAAAGCACTCCTTCCCTTGGGCAAAAAGTTAAATGGAGGCATCTTCAGGAGGAATCAATGTGTATTTTGCTATCAATAACACCTAGCAGTAAGATCACACTACCTTAGAGTCTTCCTACTTTTTCATTTTGGCCCCTCTTCACTTGCACCTAAGAACATCGCTGGTGATTGCATTTCTCCTTGGCCAAACAATCACAAAACCAGGAGTTTTCTTCAGCCACACTTCCTTCATTCTTTCACTCATATCAAAGAGATGAGCAACACAAACCTGAATTATCTTTCATTTGACCACAGGAGATACCTTTTTTTTTTCCCAAGCCTAGATGATGCTTCTGTACTGTCTGAGGCCCTCCAGCAACCAGTTAAACAACAGCTGACGGAGAAACTGGCCAGGCTACAAAGCATCTACAGAAAACTTCATCTCTAGGGTTAATTTCAGCTAATGCTCTCTTGCTCATGGAGCACAACTGAAACTGTCACAGGCAAAGATTGCTTACCACATGACAGTTTAAGAAGAGATTCCTTTCAATTTAGGTATAAAATGGCAAGTTTAAATATTCCACACTCGAACAGCAACAGTTGTCAGGCCTCACACATGCACTAGATTGGATCACAGCACAGGATATAAATCCACATTCTTCAGATCATAAATCAAACTGTCTGACTGACTGCAGAGAGGATGCCCACAGCACTGGGTTATTCTCCAGCTTCCCATTGCAAGATTCCCCTGGAGCATTCAGCACTGTGAGAGCCAAGGCACCCATCTGATTTTGTTGGATCTTTTTGTGTTATGTTTCAAATTGTTGAATATGGATATCTCATGACATTAAAAAATATGCAGTTCCAATGTTCTTATCCTGTACAACCCTTCCCTTGACAGATCAATACATTTCTTGGCAAATATTTCGCTTCTGAAATATTTTAAAAAAAAAAAACACAGAACAAAACCAAAAAAAAGACAGAATTCCATTCATTTAAAACAGCTTGTCTAAGCACGCATTTGAGGCAGACAAACTCATGTCACTTCGTGCTAATTCTTGGATCTACATTTAAGGAAAAAAAAAAACCAAGACACCTTATGGGTATTTTGCTTTCAAATCAGGGGAAACCCTATAAGAAGACCAGATCTGGGGTACAAGATAACACAGACAATTTCCAACATAAATGCTAGTTATTAGGTGTCATGTAGAGTCAGGAGTTGCCATGGAATCCATTTGCTTCTAAACCAGCTCCTCCTGTTGGAATACTTTCTCATTATTATTTCTTTCAGTAGCACAAAAGGAGCTGGCTATAGAAGAAATGTTATTTTAGGATAAAGTTTCTACTATGTCTGCAATCAGACATGAAATTAAAATCTAAATTTAAAGCTACATTTCTGTTCAAATGTAAGGCTACATTACTGTGGTCAGAAGAATGAAACCATCATAGAGTTTTTATAGATTCAGGAAAGCTGAGAAAACAAATTATAGCTAAAGTCTTCCCTTCAGCTGTGTTCCCATAAGTGAAAATAAATGTCGTATCTAATGTCTACTGTTTACATTTTCGCTACATTATTCTCTCATTATGCTCAACTTTTTTCACACAAGTTATTGTATGTAACAGCAGCCTTGTTACCAGCCTAATTATTAACATTGCAGTATACAGAACAGTGTGTGTATGCTGGACACTTGGTTTATTAGGCCAATGAACCCACTTGTGATGTCAGTTTCAATAGATGGATTTGCAAAGAAAAAAATGTAATCATGCCTTCAAAGCCTTGACACGTCAATTATTGGGTTTCAATTCTTTTGTATACAATGTACTGCAGTAAGACTGGAGGACAATACTGGAAAGTAACCAGCAGTATTAGAAAACTATGTCAGTGATTTGCAGCTTGGCATGTTAATACTTATTATTAATATTATTGTTTATTATAGACATTGACTAGCATTGCATCTGGAAGCCCTAAGCAGAAATAGGATCCTATTGTGATCAACACTGTATGGAGATAAACACAGCCCTTGCCTCCAAGAGCTTGTATTGTATGGTCCTAGCCTTGTAAACCAATCTGAGCAGATAGATTTTTGCGCCCCTGCGGAGTCCCCCAGCCCTCCAAGGCATTCAGAGCTTCCTGCCTAACCCTCCTATGTGGAGAAGCACCAAGCAAGCTTCGGGTGCAGGGAGCCTGAGCTTTTCTAATCTGTTCTCCTCCTGCCCTTTAGCAGTTGAACTATGCCCAAGTTTAGATGAGCCCACCATCTTACCAAGCTTGTAAACTTGTAACTCATTTACTTCTCTCAAACTCAAAAATTTTGTTCCTGCCAGGAAGCCAGAGGAAGCTCTGTGTCACGCAACACCTTCCCTCTCCAGCCCTGTGCTTTCAAAGGTCTCATAACCACAGGCAGACTCTTGTTCCCCTGCAGAGATCTGTGGTACCTCTCAAGAAGCTCCTCAGAGTGCAACAGTTTCTGAGACAGGCAGCAACCTCGGAAAAGCAAAAGAGAGTAGAGGAGTAGGCTAGGAACAGAGCACCCTTTTACCCTGGAGGGAAAGCAGAAGGGTCACTGGAGCCCTACAATGAATAGAAGCAGCACAGCATCAATAAACAACAAGGGCTGGGCTGTTGGGACAGGACAGGGAACCACAAGCCAAGTATAACAGCCAGGCTGGCAGTGCAGGGGCCTCACCAGCCAGGGCAAGCCCCACATTACCTGGGTGGGCTGGTGAGGGGATGGCAGCCAGGCTCAGGCCAGAGCCAGGTCATCAGGCAAGTCCACAGCAGCAAGTCCATAGAACCCCTACAGCCTGTCTCAAGCAGGCACTGAGGGTGTGGGTGGAGCTGCCAGGTGAGACTGGTCGGAGCAATTAAGGCTTATTAGTGCCCTCAGGGACCCAACACTCACAGTCTTCTCCTCTCTCACCAGTAGGGCTGCTCTGAGTAGCTGGTTTAAGCCACACACCAGGAGCATTTTGTGCTGAAGCCAAAATTAAAACCAGACTCCAGTATATCGGAAGGCTTTGGCACATTTCAAAAATGTGGCATTAACATCAACAAACTATTGCCAGACCAAAGAAATGACAATTTCTTGTTCATCTACCAGCTAGATCTGAGAGGAATTACACAGAGCAAGCAAGCCGTGGAGCTTCCTCCCTCCAGCTGCAAGGAGTGGACGCTCCTCAGCAGAGGCACTGCAGGGAAACTGTCCTTTTAATAGGCTCTGGCTTCAACTGGTTACATCCAGCCAATGCATTATGTAAACAGAGTCTCACCATCACTGAATAATGGTCAGAATTCAGGGTTTAGACAAAACATTTCAACAGTAAGGCAAAACCTACATTAAAAAAAATATTACTCGCAAGCATGTGCCAAGTGTTAGGAAACACGCTCACCCCACAGCAACAGATTTTACATAGTCTGAAACAGGTTAAAACTGGATTCAGGTTTACAGGTCTGGTGTTGTTTCCCTGTGCCCCCTTCCAGTGTAAGCAATTGATCCCACAGTGTTTACCTCGGAGACGTCATCTCTTCCACATCACTGCTGAAGAAAACAGTTAAAACTCAATTCATATTGCAGTTGCAATAAAGCATCTTATTCACCGTGTAGGAAAAGCAGAGTAGCAAGAGGCTTGCAGATTTGCACCCAAACAATTCAGAAACTGTTAAATGGCAGAAGAGTTACTCTCAGCTTGGTGCACAGTCCTCATCTTACTTAATTAAACTTGCAACCACAAACAGACACAAGACTAAAACAGGTCTCCTATTAAAATCCATTCAGGGAATGCTTCCTAGCTTGCCTTACAACAAAACTGTAAGCACCCTGATGATTACAATACACACCAAGTGCAACAGGCATCAGCTCTGGAGCTGCCAGGCAGCTTCACACCCTGTGTCCCTCCTTTTTCGTCTGATCAACCCCGTTTTTGAGGTGATGGGAGACCTAAGGCAGAGTTTCAGTGCAGCAGAGGGAGGTGGTCCCTTTTGCTATTGATTTGACCTGAAATGGGATGTGCTATTTCGAAGCGAAGTGTGTCCTCGAGATGGGTTAACCTGCTTTTCTCCACTGAAACAAAGCAGAGATACAAGTCTACTTGTGACCTCTTATTTATCAGGCTGATACTAACAACAGACTGTGGAACGCATCCCACTATTTTAAGCATTATTCTTTGGGGTGATGAAATTTAAACAGGCTTCTGCTGACAGGTTTTCCCCCGACTAATGAAATAACTTCTTTGCTAATGAAAACCAGGCCTTGGGAAAGGAGATTTCAACGATAGCGAGGGGCTGGGGGAAGCCTTACACAGCTCCAGCTCCACTATCGTATACGAGTAAGTGCAGATCTCACGCTGTACCTGAGGCTTGAAGGAGACCACCCTTCCCAGGAGGTTCCCCCAGGGCTTGCCTGGCTTCCCTGGAGCCAGCCTGTTCCAGGGCAAAGCCCCCCACATTGGACACTCTCATGTCTCCTGGTTTGGGACAGGGACAGAAACATCCAACATAGCAAGCTGAAGCGAATAAAATAACGAAAAGGGGACGTTTCCTCCCCGTCGCCCCTCTCAAAGCTCAGCCCCCCTCTCACTTAGGGGCGAGGAGGGCAGGTCCGACCCCAGGCAGAAGAAATGGGGGGCGGAGGGCGCGAGCACCGGCGGCCCGCGCCGTGCGGGACCGTCTCGCCGCCTCGTTAGCCGCCCCTCCTCCCCCCCAGGGGCCGCGCTGCAGGTGAGGAGGTCGCTAATTGTGACAGCAGGACAGAGTTGAGCCAACACAGCGCGACGTCCGCCTGCCCGTGTCTGTCTGTCCGCTGGGGGGGGGGGGGGCAGGAGGCGGGGCGCGCTGTGAGGCGCCGTTTCCCGCGCTGGCGGGAAACTGGCTGCGCTGCTCGCGGCTGCGCTGACGGTTCCTGCGCTGCTCGCCTGCGCTGCCCGTTGTTGCGCTGCTCACAGCTGCGCTGTGCTGTGCAGTCGAGCTGTGCGTTGCTGCGCTGCTCGCTGCTGCGGGGCCGCCGCCGAGGCACCAGGGAGTCCGGCTGAAACACCACAGCCGAACAAAGCCCTCGGCCGCTGGGAAGCCTCCTCAGAAGCGGTTCAGGGGGCCGGCGGGCACCGATAGGCCGCCTCCGCTCTCCCACGAAGGAGAGACGTGAGGGAAAGACGACAGACCCCAGGGGCGCCTCCCTTTTCCCCTGGAGAAACAGCAACCTGGAAGGGAGAGGGGTCACTCGTGGGGAGGGAAGTGAGGGGGGAACACGGAGCGCAGCATCGGAGGCGCCCTGGCCGCTGGAACTGTCCGGGTGCAGGAGGGGAAAAATAAACAGTCGTGCAGCAGAAAGGACTACAGGAGCTAAGGAAGATATCTGGGAAGACATAGGGAGAGCAGGAAACGCTTTTTGAAGTTTGAAAT
Source organism: Neomorphus geoffroyi (assembly GCA_033558235.1). Classification (NCBI taxonomy): domain Eukaryota; kingdom Metazoa; phylum Chordata; class Aves; order Cuculiformes; family Neomorphidae; genus Neomorphus; species Neomorphus geoffroyi. The sequence continues at coordinate 23,588,871 of JAUMJM010000053.1, read as the reverse complement.
TTTCCTAAAGTTCGTTTCCAGTCCCGCACCCTTCCCTCAGCTCGGTTCGGACAGGTAGTATAACAGGCTCTCTTGGAAAAGCAGAAGGCAAGAAAAATGTCCCTGGGAGTGACTGTTACCGACCATAAAGTCGGTACCAAGACACTTTTAAGCTTTCTTTATGTTTTGTTTATGTTTTCATTCCCTGCTCCACGTAACAGTAAGATCTTGACTTCCGACCATTAGCAGGAATGTGTTCAAGAAGATGAGGGCTAAAAGGTACTGACCTTTGGCTCCACTGGAAAAATGAATATAAATCATCTCGTTACATTTATGCCAAAAACAATAAAATTGAAAGGAATACTTGGTCAAGAGAAGTGCCCGCCAAAGCATCGCTTAAAAATTCCATGGATTGATCGCCAAAAATTATTTAAGAGAGTTACCGAAAATAACTAGCAATGATACTGGTGGTAGAGTACTCTTATTTTGCTGTACTTCTGTAATTATTTTTAAGATGTGCATTCGGAACCGCTTATATCTGAGAGCCAGTGTCCAAGGATATGTTAACTATTCCCTGTGTTTTGTTAGAGAATCGGCTTTCTCCTTGTCCTGCTCTCCTGAAGGTCCTAATGGCATTAGCAAAGGAGCAGGAATAAAATACTGAGAGCATGGCTTGAATCTTGGAGGTTAAGATCTAGATCAGTTAAAACATATTAATTGCTTCTGAATGGTCTCAAAGAGCATTTGCCGTGTATATTTATGTCAATAAAGCCTTGATTAGGGCACGGATGGAAATTGACATCGCACTCCAATTCACCAGCGTACCCAAGTGTTTGTGTCTGAAGTTCCCTGTCTCTGAAGAGCAAGCCTGGGTCTCCCACGGGCATCCCCGGGACTGTGCACCTTGGGCGAAGGAAAGGGGTATCGGCACAAGGCGCTGAGGAGGCGGTGTGGGCTCTTTGCAGCCCAGGGTGTCCCTGCGGGATCAGGTTCTGCTGTGTCGCCGGTACAGAAGAAGGAAGGTTTGCGTCTCAGAATCTGTCCATTACCAATACCAGGCCGGGGGGTCTTTTTAAGCAATCGTGAGAGCGACCCGCATAGTTAATTCCCTAATACCTTTTTAAAATGCTATCAGGAAAGCAGTGTATAAGCGATGTCTTATGCTTGGAAAAATTTTTCTCTCTGCATAAGAAATGGCCACCTTATTTTGTAGGGGAGGGGTTAGTAAACGTATCCAAATTCATAAACCAATAAATATATCAGAGTACGCTAGAATGCGCCCAAGAAGAAACTGGATCAGACGTGTCCTATAGGAGAGTGACCCAGTAGGGTTACTTTTTCTTTCCACTACCACCCCCCCGCCCTTCCCCGCTTTGATTTGTACGGTTCCCCATCCCTTTCTCCGCACACAGGCAGACACGCACACACGCTGCCGGGTACGCTGTATATTGTACCTGGCTACACAACTTTTCCACTACACATAGTTGGAAACCTGTCTATTTAACGCTTTGTTTTCACTCAGCCTTTCTTCAGATATTCTATGGTCTGATGAGTCTGATCGCGCTACGGTACCTGTTTTCCAACCAGTTTTCCAACATTATCTGTTTTCCAGAGTGTCCTCACCCGACAGTGAGTGCATGTGCACTGAGCACATCTATTCAGGCAGCCGAAGGGTCTCTCTTGGCCCCCTCCCTTGATACCGAAAATGTGGCAAATAAACCAGTTTTTGCAAAAGTAACTACTTCTTGTATCACGCTCAGAGCCCCGACTCGCGGTGCCGCAGCAGGACGCGGCCGCCCGTCGCCGAGCCGTTCCGTTGTCCGACCCCGGGACTCAGCCCCTGCGGCCGCAGGTGGTCCCACCCGCCGTGCCCTATCAGTGCCCTCGCTGCTGTGAACTCCGCTCCGACGGCTGGTACACCCCAGGCGGTGCGTTCACTGGACAGACGGACTGCAACTGGGGCGCGGCGGCAGCCTGGCTGAGCCCACCGCGAGTGGCATCGGGCTCCTAGCTGGCACGAAGACCACCGAGGTCTTTTCCAGCCAAGCGATTCTATGGTTCTATGATTTACCTACTGTGGCTTGCCTTTCTCTGTGTACCTGGAACAGCGCAGTGCTAGCTCTGCTATCCGTTGTCAGAAGTCGCGTGTTTTGACGAAGAAAAATAAAGCTGATGTCTGAACTGGCCAAATTCTCCCATCATTTGGGAACTGCCTATTGCAATCTAGTGGGACGTGTCCCTAGCTTATTGACCCCGCGCAAGGAATGCTGTAAAGCTTTGTCCATGCTTGGAAATATAACTTGGAAAGCTGAGTAATTCCCCTGCGTACGCTGGTCCTTTCGCGTCTTGTACTTGATCTACCGCAGCATTTCTACATTAAAAATCTGCCTATGGGCTTGTTGAGCCCGAGTCCCCGGGCTCCGGCCACGGAGGGAACCGGGGCTGCTGCTGACTCCCATCTGCCGCTACGAGGGCGAAACCGGGTCCCGGTACAGCGGATTGTCCGTGAAAGGCTGTCCTGGCCGGAACCCTGTGTGGGGTTGTTAAGGTGGATGCTCAAGTTCCCTGCTATAAATCAGCAGAAGTGTATCCTACTGGTTTGTTTATTTTTCCCAAACCAAGGGAAAGATATTCTCCGCAGCTCGTGTTGACAAATAACTCGTGAGCTACCTGACAGTGTTAGTCCAGTTGTTGCCCATGTGTTTAAATACTCTCGAAGAAACGTCAGTGCCATTTAGCAAGAGAATTACCTCAAATGAAAACCAGAAGGAAAATGTTTTTTTTTTCTCCCCTAAACCCAGTGTTACACCTGATGGCCATAACACACAGGGAGGGATTTGGAAATTTCAGCGTCACCTTGCCCCATAGCAGCGATCGCTTTACGACGTGATGTGGGGCGGGGAGAGGGGGGCTTTTTCTTTTCTTTCCCCTTGTTTTTTTTTAAATCCATACCTTCACTAAATGACTTGCGTTCGTGTTTGTTTAACAACGGGTCGTTTCAGTAAACAAGGCAATCAAAAGAACATTTGAGACTACGTGGATCCATTTCTCTGTTGCTTGTAGACGCCTGGACACCCAGAGGAGTTGTTAAATGCCTCTCCTCCCATCCTCCCTTTATTTACCCAAATGAATACAGGGAAAGCTTTTAACCGAAGGGAGATTTGAGGTGATAAGCAGCGAATAGGCGGTCGGCAGTAGAAGCTTGGGTTTCGAGCTGCAGCCCTCCGTGGAGCAAAAGGGGTGAGGTACTTGAAAGGCTGTGGTTTTGTTGACATTTTTTCTTTTTTCGAAAACCAAGACCCTTTCCTTTTCCTCGAAATATCTCGACAGTTGTCTTGCCAATGAAATCTCATTTTAAATAACTATTTTAGCCGAACTCTCGCATCGACCGGTTTGACAATTTTTACAGGCTTTTCAGCGTCTCTTCTTGTTTTAGAGAAGACTCTACATCCCTTCTTCACTCATACATCCACACCCCAGCGCTCTATTTCTGCTCTATCTACTCTTTTTAGGAGCCAGCGGTTGGAGCCGCGTATGTTTATTTTTAAGGGACAAGCAAGACTGGGAATAGTTCCGCTCCATGGGAAAGAGAGGAACCCCCTCGCTCAATATCCACTCTGCAGGCACTTCTAAAGTACCTCTGTCTCCTGATGTAGGAGGACTGAGGAGAAAGAGTTTCACTTTTTTGGTCTGTTTGTGGGATTGTTGGGGTTTTTTTCCAGCATGTATAAAGATTTGTTAAGATCTTCCTCGATCCTCCTTCCCCTTGGAACTCGATTCACGCTATCTCACAGCGCATCAGAACTCCGTTAGAGGGAGAGGGAGACAAGGGGACGTGGCTCCAGCTTATTTCTCCCAAGCGCGACCACTTGCGTACGAGGGGACTGAGGTGAGGAACTGATAGGGAGTGGGAGGGAGAGTGCTGATCCTCACAAACCGCAGTCCCGAGGGACCTCGGTCGCTCCTCCCTGGTGTCCAGCGGGGAGACTGAAGGGTCGCCCGCAGCACGATGGCCAAAAATCGCTTAACACCCCTAAATAAACAAAAATAAACCTCAACAGATCGGGACGGGCAGGTAAGCGCGGGGGGGAGGGGCTGAAAAGTGGTGACACCTCCCCTCCCCCCCCCGGCGGGGGTGTGTGTATGGGATTGTTGTGGTGGTGGTGGTGTTCTGCATGTCCCTGCGCGACGCCCCTTCCCCCTCCATTCCCGTGGCGCGAGTCAAGAGAAAAAGGAGGGCGGGGGAGCTGTGCCCGGGGCGCGATGACGTCACCACCCCTCGACCAATAGGAGGCCGGGCGCAGGGCTGAGGCAGCCAATGGGAAGCGAGGTGGGTCCGTGAGTGGCATTAAGGGAGGGCTCGGCCGAGAAGTAAGGAAAGGGGTGGGGGGGTTGGGAGAGAAATGAAGTTGTGCTAAAAGGCTTTTAGCCATCAAGAAGTTATTAGGCATTTCTCAGCTGCAAATTAGGGATTCTTCATTAATACTAACCTCGCCTCCCCACCCCACCCTATCCCCCCCCCCTCCCCCAGTCTGTGAGAGGGAGAGTCTGGGAGCCGATAAAGGGGATGGGGAGGCAGCAATGTCTGTCTGCCCGTCGGTGTGAGGAGCAGTGACAGGCGCAAACTTTTCCCCGTGCCATTAATGAACCAATTAAAGAGTTGGGCTCCTCACCCCGGGAGAGCTCTCTGCAGGCTGCCGGGCTCAGGGACTCAAGGTAGGTAAAAAGAAGATCACAAACCACCAGGAGCTGCCAGCCTCAGGAAGGAGTCGCAGTGATGTGCGAGGCTAGGCTGTGGGTCGCTTCCCCCCAGTGGAAAAAGAGGAAAAAAGAAAATAATTCGTTTGGAAAAATGTGATGTTTGGGGTAATTCCGGCTTGGGACAGAGCTGGGCTGAGCATGCCTCCTCTGGCTAGAGCAGCCTTCTCCCGAACACGGCTGGGGAATGCGGGGAGCACCAGAGACGAAGGGAAAATTAAATAAAAGAAGAGGCAAAAATACTCCGGCATTGGGAATGCTTGCCCTGCTGCAGGGCTGGTGGCGCGATGGGGACAGCGCAGGTCGGTGATCCCTCAGCCTGTGCCGAGGGCCAGGAGCTGGTTCCTGCCTTGGTTTAGTTCCGGCCATGCTGTGCACACCTGGTCTGAGGAGGGTGAGGGCTGTGGGAGGACAGTGCAGGGCAGGATCCTCCACGGGCTCACGAGATGGGGAAAACATACTTCTTTTTTTTCCCCTCTGGTGGGAGAAAATGTTACTCCCGCCAGAGAGTAGTTGTTGGTAACCCTTTCTCGCGGCGTTGTGTAGCGGCTCTCTCACCCCAGGGGTGCTGTTGTCTTCACAGAGGCTCCCGGCGAGTCACCCAGCGCCCTGGGAGGCAGCCCACGGCCGAGCGTCTCGGGCCTCGGATTGGCAGCGGATCACGGGAAGAAACGGGATTATTATGACTCTCTTCCGAGGAGATATGCTACCAGCCACGAGTAGGAAAAAAGGCCAGAAATTCCTCATATGGTTGCTGTCTGGTGCTGCAGGCTTCTAGCTTTTTTATTTTATTTTTCCTGCAGTTTCTTGGAGTCTCTGAGCTGCATTGGATAAATGCCTTTCCCATCTGATTGACTCTGCTTGTCAGAGAATATATATTTTTTTTGTTTTTAAGAACACCTCTCTGGTCTTCAATACTTGTTTGTGTTCTACACAACCGACCGGTTTCTCAGAGAAATGGCCGCGCTCAGAACGAATGCCTGATACTCCGGAGACACGAATTGCAGCTGAAAGTTTCCCTTCTACCTTTGGATGAATCTCAGGAGTTTAAATTTTAGGAAGGAAGGGGGGAAAAAAACACGATGAAAGAGAAGTCCAAAAATGCTGCCCGGACTAGACGGGAGAAAGAAAACAGTGAATTTTACGAACTGGCAAAATTACTACCCCTGCCCTCCGCTATCACCTCTCAACTGGACAAAGCATCCATAATCAGACTCACCACCAGCTATTTAAAAATGAGGGTGGTTTTTCCAGAAGGTAGGTGGGAATGCCTATTCGCTTCTATTTACGTTCCTATCCGGGTGTCGTTTGTCGCTTTTACTTAAACAGAAAAGAAAAAGGTAACTCGCGTGGGGCGGTGTGCTGAGAGGCAGGGTGCATTCCACTGTCACTTTGCTCGGTCGTAAACACTTTCCCTTCGGTTCCTGTGACAGGTTTGGTTGGAGACCTACGGTACTTTTGTCAACACTTGAAGGCACTGAGCTCTGCTGCGTGTTCTGCTAACGCAAACACGAGTTTTCCTTTTCCCCCCAGTCTCCAGTAAGATTTGCATCCCCCGCCAAACACGTGCGTGGCGAAAGAGGGGAAGATTCACCCCTATTTATAGTTGTACTATGGGGGGAGTTAATATACGGGTAAATATTTACATAAGCCTATGCAAAGTCCTAAAGCCTTAGTTCAAGTATCGAGCAAAGGTGCGGTTTACAGGTACAGCACACGCGTACAGGGGTGCTCGTATACGCATATAGGCACAGCCTAAATAAATAACCCAAGCACACTGAGTCGCACCATAGATGCGTTTCACTCTGAGAATCGTTGGGACAGTTTGCAGGCGTTGATCAACCTCGAAATTTTTTTAACAGGAGTTTTGTACTCAGTCATATTCAGTTCCCCTGCCCACCCACCGCTGCAAGCCCAGCATTCGAGTTTGGGCCTGATTTTCCTTCGTGGTCAGGCAACAGTAAACTTCACGTTGACTTCCAAGGCAGCAGCAAGAGTCCTGCCTGTCTAGCAAAAGCAGACTTAAATGTCCTAAAGTTTGTCTTGCTTTTGAGTAGAATTAGGATTTAAAGCGACCGTCTTGGGGCTTCTAGACCGGCTGCCAAGAAAAACAAACAGCAGAGAAAGTTAAGAGGGTCGGAATAAAGTTCTTCTGTCTCAGACGAATGCTTTTATAAGAAGCAGAAAACAAAACAAAGAATACTTCAGTAATCTTTTCTTTGGATCAATCGATTGAGATACTGCCTGGATTAAATAAAAAGTATTGAAAGCTTTTTCCAACCTATTAACAAAATTCGCTATATCTTTCGTTGAAAAGACTGTCTATAAGAAACAGCATAATACAGGCACGTCCCTCTTTGCTGTCTGTGGTTCTATCTCGAGACAGTCCACCGGTCTGGCTTTCTATTGTGTTTTACGAATCAAGAGCGGGTACATGGCCCGCTCTGTTTTGTTTGCCTTTTTTTTTTTTTTTTTTTTTTTTTTTTTAACCTGATTAAGTCTGTGAACTGTTCCTAATTCTACGGGTTTGGAAGTAAACGAGCAATCAGGCATTAATTTGGACTGGGGAAGGTACACCACCACCCTCCAGGTTGCATATGAACGCTTGTACCTAGAGTCCGCAGCAGTAATTTCTAATCCAGTGCACCTTGCAGTAGTTTCTTTAAACAACATTTCATATCTCCGAGTCGCTTAGAATCAAAGAAGCAGATATATAAAACTTTTACATAATAATAATTAAAGCCTTCATCAAGCCACTTTCCTCTTCTATGTGATGATTATGCGGGGCAGTCCTCTGTTTCAAAGGAGACCGACTTGTCCTTTATACTGTCAGCGCATACTTTATAAAAATAAAGCTATTGCAAACTCAGATGCCCATGATGTTCCTAAAAGGATTATTAGCAATGATTTGTCAACTCCTGCGGTCTCAGTAGGCTACCTTTCTGCGTGATTTCGAGCAGGTCTCGTCAATTACTGGTGCCTATGTAGCGGGTTGTTTGATCAGAAGAAGCATATGGTGTTGCTTGTAGGCTGTGAGTAATCATGGGAAGAGAAGAATAGCTGATCCCCGTCCCTCGGTGGCAGCGCAGGATGTTTGAATGCCCTGGGGAACCGTGTGGCGAAGTGCGCCGGGGCCGGGGCCGCTGCCGGCCGCCGCGGATGCTAATTCGGGCGCAGAGACAGAGGGGGCGGCTAAAGCGGGGCTTTGAAGGCGACAGAGCTGTTGCAGCCTAATTAAAGGCAAACAGCAAATTAAAAAGGGAGGCGGCGAGCAGGCACCAAAGGGCTGGTCCTTCTGAGGCGCGGGAAGCTCGGCGCCGCGGAAGCGGCGGCCCCACGCGTGACCACCCTGCATCTCCGCACAAAGGCTCGAAAGCGGGGCACGCAGCGTGGAGCCAGGCCGTTCCTCTGCGGCTCCACGCGGGCTCCCTTTCTATCCCTCGGGTTTCCTTGCCCTCGCCGGTGCCGCGGTTAATCACGAGCGACTCGCCCACGGGCGGCCTCCCTGGCTGTGCGGGAGCCGAGCCGAGGGCCGGGGAAAACCTCGAGGTGCGGCGGGGGCGCCGGGACCAGGAGAAGCGGGCGCTATGGCTCCCGGTGCGGATGTGCTTGTGCACCGGCGCTTCTGGCTCCTCCGGTTGCAGGAGCGGAGAAAAAGCGGGACAGTTCAGGTCTCCCGGTGACCCTAAGCAGAAAATGAAGTCACCGCTTCGCTGGGAAGGGAGGACAGGTAGAGGCAGTCAAGGAAATTAGGCACCCAAAGGAAAAAGCTTTTCTGAATGTAGGAGGCAGAGTAGCGACGTTGGGTGGATTTAATGGGGGGTCCGTTTGCTTGTTTTGTCCTGGGGAGGAAAGCGATCAGAACAGACCCGATGAGTTGGCCAGAAGGCTGGAGGTGGGCAGCGGGAGGCTAGGGAGCACGGCAAAGTGTCATGTCATACATTTAAAGAGATCTTGCAAGAGTCAGGATAGAGAAGCGTTGTCTTACGAGCGAGCTGCGCTTCCAGTGTAACTCACACCCCCTCTCCTCGGTACAAGAGCGAATTTCCATCTGCCCGGGTGAGTGCTCGCATAGGGGCTGGTTGTAAATAATCGCGTAAAGAAAGATATACACTCCTCATCGCCGCGCACACGCGGGGCTGGGGACAGGCGGAGAGAGTCGGTGCGCATTTGTCTGCATATTTTTACGACTTAAAGGCTCCTAGAGAGAGAGAAGGTGGGAAGATGAGCAGAAAAATAGTTTTGTGCGAGTGCAATGCCAGGAGAGTCCCACACAGAATTGTCGCAGCATGGTTTCTGTCTCCCCTCCTACTTCCCTGAAATTTAAACACAAAATCGGCGGCACCAGTTGAACTTGATAAATCGAGCAGAGATTTTTCAACCAGCTCCCTCTTGTAAAGCCTGTGTAATTCTCACAAGCTATTAAAACGCTTGGGTTGTTCACTCTACCCCGATTTCACTTTACTGTGTTTCCAGCAGATTAAAACTGTCAAGAGCGAAAAGCGCTCGGCGACTCAGGTAGCTTGGATCATTTCAGTGCTAAAACTTCTTCCTCTGGAGGAGAGACTCTACAAGACATACAGTAGTTTTCGATGATCGCACAGCCTTTGGAAAGGCTGAAGACCTGTTAAATCGCTGAGGACAGTGAGGGAGAATTTTTTTAAGCAGAACTTCCTAATGAATTCAGTCATGCGTTACTGATATTTTTTTTTAAAAAAATCCTAAAATGGCAATTTACCATTAAACAGTAAGTGGCAAGCAACGTAGCCCCAAAAATATTGGAAAAATCTCAGGGATGTTGAAGGACTAGAAGGATTTTCCTTCAAAAATAGCCGCGCGATATAACTAGCAGGATTGTTCTTTAGTGACCCTCGCCAGTATCCAAAAGTGAAAGGGAAACAAAATCCCAAGCAAAAAGCCCAGGTAGCGCAATAATTAGGTGTTGGGAGTTTTTGTGGGTTTTTTTGTGGGGTGCGTGTGTTTTGTGTATGGTTTTGCGGGTTTTTTTAATTATTACTCGAACAGAGAGGGAACAGGAGGGCGTGCAGTCTCTGTTCTAGTGGGGACGGATCATTTCGGCGCGGAGATATGTCTGATTTTCGAGACAAAAGTAGAGGGTCCGTTTACGTAAACTTGTGCCGAATCAGGATGGTTAACATTTCAATATTGAAATCCTTAATCTTGTTTTATTTTAAAGGGGGGAGAGATCAGCAGGGGAAAAAACATCCATTTCCCACGTGGATAGGTGATTTAATGCTGTTTTTCTTACTGCTAGGGGAAATGATTGAGCGTTAGGTTTCACTGTTTATTTTCTTACAGAAGTTTTTCTCATTTAAGCTGCAGTTTACTCTCCACGCTGCCTCTCTGTTTAATTCCAGTTTTGATGTGAACTTAAAATGTGAAGTGCAGAACTAAACTCCTAGCGTGATAGTTGAAAAAGCAGATTTATGTGTTAGAAAGAATACTCAGTGAGACGAGTGGATAAAATTGTATTTTCTTTAGAAACATCCTATCTCCTCTTAGTAACGTATGGCCGTTTTAATGTTGGAGGATGTTTTTCATCTTGCATACAAATAGCATGTTTTCGCAAATGCGTTGGTGCAAACACTTCCCTCTTCGTTTTCTTCGGAATAAGGACTACTTGAATTTGCATCTTCTGTAGAAGTGAATAAATAGCTGGCGCTCGAAAATTTTCCTGATTTTTTTTCTCCCCTCTCTCCAATTTGGAGATGGTTCCGTTTGCCTTTCAGAGCACAATTCGTTCACCCTGTGCGTGCCAAAATGCTGGTATTTCTTTCTAGAGTGAATCCTTCTCGGCATTATTTCCACTACCGTTTTCTTAATAGGGTTGTTTGTTTAGTCAACAGGACTTTTCCTCTCATTATTATTTTTACAAAGAAAGCGGGATGCTAACTTATCTGTGCTTCAAACGAGCACATGTGATTTACCGAGATAATAAATCGTTACAAAACCTTGCTAATGGCATCCGCAGGCAGCTGGAAATGAGCAGCGGTGTTTTTTTTAAATGTAGCTTATTCCATTTCATCTGAACCCTCCGATGGCGACCCACTCCTTCACAGAAGCCCCATTTGGCGGAGATTTTGAGTTATCATTAACCACTGCGTGTTAAATTAACTGAGAAATCAGCCCTGTCTGACGTTAGGCGATAGCGAAAAAGGAGCTCTGGCGGTGGGCTATTTAATTAAATGGTTAATCGAATCAAGCTAATTCCTCGATACAATACCCAGTTGCTTTTTCCCTTCCCGGTAACTAGGACGTCCAGCTTCTCCCCGTGCGGTAGCCGATGCTGCTATACCTTATTTTTCCCTAGATAGCAAGGGAAAATCACTGCCTTGGAGGTGGGGGCCGAGTTCTCCTGCCTTCCCCTCCTCAGAAGAACATCCATGTCCCGCATATCCCTAGATCAGCTGCAGGGAGGGACATAAGGCAACACCAGTGCCAGCGAGGGGTGATGTGAGATAGGAAAGGTGCTGCTTTATGCACACGAAGGTGAAACGCCCGTGCCCGCCGTAAAGCTTTACAAACAGGTTGAAGGAAGCCGGCGTGCGAGGCCCAGTGGGGAGAGGGGCCTGGACCACCCCTCCTTCGCCTCCCCAGCGCCCCGGGAGAGGCTGTTGGGGAGAGTAAGGGAAGGGGCGAGCCCCGGGTCGGAGGATGCCGCACCCCTTGCCCTCCGCGGAGTCAGCATCCCGGCGCCCGGGCGAGATGCCTCTCCCCCATCTTTAATGGGCAGAAAGTGACTGTTAAAAGGGCAAAGCGAATGCACCACAAAAAAAATCGAGCCGAGAAGGAGCGGGGCGGAGATGGGGGGCGGTTAACATCACTCGGAGAGCGAATTTTAAGCAGCGCCTGGAAGAGAAAGACGCTGTGGATCTCTTTGGATCCGGCTTAGGCAAGAGTCCCAGCTCTGGGACGGGGTCCAGCACGGCCACCCAGCAGCGGGCTGCCTTCGGGCGAACCCCTTGCCCATGTCCGTCCTTCCATTCCCAGCAACAGGAGAAAACTCTCTGACTGCAGGATTCCGTTTCCAAGCCAGTATCTACTCGGCTTCCGTGAGCTTGGCCGGGCCGTGCGGGCAGGCAGGGTGCGAGGGCACATAAAGGTATGTGTGTGTCTTTCAAGAGACTTGGCCCCCGAAGAAGGGGATTTGGAACGCAGGCTGAGCTCTCCACTAAGTGATTTTTTTGAACGAGGACGTCAAATCACCCGCTCTGCCCTTGCGTTCGCCACCGTCGATCCGGATTGCACTGAGATTTCGTGACGGATAGTCCGTTGGGAAAAATCGTGGTGACCGCTTTTAAAAGCTGGCAAATCAACACAAAGTAGATAAGGGCTTGCATCTTCTGGCCACCCCACCCCCACCGTCTACCCCCGCCCCCCTTAACTGTTGCCAGACAAAGGAGGGGGTCGAGGTGGGTTCTGTGCTGCAGATGCTCACAGAGGGACCCGCAGATCAACCAGGGCCAAGGATCTTCTCGGGCCTCCTTGGAGTCTCATTTCCCCGCGCCTGCCTTCCTCCGGCTTTGCCTAGATCAAATTAGAAATGATTGAGGAATCTCTTCCCCCTCCCGTGGGACAGAAGATCTCCTTGCGAAAATGTCGCCACTGGGTAGAGATGATATCCACCCAACCCCTTCATTGGCTGCCAACATCAAGGCTCGTATCAATCAAAGGATAAGGGGAAGGACAGGGGCAACGCAGCCAGCGCTGGCCGTGAGCCTGGCTTGAGGGGCAAGCTGCTGGTGAGGGAGAGGCTTGCCTAGTGCTGGGAGTGGGCACGGCTAGGGAGAAGGCATTTCACAAGGACTCGCCGGAGTAGCTATGCCATGAAACCGATTGAGGTGCTTTTTGATGTGGAAAGCGCAGGGGTCTTCCATTGGGAAGTGCTGAGAGAAACGATGAGTCAGCACACTCTCTCCGATCAAAATCCGCCCAGTCTCGGCGCAGTCTCTCATGCTGCTGGGTGATGAGCAAGCTAAGCAAGAGTCTGGCTAAAATGCCTTGCCTTTTTTCCCTTCCTTCCTCCTGACGGTGGACACTTTTTTATGTCCCAAATTGTCTATCTTCTTAGGAAAAAAAAATCCTCGAGTGGAGGAGATTGTTAGGTAGGAGCCTATAATCTATATTTTTTCAAGAGTATCAAATTCATTCCTAAAGAAAAGCTCGATCCATTTATTTTTGCTGGTTGAATAGCACAGCTGGATGGTGCCTTGAGCTTACGCTAGGCGATTGCTCATCATTCATTCGCCAAGAACTGGCCTAAATGGTGCCTGTGGGATTAGGTCAATTTTAGTGGATCTACTTTGCCTCATTTGGTTACTAATTGGTTTCTTGTTTTATAAATCGAAATCTCATTTTCAGGAAATTACAAAACCCATGCAGCCAGTCCATTGAGGTAATCCGTGGGTCGGGGGGTATTTGAATGGAAATGGTTCTACAATGCATCAAGTATTAAACAACAGTAAAACTTCGCCTCTGTCTCCAAATGAAATGTGAGCTCGCTAGCTCCTTAGATCCATAATAGATACATCCCTTCTAAGGCTACTTATGTAAATATGATAAATCAGACCGTGGTGGGGGAGGGGACGCAGGGAAGAAAGCGAATTTTAACTGCTAAGGTTAATGTGGCATATCTTGGAAATCTTCCAAAATAGATTATGTTTTGCTTTGTCTTCGGCCACTTTAGCTGGGAAAATCCTTTGCCTAAAAACGATTTAGTTATCCTTCCCCTTACAAAGCTGCTTGTTTCTATTCCAAACCTATTATGCTGCTGGCTCTCCATATTACAAGAGAATCTTTAGATCTTGTTTCCAAGCGTAATCCTGAAGCAAAAGGGAGAGCTGATTTCCTTGTTTTGTTTTAAATAGACAATCAAAGGATTTGCAGAATTTTCTGCGGTAGGTCAAGTGCAAGAAATCACAGTTTGCCCCCTCGATAAAAGGAAGTTGGATGTTAAAGAGAATAGACAGGAAAAAAATTAAAAGGGAATATTAATGGAGAGATTTTAAGAATATTTAAGGGACATCAGGAGAGCTGATCGATTTGGGAGAGGCTGGGGTTGGCAATGAACAGAAATGGTCTCCGACTTGAAAGTGCTGAAACTTCTGGGAAGTACACAAAGAACCGTCTCATGCTATAGGATTTCAAAAAGCCGGTTCAGGTAGACAAGTGAGAACGTTTAATTATAAACCATTAACAGACACAGTCCGGTAGCGCTGGGTTTCCACCTGAAACACAGCGTGGAGTTCAGCGCCCGGGGAAGAGCAGCCTTCCCGGGGGAAGGTTCATCCGCGCTGCCTAGGAGCTGCTCATTAACCCGCCGGCGGCGGGTTATTCTCCCTTTAAGAAGAAGAATAATTACAGCCGTAGAGTTCGATTAATAAGCAACTTAAATCGTAAGTGGGGAGCGCAGATTTAGCCCTGAGTACGGAAACTGTCGTTCGGATTTCCTTCCAGGTTGCGGGACGTCTCAAAGAGCAGCCCCTGCTCTGACGGGCCGTCCTGGCTCCCCAGCAGAGAAACCACCGAGAAGTTCGGGGAAAATAAATATACATCGGATTTTTCTCTCTTTGCGTGGAAGCTGAGCAAGATTTGCCAGCTCCGTGATGATTTCAAAGGGCGGTGGTGACCCTTCGTCCTGGCGGCTGGATCCCTGGGAGGGGGGACAGAGGTGCCTCCAGAGCCCCCGGTGCACTCCACGGATCCACCCTCTCCGCAGGGCGGGGAGTGAAGCGCAGGGACTCTGGAAGAAGTCACTGGGTCCCCATTAATTGGCATGAAGTAGCCTGGTTTTGTCTAGCACTGGGTACACGCTGGGTCTGCAGGAGCGGGGACCAGGCCAGAGAGATGCCCCTGCCCTTGTAGGACTGAGAAGTTAAGGAGGAAGGAGAGAATTGTTAGGAGCGGTGAAGAGACAAGCTGGCATGAAGAGGTGGACGAGCAAAGGGGGAGAAGGGAGGGAAAGGCGGGGACGAGAGGAGCACTTCGCTCCGGGGCTTCGGCGGTGGGAGGGCGATGCCCCGTGGGATGCCCCGTTCGAACAGCACGGAGGAAATCGTTAGCTTTGTTTAGACAGGCAAACACCTAAGTGAAGGCAGTCAATAGAGAGGGATGCCCGCGGCTGCCTGCTGTCGCCACCTCGGCTGTTTGCCTCGAAATAGCCGGAAAACGGGGTCTTGCCTTCCCCGAACCCGCCCTGCGGGAGGGGGACCTCGCCAGCTTTGCTCTCCTCTCCCCCGGGCGATTCGCACCCCGGCCATCAATCAGGATTTGTATTTGTTTTTTTCCATCCCTTTACCTTATTTTAGTACCTGTGCGTGTCAGGCTGAGCCTTATTTCATGGCATAAGCGCAAAAGGTTTTCATTGTCCAGTTTAAATTTTTTCAGCAACAATACTGTGGAAAGGCATTGGCCACAAGTAATTTCCGTCTGGCTTTTATTCCTCCTCACTTTGCGTTGGAGAGAACAGGCAGTGTCTTGAAACATTAGGCAGATCCGGAGGCAGATCACCCCTTCTGCAGGGAGACCCATCCCGCCTGCCAGAGCAGCAGAGAGGAGTGATGGTGAGGAGGGAGGCGAAACCCGGAGAGCTGGCTTAGTGGGGCAGAAGGGAGGACGGTCCGTGCTGTCAGCGACCTGTCCGGGCCGCCTCAGAAGCGCCTTGCACAGCCTTGAAACTGCACTCGGATCAGCGACGGGCAGTTTGCTTTTCATGGACTTGAAGGGGGATCACTAAAAGGGAAAGCGCTTTAACACAGGGCTCGGAGGAGTCGCATCTGCTCGCTCCTCTTTCCCTCCCTAAACAGGTAATTACAAACCTTTCAGGTGAGAGAACCGTAGCCCCGAAGGGAGAAAGAGGCAGGAGGTCAGAGATCAAACTGCAAAGTGATCTCTGTCGAGCAGGGGGTCTAAGCCCATCCTTATCCTTCCCCCTGCAAATCCTCCTGGCTAATTACCCGGCAGGTTGCGGACGAGTTCTGTCTTCTCCAGGGGGAGGCATCACTCGCAGGCAGGGCTCAGGTGCTGGCAGGACCCATCCCCATCGCTGCCAAGAGGTTTCTCTTGCAGAAACCGTCATGCCACATTAACCGCATCCTTCTCTCGACATCAAAGCATACTCCTTTCTTTTATTTTACATAGCTCCCAGTGTTGTCCAGGATTTCTTCAGTGATGTTAGGAGAAACGCACTTTCCTTAAGTTCAAGGAGCCAGTTCCCAGTAGCCGAATGCAGCACTAAAAAGCCCTTCTACCTGGCACGCTGTTTCGCTTAGGTCTTACGGATTAACTTCATCGTAAACTCAAAATAAGTATTTTTTTCTCTCACGGGACTTAGGTCTTTAAAAAAATCCACAGAACAGGTTTCTCTGTGCAACGAAATCGTGTCTAGTTGCCTAGAGATTATAAGTGCACATGTTTTAGAGTGAATACAAGAAAAAAAAAAATCCAAACAAACCCCAAACTGAAATAAAAGTGCCTTTCCAGCAGGCCAACACGAGTCAATTCTTCATCTCATCACTTTACTTTCCGTGTGTGTATTAAAAACACAGGACTTGGAGAAGCCTGGGGCCACTCTAGCCGAACCAGCCCGCTGGATAACGTTGGACGGGAACTGGGATCCCATCTTTTGCAGGTACTGGTCTGGAAACGACAGCCACATAGTAGTAATGATTAAAGAAACCACTTCTTCTTCTGAGCCTTTAATTGCCACCTTGACTAATTTTTAACTGTTCACATGTTTAATAATAATAAAAAAAGTGGAGAGAGGACTTCAGAAATAGGAACGGTCGCGGTTGAATGTCGTGCACTGTAATGGGGTTGTGTGGTTTGTTCCCTCCAGGTGCTGTGCCCCAGCACTGGCCAACACAGGGTCCTCAGCAAGGGGTTCGCAGAGTACCCCAGTGTATCTTCTGGCACTAGAGAACAGGAGAATGACTTCCCCAAATCACTGGCAAGGTGACAAGTCTTGGCAATGTGCTGGACCTCAAAGAGGCGTAAAGACAGGGAGAGGCTCCAGAGACAGGCTGGGGGAAGCTACCCTGGGCTCAACTGGCACGGAAATGGGCATAGACACGGAACAAGTAGGACACGCTTGAAAACTCACTGCTATCTGAACTATTAAGGAACATTAACTGTTACCGTCACCACGCATTGTTGGTAGGGGTGTGTGGCCTTTTGTGAGTCTGCTCTGCTCCCGGCGCACCCAGAAGTACCATCTATGCCTGCTGCAAAGTGCTTGATAAATTCTGATAAATATATTATTTAAGCTATGGAGAGTTTTAGATCTCGCTCGCTTAAAGTCTCCTTCAAATGCTATAACCCGCAGTGATATCTGGAATGGGATAGAAGCGCTCCGGATTTCTAGGATCGACTTATTAATCACCTGGTAGCCAGGAGCTCTTCTCTTAGATACTTCTCAGGTATTTTGCATTATCAGGACCTTTTGAGCTGAATACTTCTGAGAAGTGGGTTGTATGCCAGGGGTCCAGGCGCTTTGGAGGGATTCCTGTCCAAGACTTGCACATCTTTTTTCCAACTTTCTGAATAATCGCAGCCTGAACAGGGATGCCCGTTTGCTAAAATACGGGGACAGGTATTCATGGATCTGTCTTCGTGGGTGGACCTATCTCTCTATCTGTTGGTATATTTATACACCCCTCTATCCTTCCCTGCAGACGTTGGACGGCTTCATATTTGTCGTGGCTCCGGATGGCAAGATAATGTACATTTCGGAGACCGCCTCCGTGCACCTGGGCTTGTCGCAGGTATGCTGGGGAGGTTGCCCCGTACCCCCAAAACTGACAGGGGAGGTGCGCGTGGGGAGGGTGAGCAATGCCAGCGATGAACCCCTTCCTCCTCCTCCTTCCCTCTCACAGGTAGAGCTGACGGGCAACAGCATCTACGAGTACATCCACCCCGCCGACCACGACGAGATGACGGCGGTGCTCACGGCCCACCAGCCCTACCACTCGCATTTTGTGCAGGGTAAAGTACACAGCTCTCCGCTCCTGCTTGACCTGCTTGGCCGCGGAGGGGACAGCGCAGGGGCGGCGGAGACCGCGACTCACCCCGACCTCTGCCTTTCCCTCCTCCCCAGAGTACGAGATCGAAAGATCCTTTTTCCTGAGGATGAAGTGCGTCCTGGCCAAGAGGAATGCGGGCCTGACCTGCGGGGGCTACAAGGTGCGTGCCCGCAGCCAGGACACCCCACCCAGCCTTCCCGCATCCATACTCGGGCAGCGCTGAGCGGGCGGTGTAAACGGGGACGGGAGTGGCGATGAGCCCTCTGCCCGCGGGGGCTGTCCCAGCCCGGTCCTGTTTCATGTGGTTCTCTTTCAGAATTTCTATCGGAGTTTCAGGTTAAAAAACTCAAACCACAAAACCAAGCAATCGAGCTCCCCGTTGGGTTTTCTGTTTTATTTAGCTTTTTAGACTGAAGCTCGCACAACCACTGGCGTTCCCGAGATGTCTGGGAAGCTGTCAGGTGACACAATGGGAGCCTTGGGTTAATTTATTTCTTTATTGGGTAACTCATGGGCTTCAGGGGCAGCTCTCGAAACCAAGGCTTTTGCTCGGGTGTTTCACACGCTTCTGCTCAGAGGTCCTGTTTTTGTCTCAGCTGCAGAACGCCGAAGAGCATTGAGTGGGTACCTATAACCCATATAGCTGTTGTGCCATTATGTGTAATAAACCAAGAATATCTGTTGAAACTGCTCCAGGAAGAAACATCCTGAAAAAGGAAAAGTAAGGGTGGAAGTACACAGCAGTCCTATGCAAGCATACATTAGGGGAGACATACCTACCTAAATCTTTGTCCAAAGATATGTTCTGGCTATGGATTACGTCTGCTCTACTCATGTAGCAGACAAATCTTACACACGTGACATATGCACACATGTAAACTCTTTCTCTCACACGCATACACTCTTCATTACAAAGTTGTAACTGGCTTGGCACTTCCGTGTCTTCCCTTTTTAGAAGAACAATAAAAGTGTAGTTAGGAGGTGGTCCAAAACCCACTTAAATCAGTGGGGGAAAAAAAAATATCTCATTGACTTAAATGGTCCTTAGATGAGTGCTGAACTGTTGTATGGAAAAATCCCAATCCCAACCCAAACAGAAGAGCAGAAAATCGACAGGCGGTGCCGCTCTGTCGGGGAGGGGCAGCGACTCCAGGGCACTCGGCGGCCACATTGGCATCAGCCAAGGCAGCCGGAGGGTCCGTCCGGGTCCCCTCCGCGGGCAGGGATGTCTGTCACAGCACCACCCCCCCCCCCGCTAGACAGACCCCGAGCTTTCCTGTGTCTCCGGCAGGTCATTCACTGCAGCGGGTACTTGAAGATCCGCCAGTACAGCCTGGACATGTCCCCCTTCGACGGCTGCTACCAAAACGTTGGCTTGGTCGCCGTGGGCCACTCTCTGCCTCCCAGCGCCGTAACAGAGATCAAGCTCCACAGCAATATGTTCATGTTTCGGGCCAGCCTAGACATGAAGCTCATATTTTTAGATTCCAGGTAGAGAGTGGGTTATTTCCAAACCTATTCCCCTAGCCCCTCCCTTCTTCTTCCCTCCTCTCCTGTTCTGTCATTCGCTGATATTTGCTGCTCATGTCTCTTGCAGGGTAGCTGAGTTAACAGGTTACGAGCCCCAGGACTTAATAGAGAAGACCCTTTACCACCACGTCCACGGCTGTGACACCTTCCACCTGCGATGCGCCCATCACTTGTGTAAGGAGATGATGTTCTTGTAGAGATCCCGCCCCTCACCACCCTTCTCCCTCTTCAGGTGGACTTAGGGTTTGTTAGCATTTACGTCTAGGTCGGAAGGGGGGAAGCCAGCTCACTGGAGGGGAGAATAAGCAAAATCTGCACCAGGTTTTAACGAAACAAGTAGTTAGAGAGTGAAGTCCGAGCTGGAGGCAGGAGGTAGATGGAAGGGATCGGCAGTGAAAGGCTGTTTTTCCCTCCTCAGCTTCTGGTTGTAGGACAAGAACTCTCCTGCATAATCCTCAGGCGCTCCGTTCACTTCAGGTTCTGGTTAGGAAAAAACCCCAGTCTTCCTGCTCCAAAAAGACATGCCAGTGAAATCCAAAATTCCACCAGGTCTCACAAATCTGATCTGTGTATCTAATTTTGACTGCAGTAGTGAGCCCAGTTCGGAGAGACGTTCTTTATTCTATTTTGATATCATGATAACATTAATACATGGATAGATGAATAAAAAGGATATTAATTTCCGGTAAGTTTCCTCATAGAGAATGTAATGAGAAGAGATAAACCCCAAAGCCCTATTTATAGAATTACATCTCGAGGACGATATGTCGGGGTGGGGGTGGGTGCGGGGGATTCAGCCCCCTCTTCCCCCCCAGTCTCCCCGAATAGCCTTTGATAACGAGTGGCCAGACTCTCAAGGACTGAGATAGCCCTACGCGGGGGTCTCCACCACCCTTGCCCACGGGGGCTTTGGTCCACGCGGCTTCCCTATGTGGTGCTAAGCGGTTCCCAGTCCCTCTCCTCTCCCACAGGGGGGTGTGGGGTGTGCACCCCTGCCCAGAACCGATCAAAACAGAGGCGGGAGTCGTGCTGAGGTTCTCCCTGCTTTGTCCCCCCGCAGTGCTGGTGAAAGGGCAAGTGACCACCAAGTACTACCGCTTCCTAGCCAAGCACGGCGGCTGGGTGTGGGTGCAGAGCTACGCCACCATCGTGCACAATAGCCGCTCCTCCCGCCCGCACTGCATCGTCAGCGTCAACTACGTCCTCACGTAAGTCAACCCGGGGGCCGCTCCCGGTTGCGCGGGGCAGAGCGGCGCCGAAGCGAGGCTGAGCGGCGCCGAGCGGCTCCGAAGGCCCTGCGTGGGGCACCTGCCCGTGTCCCCCGTGCAGAGCAGTGCTGCGCTGCGGGCGCTCTCCCCGCCCTCTCCCCCCTTCCCCGAGCACGGCAGCTGAGCCCCTCTCGCTGCCGCACTGACCAGGGCATGTACTTGCCAGGTCTGCTAGGAAACACATTGAACACTTTCATCTAGATGAAGGGTTTCCCGTCTGCCTGTTTCTTTCGAGGGGGGAAAAGATTTAGAGGTTTGTCACCCACATATTCTACTGCCCCCACCCCTTTTTTTTTTTTACAGTTTAAATGCACCCAGCATTAAATAAAATTTAATGCAGCGTAAAAAAAAAAAAAAGTTTCCACGTACGGAGTTATTTATATTCAACAAACAGGACATCTGTTTTTCTTTTCAAAAATCTGGGGTTTGAAGTTCTTAATTTCATCCAGAGTCTCTATCAAAGCTCTGAGATTTCTTTTTTGTTCTTGGAGAGCGATCCTTACAGTGAACCACAAAGAAAGTTGGTGACCAGAAGGGTCAGTTAAGTTTAAAAAAAAATTTAAAAAAAATTTAAAAAAAGCAGAGTGACTGCTGAGATACCGTATATCTCCATGCATCCCCCTGTATTCGGGAATTGCTAAGTTGTGCTCTTGATATGCTGCTTAAACTGAAATACTGAGGCCCAATGAGGGAGGGGAAGTTCGGCCCAGCTGTTTTGGAATGTTTATCATTGTGATTGTTAGCATCTCCTCTGACATGGCAGTAGCTGCTGCCGGCAGCACTGATGCTTCATTAGGATGGCAGGGACGGTCAGGTCGGCGGTACCTCGTTGGTCCTAGGGGCTCAATGTGCCTCTGTTCTGCAGTTCATTTTTTATTCTGGAGGCAAACGTAGGTGCTGGAAACGTCTGAGAGGCACACAACCTCTCACCCTCAACCTCCCCCCCAAAACTGGGGCGGTGGCAGCATCACGATCCTATTGCGGGTTTCGTGCTTGCACAGGTGGCGAACGGTTTGGTAGCCGAGTTTAGGACATCCTTCCCAAAATGAAGTGGCTCGTTAAGGAGGCAAGGGCTCCGCTCGCGGCTGGCGGGGGTAGGAAAGGGGCTGCTGGTGAAGGTGCCTGCACTGGGAGTACGTAATCATTTCGGTACCTAAGGTGATAACGGGCATTGCATTCTTAGCCTGCATGATAAACCATTCATTTGGACCAGCATTTCGGTGTAGGGAGTAAAATACCATTCCCCTTTAAAGAAAATTCCTTTTACTCGCTTTAAAAAGGGATGAGAGGCGCGGCGTTCACCCAGCAAGGATGAGGATTAGCAGAGGTACTATCGCCTCTGTTCTAGCTGTTCCATACGTTTGTGTGTTCATTTCCCCTGTACAAGCCTCTCTGTATTTTTCGCGTTCTATGCTTCTCAGCTAAGTCCAAGCACTTGCCATAGGTGAACTGGGAACTACAAAGGCAGAAGTCAATTTATCTTAACCCTAAGAAACAAGGAACCCAAAGGCAACTAGCATGCTAGAGTGGATTTGCACCAGAAATGCTACCTGTTTTTCTATGAGCACCTGAGATTAGCGGTCGTTTCCCTTTCCTTTAATCCCTAAAGAGTGAACATCAAGCACGGAATTCTACCTCAAATGACCCGAGTGGAAATGAAACTTTCCAGCGGGTCTGCTTAAGGTCAGCCAGGTATGCGACTCGACCTACCCCCTGCTTGCCAGGGTGACCACTACGGCATCCGCAGGGAGTACTCTGGTCCCGTGGGGGACCGGTCAGACAAACCCTTCGGAGCTGTTTTCCAGCAGCGGGACTGCTTACACCATGTGCTGCCCCAGCCCCTTGAGCTGAACACCGCTGCCGCCGCCACCGATACCGAAACTGCCGGCAAATACACTGTCTAAGACTTGTTTGGGCGTTTTAGAAAACAGCTTCCTTTATTTCAGCGCTGGACGCGTGAGGGAGTGATTTCCGTCAATCCTGTGTAATGAGACAAGAGCAGGGGACAGAATATATTTCCCACTTACACGCATATAAATTTTCCCAGAAAGCTCATACATATTCTATTACTTTCCAAGGACTAATTTTAATTTTATTATGAACTTTACAACAGCCAAATCTCTGCTAATTGGTGCTTTGGAGCCAGTTCTCTGTCTGACCTTGTATTTTTAGATAAGGAAAGACATCCTTTGGTCGTGTTGTCTGGGAAAGGCACTATTTGGAAAAAAAAGCATGCTATCAAGTCAGCATGCTATCAGAGGAACAATCTGTGTCTGTCTAACTTTCAAAAAGTACAGTTACTTAGATGGAACTTTACTTTAGCTTATATATTAGCTTTATTACTATATATATTTTATTACTTTATTACTATATATTACTTTAGCTTATATATATTACTTTAGCTTATATATATTGCACTTTTTATGATAGTAACTACTTGTATCATAACCACCAGTGCGACCCAGCACATGGTGGCTTCCAGCAGTTCGGAGGGGCTGAGAGCACAGCGCTCAGCTGGCTCACTGCCCATTTGCACCTTGCGAGCCCATGGGATTTTCCAGCTGCCTGTCACTCCCCCCAAACCCACACTATCAGCAGCTGCACCAAAATAGCGCAATGCCTCTGCCTCAGCTGGAGGCAGCGTCTTTCTGTTTTCATGCGTATATACAGATTTTAAGAACAAGGTTCTATTTAAGCTCGTTTTCACCCAGACTAACATTAAGATTATAGGTGTTCTTTCAAGATTTCTCTTGCAGGACAAGGTTGCGCTGTTGCTCCTCGGTGTAAGGTTGCCCTCATGCTCTTTGCTTTCTTTGCTTAATGGCCTGGAGTGCAGAGAACAGTGAGAGGGCACCAGGTTAGCTAAAATGTGGATGGTAAATGCTGCGATGTCCATCACTGGCTGTGGCAACTGTCATGTGGTGTGGATGGCTGCAATGCAGGCACCATGACTGCATCAAAATGTAGTTTGGGTATGTTCCAGGTCCTTAAGGTCTCATCAAGCGTGTTGGGTCCTCATTAGGGTGCTACAGGAGAAAAGATTGTGTCCTGCTTTCTTCTGCTGCAGGACTGATACTGCTGAAATGACTGCGCTGGGTTCAGGGACAAGTGTAGCTTCAACATTATTATTATTATTATTATTATTATTATTATTATTACTACTACTGCTACTATTGGTGATGGTGGTATGGTAGCCAGACATTCAGAAAATAACGTGTTTAGGGGGCTGTAAGCAGAGAAAGACCTGGGTTTTAAAAAAGTGACATGTAGTCAGCTTCTGAAATGTTAGCCTGCAGTGGAGGAGAGCTGTTGGGGAAAGGTTCATGGTAGGCGAGTCAGGTGGAGGGATGCTGAACTCCTCATACTTCGAGTCAGCTTAATTGTCTCAGTTTGCTATTCAGAGGCAACATGCTATCACTCAAATGAGGAAGATAGCTGGTGAGAATACACGGGAAATGAGAGGTTATGGGGACTTGACCTTTTCCTCTCATATGAGGTAGGGTCCACTCCAGGAGGACCGAGTGAAGGTCTTGTAGCACTTAAAATTCGCAAGTGTTTAATATACTTTATTCCAGTATAAATCCTGTAGCTTTGCGGTTCCTTAAGGATGGCATTGGATTATTTCAGTAAACTAAGAACAACTGAGATACGTGTGTGTGCTGCAGGTTCCTCCCATATTTCACCCACAAGGCATCAGGTGCGTGGCAGAGTCACTTGTGCAGATGAGATTCCTGGCAGAGGCACAGATTTGCCTGCTGCAGCTTCATTGTGTTATAAACCCAGCTAGAAAGAAACATACTTGAAAAGAGAAAGACAAATCTTTGCATATTGACACGTGTATTGAAACGGAGGAGAAAGCAAAAAAGTGCAAACTGCTGGTCTTGTGGTTTGAAACACCGGACAGTTGTGATGAAATTGCAGGATGGAGCCTGAAAGGTGGAATGCCTCTTGCCAAAGAAGCCTTTGAAAAATGGAAATGTTGGTCTTTTTCACTGAATTTAGGTGAAAATAGCAAAAAGGATTATAAGCTTTGCAAGACATAGTGCAGGCTTATGACCTGCTGAGTCCATGGTTCCCTTGCATGGTACTTCTTCACTCAGGGAAAGCTCCAGGAGGTTTGTTTTTTTTTTTTTTTTCTGTTTGCTTTTTCTCATTATTGAGAGGAATCTAAGCACTCTGATGTTTTGGAAATGAGCAGGTACCGAGTGGTATAAGAGCCAAACTGGTCTGGAGGACTAGTTCCAGTGCAGGCTGGAAGAAAAAGTGTCTTACCTTGTAGCTGCCCAACTCCCCTGGGTGATGCAGATGATTAAAATGGAAAGAATGAGAAAGGGTTTATGCAGAAGGGATCCCTCCACCCTATGCTCCAGTTAAGAAAAAAAAAAGAGGTGATTTCCGTCTTCCATAAATTCCAGCCTTTGAGAGTGTGTTCTAGGATTAAGAACAAATGTTTGTAATAAGTACGTATGCTGAACTAAATAGGTACACTGGCAAAGGCATTTTAGAAACAAGAGAAAAGGTTATTTTTTGTGTGTAATGGCAGTGTGACAAAAATTAATATAAATGACCTTTAAGGACTCCAGCTTTAAAGCACACATTTGGTCTTCTTTGTATTCCACTTGGCAAATGTAGAGACACGGAATATGTGTTTCTTTTCCTATTTGTTCTGTACACACAGTCACCCTATCATTGATTATTAGCCGTGCATGTTTATCTCATGAAGGGACTCAACTATGAGTCAATTAATAGCGAATGCAACTGCTGAAGTTTATATTTAGATCGCAAACAACCTTCCTTTAAACAAATGGATAAGACAAAGTGCAATCCTTTGACTTCTAGAGCTTGAGCAAATATTATAATAATTTATCCCCAGAGAAAGCTAAGGAAGCTTTGCTATATGCATTTCGTTGTGCTTTTATTTGAAAGAATGGCAATAGCAGTAACATATACATATAACATGGATTAGATACCTAATTGCAACTAATCTCTGTTCTGATGATTAAGTACATATATGGTATAGTTCCAGTTGACCTCTTCACTTTGCATCATGTAAGTGGCTGATTAGAACCACAAATTGAACACAATTTGTTTGAAAGGTTATTTCACAAATACCTGCCATATTGACGGATGTTTTACTTAATGATGTGGTAAATGCAATTTAGAATAAATTAACAGTTAATTGTATCTACACATTTCATCTTTGAATCATTATTACTATTTATAACTTTGTGTACTACCAGATTTAAAATGATTGTCTAAGCAATGTGGTATTCTTTGGTGTAATGTCTCAGACTCTAAAAACTCTTGTCCCTGGCATATTTAGCGGGCTTTAGAGGAATTTGTGTTTCAGATGGAAACAGCTCTCTCCATATTTTTTGACAGCGGCAATAATATATTTTCATAGATTTTCATAACTATTTTCTTTTTGGGCTGGCTCTGGGCCATCACATGTCACCTCTTTCTCCGCCTAGTCAATAGAAGAGTCCACAAACTATTTCCATGCCTACAGGCCTACTTTTCTTCAGCATTTCTATCTGATCTACCTATTTGGAACTGCTACAGACTCCTCAGTCAAAGGTAGATATATATTGTCTTTTATCTCTCAAGTGTGTGATGGAGTGTGCAGGATAGTGAATAAGCTGGGAAAAGTATTACTTGCAGAAGTAATCTTGCACACCCATTTTTACTCGTACCATTAGTGGAACTGCTTGTATGAGCAAACTTAGCCATCTAACTTTAATATTTGAGATAAGATTTAGTGACTTTAACTGGATTGTGTATTTTTTCTTTAATAGTTGTAAACAATAGAAACAATTTTGACTTGATGGTTTTCCTTAATATTTCTCTGTATTAATGAGAATTTTGCCACTTGTATAATTGTGCACAGAAATGGATCCTGCTTAATCTGCCCAATCTACAGTGTACTTTTTGTAAGATGGGAAAGCCTACATCATTCACATGGTTTATTAGCAATATAAATATATAAAGGAATTGTTTTAATTAATCAAAATGCTTGGGAAGAACATGCCTCAAAGAACAAAGTATAAAAGGATTTCACTTGAACTACTCAGTGCAGTATTCTGTTTGTTCGCCATTAGTTTTTATTACAGGCTTGTCTCCTTGGAACATTGCTTATATATTTCTTGCAAATAGGAGACAGACTTCTCCAGGTGTCCACAATACGTTTCTGCAGTTCTTCTTTGTTCATGTAGGGGCTTTCTTAGCTACCATTTGTTTAATTAACTCCAAATTTCTATGCCTGTATTTAAACCAGGTGACTGTAATGGCCAAGGCACTAAAACTCTGTGCCACAGTCTATAGTCACTGCTCATACGAAGAAAGTTTTATTTGTCAGAGTAAGGATTAAAGGACTACAGCTCAGATCCACAGAAAAAAAAAAAAAAAGCAGTGATTATTTTAAATACATGCATACTGATAGTCTCACATCACATGAAACTGAGCATTGCAAAGAAATGTCTCTATTCCAAGAATGAAAAGTGACTTCAAATGCTTTCCACTTTACCCTTTTCCCCTTCAGTGTTCTGTCTGTTCCAGGCCTTTGGAAACTACCTCCTCCCAAACACTGTTATAGATCTTGTAAAATGTTTGTCTGGGCTTTGGACACATTCAGCAGTTCCAATGGCTGAAGTGATTACTGTCTCCAGCTGCCTGCCTCACTTCACTGATGAAAGGTACAGGGCCAACTGAAGGAACTCTTACTCTTAAAAACCCACAGTTTATGGTTTAAGGTAAACTGCCACAGATTTCACTTTACATGGAAGCATTGGACTGTACACTGCAGCACAGCTGCTCCTGCTAGAGAGCTTGTTCACACTTTATCCTTATTCTGCCCTTCTGCACTTTGAATGGCATAAGGGAAGCTTGTGAACACCACTACAGCAGCTGGGAGCTTCAGCGTCTTTAGGGGATCAGCCCCAGTGGCCCTGCTACATGGCAGATCCCATAGGCCAGGGAGTTCAGGTTAATGTTCAGTGCTCTGTGACAGTTCAGGCACCCAAAGACAAGTGAGGCAGTTGGAAGAGCGACTGATGGTTTTACCACACAACAGTTATATCTTGTCTATCTAGGTTGTGTTAGTGGCTGTGCAGAAGAGGCAGGCCAAGCAGTTGAACTGCTGCCAAAGGATTCCCCTCTACGCTATCATCCTCTCAATACTCTGCAAAAAAACTGGATGTAGAACTGATTCTTGCTCTCCTAACAGCAACAGCACATTCCTTAAGCAGATTTACAATTTTATTAGCTCTGCTTATGTTTCCTTAATCTGTTGCATGTTTGCTCTTCTTGTTCTGTGCTGCGTCTCAGAACTGCTGCGATTCCCATGTTGTTTCACTGTAATTACCATGAGATACAACAGGTGTGATAAGTTACTAACCTGCTTCTGAAGTAAACTCTTCCCTCTACATTACGGTGCTCTAGCTAGTTTTTATTCATACACAAACATGACATTTAGACATGGACTAAATTAAGTGTTAACAAATAAAATCTCCTTTGTCCATTCAACAGTGGCAAGTATCTGTTTAAAATCTAATTCTCTTTCCCTCACCTCTCTTGTGCACTTTACAGTGTGGGCCAGGCTCCAGCACACATGTTCATACTCAGTAGGTTACTTCAGAGGCAGCTCCTTTCACTTTGATGACACTATTTATGGAGGCAGTCACTGCTCTGTGTGAACAAGGGTACAGTGTCTGACCCTTCTGAAGGCTTGGGATGGCTGAAGTCTGGAGTCAATCACATGATCTTTAACACAGTTAGACAATTTATTCCTGTTGTTGTCTTTTGTTATCATCCACTTAGTGCAATTAAATTGCAGAAGTCCTGATTTACCAAAGCATTTGAGCACATGGCAGGCTATAAAAGTGCTTAGACATAACTTTCAGTACATGATTATATCCTAGCAAATTCAGTTTTGAAATAAAAATAAAAAAATCCCTTAGGCACATGCTTAGAAATAAGAATAATCCTTTGCTTTGCCAAATCGAGATGACTTGGAGGACGCGTTTGTTACTGTGTTGAATTGGGACCTAATAAAGAACAGCCATAGTTTTTTAGCTACAAACCACTGTGTATAAATCTTCGGGGCAACAATGTTGAAAATAACAGCTATTATCTGCTGAAGTTTCAGTGCTGCTATGGAAACTCAAATGCCTGGCTAACTAAAGTTTGGCTGTGTCCCTAGCATTGTGTGGATATTTTGACACAACCTAGAGTGAAGACCTTTAAACCCACCCAATATTCAATGTTACATCTGTGCTGTTGGTTAGGAAGTGAACATGCACAATCTGCCCTTAAGGCAGCCTGTTCCCAAGTAGCCTATGGTTTTTGATCGTCTCTGTACTATGTTTGGCAGCTGGTAGCCTAGGCTTTTGCGATAAAAAACTCTCTCCCTCTAACTTAGGCCCTGGTTAGTTGAAATCCACCCAAAGTCATTGCATGCAGTTTTTCTCTTTCTGTTTCCAAAGACTGTTTTCTACACAGAACAAAATAATAATCTTTAATGACTGCTCCACGAGACATATCCTAGTAGGGTATTTGCTCAAAAAAGGATAGATCTGGGGATAAACAGCCTGATCGCATCCTCCCATTTGCAGTCAAACTGCTGCACCGTGTTCCCCCAAATAAATCTGTTGATCTTAAGATGTGAGTAGGAGAGTTAAAGAGTCATCTTCTGAAAGATCAGCCTCCTCAGTGCTTTCTAGTCTGTGAAAATCATTAACGGGGAAGGGGTGTGGAGAAGTAGTTAACACAGAAGTAGTAGTAGCTACAGAAGTAGTTAACACAAGTACAGTAAATCTCCTACTTTATGATACTCTGGACTTGTTGCATAAACCCAAATCAAATGTTTATTAAGTCCAGTTGCAGATTAGCTGTAATGTTGGTTCAAGGACAGTAAGATGGAAGTGGTGTTGATCTGCATGCATGCTGTGGACATTTCTATGGAAACATACAGTGGCCAGGTCAGATATGCTTCTAGACATCCAGAAACCCTTGATAAATGTGCATGTGAAGCAGTGACAACAGAGTGGCTGAGGTCATCTAAATCCCCTGCCTGTCCTAGTCAAAACAAAGAGCAAGAGGGTGAAGGTAGTAGTCAGATGTTAGATTAAAATTTCTGAAGAAGATTTTAGCTAGATGTTATTGTGTTTTATTGAAAGATTTTTATTTATTTATTGAGAAATTTTAGATATGTTTAGTAAATATTTCACTACCTATAACTGGTCAACCCAATGGAGACTTATTCTTCTGTTTCATAGGCAGGATTTTAACATCATCATGCATTTATGGAAATGTGTATGCTAATGATGAGTTATTATTAGGAGTATTGTCAGAAAGCATTAACTACCATTAAAAAGTCTTTTTTCTATGTTTGATAGAAGGTGTGGGATCAGCAGTAGATGTGCAATGTATGGTGGTTTAATTTACTGTTTAGCCCAGAAGGTCTAGGTAGTCAAGTAGTTTATCTTGTATCAGTTTTAATGTTTAATGAATAACCATATATAGGGTATACTTTGAGGTGACAGAATCAATGATTACCAGGAAAGCATCAAATACAATGCAGTATCATATATTATCTTATAGCCTCCTGATATTGTTTTTTCTTGCTATTTGTCTCCTGTTTCATCAACATAAACACTTCAGATGCTGTAAGTCTATCAAAGCTGGATGACCAAGCCTCAGTGTGATATGAAGAAAGCCTTAGACCCAAATGTAAAGTAATGTGAGTGGGATTTGGCTGTAGCAGAGGTTTGGCCGTGGGTGGGAAGGAGCCTAAAAGCAGTCTAACTCAGGTACAAACAATGAAATGAGAAAACAGGTACATTAATTTTTTGAAAAACAAAAAGCCATTCTCCCCAAACACCAAACCCCACATGCAAGTCCTTGCTTGTCTTCCTCTCCTACCCTTTCTAAAATCTAAGCAAAACAAGGTTTAATTTGAAGAGCATTCATTAGGTATCATATCATGGTTCCTTGCTTTGTGAGCAGATAATGGCACACAAAGACCCTCAGGGGCAAAGTGCTGTTCCTTGGCCTAAGCTGAGGAGCTCTGGAAAAGAGAATTGGAAGAATTTTCATTGCAGGAAATTCTTGCCTTTTCTGAGGAAGATGAAAACATTATGACAAGAAAGAACTAATCTGGTGAAAGAGAAAGTGATCTACTGTAAGTGGGATGTCCTCACCAGATGGAGTTCATGAAGCCTTTTGGACTTAACATGGCTTTTCATTATGGGGCACAGCTATCAGAAAAAGTAGGCTGGGATGATTGACAAGTATGTTATGAGGCACGCAGATAGGACATTTTCGAAAGAGGAACAAACAGTTTGGAGAGTAATCCATTTTTCAAGCACATTTTTTTTTTTTCTCAAATAAACTATTCCCAGATTACAGAAGCTTATCCAGAAAGTCATCACAGAAAAGCTAATTATTTTTTTCAAGTGTTCACTTTAGGACCGTAGGAAAATTGTCACAACAAAATCTTTGATTATAGGGAATATATAGGAGTTGGCAAAATCTGAAATATCAATAAATTAACTTTTACAGTAAATTATTAAAAGTTATAACAGCAGATTGTCAGGATCACTCTTCACTGCACAGTTTCAAAGGAACTGGAGTATGAAATGGCTTAGTTACTGTGGTATAGAGTGTAAGATAAGAACAGCTATTCAAGATCAGACACATACTGATAGTGACCGTGGCAAATACTTTGGAAAGAGTTTAAAAATAGGACAAGCATGCTTCCCCAGCACTTTCTCCTAGTTTTCAAGAAGTTCAGATGACTTCCTAGAAAGGAGTAAGATCTTTGAGAGTATTAGTTGTCAATTTTTTTCTTGGTTTTATTTATTTATTCTTCACAAATTTATCTGTTTACTTTTTGAAACTGTGTGATCTCTTGACAAGCTTAAGTAAATGTGATAAGAAAGGCTTCCTTTTGTTGTGAAAGTGCTGCCTTTTCATTCCTTTCATAGCCCGTACTTCTTGCTTTAGTAGAAAAAGTGAAAAACGACTTCTTTTTCATTTTCTCTATGTCTCTCATAATTTACAGATATTATTTTGTTTTCCCAGTCATCTCTTTTTCAGCTTGAGGAGTCTTCTTAATTGTTCCTCCCAGAAAGACTGTTTCAAGCCCACCATCTTCACTGTCCCACTCTGAGCTTTTTCAGGTTTTCAGATGGGATGGTCAGAGTATAAAATTTATAGTGTCAGTGCATGAGGGGTTTGTGTATGGTATCTTTATAATCCTCATTTACCACATAATTATGCAATAACGTGCATTTTCTTACACACGGGGCCATCTGTGTAATCAGTGACCTCTCTGCAATGCGATGCATCTCTCTTTTGTGTCACTTCTCAGTGTAAGTGGTGAAACATAGAAATAGGAGAATTCTTCACCAAAATGGAGCTAAAGACCACTACTGTTAGAAAGAAAGATCTGAAACTAAGTTTTTAAGTCCATACCTAAGCTCCATAGAGGAGAGTGTTGTATATGTATAACTTTGAGTCCATAGATGCATAATTGTCTTTTGTGGAACAGGACTTCAATCCATTTTCCTGCCAACCTTTCCGTTACTATTACTTAAAAAACATAGAACAGTGAAGTCTTGAAAGTATCTTGGCTGTTTTAACCCTTTTCCTTGCCATAAGGTGACAGAACTGATGTGAGGCTCTTACCCCTAAAAAAGTGCCTGGATTTTAAAATGATGCCATCCAACATCCTTCATGAAAATTGTGAGGAGCTCCTTTTGGATGTCCTCATTACACACCGTATGTGCTATAGGAATCCTTAGGACTTAGAAACCTGTTAATTTGTAACCTCTGCCAAAAAAATCATCAGCATCCCCTCAGATGGTTTTGTACAAGCATATCATACAGCTATCTAGTGTGCTATTTCCCATATTTTCTGCTCAGTTAGATACACAATAACAGTAATATTACTTGTATTCAATCAAATGTTTTTATTCATAGAATACATCTCAAATTTATTTTAGCAGTTTAAATAAGTGAGTTTAATGTATATTTAGTCAAGCATTACAGTAGTGAGGGCTTAAGTAGATTAGAAATAAATGAATCTAATTAAAGAACACATCTGTGAAATTTGATATGTCATAGGCATGAATGAACTGTTTGCACAGCAACTGTAAAGAAATCATTAATGATTAACTATCTAGAAGAAGTTTAATCAAGGATAAATTCTATAGGACATAGTTAGAAAAACATTTGCGTTGAATACACAAAGATTCTGAAATAATAAAAACATGCTTTGCATCATCAGTTGCATGAGTACTGGTTTCAGGAAATGTATTTTTATTACTGTGGTAGACATGCATCCAGAGGCTGCAGCTAAGAGTTAGCTTAGTAACATTAGCTGCCATGCATTGATAGTGGGACATTGTTCCTTCCAACAAGAAGCTTAAGTTTAATAGGTGAGACAGACAAAGATATCTCACAAAATAAATGTTTCCTACAAGAATATATTGTTATCCTCCCCTTCAGAGCTAATATTCAGCAAAGTTAAGCTAGGGATTTTCAGAAGTGATCAGTGCTGGGCTAAATTCTAAATTACCAAAGCCAGAAGTCCCATTGGTCACCTTGAGGATAAGCTCAGGCAGATGCCAAGTGCTTGCCAAAATTCCACGACACATGATTTGTACAGTGTGGCACCAGTAGACTGTAGGAGGGTTGAGAATTGAATCCGGATCACTTGGCTACTAGATTGATGTCTTAAAGGTGTCAGTGGTCTTCGAGGTATATGTTTTAACACATGGAAATATCAAGAAGTCCGAGATAGGAAAATCTACCCTGTATAACAGCAATTTATTGCATTGTCATCAATCTGGCTTTCTCCAAAACAGAAACCATCTTATAGGGATATGAAAGGACTTAAGTTTATATGACATTAATTCCTAAGAGGATGCTGCATACATGCACTTGCTGATGCACAGAGGGGGCTTAGGTTTTTATGAAATGCTTAAAAGGGAGTAGTTGGAAGAAAAATATCCAGCCTTTTAAAATTATTCAACAGGCCTTTGGGTTCTTCAGCAATATTATTTTGATTCTATAGGTGAATTTAAAGTAATAGAAGCCCCCAAGTGATTACAAAGAAGTCACCACGATAATTTAATAAAGGCTGACAGTATGGATGTCAGTCATGAAGTTCTGCAAGGTTTAACATGCCTTCAGATACAGTATTCTTAACTACTAGGTGGCCATACAAAACAAAAAAAACCCATTGCAGGCTATGTCCCTCTAATCCAAATTAGTCATTATCAGGCAAATTCTAGCGTATACAAACACATATAAACTCCCGTCAAATATATTTCTCCACTTAACTTGGCAAGAATTGCATATACATTGAACAAGACTTTTAGCCAGTTGTGCTCCTGGACACCTCGCATTTGAAAGAATGTACTCCCAGTATAAGTAAATGTTACAGAATTAAACTCAGGTCATTAAATTTTAATTATTTAAAGCATTTTTCTTCAGTACTATCTGTATCTAAAAATGGTAATTATTTTTATGTATAATTAGTCTAGGATATCCTAGGCGTTTTATTCACAAAAATAACAAATCCCTAGTGTGTATTTTCATCTATTTGATCTAGTAAATAAAGGGAAATGCAGTTTGCAGAGGGGCTCCTTTTGGAACCAGAAATGGTTGACACGTGGTTGGGAAAGATAAACTGTACCTTCAGACTGCTGGAAACTGCCACACCATGATTATCTAGAGGCCAAGATGTTTTATTTAACTCCAAGTGACAGTGAAATGACTGCATTCTGAGATGAGAAACCAATCTGGAAATACATTACATTTCTCTGACAGTAGTTGTTTGGAGGATATCCTTAGAAATTTGTGCTAAGGTATCTGTATAGGAAATATTCTGCTTTAATTTTCTGGAATGTATCAAATCATTTAATTAAACTTCCTGGTTTGTACTGCTCTGTCTTTAATAGCAAATATAGAAACATGATATGATGTATGTGAATCTGACGACTGGAGAAGCTGTAAAATTTGAGTCAACAAGATGTAAACAGCTACTGTTGCTCGTGCTATTTATAGAGATAAATGAGTGCCTGGAACTTAATGAAGGGATCCAATATACAGATCTCATACTTCTCCAAGTAGATTCATTGCTTAACCATTAGATGTACTAATGATAAACAAACACTTAAAAGACTTATGGAGATTTTTTCCAATTACTTTGGTGAGAACATGAGACCTATACGGGACTTTTTACTCCAGAAATTTTAGAAAGGAGGATTACCACCATCATCCCAACAACTGACAGAAAATCTGAGGCAGAGAGTATCTCTGAGGTGACAAAAATGAATGTCAATGTAGTTTCATAACAAGCAGTGAGACTCAACATCTTTTTTCACACTTTGTCCTGAAATTTGGCTTCCTGTATGAGCTAAGTGAAACCTCCTTATTTTGACTGGTTCTGGAAGAAGCTAGGAGATTGCCTACGCTCCCCCTCATCAGTCTTATGAGCAGACTGAGGCCTTTGTAAATATTTCTGAGACACATTGTACACGAACAGAGGACACAGCAGATGAGGAAATTGTCTGTTTTGTTGTACCATCTGCTGATTTAGAAAGCTATGAAGATGACAAACAACCAGAATCTGTTCTCTTTTCACTCAGCTGGTGAATGGCGCTCTGTTAGCATTGCATGAGCACCAGTGTGGAAATGTTAAAAGTTGCAGGCACTGTTTAAAAGTAGAAGAATGATAGATTTCAGTATTGTGGTCGGACATGCATGAGGAAGTTCCAGACTTTTGCCACCTTCATGGCTGATTTTAACTGAATTGCAATAACACAGCAAAATAGACTGAACATTAGGGACAACATGATTAGTTTAATGTCAAAATTTCTATTGTGTTTTGTTAGACTGGCAGAAAATCTGATTTTTAACTACAAGAAACCTTAATGTATATGACCCTAGATTATTCATGTAAAACTAGGGGAACATATATGATGTGTTCAATAGAAATAATAGTGTAATCAATTAAAATTATATCTTATTTTCTTTTGCATGAACAATGTTTTCCACTTTGCTTCAGTCATGTACTCATGATATAGGAACTTTCTGCATTAAGATCTGCTTTTACTTTCAGCTTGTGCTTCGTTAATTACTCTAATATGTGTGAGGTATGACATGGGTATAGGTTATACTGTGTTTGTCAGATTTAAGTGGTCACATGATGCGTTTTTATTTTTTATTTTCTGTTATTTCCAATGGCAGCATGATCATTGCATGGTGAGCTCTATCCACATGCTCAATTGCCATATTTGTGCAAATTTGCACAATTGCATATTTGTGCTGTTTGCAAGAATTCAGGTTTTGTAGTACTCTGATACTCACTGTTGGTTTTTTGGGTGATGAGTCATTGACACTTCCTCAAACTTTTGTTAGACAAACTGTTGCCACTATGTTTGATATTGTGCGTTTTGGAGATTGTAGCAGGCAAAAAATGTCTTCTGAAGCTGAATTGTGAGAACTCTTCACGCAAGTGTGGTAGATCCAGCTGGCATCCAAGTCATGTGCAAGCAGGTTGACTTGCTCTTCTGAATGCTTTTCTGCTTCAACCTTTCTTATAGCTACATCTTTTTAGTAAAGAATGCTTTATACTCAAATTTCAGATGCTTTATTGTGGAAAATTGCAGTTGTACATCCAACAGTCTTTGTTTTTTCATGATACTAGCTCTAGTAAATCAATACGTGCTTTCAAAAGGAGGCTTAATCTTTATAATACGTGTTGGGAGAGCCAGAGGCATGGCACAGAGTGGAAATTCTCATGGGAGTTAGATACGAGAAGAAAATGGGAAGCAGAAGCATATTGTAGCAGATGATTTTTTGCTTTGTCTTCTGATTTCTTTTCACTTACAGTGAAGCCTGATAATCAAATCTGTAGGTGCCTGGTACATTGACCATACTGGCTACATTTTCATATGGTGGAGGGGGGACAAGAGAGAGGAGAAATAGTACATATTTGGAAGCATATGCTACCAAAAGAATACATATCCAAGTTTTTTGAGGAGTCAAAGAGGACCTAGAATTTCCATCCAAATGTGGAAAGAGTGACTGCTTCCCATTAGGAGAGGGTAGAGATCTTCATTGTGTTACCCTTTGTGAGGAAGCACCACTTTGGTCTTGTCTGGATTCAGTTTGATCCATCTGTTCTTAATGTAAGAGCTAATTTCCTGTAGTTATTCTGATGTTTTATAATGATGATAGTTGCATCAGAAGATGAGATAAATAGTAGAATGTCAGCGACATACTTTTAGCAATTGAATACATGCCATATCACTCTCTTTCGGCAGCCTCATGTAGATAGATCTAGATTGTGTGGGTCCCTGTGTGATCCTGAAAGTGAGGACCTTGGAGGACGAGGCTCTTACCCACCACCCTCTTTGGAATTATGTGTAGAGAACAAGATGCAGTACTACTGACTTGCTGAGGCTGTGTAATAGAGGAATCTGGAGATTATAGTTCCTCAGTTAGTGAAAGTTTTATAATCCCTCCAGGAAGTTTTCAGAATTTTCATCTGTAGTTTGCGTACCACTAGGATCCCTGGTTCCTCTAGTCCTTTTTGATGTTTTATTTTCTTGGTGAACATCTGCATCTGGCATTGAGACCACAGGACCCATCCTCCATGTTTTCTTTGCTTTTTTTTTTTTTTTTTTAAACTTGTGGTATGTTTTTTGACCTGTTACTTTTGGTGTTCTGGTGTCTGTCTTGACTTTTCTAAAGGGTCACTGTGCTAGGATAGGGTTGAGACAGTATTGAATCATGCCTTGGTAATGCAAAAAATTCCAGGTGTTTCATCTGCAAAGAGAGCATAGATGTGATCTTTTTCTGAGGGGAAACTTTGCAATTGGCAGTAAGAACTTCAGATAGTTTTCTTCTTATCCTTTGTTTAATGGTGTTACTGTTATTATAATATGTCATGTCCTGGAGGTGTGACTCCTCACCATAATGAAAGCAAGGACTTAGAAATAAAAGACACATAACTGCATGCAAGGTTTTGGGCAGCCTGGTTTTCCTGGTATTATTTAGATTCCCGTGACCTAGACGCATTATAGAGTGTAGTCTCTATGATTTGAATGTTTGCTCCTTGTACAGATAGTAACAGCAGGAAAGTAGTGTTAGGGTGATAGTCTGTGGTTTGAATACTGAGGTGGTGTTTCGTTCTGCTTTTTCAAACTCTTCCACCAACATGAGAAAGCAGGAGTCTTACAGGGTAGCATACACCAGAGATGTGGAGTTAATGGCAGGAGTGAAGAGCTATGGGTTCTCCAGCAAAAAGGGAGACAAATGAGTTGCTAGATTCAAAAACTAAGTAGAACTTCCTTGTATACCTAAAGCCACGGACAACTTATCTACTTAGTTTTAATTAATTTTCACTTCTGGAGGCAACAGTTTCTGCATCTAACACCAAGACCACAGGACCCTTTCTTTTCTTATAATCCAGTGGTCAGGGGAAGTGTGTATATCAGGATGAGATCAGTAGGTTTTTTCAGGACTACTGCTAATATCTCATGCTACCGTACCAGTTAAATATAAAGATTAATTGGCATCCCTTGTTTCTGATGTTTTGTGCAACATAATGATAATTTGGCAGGATTCAATTATGGAGACGGATGCTTTGCATGTCAAATCAATGTGTCTGGATGGAAATTTTGAGGGTAACCACATGAATTTTACCAGTTTCAAAATATGAAGATGAGCCTTACCTGTCAAATAGGCCAAAGCAAATCCCTGTATTCAGATGCTTTCACTGCAGGCAAGATATTTGAAATGCAAATATTATAGCATAGTCTTATATCTATTGAAGATAAAATTTGAAGAAATGACCTCATTAAGAAGTAATTTCATGTTACAAAACATTAATTATACTCAGCCAATCTCTGTCTGCTCCAGACTGGAAACTGCACTCAGCCCAGTTCTAATGCCAGTGATTCATTTTCATGTGTTATATATACATAGATACACATACATTGTCCACATGGCAAAAACCCCTAAACCTCTTCAACTTACAAGTTTGTTGTTTATCAGGCATAAAAAAAAAAATTGTGTAGAACTGGCACGAATTAATTTATCTGTTCTGCAGGTTTATCTGTGGCTGTTCAAAGTTTCATCTTATTTATTTCAGTGATTTATCAAGTTCATCCTTCTGCCCCTGACTTTTATCTGAAAGCATTTCAGTGTACTAAGCTGTGATATGCTTAGGTTGTGGTGCTGTTCCTTTCTGAAAAAAGTTTGACTGTCACGGTTTACATCAATATATGTGTGAGTATAGAGCAAAACATGGTTGCTAAAGCTGGGTGAACAGTTTATTAATAGTATAATCCATTAAGGATGGGTCTTTAGGTTTAGATGGAGTATGAAGCAATGTGTGAATGAATATGTTGACTCCTTGAATGCATAAGAGAAGCATTTTTCTTCCCTTGCTCTCCTACTTCTTGACTGATTAACGGAAAGGAATAGAAAAGCCATGAATCCTTCCTCTTTTCCTCCAGGTAGGTAGGTCAGAAGGAAACTCTTGCTTTGCTCTCTTTTAATAAATCGTTGTCAAAATAGATTCCGTATGACTACATGAAAGCTGGAGAGCTCATTTCTTACTCCCCTGGGTATCTGCAGACATGCAGATGTGTGCAGAGGGGTGCAGTCCAATGCATATGCCCTTATTATGCTTAGTAAGACATTGTGAGTAATGCCAGTTTTCCTTACTTTTATGTAATATTTAGGAAGTCTGATGGAACTGACACTGAACTTCACAAACTGCCATTACGTCTTTCTTCCCACAGAAAACTTTAGTATTTTGTGAGTGTGAGACAGACATTTAAATCACAAGATCTGTATTTATTTAGCTGTTTTCTGTAGCTGGCAAACTCGTTCAGTTTAAGAAAGTGCAAACAGAGGAATAAGCAGTCACGAGACTTACAAAAGAAGAAAAATTAATCAATTGCCTGAAACCCTGTGAACAATGAAAAATGTAACCTTGAAGATGAAGTGTTTTCCATTAAAAAAATTTGTTGGATTTATTTATTCATCTATGTAGGCTATTATGTACACACCCCCTCATGCATGAACACACACATGTGCACATATGGTAAGTTTGTAGTTGTACCGTTAAAACAGTTTTGAGGAAAGTGTATCCTATTTACTGCTTAGCTATGTGACCAATGCAGAACTGTAATACAAATCCCAGAAATTTCCATCCCATCGTTTTTTTGTTATTGAAGAAAATAGATCAGGATAATAACAGTTGGATGCAAAACACAATCATATTTTCAGTATAAAAATAATGTTTGTTTAGTAAGATATACTACTTATATGTATTAAGGGTATATAATGCCTTGCCTTGGATGGTTTTATTATTTTTCCTTAAAAATACATTTTGTTTCCACCCCTCACTAAGAAGGAAGGAATGTTTCTCATTAAGATATGAAATGAGTTTGTTTTTCACTTTTGCCTTTTATTTAGGGATACTGAATATAAGGGACTACAGCTCTCCCTGGATCAGGTCACTGCTACCAAGCCGGCATTCTCATACGCAAATTCAACTCCGACCATAACGGATAATAGAAAGGGAAGCAAATCTCGCCTCTCAAACACAAAGTCAAAATCAAGGACATCGCCGTACCCACAGGTAGTTTGAAAAAAAGTTAAAACTTTTATAATATTTTGATTTTGACTGCTATTTTACCCAAGTAATTAGAATGGGCCAAAGAGCATG
Organism: Neomorphus geoffroyi; assembly: GCA_033558235.1. Classification (NCBI taxonomy): domain Eukaryota; kingdom Metazoa; phylum Chordata; class Aves; order Cuculiformes; family Neomorphidae; genus Neomorphus; species Neomorphus geoffroyi. The sequence goes on along the minus strand of JAUMJM010000053.1, from coordinate 23,548,543 downwards.
TTACTCAAAGGGAATAAAAGATAACAGGTTATAAGTTCTTGAGAGAGGAGTATGTTTCTTTAAACTGTTTCTGAAAAGCTGGAAACATTTATGTTTTAGAATGCATCATAAATCACCATCAACAATAACAGTGCAGCACTTGGAGTTAATGAGGAGTGGACAGAAGGACAAGTGAAAATGTTGGTTTTGAAATACTTTTGAGAGGGTTACGAGTTTTGCCATTTGGGAAAGCTTGCTTTTTCTTACTTACTCTTTAATAATTCCATCGTTTCTAGAAAGCTGCCAGATGTTTGACAGCAGTTTAATACTGAAATCTAGTCAGGAGGAGTGAGTTTTGAGGAGGGAAAGAAGCAAGCAAACTTGCTGAACTGAAACAAGGAAGCTTTTCTGAACACAAAGTTTGGAAAGAGTAAAAGCCCCAGGAGGTGACCATTACTGTCAGTAGATAATTTCCCAGGTTTCATTTTCAGGTGTCACATGTAAGGAACATGTCCCAGCTTGGAGAATGGACCAGACTTGATTGAGTCTGTGAACTAGAGTTTGCCTAATACATTTATGCAACTGATTTCTGCTGACAATGCTGCAGCACTTGCGTATTTCCATTGTCAACTCTTCAGCTAAAATTTGTTGAAATAACCATTATGTTTACTAAATAATGATGCATGTCTTATTGCCCTTACGTCACCACATAGTGGATATAAATGTATGCATTCATGATGTAACATTGAAGATCTATGTATTTTTAAAGAGTCTAGGTCAATATTTAACTGATAATGACCTTGATACTTACGGTTTGTCTGCAGGCACAATGTTTCCTAAACTGACCTCTAAGAGTGTACAATGTGAGTCCAAGTGTCTACAGCACTTCCTATATTCTTACTTTTGCCCCTCAAAAGTACCAAGGGTAAGAATTTTGGTTAAATGACATCTGTTTTTTGCACAGGGAATATTTAACTGGATGGCCACATATGAACTCACGTTCTTAATTTTTAGAATCTAATTTTGACAGAGGAAGTTATGACTCTTGCTCTTTAATCACTTGTTCACATGTGTTTCTGTGGGTTGTTTAAGAATAATCTTTCTCTTGAATGTGCTGCACCAAACAATTGTAATAGAACTGCTTTAAAGAGTTGGGGAAAAAGATATCTACAACCAATTCTAAATTATATTTTTAAGACTATTATCTTTGATTTACTGAAATTACCTTCATCTCACCTTATACAATCCTTTCAGAAGTCCTCATTTGTTAGCAGAACAATCTCAAATCAAGGCCCGTTGTCCTCCCACATTTATTTGTTTTTTAAAAGTGTGAATATCATCAGTACCTTCTTATTCTCTCTGGCACCAGAAAAAATCCTGAACTAGCAGTGCCACATTGTGACTGTTGGTTTAATAGGGAGTGTTGTTTGAAAGCTCAGAATTTTTAGTCTCCAGTTTCCTTTTGCATCCTCATTGCACCCTCATTACCAGGTGCCTGGCAGTAGTGTCACAGATTTCATCGTCCAAAAAGAATCAGCCTTGCTAGTTGCCAGTATCTTGAAAAATGGTCATACCATTCATTGTAGCACATCACCACGAGCAACACTGGCAGCTTGACTTTGCATCCCTCTCAGACTTCTCCACCACTGAATAAACTGTTGAAAGACTAAGAAACACTGTTGTGAAGAACATGCAGCAGGTTGCATGGCATGTGTCCCTCAGTCTCCAGGCCACGTAATTTTCGAGTCATAGCTGAGAATTAAAGTGTGACTCAAAAGCCACAACTGAAAAGTGGGGGCATGAGTTTTGGTGGAGAAAGGAAGTAGGAAGTTTATTATTAAAATAATAGCAGTGACAAAAGCACTTCTTAAAGTTAAGGACACCTAGGAGATTTTAAACGTACATATTTAGTTTCATCTTTTTTGTTTTCTTTTTTTGTCTTTTTCCCTTACCATTTACTTTCACAGTATCACAGTATCATAAGGTTGGAAAAGACCTTTGAGATCATCGAGTCCAACCTGTGTCCCAATACCTACTCCTACTTGTCAACTACACCATGGCACTAAGTGCCTCATCCAATCTCCCTTTAAACACCTCCAGGGACTGTGACTCCACCACCTCCCCGGGCAGCGCATTCCAATGGCCAAACACCCTTTCAGTGAAGAATTTTTTCCTAATATCGAGCCTAAACCTCCCCTGGTGAAGCTTGAGACCGTGTCCTCTTGTTCTGTCGCTGGTCGCCTGAGAGAATAGACCAATCCCTGCCTGACTAAAACCTCCGTTTAGGTAGTTGTAGAGATCAATAAGGTCTCCCTTGAGCCTCCTCTTCCTCAGGCTAAACAGCCCCAGCTCCCTCAGTCGCTCCTTGTTTCAGTCTTGAAGAGAAAAGGGAAAAATATGCTCTTTTGGGTGTCGATTGAGAATCCCCTCTTTTGCCAGCTGTGTGCAGTTACATTACATGTGAACTGTATGAAAACCATGTTAATAAATTTCATCTGAATGCCTATTACTAGGGCAAAAGGTGGATGTTTTGGTAACCTAAGACAATGTTAATGTTTTTTCCTCAAAACTTACGAAGACCTGGACATGGTGTAGTATGGAACTTGCAGGCTCTTTAAGGAAAACCTGGGTTCATTAAATTAAAGTCATTGGTCAGCATCTGATTACCACTGACTGACATTACCACAGTGGCCTCATGGGTTCTTTAAAACTAGCCCCAGGTAGGAAAAGAACAAGAAGAAAGGAGAGCAACTTGAAATTCATGACACGGCTGTAGGATTTGCCCAGAATCTTTGAACAGTGCTCTTCTAGTCCTGTCTCCACCAGAGAGGTGGAGAGCTGAAAGAGGGGGTGAAATAGACTTGATAGAGATTTGCAGAAAAAAGAAATTGTGAGCTGATTGAAGGACCCATGTAGTCTTCCCCCATAATAATAATAATCATTGTGAAGTGTTCCCAAAATCTAGACCTGGACCTCATTTATTTTGTCTTCCCAAAAGTTAACCCTGGACCTCATTTTTTCTGTACACATGAAATTGCAACAAGATTGGAAAAACATTTTAATTGTGATCACCTGAACAACTACTTTGGAGTTTAATCTCCCATTAATGATGATTATTTAAAGAAAATATTTAAAATTATCTGTTGTCTGCCTCTGATAGAAATGTTTTATATTCAGATTTGGATAAACACATATGGTTTCATATCTCATCTTAGTTCTTGAATAAAGACTGTATATGTATAATACTAATGCATATAAGTAAGGATTTACCCAAGAACTGTTGAATGGTGGCTTTGGTGTATGTTACACCATGCATGACATTTTGGAAGTAATAGACTTTTTTTAGTAGGTTTATATTAATAATTGCAAACTCAACAGATTTTTGGAGTTAAATTGATTTAATAGCTACTTTCAACAGATAATCTGTGTTAATTCTGCAATTTGTGCCTATCTAGGCATAATACCCAAAGGGATAAAGCTAACAGAATTTGTCAGCCTTACTTTTTCTTTTTTCTTTTCTTTTCTTTTCTTTTCTTTTCTTTTCTTTTCTTTTCTTTTCTTTTCTTTTCTTTTCTTTTCTTTTCTTTTCTTTTCTTTTCTTTTCTTTTCTTTTCTTTTCTTTTCTTTTCTTTTCTTTTTCTTTTTTCATTTCTTCCTATAGCCTAAAGCTTTGGCAACTTCCAGTGTATTCAAAAGGAAAGCAAACTCCTCTTTTTATAGTAAACATAACTCCTGATCTGGTGGAGAGTCACCAGCAGTGGGGGTTATTTTAATGGACATGCTGTGTTACTTTAATCTAAGCCTTTCACCATCTGTTCTGCCTGTAACAGTGAATGCAAAAAGAACATACTTTACATTTCAGGATTACATTAGTAAAAAGTAAGATAAAAGTGATTTAAAAGCATGCACATGTTCTTAGTACAATGCAGCCTGCATCTGTGATGTTTTTTCTCATGGTTAAGACACAAATCAAGAGGAAAGCTGCTAATGCTGGTCTAGTGAAAGTTTCTCGTGGAAAAGAGGACTCTGAGAGGGTTTCATTATATATTTAGTGTTTATAATGATAAAAACCCCAGCAGACTGCCAGAAAATTAAATATCTGTAGTATCTATTGTTTGAACATCTGGCACAGTGTGTGGAGAAGGCTGATGTTGCTGCATATGACAGGACAAGTGCTCAGGCCAATGAGACACCTGTGGGAATTAAAGGCTATGCCAAAGAAAATCACCTGAGAAATATTACAATTGTGTACTGGCCTAATGCACTTCCTCAGACACTCATAAAGTGAGATTTTCTTGGATGTGGAACTGTTATTTTTCTGTTTTCCTTGCCCCTTCAGCCATCCTGAAGTTTTTCTCAGAGTGAAAAGAGCATCAGGGATAGCCAATAGCCCCTTTCTGTTACTGCTAATCCAGCTGGTGTACTTCCGCTGTGAAGGTATACTGGATTAGCACTCTGGAAGACATTTCTAGTATCCAGAGGTGGCAATTCAGTTTCCAGGAACCAGGAGGACCATTTAATTTATTTACTGTTGTTGCTTATGCCAGAAGACAATCCAGAAATCATCTGAAGGGATTTCAGATGTTGCCTGTTTGAGGTCCTTTATCATGTTTAACTTCTGTCTGCTGGTTAAATCTTGTTAAAAAAAACCCTGAAATAATAAATTCTGCCTAATAGGAGTGAGAAGACAAAAAAAAAGCAGAAAGGAAAATATTTATGGTGAGACAGGACTAGGATTAAAAAAAAAAGTCACTAATTTTAATTTGCCTTACTTTTCATTAAATCTAATTCCATTTTCTATAGCCTTTCATCACTAGACATATGGGAGCCTAATTCTTACTCAAGATATAGTGTTTCCACTCCTGTTTCAGCAAAGCAGTATTTTTGATCATCCTTTAATTTCTCCTTCCCTGTTAACATGTCATGCATGCCTACATTTGGAGTCTCCACCTGTCAACATCAGATTCCTAGAAGAGACCTGTAGTGGTATGACTGTAGTGGTAGAGGCAGCCTAACAAAGCCAAGCAGAGGTGTGATTAGCTTTGAAGAGAATGGGACATATTTTTGGCCTATATCTGCTTTTGTTGCACATTAAGAAGTCATATCAAACCTTGGTAGATAATATGGGCCACAAGAAATGCACTGTGTTAATTTAATTCTGTTGGTAGCCTAGCAGCTGCTATGGGTCAGAGCTCAAATAGTCCTCATTTACATCAAGTACAAAGACACACATGAAGTATTGTTGATCTTGACTACATGGTTATATGACATTACGTGGTGCATTTCTGATATACTGAACATGTACCCTTTGAAATGGTTTCCCCTTCTTTAAGAAAAGTGCATGAAGGCCTGTACAATTGAATGCTTTGTAGTTAGGCTCAAGATTAAAAAAAAATTAACCGAGTTTTCAGTTAAATGGAGAAATTCTCTTTGAGAGAAGTTTTGTTGGACCATGAGGTGTTTGTAGTAAAAGAGAACACTTTAGAGCTAAATGAAATTAAGAATTTTCAGTTTGAAAGAATCTCTGGCATTTACTATTATCATAAATTGTCCAAAAAAAGAAATTGCATTATAATATTTTAAATTAATTTTCCTTGTCTTCCTCATGAAAGAAATACATACTCTGAGTTTTGTTTCTAATAAGAAAATAACTGAAAGTTTAACTTTTTTATACTTACATTTATGCTCATATTAGCTTATAGTTCAGCTTAACTTTTTAAATTAAAAACTGTAGTTTATAAAAGTCAAGCCTAAATCGAGCCCTAAAAATAATTCTAAAATTAAGAAAAGGTAAAAAATACTCCCCTTCTATGAATTCCCATTTTAAGTAAATTTTACTAGTAAAAATCTTGTTAATAATTCCTTTTTTTTCCCATTGGAAACTTAATTTTATCTATATATTCTTGTCAAAAAATTTACAATAATTCATTTGGTATTTATGAAGATATCTTTGTGACTAAGCAGTCTGAAGACACTAGATTTGAAAGGATTATAGGAGAGTTAGATGTTCCAGTTGGTCACGTAACACTGTGATGGTTGAACAACGTTCCTAGTTAACGTGTACTGAGTTACTGGCATTTAAAAGAACTCTTGTGTCTCTGTAACTCTCTTACCTCCATGCAAAATCAGATTTTTCCTTTCATCTCTAAAACCTTATGATGAATATGGTGGTGATAACTTGCTGACCTCCTCATATCTACAGACAGGGGTTTTTGTCTAGAGATATTCTTCTGGCAACTAATAGCAAAGTATGACAGAGGAGCTTGAAGCCATGACCATTTCTTTCTTTCTTTCCTTTAAATAATCTATTGTGGTAACAAACAGTACCCACAAATACAAACTGAAATACTGAAGAAATATCCAATTAAATTCCTAAACCACTACTAATGTTGCACAGATGGTTTAAGTTTCTGTAAGTCAAACATCTGGTCAGTACTTTCAATTGATAAGTGCATAAAACCTCGATCCTGACTGATAATGAGGAGTTTCATAGCAACTCAATCTAATGAAAAGGAAGGTAAGCTTATGTTTTCGGGAGAGAGGTCTAATGTCTATTAAAAGAAAAGGCAGAGTGGGCATCTGGAAGGTGAATGATGCAATGGGAGAATTCCAGGGTTTCATGTTGTAATACATTGATTTGTGACATGAGTGTGCAGTACTGAAGAGGTGAGCGTGTACAGCTTTGGTCTCATCCCAATCCATAATCATGGGTGAAATTGATTTAAAGGTGTTCCATGAAGTTCAACAGGTCCAATAAATAAAAAGATTTGAAGATGAGATAGCTAAATCCTAGGAGGTTTAATAAGCATTCCTTCTTTTTTTTTCTCCCCCCCCAAAACATATCTAAAAGTTTGAAACATTAATTATGAATACCTAGAAATCTGTGACATTTAACTTAACCCTTACTTCTCTTTATACGAACACCCATTCTCCCATTCTGTCTGCTTTGCCAGCTGCCTGCTAGCTACTTCTTCTGTGTTGGGAGTGCCTTGTTTAGTGAGGGGTTCAAATGCCCGCTCTACCTGATCTGGCTAGAGGCTGCCTTTTCTGGCAAACACATTTTGAATTTCCCTTGTTCCCACATTGCAAAAGAGCTGTGATTTTTAAATACCTCCCAATCTGACAACACTTTGGAGCTTTACTCTGTACTAGAGTTAGTAGTCCCAACATCTACAGGAGGCTTTCTTTTCCCTACTAGTAGGAGGAAAGAAGCTCCAAGATACCAATTCAGGTAAGAAAAGAAATCCAACAATGCAAATATGAGGAAAAGAGAGGAAACTCTTAGAAAAAGAACTTGCAGTCACATTCAGTTTCAATTTGACATGTGAGAATGGTCCAGGAGCAGCGTTACTTCAGTCTGGTTTGAAAGTGTTTTGCTGAGGAGCACTGGGGCACCATTGCTGAGCGTAAGTACTAGCTTTCAAAGCAATAAGAAAAACCTGGATATATTAAAGAAATATTGAATTGCAACATTGTTGTTGCTGAGCCTGATATTGCACATCATAAAGGAGATGGCTATTAAGGGTCTACAAAGGATGTTTTAGACTTTCATGAAGTCTGTCCTGTCATCTCTGAGCTCATTACAAAGTGTTGTACAGAAAAGGATGAGGTGTCCAATAAGAAGGTGCAGACATGTGGGCATGCTCACAAAAATCAACTCGTCACATGCATACATTATCTTTTCAATGCAGTTACTTGCAGAATTCCCTCAGGTGTAGTAATGTCCCTGCTGCTTCTCCTGTTTTGCAGTATTCTGGATTTCACACCGAAAGATCTGAGTCTGACCACGAGAGCCAGTGGGGTGGGAGCCCTCTGACTGATACAGCTTCTCCCCAGCTACTGGAGCCTACGGACAGACCAAGCTCCCAGCACCACGATGTCTCCTGTGCCTACAGACAGTACTCAGACCGCGGTGCTCTCTGTTACGGTTTTGCACTCGACCACTCCAGGCTGAATGATGAGAGACATTTCCATACTCAGGCCTGTGAGGGAGGCAGATGTGAAGCTGGCCGGTATTTCCTGGGCACGCCACAGTCGGGAAGAGAGAGCTGGTGGGGTTCTCGTTCAGCATTACCCCTGACTAAGTCGTCCCCTGAGAGCAGAGAAGCCTATGAAAACAGTATGCCCCACATAACGTCAGTGCACAGAATTCATGGTAAGAGATAACAAGGCTTTGCAGAAATGGCACCATCTCAGATAAAGCTGCATGACATATACTTGCAGCTACTTGTGTGAGAGACAGAAAATGAGAGAGACTCTTGATGTGTGTCCTTGTCTTAGACATTGCAACTATGGAGATGAGAAAATTCAAGTTGAGTTTGACAATCTGATTTATATGTAGAAAAATATATTTTTGTTACGTATTTTTTTAATTTGTGAAACTAAGGTGGAAATATCTGACTGGTGACATTTTAAGGATGATCTTGAAAACATAAGCAAAACAATACCTTTCATGGAAGTGTGTATTTATTTGACTTAGGATCAAACTACTTCGGATAGAATATATTTAGCAAAAAAATAGAGCTAAATCCTAGCTAGATATTAAAGAATCTTTAAAATTTGTAGAGAAATTGTTCTCTAAATAACTTTTTTCTCTGCACTGGTTATTACTGTAAGATTTGTTATTTATTTTTATTTTAAATTTGTAATTCAAATTAACCTTTGGTTTCAGACATTTATCCCCAGCTATAATTTTTAGCCAATTTGAATCTCTCTATCCTTTCAGCACCAAGCATGAAGCCTTGTACGGCGTCTAGCAGATTGCAAACTCAGTGCATTAGCACATCTTCAGAGGCTGAAGCTAATAAACAAAGCGTCACAGTGACAGGCTGATCTTGGATTTGGAAGAATCTGAAGGTCCTTAGTTTTAAAGAGTAGGCTGAGAATTGAAAGGCTGCAGCTGACCCAAAAGTCAGAGTTTAAGGTTGTGAGGATAGAGGCAGCATAAAAAAAATGCTTTCCTACTAAAATAATCTGTCAAAACATAGATTGTATCTGAAGAACTCAAAAACTAATTGCTATTTCACTGACTTAGAATCATAAAATCCTACTATAATTAAGGTTGGAAAAGATGTCTAAGATCATCCGGTTCAAGCATCAGACTTGCAGAATGAGGTTTTGGAAATCATATAGAATTGTACTATTTTACTCTAATCTGAGGAAAATTATGTTGGAGCTAGAAAAATGACTAAATATCTAGTTCTAGGAAATAGTCAGAGGAAAAATGAGGAAAGAAAGGGAGTCCTAAATCTGGCTGGTGACGACTGTTCTCCACTTTTTCTGTGAGAACACAAGATTTAGGCAGTTTCAAAGCTTGGCCTTTCACAAATGAAGTCTTTAACAACAGTATGTGAACATCACTGTCAGAGAAGTTTCTTTGGGTAGAAAATATTTCCTGACTTTTCTGTTCTTTTAATATATCTTGTAGTAGTTCTGGCTTGGAGTCACCTTACAATGACAATTAGCTGACCAATATGAGAGCTATATGGGTATTGTGTATGAGCCCATGTGTTTGTGGTCACACTCAGAAAGTCTAGGACACTGCAGATCTGGTCTGTGCGATGAGACAGAGCACACAGTTTAATACTGTGGCTGACCAGCTTCCCAGTGCCTGATGCACTGTGTGCTCTGGTGGCTGGAGCTCACTTCCACCTCCATGACCTGGCATTTCACATCCAGACCTTTGGAAGACGTGAAACATAAATTTATGCTCCTGGGATACTCCACAGTGCAGTACTTCCACCTACAAATGGCAGGATATGTTTATTATAAAACCCCATCACTGAATTTTGTTGTTAACTCTCCAACACAAGGATAATGGTCTGAGACTCAAAAAAAATCTGTATGACTTGACCAAGCACAGAACAGGGAGAACTACTTGTTCTCGTCTGCAAAATGGTTTCCTTTCGGGAGTTCTGTCAATCCAATGGTCCTCATCCCAGAGAGGACTTTGTATGTTCTGAGGTATAGGCATTGTTAAGTAATTTGTGCAAGCCCAGCAAGTGCCTTTCTGCAGATATAAATCTCAGCAAACCCTTTATCAAGCCTTCTATTATAGTGTTGCCTTAGTTGGCTGTTCAGGTTTGGGGGTCACTCTTTTTCTTCCTAGTGAGGATTGACAGGTCTGATTCTGTCCTTTCAGCTATATGCAAGCTGAACATCTTCTCTGGTATATCTATGGGCCTTATTTTTTAAAGAGAGGTAAGAATAAAGTTGTATTTTTCCATTCTAAAAGTTTTATACAGCTCATATTTATGCGCTGGGATATGACACATTTTTACAGTAACCATGTGTAACAGCTACAGATTCTTATGCTTCTACAGAAGCACATTTATTGTTGTGTAACCTGTGTAAAGCCACTGCAGAGCCACAAACTATTCCGCAATGCTGTCTCTGTGTTTTAGATCCTGGAAAGGCCTAAAACTGGAATGATGTACATTTGTAATTCCTTGAGATTTTTTTTTCACCATGGTCCAAATGAACTCAGACTTTGTTGATACAAGGAGGTAGTGAAGGATCAGGGGCCTGAACACTGGTGTTGAGGGCATTTTGACATGCCCTGGCGTAGCCTGCCTGGCCTCTAACTGCTCCAGAAAACACAGAGTTCTTGTAAAATTGATGTCAATAAATTTTGTCAGTCTGTTGGGATGGGTCTGTGCAGGTGCTTGGTTACACTAGAGCATCTCAGATGGCACTGGATGTCTGTGTTGAGGTGCTTAGATCTCTTCTTTGTATGTTTTCACCTGTGTTACTTTTGCCATGTGCACACACTGGAAACTAGAGGCTGCCACTGAAAATCAAAGGGTCTACCATGGTCATTTTCAGTGACTTTGTTAGAAATCACTCACCTCTGTCTTGGTTTTCTGTCTGTAAAACAAGGTTCAGAGTGTGTGTTCTTCAAAATTCTGTCTCAATGCTTGTACTCTTTCTCTCTTTCCTGAAAGCAAAGGGTCCACCATGGTCATTTTCAGTGACTTTGTTAGAAATCACTCACCTCTGTCTTGGTTTTCTGTCTGTAAAACAAGGTTCAGAGTGTGTGTTCTTCAAAATTCTGTCTCAATGCTTGTACCCTTTCTCTCTTTCCTAGGGAGAGGACATTGGGATGAGGACAGTGTCGTTAGCTCGCCTGATCCTGGCTCTGCCAGTGAATCAGGGGACCGATATCATACTGAGCAATATCAGAGCAGTCCGCATGAGCCCAGCAAAATTGAAACTCTCATAAGAGCCACCCAGCAAATGATTAAAGAGGAAGAAAGCAGACTACAGCTGCGGAAAACGACCCCTGATCCACTGGTCTCCATTAACGGCACAGGGAAGAAGCATGCTATCTGTTTTGCAAACTACCCTCAGCATCAGTTGGCAGGGGATGTCTGCCGCGTCCCGACGGTTGCCAACACTCCTCCCTGTGAACACATTCAACAACGAGATGGAAAGATTATGAGCCCACATGAAAATGATTATGACAACAGCCCCACAACGCTGTCTAGGATAAGCAGCCCCAATTCCGACCGAATATCAAAATCTACCTTAGTACTGGCTAAAGACTACCTGCATTCGAATATGTCCCCTCATCAGACCTCAGGGGACCACCCAGCAGCCTCTCCAAATTATTACAGCTCCCATAGGCAGTACTTCGATAAGCATGCTTACACATTAACTGGATATGCCCTGGAGCACCTATATGACACTGAAACTATTAGAAACTATTCACTAGGTTGTAATGGATCACACTTTGATGTGACTTCTCACTTAAGGATGCAGCAAGATCCAGCACAAGGACACAAGGGAACATCTGTTATTATAACCAATGGAAGCTGACATTTTTTTCTGAAAACTTTTGTGCTTTAAAAAAATAGCCTTTGAGATCTAATTGGAAGATATTATATGTTTTCATGCCCTTGTTGTTACCAGCATTTGATATACCACAGTGCACTAGAAAGAATAACCTAAGATTTGGGAGGATGTTAGTTAACACACATTACTTTTAAAAAATAAAATGCACTGCATGCAGGGCTAGAGTGAATGAAGCTAAACTCAAAGTTGGTGCCATGCAAGGTAAGAAGGATGGAAGAGATCTAGGCAGGCAGTACTTGGCCAGGCTAGCAGAGCAATTTATGCACATTGAGTAAGAGGTAATTTTTTGGAAGCGTTGCTAAGGGCAGACCTTCTGAACTGCACGTGCTGCCCCACAGGTCCCAGCCAACAAAGTTGCTACACGCTCTTTTTACACAGAAAATTGGAATGCATTCCTTTAAAATACACATTAAAATGTGTACTTCTGGTGATCTGTTTATTCCCTAATGGCCAAGTGTGTTATGCTGCTCCATGGTATAAAGCATCCATGGCTAACGAATACAAAATCAAAAAAGTGAGAAGGGAGAAATCCTCAAATTATTATTTCCTTGTGTACTCACACACATAGCTATTTACATATGCTTGATTTGAAAGGAGTAAAATGAGCAGTATCCTTATGATTAGTACGATCAAATATTTGCTTCTACTGTATTTAAAAGAAAGAGGGCCTTTCTCATTGCAGTTTTGAGAAACATATAGGGCTTGTTTGTCTTGATGTGGAAATGGGAGATTGCCCTCATATTATTGAAAGGTTGCACAGGGTGGGAAGTAAAGTGAAATGGAAGAAAATTGTCAGGAGAAACAGGGAGAATAGGCCGGAGTGGTCCAAGATAGACACATATAACACTATGGCTATGTCTGCAATTTAGTAATAATTATAAAATAAGGAAAAGTGGCTCTGAGTGGCCAAATATTAAGAATCCACTTGAAACACAGAAGGAACTCAATGGAATCAAAGAAATTTTGCTGTAAAATACAAATGCAATTGGATAAATGTAAAAAAATGAGAGGTGAGAACAGACAACTGTATGAGGGTTAATCCTATTTCTGATAAAGTTTTGGAGTAAATTAAGAAAGTATAGAAAATTGTAACTACTCTGTCTGACAGAGTAAAGCAATAGGTATGACTTTGAAAAAGAGTTGCTTTCTTTTCTTGCTTGCGGCAGAAAATTTAATGAATATCAGAACATATTAGGGATATCAAAATGAGTCATATGTATATAAAAAGTACTGAGGGAAAGCAGGGTTCCAAGAAATTCAATTGTATTAATAATGTTGATATTACCAGGGCCTGTTCTAGGTTTATAGAAGACATCAAAAGAGGCAGAGAAACTTTTTTGCCATTTTTAATAATCTTATGAAAAAGAAACACTAATTGATTGGAAAAGAGAGAATAAAAAACATATGCTAAAAATGTAAAATAGGGCATTTGTAGGCACAGTTGCTAAACCTGTCTTTTGTATGGCACATATATGAAGTCTCAAAGTTGACTGCAACAGGAGCAGGATCACCACTCCCTGTTACTGTTAAACCAACATGCTATGGGTGGGTTAAAAATATCTATTTTCAAATAAAACTAATCAGAAGCAAAAGCTAAATAATAACATTACAAGCCACATAGGTAGAGATGTACTTGAAAGGAGAGGAAATTACCTCTCTGAACTTGGAACGTTGTGTATAATCCTGATCACTCCAAGGCAGATTGTGAATCTTGAATTGAGTAGTACCTTACTCCACAAGCAATCCCTGTTGACTGTGGTGTGATCAGTCCTGATGAAATGTACGTTGAACACAAGGAAGAGCAATACAGTCTGGTCTTTATTATCTAAAGCTCATATTAGAAAAGGTGGAGCAGAGCTCAGCAAAAGATAAAGAGACTGAAAGATCTAATAAAAACTTTAAATAAACTGGGTCGGTCATCTTTGTAAGGGAAAAAAGTAAGAGGGAATGTCACTGGTGTGCACCAAGCTCTGCGCAGAGGAGAGATAAATAATGATCTAAAACTATTTGAACTAGCAGCAGACATGAGAGACAGGGCATTGAATGTTAGCCAAGGCAAAATGAGAACAAAATGAATTGGCAAGAAATTTATTTGACTAAATGCCAAATGAATAACAAAGTCATAAAGAGAAGCAGCTAGAGATTTTGGCTGGTTTGTTTGTTTGTTTTAAGATAAAAACAAGGCAAATAATTGAAGAGAAGAAAAACATTGACAACTGTTAACTCAGAGGAAGGAATGGACCAAAATGGACTTCTTTCAGCCCAACAATTGTATATATTCCTAAAACATAGGAATGAGAAAGTATTTTTGATAAATCTAATTCTGGATACATATTTATTTCACTTATTCCTATGAATAATATGAATAAACTTGTATTTGGAGTCTCATTGTACAGTTTTAAAATATGATTTGCAAAGCGAATTAGAGTAGAGGAACATGGTATCATACTATCCCTGCTACTACATATAAAATGTAAGTCTCAGTGTCAATATTATTTGGTATTACAGAAAAGTTTCCTGAATTGTTTGATTGAATGGGATTTTGTCAACACCCAAGTTTCTTGGGGTCACCAAGCACTATTATTATTGAACTTTTAATTAGAAGGCAATAGAGTTCTGCAGACCAGCTGCAGTTCCCTGGCTATGGTCTCATGTCCACAAGTAGTCAGGAAACCACAGTCTGAGCACTGTTGTATTTGCATTCTGACAGGCACTTTTGAAAAATAGAAGGCTTATAAAACAAATAGGCACAATATAGGGTGCTTGTACTTTATATGTTTTCACCTAGGAAAAAAGCCAGTGTGCTATGCAATAAAAATTCCTCAGTTACTGTGATCCCCAAATAAAACTTTCCAAACTGTAGTTATTTGTCCTGTTTGCAGTAGTTCCAGTCCAGTCCAATGACAAATGAAGCAAAATGAATTGTAATGAATGGAATATATCAGCAGAGAGGTCTGTACATGCAGTCACGTTGTGCTACAAGCAAAGTCCAATACTCTACTAATGGGATTCTAGCAACTGGTGCTCCTTGGCACTTCAGTACAGGCTGCTGGAAACAGATACCTTTTGTCACCTGATTTGCTGTCCTGCTGCTTTAGATAGCTAGGAATTTCTTAATTGACAGAAAGCACTGACTGTTGCAAACATAGACTCTGCGTGCTACATACTACATAAAAGCAAGTTTGCAATCTTAATTATAGCATATAATATCACTGCAGCTCATATTACATGTACTTTTCAATATGGTGTAAAGTTTATTTTTTCTATTATGTATTTATTTAATTCAAATTTTCCTTTAATATCCTTCAAGGATATCGTCTTCTTCTTTTGTTTCTTCCTTTTCTAAATCAGATAAGATGAGATATTTTTCAAAACTGGAAAATACAAGGCGTTTGTGCCAAATATCTTACACTAGCTAAAGGTTATCACTTTAAAGAAGGTATGTAGGTTGTGTTTTGGAACAGAAACAATATAAATTGCTGTGTTGCATCATTTCTCTGACACAACAGTGTTTTGCTGTTAACACCGAACCAGTATTTTGTAACTACTCCAAATGCAGAGTGACCACAGCTCTTTCAAAACATTTCTTATTATATCAGTGGGCAGCGCGTTATGATTTTGGTGCACTATGATTTTGGTATATCTCTTTTGTTCAAAGAAGAAAAAAGATCTATATTCTTTACAAAAAATTGTACCCCTGGGGCATGGAGTTTCCAATTTTGACAAATTTACATAGTAATTCTTATGTTAGAAGAACCTTACTCAGCAATGTGTCCCATTGACTCAAATGGGAATATTTGTGGAGTAAGGTACTACTGAGCAAGTGTAAGGGTAAAAAAGATCACTTGTGAACTGACAATAGGTTTGGGGTTTGTTTGTAATTTTTTTTTTTAAAATCTCAGGATGTGAGTGTGGAAGCTATGGAAGGCTGTGATGGTGCTTTTCTGTAACAGAGGTTATTTATACATGCTTTGAAAAAACTCAGCACTGAAGAGTGCTAGATATATTTCTTGAGCTTTAAATGGCTTTTGTTGATGTGTCTGTAACACTGGCACAAGCTACACAGTGAAATTCTGCTCTTTTAAACTCTTTTAATTACTCTTATCTGAATCTTACTTATCTCTGGACATGCAGCATTTATTCATTAATATCCCTAAATATGTTAACCACGATATGTTCATTTATGTGAACATACTGAGTGAACTGGGAAAAAATAAAAGGTCATACAGTGTTTCTGGAAAAGGTGCAGCCACCCCAAAAAATCAGACTGGCTGTTGCAAAGGTCAGTTAACCTTTTAGTCAAGGAACAAAGCTGTGGCATCTGCATTGGTTTCAGACCTTCTGCACACAAAGCCGTATATAATGGGGATTATAGAACATGGTTCCAGGATTAGACCTATTAATGTCTGTTTTAAGGTGCCTATAGCTAATGTCTAGCAGCAAATGGATTGAGGTTCTGGTCTTTCTGTGAGTTGCAAGTTTACTTAAAACATCTAAGAGTTTAAAGGCAAGATAGCCTTTGTTATTAGGAACAAGGATGAATGAACATGCTATCCTGTAGGTGTACTGGATTAGCTCCAGACACCTCCACAAAGTGGAGAAGAACCTGCTTTATTTTATTTGCAGTTAGTATTGATGGTTAAATATCTCAGCTGTATGCACTGAGAAGCCAAAAACCCCTACCCCAAAACCAACAACAAAAACAAACAGGTTTTTTTCCTGTAACCCTTCTGTCTGGTGTTGGTAAAGCCTGCTAGAGATGTAGCTGAGGGTTTAGTTGTTATTCTGAAGACCAAAAAATTAAATAGTCTTCTGTTCAGAACAGTGAGAGCACTGGGGTGACTCCATTTCATGCTTTGTTAGAGCGTTTATTAATGAAAAAAAAATATTCTGAGGTTAAATTCACTGCGGCATTTAGCTTACGTACACAACAGTTCTGTGGATAAATCTGGCTCCATGTTGCTAGGAATACATCCCTTTCTAAAAGAGGTGACTTGTTATTCTATCTATAAAGCTGTATTTGAAAGAAAAGATCAAATACAGGAAGAAACAAAGCTTTTTTTTCTTGTTGTATTCACTATTTAACTCCCCTCTCACATGGAGTTCTCAAGATTTCCTATTGCTCTAGGATTCAAACCACAGTTTTAAAACACTATTATTTATTGCAATTTAGACTGCATTTATTTTTTTCTTTTCAGTTACCGATACAGTGGGAAGTTCAGAAGTGAAAGAAATAATCGTGCTCATACATTATAAAACATCAGCACCTTTACATTTCTAAGGAAATAAAGTTTATTAGGAAAAATACTTATAAGGCACTGCAACTTTGTCCCAAGGTGAATATTTCAATGAATAAAAAATATACTAATCTAGTGAAAAACAGCACTTGAGACATAATGAAGTATTTTGTGTTTGTTTTAAACCAATGGATTATATTTATGGAAAAAAAGGACACAGATTGCCGGCATTTCAAATACCATGCCTTGCAATGTATAGGGTCTAGTGACATTGTAGCATAACATCTGTAATTCAAAGTTTTCCTTTGGAATGTAATGTAGGAAACACAATTTAGCTATGTCAACTATATCTTGCAAAGTGTTCCCATTTATAATTATTTATATTGTAAATAGCTTTCTGAAGTAAATTTGAAGTTAATGTGCATAAGATGTATTTATTATGTGAAGATTTTTCTTGGTTTTAAATATAGCTACCAATATGT
The DNA here is from genome assembly GCA_033558235.1 of Neomorphus geoffroyi. Classification (NCBI taxonomy): domain Eukaryota; kingdom Metazoa; phylum Chordata; class Aves; order Cuculiformes; family Neomorphidae; genus Neomorphus; species Neomorphus geoffroyi. The sequence goes on along the minus strand of JAUMJM010000053.1, from coordinate 23,530,992 downwards.
AATTTTTGTCTGGTTTTCTACATTTTAAAAACTGTGATTGTCCTATGTAGAATACATTTTCAGGAATTCATTTTAATTAATGCGAATATTTCTAATAACTGGGAGGGGACGTGGTAAAAGTATCTTGATTTGACTTCCTAAGTGCTCCTTGAATACTGAAAGAAGTTTATCAAATATGAAGGGACACTAATATTGCTACCCCATTTGAGAAACATACCTGAAACTACTCAAACACTATTATGTCGGGAAGATCTGACTCACTGGGGCTTAATTAAGATTGTCTAATTTGTGAATAGTCTGTTTCTTGAAGCCGTCCACTGCCCCTTGTGCCTCAGCTAAACCAACTTGCTGAATCGGAGCGTGATGCCCACTGAGTGCTTAAAATAGGCAAAGAGCAGTGTTATGACAAAGAAATACGGGAGAAGTTATGCTAAATTGCATTTACACCTGAGAGAGGTCTATTACTTGGGCGTGTGTGCTTGTACAGTTCAACTGACCCACAGTAACGAGTCAACTGTTGCCTGCTCTTGGATTTAGGTGCTTCTGAGCTCAAGGATTCAGGGTTACAGGTCTCACTTTCTAGACCAGTCGCTGAGACATCAAACCCCATCCTCTCAGTCACCCTCACTGAGGACCTTCCCTGCAAGTGGACAAATGAGAGATGCGCAGGAGTCAGTTTTGAGTCTTAAGTAAGTTAATTGCCTAAAACAGAGATGCAGCTGTGTGTCACTGACCCCTTTGCTTCTGCATGAACATAGGCACTGAGGTCTCTGAGACGATCCTGGGATTAGGGAATATTGTGCAGAACAGTTAGCCATCTAACTACGTTCATGCTTTTAGCATTTCCTATGGGGTAGTTTAGGCAGTTCCTCTCTCCTTAGCCTAATTTGGCTTCCTTCCTTCCTTCCTTCCTTCCTTCCTTCCTTCCTTCCTTCCTTCCTTCCTTCCTTCCTTCCTTCCTTCCTTCCTTCCTTCCTTCCTTCCTTCCTTCCTTCCTTCCTTCCTTCCTTCCTTCCTTCCTTCCTTCCTTTTCATTCTTTTCTTTCTTTCATGGGTGATGGGTTTCAGAAATGCCTGGTTTTGACCTACCTCACTGCCTTTGAAGCTAGCGCTGAGAAAATGAATGAGATCAGTAGGCACTCATGGACCATGTTGTCCTCCAGCATCAGCAGTAGTCCTAGTTTCTCCATGCTTAGCTCTCCAAAAAGTTGAGTATCACCCTCGATACTGTGTGCTGAAAGTCCTGCAACATCCATGTATGCTCTACAGCAGGGGTGTCAAACTCACAGGGCACGGGTCGAATCTGGCCCTCCACCTGGTTTTGTCAGACCTGGCACCTTGTATCCACCCAGTGGCAGCACCAAGCTCCTTGCCTCTGCGCTCCTGCCAGCACACTGGTCACACGTGCAGCGTGTGACACGTGTTATGCTGCGGGAGCAGCAGAAGAGCGGGAGCTGTGAGTTTGACAGCCCTGCTCTACAGCCTCTCCTAGTGAATAAAGAGTGCACATCGCCCACTGCTCTGTCCTTGGCAATTTGCTTTGCACTGAGGAGAACTGCTGTCATGGCCATTGTAACAAAGATGTGCGATACCATCAGGAACTTCCTCTGTTCCCATACGGTGGCTATCAGAGGCTTCGACATCAGCAGTTTCATTTGATACGGCCTCTTTGACCGCCAGAAGGTCACAAGTAGCCTGGTGCTAGGCAGCCTGATGGGCCCGTGTGAATCAAAAGGGATATCGAACACAGCACGAAGCCTGACAGACTACGTCGTTTCTTCATGGATGTTAACAGGAGTGTCACCAGGCACGCACACAGCACTCTGGACTGTGGTCCAGAGGCCAGGTGCAAGGCTATGTATACATGGAAACAGCTGGGCCTCACCATCATCAGGCCTGCTCATCCTCGCAGACGTCTCTCTCTGCCCATAGTCTGTCATGGCCTTCCTCTCACAGTCCTGTCATTTTTGGCTCACTCAGGCATTATCCCTTCCATTTCTCTTTTCTTCCTCCTGCCTCAAGCCCTGCCTTGTGATTTCACAAATCCCGTGATGTAGCTTGCCCAGCAAGTGTCCTCTGTTGATCCTGAAAATCATGTTTTCCTTTTCATGATGAAAATGGTTATCTGGCAACAGTTTCCATCAATTGTACCCTCCTTTCCTTTTCCCATCTTTATACATCTGGTGCAAATGTCATACTGAGGACTTCGCAATCTTTTTCTCATAAGTATTAGTTCTGCTACAAGAAAGGTGTTGGCTGGAGGAATTGGAGGTGATGAACTTTTCAGAAAAGCTACGGACAGAAGTTGATAGATGCCTTCAGCATACCAAATAAACTCTCTACTTCAGCTGCACTGCAAAAACATTGTCACTCTTGCCCTGCAAACAGAACATAAAAATGAAAACTGAAACCATACATCATATGTCTGTATTGGAAAATAACAACAAAAGCTACTATAAGATGTACCTGAAAAGGAAACTTAAAAATTGTGTCTTTGTCTAAGCATGCATTAAATTGCATGCAGATAATCAAATGTTCATTAAAATTGTTCCCATCATCATTATTAATTTGTTCATTATCATGAACTATTGTCAGCTTTGTCCTTTTTATCATGTTATCTATATGTGTCGCCTGTTTTCTATACTCTTTTTAATCTATACATATAAATATTCTATAATAAAAATAATATTAATATAAAAAGCAGAGCATAATCTAAGGCCTGGGAAATAAAAAATGGAAAATATCAGCATATTTCAAGCTTTCAATTGACTATAAGCTACATTATTTAGTACCCAATGTATCAGGTGGTAAATGTCTTATGGGAGCCATCTTTCATTTCCAGCGGTATTCCTAGGAATTGTTAGTATGACGTATTTGGGTACTACACCAAAGCTGTGTTACATACATATAAACTTGTAAAATTATCAAATGTGCTACTTTTTTTTTTTTTGGAAATGTAGAAACATGACAAAATGGTGAAGAAATCTTAAGATTCTTTTGATCATTTGATTCACTTCAAAAAGACAGACTGAAATCTTTCTTTCTATGGCTCCTCTATCCCCCTTGAAGCCTGAGGTGGTTCTGAAGCAGTCAGCCTCCTGGGATCAGCTAGAGCAGCCCTGAGGCTACACTGATATGTGCCACCTAGTGTGACTGCCTACATGTCTGCCACATGAAATGCAACCCTTCTCTGCTTGTAGAGAGTTTGTGAGAGCAAGAGGGCTGAAATGCTGGTGAGCATCTCACCACCGTTTAAAACACTTTTTTACATTAGTGTTGCCTGTTTTGTGAGGTAAAGCAGGTTAGGCTGCCATCTTTTTTCCGGCTCTATTAGCTTCACAAGTAATAAGAATGTAACAGAAGATGTGAAGCTATGCTTTGTCTCCCACACAGTCCACCAGAACTGTGTGAACACCCTAAAAATTATTGTCATCATGGCAGAATAAATGCCTTCCCAGTGGAGTTCTGCTTACACGCAACCAGATAAAGTAACCTACATGGGAATGCTCTTTTGCACTGACAGTGAGGCAGTTGGCGAGAGCCAAAAGGTCATGTATGGATGTCGGTGTTTTCCATGTTGGTGACATGTCCTGTCAAAGTACACTAGGACTGCTGCATGCTGAGCCTTTTGCTGCTTTCCTTTTACCTTTGCATCCATTTGGAGCCCAGGAGAGCAACAGCTGAGACTGCAGAGCAGCTTATGCAGTTCTAACAGGAGTCAGATCCATTTTTCACCTGAAGCATCTTAGTTTTAATTCTGACACTAGACATTCCGCTGGGTTACGAACTATTTTTACAAAAGCAAAACTGTGTCTTAGCTGTCTGGTTTCTCTGTGGGACAGTTGTGGCATTCTTTTTAAAGAATACCAGTCAGAGTGAAAGGCATTCTTTGTGTTTTCAATTTGGAGCACATCAGTGAGGTGAAAAATACTGCTTTACTGTTATGTCTATTTTAGTCAAGGGCACAACTATGCATTTTGATGTTATGTTTCTGCCTTTTCTTCAGTCACACAGGCAGAGCCTTTCTTCTGTGCCGCTTTCTACCTAACCTCCAAACCAACTGCAAAGTATTAGAATGACTCCATTATGCTCTCCAACATGAATGTTTCTTGAGTTGAAGAGAAATGCCCAGTTACATTAGGCTGGTTATCTGACAAACTGCTCATAGAAAACAGCTGACTCTTTTTTTTAAACTGAACAGCTTTGGCTTCCTGTGATCAATCTTCTTGGCTACAGCAGTAAATATGCTAAACTGCAGGTGCCAGCAAGCTTTGAGACAGTCTGTGGTATGAATGCTGACCCATGGTTATGTTCTGTGTGTCATCAAATAGCCTACCTTGTGCGCAACTATTTGGTTGATTTGTTAACTTGGGTTTTTAACTTAATATGTGCTTATTTACTTAGAGAATTAGATCCAGTGTGGGAGAGATGCAAAGCAGCCAGTGGTTTAGAAGTTTAGTAAATAATCTTAGCTTTGTTCGGTTTTGCTCCAGGTCAGGCTGCTGCATGGAGTAATTCCATATGGCAACCTGATTTGAGCTTACTCAAAGTAAACCTTAAAATGGATTTGGGCAAAATCCATCCAGCCATCAGGAACCCATTCTCAGTTTCTGCTAAGGATTTCCTGATAGCTTTCTTCGTTTAAAAAAAGAAAACATAACAACGAAAAACAATAGGAAAAAGAGTAAAACTTTGAACCCTTTTTACTGTCTGAAATACCCTCTCCCACCTCCCAGATCTTAACCATCAAAAAGCCTTTTAGGCAGCTCTGATTTATGCCAAGAGCTGTAAAAGTTGGGAGGTGCAAACACGGCTTAAGCGACTTGCCTCCCCCCAGCTTGCTTTGCTCTGTGCTTTCAGAGATGCGGTGCAGTTGGGTACGGCCCCGTGCAAGGGAGAAGTGTGATGTGGGGCACAACAGTTGACTGCTTTTTGCCTTTCTGCCCTGACTCTTGTGCGGAGCATCAGCTGCCTGACCCCTTGCCACCTTAGGCAAGGGTGTCACCTGGGGGATGTTTGGGCTATAAAAGCTTTTGCTGCTTGGGTAAGGACAAAAGGGAAAAGTGAGGATTTGAGCAGTGAAAAAGCCTCCTGTGGGGTGCCTCCAGTATTCAAAAGCCAGGGGTGAAATCCTGGCATTAATGAAGTCGTTGACAGAAATTCTTTGGTCCCACTGAAGCGTGGCAAAAAATGTAAAAACATTTTGAAAACAACACTTGAGGCAGCTCAGTGTGCCTCCCTCAATGGAGCGAGTGAAAACATAAATAAACAGAGAGATTTACTTGTGTTTGAAACAAGTGTAATTAAAAAAAAATGTGGGTAGGGAAACAAGTACACACGCAAAATCCTCTGTTGTCATTTAGCTGAACGACGTCAAATGTGAATTTAAACCCTGAGATAAAACTTGGGCTAGAGAGTAGAAATTCTGTCAGGGCTATTTCAAAGTGAAGGTCTTAGAAAAAGCTGCTGATTGAAATCAATACAGCAAGATCTGGAATCAGAAAAGACCATTTATAAAACCTGAGGGGGTCACTGAGCAGAAGTGTCAGCTGATAGTATTGAGGCTGCAATTGCCTTCACCAAGGTGCTTCAATGTTTGCTTTAGTGACTTCTTGCAGCTGGTGGCTGAGCATACATTTAACATACCACCTGAAATTGCCCTGCTGGGGGAAGGGAAGTTTTTAAAGATTTCTGTAGTTTAAACAACTCCCTCACCTCCCACATCAGCACAGATTCTGTATATTAATCAATAATGTTTGATTAATGTACTGCATCAAATGAATTAAGAGGTTATATTTATATGGAGAAAATTTAAGAGGGATTGATGTTCTCTGTTTTCTCTTTCTATTTTTCAGAAATATTCATTCACTTGACTTTTTAACAAGTTGTGATTTATCACATGAAACTTTTTAAACAGGCCTTAGTTAATACTTTTATTCTTCACACAGTCGCAATGGATCATATTTTGGTATTTGTGTATTTGTTTTATTAAGCAACATTTTATTAGCTAATGGGTTCAGAGGGAGTGGGAAAATACAGACATTTTATAACATCAGAAATTACTGTAAACATTTCCTGGTAGTTTATCAGAAGGAGATGGAAAAGTGATTAGAAATAAACACAAAACCAAATTGCATTCCTTTTTTTTACATGACATAGCTTTTGCTGCACTGGAATTGCTTTGTTACATAAAAAAATATCAAAAAGTCAGGAGTAAGAATTGAATTTTTCATTTATGCCAAAAAGAATGTACTGCAATTTGATTACCATGCACTTTTACAATAGCTGTTTTAAAGTGCTGATTTTGATCTTCACTTAAATATATGCTACTTTACAAATATAAGACAAATTCATTCAAATTCAATTGCACTATATTTTTAATACAAAGGGGTGCAGAAGAGAGAGAGCATTCAGGTAGGCTTTGCCCAGCCCAATGTTTCTATTTTAATAGCTATCTATTTTTAGCACTCAGATCCCCAGCAGGTCCCTCCAGCTCACTGAGGCATGCAAAGACTTGTTCCAGCTAAATATCTCCAAATATGTCTTTCTGGTTGTCATGGTTTGCTATATGAATGAAGCTCATGCAACCATATTATGTCTTTGTTCATTCACCAGCCACTTAATGCCTAATATATTTCCAACTCATCAGCCTAATTGAATTAAGTTTTCAAAAGTGATGTCTGTCCAAATTCTGATAATTTCTGTAAAAATAGGATGCTAAGGAGAGACAAGAGACCTTCTGTGCTGTAGCTCATGTAAAGTGAAACATGAGCTTTTCTCTTATACAACATCAGAACACGGAAACTCAAACACAAGACACTAGACCTTAGGGAGTGATGTTTAGTGGGTTATCTTCTTGCAGAACTCCATGTTTTCTTGTGTTTAATCTTACTTTGATACTATTCATTCAAATCTACTTCGAAGATCGCTTTATGGATCTAAGCCCTGAAAAGGCTAGATGGTGCCCTGCATCAGGGAAATGTTCATTAACATGGTAAACCACTGATGCTCAAGTGAAAATTATTTCAAAAGAGCTATGCGGTCCACATGAAAGTGTCACTGAGATAAAAAGTGTCCCAAAGCAAATGGATTTAAATCTGTAAAGTGATTTTTTTTTTTAAATCTTCTGACTTAGGACTACTTGCTCGAATAGGAATTAAATAAGAGAAAGCATTATATTATGTATTTTCAAGTAGTGTCCTTACGTTTACTGCAATATTTCAGTTCAGCTGATTCTTTTACTGTAGCTTGGGAATTATTTAGGGTGATAGTGAAGACTCCTATGACAATGGATACGGAGACAGCTAGTTTTAAAATGAAAAAATGATAAAAGGATATTCACTTTCATATCTGGCATTGCTACAATGCCCATATAAATTCTGTGAGGTGAAGAACAAGGAGAAAGCATGCAAATTCACAACAGTACAATGCATTTGCAATATGGATTGTACTTATCTTTTTATTTGCCACGGACAATGTAAATTATGTGCAACAGAATGGAGATTCAAACAATCCAGCATCTGCATAACGCTATAAATTACATTGTACCAAGCATGCTAGAGAAAAGAAGAATTTACCAGTATCTAGTTCAAATGAAGCAATGTAAAAAGTAGTGTTCGAAACCCAGTCCCAGACTAATGATGAGCACATGTATATTGTACACATATGGGTTTTCAAACAGATTTCCCATTTACTTTTACTGTTAGTCAGAGGCAATTAAACTAATAACAAGCATCTGAGGTCACCTAAAGTTTTGAAATGCTTATATGAGTGCATCTAGGTTAAGATCCTTAGTGTCTCTCCCACTATACCATGTTCCATGTCCAGGCTTTTGTCCTTCTTAAGGAATTCTGCTTCTGGTGAATGGAGAATCTTTAGCAGGTTGTACATGTCCATTCTCTGGGAAGTGGATATTTATTGCTTGGCTGCTGCTATTGTGATGTCTTGGCCCACCTTACTCCCAAACTGCAAGGTAATTTGAGGGAAATTCTTGGTTCTCTGCTAGATTTCATAGGTTTGAATTTACTTTGATTCTGACACTGTAAATAAATTCAGATTATAGGGTTTTCAGGAAGTAAAGGAAAACAATTACTAAGGCAAGAGTCGTTCAGGTGCTTACAAGGAAGAAAAGGCACACAGAACTAAGGAATAATTATAATTCTGGCTAGAAACTGATAGATGTGTCTAGAAGGAGTATGGATACAAGACCGTGAAATGAAGCTGGCAGGAAGACAGATACTTAGGCCTTCTGTGTCTTCAAAAGAAAGACTCAGTGGACCTGCTGGTAACTGGTATACCTTTGTTTATTTGTGTTCATAGTTATGTTTTGCATAAGAAAAACAATTTTAGCACTATAACAAGTATGCCCACTTCTACATACTAAAAATATTTCACCAATGCCAACAATAGTTTTCCCTTAGTAACCAGTGAAATACTAGGTCTTCAGTGAAGAGGAAAGACTAGACTCAGTGTTTTTAAAATAGGGTTTGTCCTATGTCTGGTAAGTAACACAAGGAAACCTGCCTTCAAGCCTGATTACTCAGGAAATAGAAGAGAAATAATTTCTCTTTCAGTCAGAGTCTATGCCACAGGTTCTGTCAGAAGCATATTGTTTATATCTTCATTAAGATGGGGTTATTCTCAAATAATCCAGAAAGACATATGTCTCCAAGTTATTTCATTCTTCATTTTTATATCCTCTTCCATGCAATGATAAGAGAAGACATACTGTCTTTTTTCTTTTATTATTCAAACAATAGCCTTATGGCTAGCAGACAATGAAATGAGACATACAAACACGTTTCCAAATGCTGTTAAGCTTGACAGGGCATCAAATGTGTGCTCAAAGACCAGTTTTGCAGCGTTTTTGCCTGATTCTCAATTCAGCCAAACCTCCACTGCAGTCAGAAGGTGTTGACCTTTGTCAAGGTTTGCACCAGACTAATTGTGGCAAATCGACCAGAGTATTCCTAACTTACGATAGCGTAAAAGAGAAAGACAGCAAAATAAGCCTTTTTGACAGTAATATCCAGACTGCTTAGTGATTCTTAGATGTTGTACAGTGGTCATAAATCAAAGAGCAGGTGGTTTTAATTGATGAAATTATCTTTACTAATTTTTAAGCTGTCACAGACAGATCTAAGGCAAGTTATGAGGCTGAGTTGGAATAGGTTGTTTTTTCTTAGAAATATATAAAGCCTTCTGTCTTAAATTCTGAAAGTGGAAACATGACGTCTTCCTGGCCTTGCCTATGTGTGCAGGGCTTGCTGGCTGAAAGGAAGAATGATATTTGCTTTCAAAAAAAGAAAGGCAAAATTTTTTAAAATGTTCCAGAAAGATCAGGTCACATCATCCCCGAAAGATCTTTAGTATGTTTTGTAACAATACCAACAACAGTTTGTGCAGGTTTGGGACAAAATGTGCAAAAAAATAAAATCAATGGCCATCTCAGACACAGAGTTCTTGCTGGTGAACAGATTGATATGTTCACGCACAATTGCTCTGAGAGGCCCTGTACATGTTTGGGTCAAATTGGCAAAACAGGTAGCAACTGTATTCTCACAGCAGCCTCCAAGGGATAGAGGCAGATGTCTATTCTATCTCGCAAAAACATTCTTTTACAATGTGTTACTTCATCTCTTTTATTGCACAAGAGGGAAGTGAGAGACAGAGAATCAAGGATAATACTAATGATAGACCATATGGAATCCATAAACAATGTTGTTCTAGAATAAGATGGCCTTTAAAAGGGGTGGGAGCCTTATTGTACTTGAGCCAGACATTACCTAACTTCCCAGGTGAAAGGAGAATAGGTGAGAATAGGGAGCAGACGCTGAGAACATGCAATTCAGAGCAAGGCTTTCTGGAAGATATAAAGGGCAACTTGAATTCTTTTAAAAGTCTGAGTTCTTTTGTATTGAAATATCCTGTTCCTGCTCTCTGGGAGCTGAACTTTCCTCAGGAAGACTACTGAAGAAAATGTTATTTTGAAACTGGATTAAGAATTTGGCTTGTTGTTCATGAACCACTTATGATATCCTGCACTTTTATGTGAAGATATGGGGTCCCTGTAGGGGGAAATGACTGAGAGAATATCCTCCAGTACAAAAAACTCTTTCTGTGACAAAGGAAAGTTGGTAGTTACAACAAAAACTCAGGACTGTCTAAAAAAATGTAAGGGAGCCACTATGCTGCCACTTTCACACTCTTCTAAAGCTCATTTTGGATAGCACTGTACTCAACAGTACATTGCTCTTCACGCTATTATCTGAGCCCACCTAGCCTATGGGCCAGAAAGTGAGACAGCTGTCTAGAGCGAGGAAGCTAGAGGAGTTAGTTATTTCACGTCATAATGCACCTAACTGGTCAATATTTCAACTCCATGAGTGTAAGGAAGAACATTAGTTTCTGTCTCCCTCAGCATATGTGAAGGTCTCAGGCTTTGGCCTTGCTGTATTTGACCTCATTCAGGACAAAAATGCTTTTATCTAAATCAAAGCAAATTTCTAGTGTCAGTCTGAACTTGTGAAGACCCTCAGTGAACAAAAATATCACAGGAATTAGGCAATACATTCAGAATGCATTTTGAACTGTTTAAGTGCTTTTCTGGCTCTACTTTAATGAAAGATGGAAACGTAACGTGGAAATATGACAGAGAAATTCTGTTTCATTAAAATTGGAATGAGTCCCAGTGATGAACTAAGCTCAAAATGAAGTACTAGTTTGAGAGTTAAAAGTAGCTTCTCTACATGTTTATTCTCTCCATTTTGCTGCTGCCTGATGTGAGCCCGTGGCAAGAACACCACAGGAAGCCTGCTTGCTACATTTCTAATGCCAGGTAAAACATACTAGTTACAGGACAGTGGTTTATCACTCTAGGGCGTGCTAGAAGGACGGTACAATCAATAGCTGAAATATGAAAGTATAACAGGAGATTTCTGATTGCTTATCTGAAGTTTATCTGATATCCTTGAAAAAGCTATAGGACACAGAAGTAAGTAGGTAACAGTAAACTGTTGATACAGAATTAAAAAAGATGTTTCTGGTTTTTATTTCTTCTTTGGTGTAGTTCCATAATTTTTCTAGTAGCAGCAATAAAATAGGAGCAGGTTGAGGCAGGGACCTTCATCTGATGCAAAACGTCATAGCTATGCTGACTTCTGCATGTTTGGGAGAGAGGGCACAGACACCCATCTTGGTGCGGCCCTAAGTCATGTTGGGAGCCTGTGTCTTTTTGCAGCTGTCACCAAGTCACCAAGTAGATGTAGCCTCTCAGTCATCTCAGCCCAGACCAAAATGAGGTGTCAGAGGAGGGCACCCTTTCTGGTGGCTCAGAGAGATGCAGGAAAAATCTAAAGGGGAAGACAGTTAAATGCCTAGGGAAACAGTGAAGGATTTTGGAACAAACAATACTCTACTGTTTCCTACAGGATCTTTTGGCTGGGTTACAGAAGAGGAGTCTGGATTTTGTCTCTTTGCACAAGAGTAGGTAACAACTTGGGAGGAAGTAATTGTGGTGAGATTTGGTGAACCGCTGTCGCAGGAGTATCTCAGTGCTCATCAGATTTCTTAGCTTTGGGGGCTGATGTTTTTTAACAGTACTTTTAAGACTGCTGACGCCACTGACATGGCAGAATGAATATTGAGTGGTGAAGGCTGATACACCAGGTCTGAGCTCAGTGGGTTACTGTGGACATTTGCAGGCAACTTAGACTGTCTTCCTCTTATGTATTTGCTAGAGCTATAAATTTAGACTATAAGCCAAAAGCTAAATGAATCCAACCTGACAAAGGATAGGTCAGTCATTTGCTAATACATGTGATGGTCTGGATGCAATCTGGATGGTAGGGATAGGGCGAAGTTTATCTATGAGCTCTGTTTCTCATGTGCAGCCACCGTCAGTTACTGTGGTAAAATATAACAATATAGTCCAGGCTATTTCATTAGTCATTAAAAAAGAAAATCTCATAATATCAACCTATCCCATTTCTTCCTTTCTTAATTTAATAAAAAATAGGCAGCAGTATCTTTATAATGAAAATGTTGCACAATTAAGGATCCTGTGACACAATAAAGTAAAAAATAGCAAATATATCTCTGAATATGATCAGGTCTTTTAACATGCATACCCTGGACACCCATGAAAATCCAGTGAACACTACATTATTATGGGGAAGCACACAAAAGAAAAATGGGCCATGAAGATGATATACACTAAAATTTTTCCTATTGTGACTTTTAGTACCACTTTTTTCATAGCTCAGCAGGCGATCCGAGCTATGCTGAGCAATTGCCAAACGACATGGTAAACTAACAAGTGAGTTTTGTATGTTATCTTCAGTTTAGAGGAACTTTGTAGGGCAACAGCCCACTAGTAGATCACAACTCATTTTGGCAGGCCATTTTGTGTGCATTATTGACCTTTTCTTGCTGTCCATAAATCCTTGACAATACTGACACAGAAACGTACCAACTGACCTTTCAAAAAATGTTGGAAATAATCCGTTCCAGCTGCAGGCTGAGGACACTGACCATATTCAAATATAAATCTCTCCATCAGCACCATGGACGGCTGGCAACAGCAGAATTCACACTCCTCAAACTGATTCTCCACATCAACAGGCCCGATGTCCGTTATGAAAAAGAAATTTCTCATTGGTTACAAGCAGGAGGTTAAAGCTGACTATGTAAGGAAAATATAGGACAGCAGTGGCTGAACTTCCCCCAAAATCTGGCTAGCAACTAGAGCATCTTCCCCTGACACCTCTTAGTGTAAAATGTCCTTAGCATCCGTAAGTCCTGTGGACTTCAGGCTCAAGTCCAGAGCAGTGTGTTTCCTGTTTTTGAACTGGTATCCTTTCTTAGTGTTTTAAAGCATAAAGTTTCCTCTTAAAACTCTTCAAGCATTGTATTCTCTCCATTTGCAGAGTGCAATATTTGTTTTCCCCCCTTTTTTTAAAGGATAGAAGAACCCCACCACCTTGACAACTGACTCTTCGGCTGAGATAAACTATTGCAGTTGTGCAGGGATCCTCATGAGACTGGATCCTTGAACCAGCTGCCTGATTTAGCTAAGCTGTGTTTAGGGCCAGTTACAGAGGGCTTACTGTCTGTGGAAATGGTCTTAAGTTGAGGTCAGCCATGGGTAATCTGCTTTGAACGAGCTCTGATGAGCGTTTTCTGCAGGCTGACAAAACTTTAAGTTTGCAGACTGTCTTGCCTTGAGGCATTGTGTTCATGTTCCTAAATTAATTACCTTTGACTTATATCCAGTGAAGAACTTCCCCCCACGGCTTTCCTATCAAACCATGATACTAGTAGATATGTGATAGAAATATCACATGTTTCCAAATAACTGTGCAAACTTATGCATTTCTTTGCCAAGGAGGTGCACTAATTCCTATTTCAGGGAGGCTTGTGTGTCCCAGTGCAAAATGCAATTTGAGCAATTGACAGACAATGGAGAGCTGAGGTAGCAACACAGACATTAGTGTTCAGAAAGTGACAGAGATTAACAGTTTGGGTGGGTTGAAAGAGGAACTGTCTTCTCATACGATTAGCAATTACATCAGGGTGCAATAATTAAACTTAAGACTACGGAAAGGAAGATCAAATATCTCTTACATTGTTAAACTATCAAAGTAAGAATAAGATGCTGATGGGGGAGTCTGCATGTTGCAAAGTGTCTTCCGAAATGTATCTGAAATATGTAAAATGTCAGCCTCTGTCATGTATAAGGAAATATTTCATTTAAGGTAAACGAAAAGGACAAAGTGTCCCTATCTAGTTGTTTCAAGACAGCAGCAGAAGGAAAGTCTGAATTGCATATGTATTAATTTTACACTTGGTCTTTATTCTGGATATTAATCATATTAATAACATTTCTCACTCCTATAGAAATTCAGTCTGGTTAAATTTTTTTTCCAGAAAATGTATTGTTGTGGATAGCCAGGAAATGATGGTTATATAAATAAATGGAAGTTTGCAATAAGCGTTTTTTCTTATGTTTCTTCCTTATCAAACATTCTGGATAATAATAATAATAAAAATCTTTTTCAGCCCCCTTTCTGGGATCTTTTTTTCCTTTGTCACGTGTGAGCTTGATAATGCAGATTTGATTTTGCTAATATGCTTCTTTCTGTTTGCTTTTTGTTCAATTCTGATAAAGAAGTAGTAGTAGCAGCAGCATGTTCTGCATATAAGAGTGCTTCATGTTTCCTTTCCAGCTGGCTAGTATGTATTTTTTGCAATTATTGTTTCTACATTTGTTTCAAATTTCCCTGCCTCCTTGAAGTAAGGGGTAATAGTTTTGAAAACCAGTGCATGGGTATTAAACTCATCTGTATAAAAGCGAATTCCAGCGGCTTGGATGAGATTCTAACACTTTTTTTTTTTCCTTCTTGTTAAGTCCAGGGACCATGTAATGATCTAGTCCAGCCTTCTGTATAAGGCCATAAACCTCACTACAATTCCACAGCTTCTTTTCACCATGCGCTCTCTAACTGCAGTGTAAATACTAAGCGACAGAATCTGATAAAGTTCTCCTGAAAAGTCACAGTGAGAAAAGTTCTAAGAAGTGTAAAACCTGGGTCTTCTGGTGAGTTTGCAGTTAACAGAGCCTTTCCTAACTGCATGTAATCTTTTCATAAAAGGCCGAAATAACTTAGTCTGCATGACTTCAATATTTCAGATCCTTAGATCTTAAAGGAAAACAAAAGTTTAAAAGTATGTTTGTCTTGACAATATACTTTCTGTGCAGAATTCTTCAATGCTCTTTATTTGACTGAATATCTGCTTCTTTTTGTAGTGTCCTTATGTAGATCAGTTATTCTTTTACATCTCAAGATAATTATTCTGCCTATAATTGCTGTTAAAAAATGTTGACATTTCCTTCATAACATGATTTGTGTATGTCTTTAGCACTTCCTTTCCCTTGTGCTATAGGAGACCTTTAACATCAGTTTCAAAAAGTCCTCACACAGAAGGAACTGGAATTGCACACTTTCCTTTAAGTTTGCTTTGCTTCAGCAACTCATTACTGAATTTACTAAAGACTTTGGTAGGGAGTAGCACAACATTTCCATGAAACAAATACAGAGGTTCTTTTTATGTTCGCTATCACTCAGTCCTCCAGTGAGTTGAAAACTTCATAGAAACAGATAAATAACTGTGAAATGAAATCCATTGATAGATATATATAGCAACAAATCACCAAAGATTCCTTTCACCTTTCATGCTCTTGATGATGAAACACTAGACAACTACAACCTCTCTTTCTATTTCAGCTTCTTATCTTTACATTGCACTTATGAAGAAGCATCTAGTCTGGACCTCAGCTTTTATAGTTCAAGTTTCCCCTGGAAGACTGTTTAAATCAAGTCCTAATTTTTCCCTTTCCTCGTTCTCCCCCCTCAAATTTCAGTAGTTGAGTTAACAAGAAAAGGGTTTTCCCCTTTGTTTTGTGAACATTTTCAGCCTTAACCAGTCATAATGCTGAAGTTCCAAAGAGTAACCATATGCAATTGCCACCTCTCCAGAGGATAAACATCCCACTACACTACTAGGTTCTGGCCAAGATTTTAGTGCAGAGTTAACCTATACTGAAAGAAAAAGCTTTAGCTTCCCTGACAAGAAATAAGAAAAAAGCTAATGTAGCATTTGGCAGCAACAATGCTTAAACCAGCTTAAGCGGTTCCCATCCTTTGATAGATAGCCCCTACTGGATAACCATGAAGAGAACGGAATCAAAGCTGCGATATGTCTGGAAAATTACCTAACTGAGAAAGTTGTATTTCTGCCAGATCAGCTTATCCACGTGGTTCACTGTGCAGCCACTAGGGAGGAGAGAGGGCAATGGTGCAAGGAGCAAGCACCTTGGACAGAGATTGCCACCACTACCAGTGCTATTAGAGGAATAATGGTGTTAAAGAAGTGTACGCGTCTGCACTAATCACTTCATGAATCTCAGCTTCAGGATGAAACCTCTTCATACACACACTAACTGATGGCTGCCCTTGTGCCATCACTGTGATGCCTGCCTCTAGATTTTGTATGGCACAAAATAAAAATTATTCTCAGGGATAATGAGTTTGGTATGAACTGACTCAGCTGGCAGAGCCTTCAATTTCAAGGAATTTCTTGTACACATAACTCTTTTGCAGGTATTATAAAGATGGTTTGAGGAGGTCAAATACTTCCCAGCCATCAAAAATTAATTAAAGGTTTAATTATTTTCTGAGGTAAACTTCCTAAAAGTATGCTTGAACAAATAAATAATTTCCTTTTACATCATAATATCATTAATGTTTTTTTCTGAAAAGTACAATAAGATAATTTAGTACAAGTTGACCATAACTAGAATGGCAATGACAGTCTTATAATAGTCTAAATTGATACTTAGGGGGTTTTATTCTATCTAGATTATTTGGATTTCCCAAATATTTAACTTTGCTGACTTATCTAAACCCCTTTACATCAAGGCAAGTTTGCTGGGGTTTTTTTTCAATATTTTATGTTCAGCAGTAATGATTTTATATCTATAATTTAAATGGTCCTTTTAGTACATTTGAGGAAAGACAGATTGCCCTTTCTTTCACCTCTTTGTTCTCTTGAACTAACCACTGAGTTTTGCAGTACAGTAAAGAATCAGTTTCAGATTAAACATGTACAGGCAACACTGTTAAATATCAAATAATTTTTGCACAACCACTTCCTAGGCATCCTGGTTCTTCTAAGGATAAATTGTGAGAGCTAGTAACACACCATTTTCTTGAAATATGGTTCTAAAATAATACTATTCATGAAAATGGCTTTTTTTCACTGGATAGTAGAGTACACACATCTACTAGTAGTATAATGGGGTGGGATGATCCTGCAAGAATTTGTAACTTCCTAGGGACTTAAATTAGTGGCAGATATAATAAAGATGTTGCTATACCTAACACAGTCTCTTTGGCTTTAGTATCATCAGAAATATGGAAAAAGAAGAGTCAGTATTTCATCCACAATAAATTCTGACCTTCAGCAGTCCAAGAGAACATAAACTTTGAAAGTACAAGTTTTTAAATACAATGTAAATAATTTTTTTTCTCATGTGGCAACAATAATACCATCTATAGGTATATGTTATTGGTGTCAACTTTCTCAAATGATCTTTAGCAAACACTTCCCGTGAACCCATAAGGGTATTTTACTTGTTTCTTCACGTTCTTTGATGAAGATGACAGTCTCCAAACTCTGTCGACTTCCTTTGATTGCCCACCTAAAGTTAGACACTCTAGAGACCTTTGCCAATATTCCATGTTTTGAAGCACCTAGTATACAGGGTTCCTGTGTGTATGACATGAATTCTCAGGGTTGGATGCTAAAAGTTCTTCTATTTTCAGTGGAGCAGGGGGGTATATTTTCTTGCCAAAGTGAACTGCTTGAAATTATTGTCCTTAAGCAAGAAAGATAGAAATGATAACATTGGGTACTTAGGGTAAGAAAACAGAGAACTAGATTCAGATTCCTTGCTGGGAATTTTTTCAGCCCTAAACCTTGTAGCAGTCCTAGAACCATGGGTGGGGGTGTTGCAATTAGAGTAAAAATATTCCTTTCATGAAAAAGAAGGAATGGGACGTCTAGAATTATAAAGGTAAAAGATTTATAAATTAAGACTGCTAGTCAAACTCTGACTGGTCTTTAAGTCAGAAACAGATTTTGGGGAACAAGAATAAAAATATACAGCCATTGAATTAAATTTTGACATTCACAGAACCAAAAGTGGCTGCAGAATAATGTTATACTCATTTAGGTAAAATTAAGTATATGCATTAGGACAAAAAGCCAGATCTAGTCCATCTAGAGACATTAGTGTATTCATTTGCTGTATTTGTACTAGTGCAGCTTAATGCTGATGATTAGGTAATAAAAGAAGACTCTTCCATGAGGCAGTCTTTGTCTGGTGTTGAACTCATATTTATGCCAAAGTTCCCATCTGCAAATGCAAAGAGGTCTCCATTTTTTTCTGCAGCTTAACATCTAAGGCTTAGGCAAGATTTATCCCTAACAGACTGGCCACCTGTTAGTGTTTTCTAACATCTTAAACTTATAACTTCTGAATTATCATTCTTCTCTCTCTCTTTTTTTTTTTTTTTTAAACTTAGTATTCATATTTCCCAAATTTTGTAATTATTTTCAGGAAGCTGCTTTAAAAATTTTTTTTCTTTAACTGGAGCTGGTTTCTTGAGTTCTATTGGTTCTCAGCACGTTTATGAGGTCCAACACAAAAACCCCAAAGACTGTGTCTGTAACTTGTTTTATTTAACAAATTAAGAAAATCAAATGTGATCACCTTCAAAATAGTTCCATTCTTATATGACACACAGCTGCATACGATGCCGCCAATGTTCAAAGCAATTCTGCAGATCGTTTTCTGAAAGGTTGTTGAGGATCTCTGTCATTCTTGCTTTCACATGTTCTACTGACAAAAAAGGGGTTCCTTTGAGCACTGACTTGACCTTTGGGAAGAAGGAGCCAGGTCTGTTGAACAGGGAGGGTGCTCAAGAACAATGATGTTGTTATTAGCTAAAAACCGCTTCACAGACAAAGCATTGTGGGTTGGTGCACATCAACATTTTCTGACCAAAGGTGAGAAAATGTTTCTATTTGAAAACTTGTCCACTCGTACTGAGTGAAGCGAGTGAGCTGAGCCTTGTCTCACTGTGACATACTAGAACATGTTCTATAACTACCTCTCTGTCTCTCCCCTCCCACTCTTGGTTCCCAAGCTATAGGGTTAGTCTCATTTTTTTGTGTGTCAGACCTCATATGTGGATTAAGAGAGAACTCAAGAAAGGGCAGGAGTCCCCTGTCCAAACTTCATGTTCTCATTACTCCATCTCTCCGAGACCTTAAACCAACAAAAGGAACACTGAAATAAGCAGGCTGCAGTGCTCTGAAAGAATCGCCTTAACCAATGGCTTGGAGAGAAAATTTTTCTATCTCCAGAACAGTTTACTGTATATAAAACAAGAAAGGGGGGAAATTCACATGAATGTTCCCTACAGACAACTTGTTAGGATGCTTCCGCTGAGGGATAAGCATAAAGTGGATGTTAACCTAATGAATGGTGTGGCAAAAGACCAATAACCCATGGGGTGTACCAAGTAATAGAGAAGATATTGAAAATCTAAAGTGGTCCTTTCTTTATTGTTCCTACTGAAGATGCTATACTGCTTTAAACTGATTTTTTAAAGTGTCCCATGAATTATATTTTGTACAATATTTTCAGTAGCAGTTCATGGGCAGTATTTCTAAGGTCTTTTATTTTTGGACTGGTGTCTTGCCATCTGACCTGCTCCCATTTGAGGGACTAAGCCAGTTTCCCATGGAAAAAAATTGTAGCATACTGCTCTAATGTTACACAGCATTGGCTGGCCATACTGGGCTCAATTATTTCAGTCCCTCATACTTTTTTATTAAGATAATAAGCCTCAAAATTGAAATAAATCTGGATTATATAAAGTAAAAAAAAACCTGATGACTTCATTATACAAGTCAGTAATGAGTATTCTCAAGCATACCAAAAAGCTGCTCCATGCAGATCCTCTTTTCCAGTGATAGCTAGATTGATTTCCTTAATATTAGTCCCTTTTCCCATAAGGGAAAGGGAAACACCGATAAGAAAAATTCAAGGAAGTGCATCTTTTTTTAGTCCTGTGACGATAATAATAGGTCTGTGTTTTGCAGAGAAGCTCAGTGGATGTGTGGTTTTACTCTCTGTTTTGTAATGTTACATTGAGATGCCTACTAATGTTTTATATGTCTTCTCAAGAAATAATTCTTTCTTGGTTTTGATTCAAGGTACAAAGTTGTGCCCTGATTCAAGGTACAAAGATGTGTCCTGATCAGAGCAGGGAATCTGTGCTGTATTGCAGTCCCTTCCACATCAAAGTTAGGTAAGACGTAGCTGATTACGAAGAACTTCTTTTAAAAAAATTTTTCTGGCAGTCCCCACTTAAGATCTTGGATTTTGAGTTACTAAATGTCTGTCACTTATTGCTGAAAACTGAAGCAGTGGAGATCTCCCCTAAATCAGCTGATGAGCATAGCTGAAAAGCAGAGATGAAAGGAGATGTGTTTGTAGTCTGTGAAATGTTTGGATGATGAACATCAGATAATGATGGGGGCAACCCAATGAACAATTGGTTGAAAAAATTACTGTGAATTATTATGTATCAAATAAAAACCATCCATGTTGCAGGTTACATGAAGCTCAAAGAAATAATTATGTGCTTCTTAATGACTCTTTCATGCTGATTATGCATAAAGATTTTGAACGCAAATTGCACAATCGACCTTAGAACTGATGTCTCCTGAATTCGAATTGCTTAACTTGGAAATCTTAATGTGCTTACTGAACTAAGCAAATACAGGTAGCGGAATCGTTTGGACTAAGGAACTAGGATGATGCGATATAGACAAGACTTGGATTTACTTTAAGTCAAAGGAGCAAAAATTTGTTAAACTCTATCCAAAGTTGTAAGTCATGCTCTCATTCTGGCTGAAAAATAACTGTCTAGAAAATAAAAGAAAAATATGAGAAAAGGTATTGGATTTCAAGTTTAGGTATGGGTAGAAAGAAGGATTGTTAAGCAAAGGAAATTATATTGTAGAGTTCATGAGGTATAGAGAGAGCAGTTAAAACATGCAAGACAGGAGAAGCTAGGCTATTAGACACCACAAAGGACTTTAAAACAAAGAACAAAATGTTATTTAATCTTATAAAAAAAATGCAGATGAAGGAAGAACCAACACTACTCTGCATTTGGAAGGGATGGAAATAGATGGAAGGTTGTCCCATCACTAAAATAATTATTTGCTTCAATTTTTAATAAGTGATATGAAATACAGGTAAGAAGGGGTAAGGCAGCTAGCTACAGGAAATTGAAAGTCTGGATTTACTATGTTTATGGGGGAACAAATTCTGGATTTTATGCCCATTGCTGCAGTGAAATGACACTGGGTGAAAACGAAGGGCAATTTTGAGTGTAGAGTGCAGCAATGTTCTACAACAAAGAAAATTAAGACCAAAAAATTAGAAGATGTACCAACTTGTGCGCAGGTATGATTGCCTGCAATACCTGCTGAGTAATTGAAGTATTTTCCAGTCCTATACTCCTATTAATGTAGCTTGTATACGCATGTAGTAATGAAATACTTATTGTATTGATTCAGTTTTCTTGGAACAACAGATGCAACAGCTGTGTCGATGCTAAAATAGAACTAGTGATAAACATACGCTACAATTGACCAACCTCTTATGACCAGAATTCTGCTTTTGTTTGAAACAATAGAACAGTGCCTCAATACATTCTAAAAAATCCTTCAGGTGATCCCACAGAAGAAACCTGTCAAAAATTATTGAAAAGGGAAGTGACATAGAATTATTCTAGTTTATTTTTAAGCCTTGATTCAGGAATCATGAGTCATCTCCCTATGGCTTCTCACTATCACGCAGCTGAAATATTTTATTTTTCACAGTGATGATTTGTTTCCCTTCTAGACTTCAAAACTTTTCTATCTTACTGAAAATTTTTATTTCACTTGTTGGTGGATCAGTCCCTATAGTTTTAGTGAATTGCACTGGATATTTTTCACCCCGTTAATCAGAAATTTAATTGCTAAAACATTCTTCTAATCCTAAATATATATTTTGGATTATCCTTCAGTTTACCAAAGTCATATGGGAGACCCTTAGGAGATCTGTGTAGATCTCAAAATGAGACACTGTTTTTAGAGTTTGTGTCATGCAACTTTAATTGCTGTGGAATGAAAATTTTCTAATAATGCTTAACACTCTTCAGCATGAATTCTGAGCTGTTTTGTATAGAAGTCCTCATTAATAAATAAATTAATGTGCACGTAACACCTCTAAAATACCTGTGAGAAGTAGATAAGTGTATTAAAGAGCAAATCTCATCCATAGGAGAGTGGTTATCGGGTTGTAGGAACAGAGAGGGAATAAGTTATATACTCTGAATAAGCCCTTCAGTGCAAGTAGGAAACCAGTAAAGGCTTATACCTTAAGAAGAGAGTTAGAGTGAGACATAAATGACTGAGAAGGTGGTGGAGCAACTTCAAGGACAGTAATCCTGAAGAGGTTAATCGTTCAGACACTTCAAGAAGCAATACATTTTACAGTTCATGTACGTTGTTTCTGAGTCTTCTCTTATCACAGGTGAAGAACATTAACTTGAATGAGCTATTAATTGATAAACATGGTAGAATCAAGTTGGTCTTGATGAAATGTAACATTGCCTTAGGAAAGGATAGACAGGTTTGGAACAGATCAACTACTGAGATCCTTTCCAACTAAAATATTTTTAAGAGTCTATGACTGTATAATAAGACACTATCTGTCTATATGACATATGCACCTGTGTAAAGTATTTTCTCAATGATTGTCATTTTTTCAAATTTTTCCAAAGCTTTTGATATTCCCAATTAAATTTTAATATTCCTAGTTAATTTTCACTTACATGTAGACAAACTGTATATGTATAAACTGCCAGCAATGTCAACAGTACCTTTGGAAACTTTAATCTGTATAGTGATTTGTGGGGAGTATCGTGTAGATATTTGGAAAGGATGTTAAGATTTCTGTTAATTATATGTTTCTAGGAATTATACGTACTTGCCAATTTTGTTATCAAATTTAAAAATTTGGCAACCCAACTACCAAGAATCATATTAATAATTTGAAGACCATACACACAAATTTCAAGCCCACTACAGAAATAACGTGTAGAATATCTTCACAAGTTTCTTATAGAAGTGTAGGGTGAGATTAAAGTGTCAGACCTTAACAAGGGAAAGTACAGCTCTTTTTCTACATTTTTTTCCTAAAGATGAAGGTAAAGTTAGTAACTTATAGTTTTTGCCTGTCTAGTTTGATGTGGGGTGGAAATGCAAAAGCAACTGGTTAGTAGTAAGCAGTTCTACAGTAGCTTCATGTTTGAAGGACTACTACTCTTTCTAGATTGTAGAAAACCAGAAAAAACTCAAAGAAAATCTTTATTGAGGAAGATAAGGTTGTTTCGAACCTGGAAGTTAAGTATGAGGTTTATGCCATGCAGCCAAAGACATAATATTCTGGCTTTGCAGAACAGCTCGTCCTGTTGGGGAGGGTTCCTTGTGTTTGTGTGAATGTGGGTAACACAAGGAAAAAGATGCAATGATTTTCAAGGACTCAACCTTGCAAGTAGGATATGATGGTCTTCCAGAAACTGGAACACAGCAAAAAGTATAGTTTTGTCTTTTTTGTCTCTCATTACTGGAAGCACTAGTTCAGATTTTGTCTCAGGCCTCACGAATTCATCTTTCCTCTGCTTCCTGTGAGATTACCTGCACATCACAGCATGCTGTGATTTACATCAGTTATGTCTCCTTTTGTCTTCTCATCTGCTGTTCACAAATTGTGCCCTTGTCTTTTGTCAACCGGCTGTACTTTGCTAATCACCTTTGCTTCTGTGAACCTCTGTGAGTAGTCATCAATACTTGCAAGTTTTCCGTGAGATCTTACCGTGACATAGGCAGAGTCTTGTCCTTTGTTGTGCTTGTAATTTCCAGTTCTGCTCAAGAGACTGTGCGATGTGGTGGAAGGAGTGCAGACCACGATTCAAACAACATTCACACAAAAAGGAAAAATGAAGGTTAGTGTATTGATTATACAAGTCAGCTTCCAACAGTGATGGAATCTTGTAACTCACAGAAGTTAGGAGAGACTGGACAAAGTCAGCAGACCACTAATGATATTATATCTATATTAGTGGCTTGAAGGTGGCACTGATTAGAGAACATGTTAAAAAGCCCCCTCTCCCCTTGCCATTTCTATCCTTTGCTATCAGATTTCAAGTCATTCTTCTCCACTGAATACTCACTCTTTCTTTAGTTTCCTGATACAGGTGGCTACCATTTGTAGAGCTATCAATTTCTTTGCCCGTTTTAAAGCAGCAATTATTTATGCCAGTCCCTGCTTATCATCTTCTTTATTCATTTAGACAAGAACAGCTACAAAACATTTTAAACAACTTGAGATAAAGGTTAAGCTTAAAAATCATATGTTATCATGCACAGCTTCAAAATAATGGTTTAAACCTGCTTCAACACAATGTTCCAAAATCATGTCTTTAATGTGCATTTAATTTGTGCCACTCTTTCAGATATAAAAAATGTGAAAACATGAAACAAGGTAAAAAGCTATGGCTCATAAAGAAAATAATCTGCAGTAGTGTAGAAGGTAAATGTTGCACTTATTTTTTCTAGTCTTCATGTGCAAGATCATACAGAATTGGAAAACACACCCTTTTTTGGATGACTTTTATGACTATGTGTTTTAATAGTAGCATGTATCAGTGACATATGTCTTACTAAAGAAATGTGATTGTTGGAAGTTCTGCATTTATCTTTCAAATAATTTTAGAAGTTTTTGCATTAGAATTGATGGTACACTCACAGCTCTTGCTACAAAAAATAAATTATCACTACATGTCTTGCTATTGAAATAAAATAGATCACTTAGCCATTCACAATTTGCCACGGGATGCTCTCCAGATGTGCTGCATCTGAATTTCTCTGAATTTTCACTTGAATACTATGAAGTTAATCTGTTGTTTAGCACACCAAAAGAATTGTTAAATATCTGCTAAATATTGTACCAGTTCACAGTGTTCTGGTGTAAGGATTTTTTTTCTTCTCTTTTTCCCCTCTCTCTATTCCACTGATCTTTAACAATACCCCACTGTTGCAATGCTGTTCTTTTTCCTCCTTCAAAGTATAATTTTATGCTAATCCTTGGGCTGTTGAAGAGGGCATTAGCTTTCATCTCATTTTCTGATTTGTTGTGCTAGGGAAACTTTGTTACTTACAACCTGGCACAACCTGAACTTTCCACAAACTTAGTTTTTGTTTCCACAAACCTATTGCTTCCATATTTAAATATATTTTTTTTTTTTTTGGTTTGGTAGAGATTACATAATAAGCATACATTGTCCTTCTGCCTTCTGTATATCTCACAATTCAATTGCTGAGAGGACTGAACTTTCAACTCTATGTTGGAATACGGCCCAGATTCTGGATTTCAAAGCAACTAAAAGGAAGACAATCATTAAAACAATGCTCACTCAAATCCCAGTTCAAATAATCTTAAAGTCTATGCAAAACACGAATGCTGACCTCACAGATCTTCCCAACCTCCAGAATAGTTTACAAAGCTCTGAAAACACTTGCAAATTATTTCTGAAACTTTTTTTGGAGGGCGGGAGGCAAAATATCCCCTGGTTGCTATTAGTGTTGCCTAAATCCTGTGGAAATATTCAGAGCTTCCTGGTGTATTCAACAATTCAGAAAAATGGCTCATCATATCAGTTTAGTTCAGTCTGCATGATTGCTTGTTTGCTTAGTCCCCACTTACTTTTTTCAGGTTCACTATCAGGCTAGACAGCTCTGCCAACTAAAAAAGACACGCTTTTTTCAAACTATTGATCTCTGTTGCTCTTCCAAATCCTATAGTATTGGCTCTTAGGATTACTATAATGCTATAATCATTCTGTTAAGGATTCAGATTTGTGGTGGGCTAAAAGATGGTAACATCAAAAGGATTGAAATGCCCTTGAAGCAATCAATTTTTGTTCATCAAATACAAATGCTGAGAGGCTGCTTTCAGCTAATAATTTATAACTGAATTAATGACACATGGCTTCCGCCAGTAATGGTCTCCTCTCTGGATCTTTTTTTTCCCTTTCTGTGATCTGATTTCATATTCTGGGAAAGGAAATCAGAACGGTAAAGAATTTAATCAGAAATGGGGACTGCCTGAAGTTAAAAGCTTAGCTTCCTTGCTTCAGATTGAGTGCTGCTGAAATCTTTATCTTTCAGTTTTGGCACGCTTGTATTTTTAAGCCAATCCTACTCATGTGGAATTGTATTTCCACCTTTTTATACTACAAAAGAAAAATCACTGAGTTGTGGGAAGCATCTTGCAAATCTTTTCAGTAAGTGCCTTGCATGTGCAGGTCTTCAAACTTTTCAGTTAATGAGAAAATTTCCATATTAACAGAATGGTACAAAAAGTGGGTGTAGGTAATCCACCTTTTCTCACTCCAGCCTTCTTCTCTTTTCTGCTTCTATGCTGGATTCTGGCAACAGGTTCAGAGTAAAACTGCCACTTTTGCAGTTTAAAACAAACACTTATTTCCTGTCACAGCCTTGTTTCTCCTTTTCTATTTTTCTGATGATTAGAGATGAGTCTAGTTGTTCAGAAAGGCTGTTGAAAACTCTGGCAACTTCTTTCCCTTTCCTTTTCTTCTCGCTGAATTTTGTGTGGAAAGAGGAATATGCCCCAGTCTTACCATCTGTCAAAACATTCTGAACAAGATTGTCATTAAGAAGCCAACACCAGAGAGGGTTAGAGAATGTGGGGGAGGACAGGGAGAAAGAAAGGAACAAAAATCTTTCTAGAGGAAAAATCATACACCTGAATATTGAACATCTGCATAAACTGATCTCAGCTTTATGGTTTCTCTCCTCTGCTAAACTGATTAAGGACGACCTAGTTAACACCAGCTGTGTGACAAAGTTGCTCTGTGACGTTGTTCTACTGTGGTGTCAGGTATATCAGTTAGTGTGTGGTGGTGGTTATGCAGGGGAAAATTTGTTGTTGCAGAAGGGAAAAAATAACCATAATATGAGCTTTAGGAATGAAGTATCTCATTAATCTAGTTACTACCTCTTCCCATCTCTTTCTGTGAAACAGAGACATTCAAAATCTCTGAAGTAACTTCTTAAGGGTCACTTATACTTTTCTTACATGTATGATGTTGCAAGATTTACAAGTAATCTTGGGTCTATAAATTATTAGCAAAAATAGCAGGTAGGTTGTTGTGTTCTTTAAGTCTTATAGGTAACTATAGATATGTTTCCTTTCATACTAACCACCTGCTCTTGTCCAAATAATCCTTTTTTCCATGTCTTTTCTCCTATTGTCGTTCACCATCTCTTCCGTCTTCCCCAAATCCCCTGCAGCTTATAATTGGTTTACAAATGGATCAAGTTACTTATGTTTAATAGCTGAAAGTACTTACTCTGCATAATTATGTTATAGTAATTTATACCAAATTAATACTAAATATTAATTTGTAGCAAGTCTTCAACATAGGCCTTGCATCAAAACTTATCTGTTGTGCTTGTTTATTAAAAGTGTATGTGGTATAGATATCATTTGAATATTGCTGAGCTTCTTGACATATCAGCTGCTTTTCAGAATTTTAGGACATTTAATATGGAATTTACAAAACATGTAGAACCAGGCTCAAGGCAGAACAAAAATGCCTAACTAAAACTGAAATAGGTGAGTAGAAACAAAAAAGCATGCATTGCATAAGTAAGGAAAGCAAGAATACAGTAATGTAAGCTAACGTATTCATGCAAGAAATCTCCATACCAGATTTGACTAGCACACACATCTTCAGTATCTGAATTTCTTAAATCTCGATTAGAAAAAAATAGCTAAAATTTTGCAAGATGTTTAGCACCTCAAATGAACCGAAGCTAAGCCTTGTACAAGACCTTGCAAAATCAGATCAACAGATGAAAACCAAACACAACCCGAACATTTTTAAACATTACATCAAAAATAGACATTAAAAGTTGAAAGTAGGAACACAAGCACTGCCTTGCAAAGTACTCATACTTGATAAGGTTTGAAAAAGCAATGTAGTTTTAAAAATGTTTCCCATAAAATGAGATTTATTCCAAATAAAAGTTACAAAATAACTGAAGAACCGTAATAAAAATGATCAATGAAAAAAGCTTTTAAAATAATTGAAAACATTGTAACATTAAGCTTTATGACAATAACGCTCTTTTCCTTCACACAATCTATGGCAGGGGAAATTTTGTTTTAAATCCGCTCCCACTCTGCAGTTTAATGCAGTTCAAATACCTTCACTACTGAGAATGGAGCAAAGACATAATTTCTCTTTATAGAAGTACCTGATGGTCCCAAAGCTCCTTTGTGACAAATACCTGGACCTTCTCTAATTTTGTCTTCGAAATATTCAGGGGTTTCCACTTTCTCTTTCTCCCTTGCTGTTGTCTTCTGTTTGCTTCTCAGTGTTTCAGCTGAGATGAAGATATGGTAGAAGTCATACCTCATTTACAGACGTGCAGAAGAGGCCCCAAAGGGTGGACTCTCAAGAGGCCTCAAAGACATGAAACAACATTTGGCTCCAGAACAAAAGAGAGAAATGTCTGTTTCTTCAGAGGGATGTTCCATGCTTCTGGGTTCCTTTTATTGTGCAGGATGTCAGGTCATATTTTGCCTCCTTACTTGACTCTCAGGGCTTACAATACCATAGGACAATGCTGAGAATGATTACGGTTGCAGCCTTCTCCAGACACAGGAATTGTTAGCAGTTGCTGCAGCAGCAAAGTAAGATGTGGACAGCAAAAGGCCTATAGCCATCACTACGCCCAAGCTGGAGTCCTGGAAAAGCCACTGTGATTGCAGGAGATAACCCCTTCCACAAACAGCAAGTCTGGCTCCCCAAGGCTGTCCTCTTTCCACTTTTTATTACAGGAGCAGCCCTATCTTGAGTCCTCAGAGCTGCAGAAGGAAATGTTGCCATACTACCAGAAGCTGGCTCCAATTATTAGCCTTTAACTGAGAGGTATGAAGATGCCGAAGTACTGTCATTCTACAGACACATGGGTATGAACTTGAAATCTGCATCTAACTTCAATAGGATGGTTCACATGCCTCAAGTTCAGTTAGTGTGTAGCTTCCTGCCGGAAGAGCACTCATAAAACTTCTGAGTACTTCAATGACTTTGGGGGCAATGGACCACCGAGTGCTAGGAGGTACATTCTGTCTGAAGGCAGAAGAAAAGCATTCAAAACAACTTCATTAGTAAGACAGTAAAAGTACTTGAATTTGCTGTTTATCTCAGAAGTTCCTAGAGCTGTTGTTAACCAGGTTACTGTCTCAGTGACACTTAAATCTGTGTTATTTGTGATCTTCAGAAGTAGATAGCTTATAAACCAGACATCACCCTAGTAGGGCAGTACACAACGTTCTTCCTGTCTTGATCAGGATTGTGAGCAGGTGTTTCACACTTGTCAGTTAATTCACACAACCAAAATTGTCGTTGAGAGAAACCTTTAAAACTTTTTCACAAACCCTGTTTGGCAGTAAATGGCCCCAGAGGTTATAGTTGGTATCTAGAAGCTATAACTGACTTCAAAAGTGTTAGTAAAACACCTTTTTACTTCTTGGTTGGCCTTTGAAAAGCAAGAGAAAGGGAAATGCTGTATACGAGATACATGATGATGTTCAATAGCTCTTTGAAGTTTCATCTGCTAGACCAGGTCCATAACAACCTTTCTTTAGCCTGCAATAGGCATCCTTGGTCTGAAGAGGGAGAACGAGAAATGCTGAGGACATGTATTCAGCTTTATGTTAAGGCTGAGGTCCAGTCACTAGCACTAGAGGGCACAATCCTTTCCTCTTGGGTTAGGGTCATGTAGGAAATCCTACATCTGCTCAGTCAGCCCCAGGTAAGAAGGAAATGTTCACACTCCTACCTTTGCTGTATGATATGTTCATGACTGTAAGTAGCTATGAAAGCTTTCATTCAACAGTCTGATTTTATTTGTTTGGGAAGAAACCAGGAAAGATCTTAAATATCTACCAGGTTGCTTACATTTTTGTACTTGTCAGGATCTGCAAAGCATCCTGTTGTCTCAGATAAATGAATATGGGTTCATACAGGCTCATATTTGTTAGGCAAAATAAAACAATTGCTGTTTTACTTCTTCCCATCTTTGTTGTGTATAATCTAAAATAAAATGCCTTTATTTTCAGAAGGATGACCTATCTCTAGAACTTTTTCATCATGTGTAACAAAAAACTCAGAACTTTCTCATCTAGTAATGATAGCAAGGACCTATTATTTGGTGGAAAAAATATATCTAAGCTTTAAGACATAATCGATAACCCAACTCAGATATAAGATCTGGGTAAAAATGTGAAGTAAATGATATTCATTGTTTCAAAAATTTCAACATTTTTGTGGTTCTTAAGTTTTTCTAGTCATATACCCAACAAATTAAGAGAGATGGTTTAGTCTCATATTTCTTTCACATTGACATCAGCAGAACAGCGTGAAGTTAACATACTGAGAATACAAAATGTGGGGCCTTTCTCTAAAAAATACATGACACCTTTCCCCATCAAATTAGCTCTTTGACTATATTTTGCATCTGATTTGGGTGGAAGTCAATATTAATGCAGAGTCTGGTAAGTTTCTGAACAGCCATGATTCAGCAAAGGAAGCATCATTTATCTCAGCACTAGTTATGAAATGAGGGACAGGGTGTGCGTGATGTAATGTTCTGTCATATGAGATGGAGTCTGTCAGAGTGACCTGAGCATCTCCTTGTGTGCCTCTCATTTTTTCACCCATCAGTAGAACTTGACATGTTTGGTTGCAACATATCCCTGCTTTGTAAAGCAAACTACGTGCGTCTGAAAGCCAACTCAATGCAGGGCTTAAATCCTCCTGATAGCACATTAAAAACCACCAGCATGGGTCTGATTTTCCAGCTTGCTTGCATTTGTTCTGAGTTATTTTTACAAGGATCTCTACACACTGAGTTCATTCTTTGTATTTTTTCTATTGATTTAGTATCTTTTAGGCTCTTTGTTTAACTGCATTTCCTCGTGTTTTCCCTTTTAATCTTTGTAAACTTAGATCTTCCTGAGGTTATGGCACTATGTTTGTTGTCACTTCTTGTCATGTGATATTTATCTAGCTGTGACTGTAATACTGCTGGTGTTTCTGAAATGGCACTGGGCTCCTCTGTTATCTTTCTGCAGGTGTTGGATTTGCCAATCTCAGAGAAGTTTGGAATCCTCAGTAATTGCTGATAGTCTTTAAAACCTACAATCTGGGATTTTCCCAGAAAGTTTACCTCCTGATAAACTTGTTTCTTGTTACAGAATGAAAACATATCTAAAAATTAAGAGGAGAAAAATAGCTCACTAAATCTTTTTCTGCTTGTTTGGTTAAAACAATTGCACATTTCAAATCCTAAAATGCAAAAAGAAATAATCAATATAGCAACTTGAAACTTAAGCATACTGTTAGTGGCCAGGGTTTTTTTGCCAGCGAATATAATTCATCTTCCCAAGGTTCTGTCTTCAAATTATTATGGACGGTCTGGCTCATCAGAGTTCATCACTTTAAAAAAGGTCTGGCTCCTCAACATGAAGAGTTTATGCAAGGGAAGGCATTTTAAAGCCTTCACCTTTCATTAAAAGTAAGATGTCTTACAGAATTAAACCTTGTGTGTTTCTTTTTCTGAAGTGTACATGGAAACTTGTAAGTAAGACAACCCAAGGAAAAAGTGAAAATTATTCACTTACAAGACCTGACCTTCATCTAGAGTTTGAACAAAATGTAATCTTGGAGATATCTAGAAGTGGTTGTTTAATTGTGGCTATATTCTGCTGGAGCTGAACTTACTGCTGGTTTTGCAGCAGACAGAAATCTATTATGTACTCAGAACAATAGGCTTCTCTTCTACTTTTTTGATGCCTGAAAATATAGAAGAAGCAGCAAAATTTACCCACATTGAAAACTTCACTGAAGAGGAAAGAGAAAAAACTTCCCAACAGTGCTGTTTTGAAATAGACTGACCTTCTTCAATAGTTTCCAAACATCAAAGGATTGTATACTCTGTCTGCAAGTGGGTTTTCTGAATAAATTACTATTTCACTCATCTCTCCATGATCTATTTTTAGGTTTTCGGAGACTTTTGAAAGCAAAAGTATTTTTTTTTTTTTACTTGGTTTGGATCATATGGTTTGGTTTGGAAGCTTGCAGCACTTTATTACTGCCTGATACATTCTCACACAATTACCCTTCCAACAAATTCATCCTTGCTGGAACTTACTTCTTAGGCATTCCTCCAGTGCCCCTTGCACTCGTGGACATCCGTATACTCTGCTGATCAAAGAACATTCTTCTCCATCCACTTATCAAATGGTTTATTTTTACATAATGTGCCTGTTGACACTGCAGCTGTTTTATTGAACTAGGGAGGGGAGAAATGTTGAGTAGAGAAGATGAAGTTAAAGTTGAGCAGAACTTTTTTACAAGTAGTTGCAGCACTGTGCTTTTTGGGGGTTACTGTCGTCAGTGGGATTATCGTCTTCAGCTAAGTTGTTTACCTGTGTAGCAGCCTTACATCACAAGTGAGGTGTCTGTTGGATCCTGTTTTAATAGAACTACCCGCTGCTTTGCTGGACCTGAGCTCCCTACTTTATAGTGCACTATTTCCCTACATAAATTTGAATTTTATGCAAATTCAGTGAAAAAATGTGCCTTCTTTTTTGGATAACACACTTTACACTGATATTTGCCAATATTTGCCAATATGTCTGGAAAACAATCTTCAGATAGCTGTAACAAACCTTTTTGGATGAAGACTGTATAGACCTGAATAAAAACATATAGGCTTTTATTATTATTAATTTGGCTGCAGGTAGATCTGGTTTGCTCTATTGGCAATAACATATAAGTAGGCTTTTGTGGTATCTCTTCCGCTTAAGGCATTTTAATTTACAACCTTTTAATCTTGAAATATTTATTCCATACTCATCGTTACGCTGTGAGGGATTGTAATACTAAAAGCAAAGGTAACTTTCTCTCAGCTGCCTGGATCTCTGAAGTAAGCAAAGTAGGTCTCTGTTCCTCTCAAAAGTTTTCTTGTAGAAGTGGTGTAAACTGGACCGATTTCTGAACTCACCATACCTCTGCCATGGCCCAGTCCCTGCAAAATTTCCATTTCTTTTAAAATCATAGGATCAGATTTGTAGTACAGAACACAACCTGTGAATCACTTGCATTGTTCTGTCTGACTTCCACTATTTATGAAGCACATAGGCATAAAATAGAGTTTCTTCTCGCTCTGCTGTCAGGAAGTTACTGGGACTAATCTATAGATCAAGGATGCACCTTCTCCTCCCCATGAAACATGAATACCTTTGCTATTTTTAGAGAAGTTTCCATTTCATTCACCTCCTTTTATAAAAATTGGATTAAAACCACTTCCCAGTACAGCCAGGTTTTTTGTGTTAAGTATGAGTTTCTAAAGTGTTTTTACTTTTTAATAATACCAAGTGCTATCACCCCACAGGCAATTCTAGTTAGAAACAGAGGAATGTTTTACAGCTTTATGGATATACAGCCTGAAGTATGCAGTTGTCTTTTAAAAGTTTTAAGCGGTTGATTTCTACATTCTACGTGTATTCCTCTTGCAGTTACTTACTTCAGCCTCACGGAAATACCACTCTCCATTAATCTTTCGTCTTTGATCCTGTGGTACAGCTCTGGTACCACCTGTGTCTCACACCAATGACTCCTTCAGCAAGAGGTTGCTGGCACGCAGCAGAGGGAACAGGCATAGTCCTTCAGGCTCCCATCTCCTTGCACAAGATTCCTGCTAACTCTTATGAGATGATGCATGTAAGAATTAACTGGCTGAAATTATCAAACTTCATTTCAGCAGTCCTTCTTGAAAGTGAGGAAGGGAAGCTGATGTCTCTCCTACTCCAGGCTGAGCAAGAAGAGAGAAGGCCTCTGTGGCAGTCACCCATGTGGTTGGCTTCTCTGTTGCCCACGCCTTTGGAGCAGGATGGATGTTCTTTAAGACAATACCTTTCTGTGAAACAGGAGCTATTCTTCTCTCTCTCTTCGTCATTCCACCTCCCTGTGCTATTGCCTTTTGGTTTATGTCTGAGCTTGAAAGAGACGCAAAAACTGGTGAGAGTAGTGTGTCACTTCAGGCACTTCTGCCTTTGAGGGGATTTTGTTACCCTGCAAGGCAGTGCAGCTGCAGCTTCACCAGCACAATGTCCAGCTGTTGTGTAAGTTCAAGTAATTTCTCTTGCTTCCATGACCCATTTCTCTATCTCCACACCTGGTTTGGGGCTCCAGGGCTCCCTTCAGCCCTTCCTGCTGCCTAGGGGCATCTTGTGGTGAAGTTATCGAGCTCCCTTCTCCAGAGCTACAGCCCTAGGGCTCACACAAGGGGAAAACTCACAGAGAGATGGATATAATTTTATCCAGCACAGACTGGCAAATGCCTCTTTGGCAGCACTCAGTAGATCTTTGTCAGCTTCTCTTCATCAGCTTAGCACAGGAACGAAGTATTGGTGTCATTGCAAACACCATTAGAGGCAGGCAGAATCCGAGTATGGAATTCTGGTGTGGGCAAGTGTCTTTATCCCTTGCCTGTCTCAGTTTCTTACCTGTAAAATGCTGATATAACAGAAAGACTGCTGTCAGTATAGCTATGCTACTTTCAAATCTGAGCAGCTTCACATTCGTTACTTCAGGCTATTTATCTGGCCTTGACTCCTGTTAATATATAAGTTAACAAACTTGTAGCACATATTTTGAAGCCTGCAATTAGTCAGACCTTTGGTTTTCTGGCTGACCAGAATGGTGGCTAAACTTTTCTGTGTTCATACATTATTTTGTTACTCAATCAATCACTTTTTCTCCCTGCAGAATGTAACCTACTCAAATAACTGTGACTATACATACATAATTGCAAAGTCAAAATAAAAGCCTAGAGCATATGGAAATGATCGGAATATGGTGTAATAGCAGCAATGCCATTTACTGTATATAATCAATTTAGCACACCAATAAATACATACATATATAAACCTCTGACAAGCACAATAGTCTTTTCTATAAAACTTTTCATTTAAATTCTGGTGCCATTGTTTTGGAATAAATTTTCTTGTCACAAAGATATGGCTTTTTATTTGATTCAGTCTTATTGCATCATTAAAATATTGGTATCTTTTATGTTTTGCAAACATTTGTGGACACACCATTAACCAACATAAAACACAATGCAGTAACAAATGCCTGTTTTATGACTGCTGTCAGACTATATATTCTCTAATGGTCTAACATTATCAGCAATCTAAGCCTAAATTATCACAACTAAAAGTCTATGAAATACAAGACACATATATAATCTCCAGGAGTCAATGTATTGAAACATTAGAATTAAAGGTAGAGGCAATCAATTCAGCCAAAAATGTAGTTTTGCAGAGGAATTTTTCATTCAAGTAGGAAAAAGGAAAAGGAAGGAAGAAGCAAGTTATTTTCAAAAAGATCACTCATATCCGAAGAAGATATAATTTCTCTGGGCAGTTATATGCTGTCAGCAGAAGGAAGGAAAAAGGTGAGGGAGAGATAAAGAATTTGATAAAGGTACAGTCCTTATGTCTTTATTGCTTTTATTTTAAATGCTTTTTAATCAGTGAAATTGTTCCATTACCTGTTCATAAGATTGATTTGTGTTGTTCCCTGACATTTTTTATTTGACCTGAGAATTTTACTGCGTGTCTATAGAAGCAGAAGAATTTCAGACAAGGATGATAAATTGCTAACAACATATGGTTCATTCCAAGTTGTGTGAAAATACTCTCTGTGCTGCTGGAGAATGCAATTAATGAAAGAGTATCAGGGACTCTAGATAAAGGTAATGATAAAGTCTAAGGTGTTTTGTTGTGTATGGTGTGGATGGTGCAGTAAGCAGTGAACACATAGAAAGAATGAATTTGCCTTTTGCATGATGACCATTTAAAAGGTTTTTTTACATCTCCTGTGTAAACCTGAGAAATGAACTTTTTCTTTTGGTTGTCTTCTCTTCTAAAGGTGATGACAAAATCAATTTAATTGGCTTAGAATGACAATATTAATCACAAAAGTCTGTCAAAATACACAATGGCAATATATATATTGGAGAAGCATTTTGGCAGAATACGTGTTTTATTATGAATATCCCTTTTATTGTAGTCTTTGACAACAACAGTTTAAAGGGTAAAGAGAGCTCTGAAATCTCAGCACAACAGACAGACAATGTCGAGTGAAAAGAAGCAGGGAGGAAGAAAAGCAAACAACGTTGAAAGAAAGTGTCCAGACTCTCAAAACCGTTCCTAATCAAACAGCAAAGGAACTGAGATTTAGTGAGATTCTAAAGTATGCTATTTACTCTCCATCAAAAGATTTGTAAGGTTTTTTTAACTTTCCTTTCTAAACTAAAAAGGTAGAAGGCACACAAAAGTCTGCTACCTAAGATGGTTTCAAAATACAAAGGTCCTGTGTTTAGTTTACTTTTTGGATTAGATGTGTCAGTTCCAACAACCCCAACTAACCTATGCTTTCGCCTATCCTCTGTGTCGCTTGTCCTTTTTACAGAGATTATACCTCATCTATTAGGCTCTTTCTTAGTTTTGTTCCCACTGCTTTCATAGATTTTCTCCAAACACTTCGCCACTTTTGAAGATCTACATTCTTTGTCATTTGTTCATTGTCTTCTAATGAAAGTATTGGATCTGTTTATGGAATACTAATTAAACCCTCTACACCCCTTTTCCTTTGGAAATGAAATGGAAATATTTTCCATTGACTCAAAGAAAAATAAGTGGCACGGAGCTGATTTATCTTATTCACATTGTAATTTGCTAGGCATCCTCTTCTTGTCTGATTCCATTTTTAAGACTATGAGAGTAATCAGCATTTAGGAAACATTTTTCTATATATGTTTACCTTTTCCTGATTACCCCAGTAAATACAATTTCTGTAGGGAAACTACAGACACAGTGTTCGATATCCCCCTATACCAGACGCTTGCAAACTGCGTTTATGTAAACTCTCTTGAATTGGTGATGTAATACTTATTCGAGTAAGGACTGCTTGCCCAAGAAAGGATTTTCAGGCTCAAGCTCTACCTTAATATTCTCCACTTTCACCAGGCAATTATCTCACCCTCCTGAGCAGATTACAAATTATGCAAAACTATAAACAAGGTTGAAAGGGCAAGAGCATAATAGAGGTAATGTATGAAGTATGCATCTTGCTATTAGAATACTTAAAAGCAAAACGACTTACAATTTGGTTATAGCGTAGTAATATTGTGAAGGTGAGAAGACAATCCTTTGCTGTCTTGAATATCACATCTGAAACTTTCAAAATGTGAAGAGAAAATAAACAGGTAAGAAGCAGAGGCATTCTGTGTGCTACGTGCTAACATGGGCATCATTTTTTGTAACTTAAAAAATAAAATCACAATATACAAACTACAAAAGTTAATCGATAAGAAAAAATACTTTCTATTTCACTTTCCACAGGTACACAAGCTTCTCTTTGTGCTGTTCTTTAAAAGACTGTGATTAATTCAGAGTGAAATTGAATGGGTGTGAATTTTGGGAAAGCAATGATACTAGCAAATGAAAATTGAAGTTTTTATGTTGTGGCATTGCAGAAATATTTTTTGATCCTTTTACATCTGCTGATGAATAAAAATGTGAGGATATTTGTTGGAAATATTGCTGAAGAAAAATGGGTTGTTTCACTGATTGATGAACTTCTTAAATTGGATACAATGACAGAAACAACTTTGAGAAGAATTAAACTGAACATAGTACTGGTGAGTGACCAGAGAGAAAAACGGATTTGTGAAAACTAGTGAGGAGGACCTTAGCAAGGAAGCTGCTGCAAATATACTTACAACTAATCATCAGGCAAATAGAAATGTTTCATTTTTTCATTCTTATTTTTAAATAAAAAATATGTCCTTTCTTGAGTAACTGAAGCTCAAGTTCAACTCAGCTAAAGGCAGATTTGAGAAGAGACTGTTGTCCTTTCTTTCAATTTACTAATCCAGAATCAGTCTTTGATAACTCATCTTGCAATAGCAGAAACTTCCACAGTAATTCTCAGAGGGGAAAAAATGTGGTGTTGGTCTAATATGCTCTGAGTTAAAGGTACTGTTCATAAATGTTTTTTATTTCTTCTGGACGCTTTCCGCGATACTGTTGTACAGATTGGATTGCATGCATAAAATTGCACGCATTAGATCTTCTAACACAAATCTACATTTTTGCATTTACATCTTTTTAAAACAGAGCTTTTGAGAAAAGTTCAGGGTTCTTAATGCTTTTACTCAGGTGTAGGGAAGTCAGTTCAAAGACTATACCCTGCTAATTAATACAGT
This sequence comes from Neomorphus geoffroyi, assembly GCA_033558235.1. NCBI lineage: Eukaryota > Metazoa > Chordata > Aves > Cuculiformes > Neomorphidae > Neomorphus > Neomorphus geoffroyi. Next base: position 23,492,865 of record JAUMJM010000053.1, on the reverse strand, counting down.
ATGGGGCAATTTATCTTTTCGGTGTGAACAGTTTTCCTTGGCTAATTCTGGCCATTTCTGGGTGAACTGCTCTGCAGTACAGGAAAGAAATGGCAAATAGTTTCATCATAACTTGGTGGAATATTACTTTATTTGTATACATTTCATTGTATTGTCAGTGCAAAAAAGTGAGCATTACTTTAGTTTTTCAATACACAGTGTTAGGCTAATGACACTACTTGGTCTGTATGCTTAATCCTTTCAGTGGTATAATAGCATTTCTCTTCCTCTTTTTGTTACAACACCATTCCAGAACACTATTGAACAATTTTCTTCCTCTCATCTGAAATTATTTTGTTTGAACATGCTTTAAAACATAATTTTACTTGAGACGTGCTGATGGAGACATAAAAATTAAACCAAAACCAGTATGACTAGTTTGAATAAATATTTTGTTGAGATTTTTTTGTGTTTCTCGCCTACCTCTAAGATTTTTAAGTGCTATGGCTTAAAAGTGGCTCCTGACTTGACCATCAGCCCTTTGTTCTGAGACAAAATATTGAAATGGAGAAGTTATTCAGACTTACTGATTCTGGAAGACCTTGTAAGCAATAAAATTCATATAATTCTACTGCATTGAAAAGAAGGATGTGAATAACAGGGTCTCTGTTCTGCAGATGTGTTTCCTTTGGGTTTCTCTAACATTGGCTGCAAGAGTTTTTGAGAGACAGAATATTAGAAAAATTAGATCATTAACTACTATAAGAAGCTTTCTTTTTTTGTTTGTTCCTTTTTTGCAGTTATGTATCATCTAGTTATTTACTGTATCTTTTACAGATTACATCATTGAAAAGTAGAAACTTTTTTTTTAAAAAATTGAACAGAATGGTTGATTTATTAATACTTCTCTGGTAATAGATCCATGTGGGATCAACATACAGGGCCACAAAATGTGTCTTAACCCCTGCCATCCCAAATAAATAATATAGGAAAGTCTCAGTATGACAATCCCAAATAACATACCACCAGCAATCACATTTATATCATCTCTGACTAAAAATATCTGATTTTAACCTAGCTGTCATAAGGAGAAGCTCTTTCAGATCTGGAGTGAAGATGATATAAAATGTATTAAAATTTGCAGTAAGAAAATATAAGTTAAGTGATGGTTAAGTGATGGAAGGTACTGCATTTCATGCGGGTGTTGAAAAGAAGAGAGTCCAAATGTTGTACTGGCAAGTGGCCTTCTCATGATATATCTGGGGTCATTACATGTGGCTTTTAGACTTATTTTAGATGCTTGTTATGATTTGTTTTAAAAAGCAGAGACAGAATTAAAAGCAATTCTCTTACCAGACCCCAGTAATATTTTTTGGTTTAGACAGTATTTTGTAAAATGTTTATGAGTTTTAATGTTATAGATTATTTATTTTAAGTTATATTTTGGTGTCTTACTTCTCTTTAGCTATCTTGTTTTAAAATATGGATTGGGTTGGAATTGATTTTAAAATATTGGATTTCCTGTATTGATCTGCTGGATTTTAACATTGCAGAATTCAATGCAAAGTTCTGCTTCTGTGCATGTAAGTACTCTGCTTGTTTGTAAGGTTTATATTTCATACAGTGAAGACAAAAAGAACTGGATGAAGAGGTACTGATGCTCATTTTTTTCTCTTCAAATTCATATTGTAAAAAAGCAGTTTATTTCTTTTGGGACTGCAGTTGTTCTTGAAAGTGTGATGCTCCTTGAGGTCTTGGAATTTTCCCTAAATCTTGTTTTGTGCTCAGCTTTCTCACTACAAAATACGTGTTTGTGGCGTGACATTTCTTCTGTGACTATCAGATTGGTCCTTTATTCCAAATATTTGCTGTATTCTCATCCAAGCTTCTCGCTGTCATAGACTTTCTGTGAATATTCTGTAGAAGAACAGTTTATGTATCGCTGCCTATTATTGCACAGTATAAAAAGCTTGCTATCACTGTGGCGTGTGATCTGGCACTATGACATTACAGTCTGAGAAAAAGCTTATACTTTTTTATGTTCTCAGACGTACCTGTATATTCCTGTGACAAGCACTCAGCTAAAAAAGAGCAAATCAACATCACACCGAGGACCTTTTTACTTAAAGGAGGAAAACAAACGTTCAGCCCCCCAAATAACCTTCAAATACTCTGTCTGTCCAAAGAAAACGATGCTCTGTAAACTTTTACACTAGACCACTTAGTTTTGTATTCATCCATGTTAACTTTGACTACATAAAGGAGGTTAGGTGCCACTTCAGTTCAATCATTGTGTAAAGGAAACCTTTCAATGCTGGTTACATTTCAAGGCTTGTGAAGGGAGAAAGTTTCTAATTCAAAGAACTCTGATAGCAAAATATTTTTTTTAATAATTCTCTCTGAAATTGTGAACAGTTTTCCTATTTGCTACCAGGAATGAAGTATTAAACATTAGAAAATGAATGCTGTCTTTTTGTTAGAGAAAGATAATGCCTTGAATTTGTTAACTTATACAAAAAGAAGGAAGAGTAGCATGTTCAGAACTATAATCTCTGTCGTTTATGATGTTAGAAATTTAATTCAACTAGTCAAAATATATTTTTTTATGAACAAACCCAGTCTGTTTGATCATTTTTCTATTTCTACTATTTATACAGTGACTTCAGTTTTTAGCCTTACATTTCTTAAGGCTTTATTTTATTTAAGAGTGCAGCATACCCATCTCTGAATAAATTGCCTCCTAGAAGGTGGATGGATTGAAAAAATCTTTCATATACAATGTGAATTTGGGAACCGATGATAATAACTGAATGACTATGATAAATTAAAAATATTTTGTGATCCGTATTTTATAGGAGCTAGTATGAAGATTCATTCTCCGAGAATTGTTTAAGAAGAATTAATCATCTGCTCAACTGCTTATATGTCTGTCTTGCCTGGGTGACAGCACTGGCAACTGAAAGGCTCGGCGAGGCTGCATGAGTCCAGATGCACACAACACCTGAGAGAGCTGTAAGACTGAAGTCATAAATTGAGAATTTCAGTCTCTAAAGATTTTAAGAGACACTGACCACTTTGATCTTTAACATAATTGATTTGGATTTTCTGTCTATTTTCTATTTTAACAGTTTATGGGCTTTTGCTTTATTTTTTCTTCACTTGCACATTTACAGGTGTTGAGAATGTGGTCAACAATATTATAAGGAGAAACAGAAGTCTCATATTTCAAAAACATGACCAGAACTTTCCCAATTGAGATGCCTTATCCCAGGCGCTCAAATTCATAGTTTGAAAGGCAACACCTGTGGGCCACAAAAGGGTCATTTTGACTACTATGAAGTTCACAGATTTGATCAGAAATGTTGGAGAAAAGCCAAGAGAGAAAACTGGAAAAGCTTGGTCACTCAGCTGCATTTCTCCTAGTCAATGATTCCATGAAAAACCCAAGCATCTGCCACCTGGGAGACAGTGAAATTTGACTTACTGAGCCCTTAACTTGAACAATCCCTCTCTTCCCTTTGATATAACTTTAGTCATATCAGAGGATATACATGAGTAAAAAAAAAAATGTAATGTTTTATTAGGCAAAGGATTAGGCAAAATGTTCTTGGAACTTTATTTTTTTTTTTTTATTCAGGTGGAAGAATCAAATCTGTCTGTGAAGCTAGCTGGTTGGTCTGTAGTTTCATCTGAAATTTGACCTATGTGTAAATCGCCTCAGTAAGATAAATTGGATGACCACAGAGGTTATGAATGAATCAGGGTGGCTATACAAAAGGAAACGGCAGAGATGCTCTGGGACTATGACCTTGAGAAAACCTCAGATGTAATTTTTGGGTCAAGTGCTGCCTGAAAAAGGAGATTATATATGTGGGCAAATCAACTGTCTGCTGTCCGAGTTCTTCTGGGACTTTAGATATGCAGTGTAAGTAAATAAGATTTCATCTAAGCATCACCTTGACAGAATCGGTGTCTCCTTTTATCACAGCAAGCTGCAAATCTCTTAATTCGGATAATCTTTCACGTCAAAGAATGGCAACAATACATCTTTTTCCCAACAAGTGGAAAAAAATCTTAATTTTGATATTTTCTGAGCTGTACATAAGATTTGAGTACTCAGACTGAAATGCATGGTTCAAACCTACTTTACTGGTAACCTTTTTAATTACTGGAACGTGGCAGTTTCTGCTTTATTCAAAAAACTCATTTCACTCCTTGACATTTTTATCAATGAGGAATATTATTTGTGAACATAGAGGTAATGAAAAGTGTCCCACATTGTCCTTAGCTTATATTTGTGTAAACAAAGAAGTCTCAAACACACCATGCAGTGATCACCGAGCATTTGAACATTTCTGTAAATACCTTCAGCCACCCCAGCCAGCTTGCTAGGGTGGGATTTTGCTTTTCCAGACAGTTTGATGGCCTGATTTTACCCTTAATGTAAATCAACAGACAAATGGCAGTGAACTAAGAGTTTTGAAAATAAGCGCGTGTTCATCAAAGTCATTCTGGTAAACAAATTGTGACAGCTCTGTCAATCATGGCAGTTCTATGTACCCTTCTCACTCCCTTCACCCTGTTCAGTCTAGTTGTCCCATGCTGTGTTTGCCTTACATCAGCACAAGGATATTGTAATGAAGGCAGACAAACCAATACACAACTGATATATTATCCAAGTAATTCCCCTGAACCAGACACCCTGTATGGCTCATGGTCAGTAAGCCAAACTGTTACTTTTCACTAAATGAGAACTAAGCCATTTTTTCCACTAAGTTGATTTAAAAAAAATGCTAATATTACAATTATTTTTATTCTTGAGCTGACTTAGAAGCTGTGTATCAAGCTCTAGCTTCGGTATACATGGAATTTTCCGTGACTGCTGCCTATATGCCTAAGTTGTGATTTTATTTTACACCTGCAAATATGCATTACTAGATACCCCATAATTTTACGCATGTAAATAGAACTCCCACAGAACCTTACTGTTTGTGCACATGGAAGCATTTGTGGGAAATTGCATACTCATTTTATAGTCTACACTCCTTTTTTTTGAAATTAGCTATGCGACAGTAAGATTGTTTCTGGCTCTGTTATATTGTAAGATTTTCAGTTTCATAAGAATATTCAGACTGAAATCAGAAAATAATTCCATTCCTTTTTCTACATGCATTCACAGTTTTCCATTTAGCTGTGAAAACAAAACAAAAAAAACCTTAAGCAGAACATCTGGGAGAACCCTCACATATATAACCATCTGTTTTCTTGATAGCTAGTTTTTCCTAGCAGTTAGGGTGGCTTCTTTTACCAATTGCCAGGCTCAAGTTTTCTGCCCTGAGGAATTGCACACCTTGCAGACAGATGTTGGTATGTCAGAATGACTCCCTCTCTTCTCTGCACATCCTCACATCCTCATGCACAAGTGTTTACAAGGGGAAGCCTTGTATGACTTTTTAACTTTGCCCCACTAGAGCCAGTGTATGAGCTATTAGTGTAGCACAGCAAAGAGCAATTTCACCAGGCGATGATCTTGTGAACTGTGGAAATGAGGCTTTCTGAGCAGTGGCCCAAGCATTACTAATTCAATGGCTGTAGAACTGTAAGCAGCGAAGCTTATTTCACCTCATGCTATAACTTGTGAGCTCCTTTAGGGTGTGGGTAAGTATGCAACTGCGGACAATAAATCGAACATTGTGCAACTGCTGTTTGACCTCCATATGTTTTGACACATTAAGAAGTCTTCTAATGTGTATTAGCGGGGACCAGGCACAGACCATGTCTCCATTCGACAAACTGGCTCTCTTCATACTTTGCAAAGTATTTAAATGGAAAAAAAGACTTGAACCTATAAATAATACCCATTTCAGAGTGACACAGCTTATCTTTTTGAACATTTAGAGCACGGATCTAGTTTGCAGTAGGGGATTTCCACTTCCTCTCCTGCTGTCTTAAGTGAATGTTGTTCCTGATATAAGCAGTGATAGATATGGGAGCTTTAGGAAAGAAATGTAAGAGCAATACCAGCAGTTGCTGGTGAGCTTGGGATAAATGGCTTCAGTACGGCTATACAGCATTTCTTGGATATTTTTCTTTATAAGAATACTGCAAGGAACAACGGGAATAGGACATTGACAGCACAGAAAAAATACAAAAATCGATATGATTCTACTGTCTTAATAGTACAAAACAGACTGACTTTTTCAACAGAGATACTTTAATACAAAAATTACTTTAAATATATTAGTATTGTGATATTTTTAATACATAAAAATACATATTATTTAATCTAGCAGAGACATGCTAACAGAATATGATTTTTTTACCTGAGAAAATATAAAAAGATGTATTTCTTTACTAAGTTTAACTAGATTTTTATCTGGAGTAATGCTTTGAGTTAATAATTTTCACATTGTGAGTATAAGCATTGTGGTACAAGACAAAACCTCATAGTCCAAACCTGCAGCTTGATCTTGTAGTTCACCTTATTTTTAAGGAAACTATAGCTATGAGTGAGCAAACATAGAAGTAACTAAGGATCTGATTCTTATTCCTGCTCAAAACATTTTTTATTGCTCCAGCATTGAGTATTAACTTGATGTGATTCAAAGTCTGAAGAACAAAAGTGTAGGTTAAAAATGATGATAATTATTCTCAGGCTGCTCTGGTTTAAGGTAGTCCAGTTGTGGCGTTCATATCCAAACTTCCTTAGCATTCTGTATTTGGGGTTTGTCTCTATTAAAATCTTCACTGATTCGGTCAGCTGTGGTGCTGTTGAGTAGAAGTTAATGGCTGAATAAAAGTTAGAAAGTTAAAGCAGCTGACTTCAATCAGTGTATTGATTCAAAGCTATACAAAAGTAACCAATTAATATTACAAAAGACCTGACTGGAATAACAATTTTTTGGAGCATGCTTCTGGGATTTGCAGTAGTGTAAATCTTGCATGTAAAATTAGTTACGTATTTTTATACTTTATTTATTGATTGCGGAGTATTTACAATATTACTTTATTTATGCCTTTTTTTCTTTAATAGCAACAGAGGATTAGCAAAATGTCAGTTACCAGAACCAGTTTTATAATATTTCATCTGGCATTCTTAGGATAGGAAGTGTGTTGTATACATAACATATAAATCCTCTAACAACTAAGACAACAACTTACCCTGTGCCCTCAGTAAAGGAGAAAAATAGGACTTACTTTATGAACTGTTAGGGCAGTAGACTAAACTAAAGGTTAGGGGAATTTCAAATAATCCCAAACGCAACGAAAGAACCAGGAAAGTTTGATTCCAAACTTTAAAAAGATGTTGCAAATTGTATTTTAAATAAGGTAGTAAGTAATTAATATTAGCAATGAACTCATCCAGTTAACCACTCAGGCCAGCAATACAAAACCTAACAGTAAGAGAGACTATTCAAAGTTCAGAAATTCAGATGAAAGTACATTTTTTTGAAGAATCTTCATTTAACTTTCTGAAGATACCATCTCTGGCACAATAAGTGCGGCAATTACTAAAGAGGCAGCAGGATGTCTGATGAGCAGAATCACTGCTTGTAGCCGACAGAACTGTATTTAATCCAAATAAGATGGAGTAAAAGTTTGGCTTATTGGAATATGCTTGTGGAGTGTGCAAACTGTTTGCTCTACTTTTAAGAATGTGTGAGTAGCATGAGAAAATGTTTAGTATTCAGAATTAAAATTGGTTTTACAGAGTTACTGGAATTTCATGGTTTTGTTCAGAAGCTTGTTTTAAGGCCTCTTTCTTTCTTGCACGTTCCTCTATTGATAACTCCCGTTGAGGACGGCAGTAGATGTAACTCAACCATCAACAGGATGCTCACAGTGCTGAGGATATCAGACAACTCTTTTAATAATAATAAAAGAAAGGTTGAGACTTCTTCATAGGCTGAAAAAATAGAAAAGTTGCTAGAACATTCTGCTGCTTCATGAGCTAGCAAAATACTAGAATCAAATTAAAAAATCCTACAAAAAGATGTAAGGTTTAGCTGCTTACTTGCAACTGTGGAAAGCTGAAAGCTGCAAAAGTCCTACTCAACAACTGCCTGACCGTGGGAGGCAGCATAAAACTGAGAGAAGGCTTTGCTTTTGGAGTTTTATAGGCCCTTCTGTTTTGTTTCTCTGTGGACTTTGGAGCATCTTGGTGTCAATAGCATGAGCAACTTGGAGCCTAATTGTTAGCCAAACACCACTGTAACTCACAAGATTCATTCCTGAGGATCTTTGTCAGCTAAGTGTTCCCAAACCATCCATAAGGGTTCAATATGTTGTCTGTGCTCTCCTCCAGCACTCCGAAGTATTGCAATGGGGATGTCTCTTGCTCTTTCTTCTAGATGCATCTGCATTGTCTTGTTAACGAGCCCCACATGGTTCCCTCAGGGGCAGCTTCCCTGGCTGTCTGTTGTGGCCTTGACCCATGTGTATTACTAGTGGGCTACTGGGAACCCTGAGGAGACAGGAACCTCAGATGTGGCCTTGCAGCACCCTCCTACACGCAGCTTCATATCGCCTCAGGAAATCCACCTCCCCTAGGTTTCCTATTTAAGGAATGAGAAATCTGGACTCACCACTGAGCACACACAAGAACCCCCACACTGTCAGGTCACCTGAAAACCTCCACTGCTCAGGTAGTCTTCCTGCCGGAAGAGTTGGTCTGTACAGTTTATACCTCCCTGATCTGCTCATTGCATCACGCATCTCAATGATGTCAGCAAACACAACCGCATGACATACGCTAATCACAACTTAATGACAACTGTATACCTTGGCCACTTGGTGTCCACAGTCCTAGTCACTGTTTGATAGCCCACCCTCAGCAAAGCAATCTGCAGTAGGTCCCAGCATTTCCCATTTTCAATACGTGCGTTCAGGCAGGAAAACAGGTATAAGCTTTATTTGCATGGGTTGTGTTTCTTTTTTTTTAAAACAAAACAAAACAAGACAAAAAGGATTTGCTGCAAAGAATCTATTTCAGCTTGCCCATTTTCCTATCCCATTCTCTGCAGTTGTAACGCAGACATGAGGCAGAGGGGAAAACTGCCTTGATATCAGAGAAGCACGGGGCTCATGTAGCTTAGTCTGGAAACACACACTTTGAACCACTTCAGGGCAACAGGGGTTTATTCTAGCAAGCCATTGCTGTTTCGTAGGAACAGAAACCCCACAGACAACTCATCCTTCTGCCTTTTCCTGGTGAGTTGCTCACATTGGTGGCCCCATCATGCTGAAGTATTTGTTGCCTTTGCATTTGTTGTTCCCTCACTTGTGGCTTTTGCATATAGCACAGCTCGCTGGGGTCCACATTGAGGAAGGATGAGGGTAGCATGGGAAAAAGGGCTCCTCGGGGAACCCTTAAGGTGCAATTACTGCCTTGGTGACATTGTATATTGCATAATGCATTGTCATATCCAGGACATCTAAGGATATCTAAGGTGCTATGCTGGTTTCAGGTGTGAATGTTTGGATATGACCTGGTGTTTGAAGGTGTTTTCTGATATTTTCCTTCTGCTTGAAGGGCTCACAAATCATTTAGATGGTTGCTCTTTTGCATTTGGTGCAGATATTTGTCTTAGAAAAGACCTTCTGAGATAGCCCAAGACCATTTCTAAAGCCAGCTCTTAGGTGTACACATCCTGAGATGAGCTACACGATTGGTGGGCAAAAGTAGATGCCCAGGTTGTGGAAAGATCCATGAAAAGATTTGGATGAATGTTTTTTTCCTTTACATTTTTCCCACTAGAGGGTGAGTTGCTCTGTGTCGAACTGAGGTATTTGAGCAGAGACTCCTTCAGTTATGCTGAAAGGACAGAGTGGATAGTGTATTTCTTGGAGATTCATGGCTGGTTCAGGCCAAAACTGTTCATGAGGGGATATAGTTAAGTGGGGAACTGTCAGCCAAGATGCTTATGTCAGTGCAATCTGTTTTTCACATCTCTGAGGCCTAACAGCTTGGAGCTAATTGGGGTATTTTAGTGCATGTTTTCAAGAAGAACAGGAGACTATACCCTTCTTTGCCAACACTTTTTGTAGTTACTAGAGGACTGTAGCTTTACATCACAGGAGTTTTGCTTGTTCTTTTCCCATGTCATTTGTAGCAGAGAATAACAGGGTGCTTTACCTACGACAATCATCACTGTCTCACTCAGTGGTGGCAGAAATAAGACTTGTTTGACAAATTCCCTTCTGTCTTGTGTTTAGTAGTTCAGACACCTTGCTGGAGGAATCCTTGCTCCCCTGAAGACAGTCTTATTTTGTATTTATAGCTCCACATTAGGCTTATTAGTGTAATTAATTCACTCAATCACTGAGGCTAAAGTGTTTATATGAAAGCAGCTGAACGCTTCTCTCTATTTCTGACATGGACAAAAACTCCAGAAGAAAGCTCTTGGTTCATGGTCACTGTTTTGGTATATATGGCATGGAAATTGTTCCTTCATGCAGGTGATATCAGGACCCATGTGACAGAAGGCACTGGAAAAGCAGCTGTAGTGTTGTACTCGCAATCATTGCACATGTAAGATTAAAAATATGTTACCAGCTTTGTGTAACCACTTTTTTTGAGTAGAATATCCAAAGCTATTGCTTTTTTATTTATTAATATCAAGAAAAGAGGAAAAATTAGAGAAGGAGCAAGTACTAAAAGTTGAGTTAGACTAGTAGTACTTAAACTAATCAAGATTTGATAGAACTGCAAAAAGCATAGGGAGAATTAGGCACAGTACCAGATTAACTGTTACTAAATGCTGAGACAGAACAGTCTGAATGAATTCTGCCAATTTTAAATTCAGTGCTGCATTGAGGAATGTAAGCTTCGGCATCATTGGGTTTGCCTCAATGACACTCAGCTCAGTCCGGTGCTACAGTGAAACTAGTGAAGTAAATGTTGCAAAAAAGAGGTGAAAAAATCTGAATGTTACTGTAGTGCCAATAATAACACCTGATACTAAGCCCTCCTCAATGTTCTATTTCAGAATAATTACAAAATTCTTCTGATAATATATAAAATATTTTTGATGCATGTATCAGAAATTTTGCAGCAGGAAATATAAAATTATTGAAGGAATAATGAGAAAGCTGGTGAACACAAGAATGAGAAAGTAAAGACAACACAACTTATCATGCTTCTGACTGTGACAGAAGGGATTGTTTAAATAATTTAAAAGATGAGAAGTTTCAAAAGAAAGCATTATACTGTGTATAAACTCTTTCTGGAATTAGTTGTTACAAAATATTGGGTTTTTTTGCAAAGTTCCACCATAATTTTAAAAGGTTCGTATTTATTTGGACATTAAGAAAAAGAATTAATCAAAAGAGACTAAGATCAAGGGTGAGTATTCCGTATCAGAAGGAAAGTCAATTACTTCTTAAAAAGTTAAGAGGTATTTTCTATTTTTTTGCATATTTTAGAGGATCTTGTGACCTTTTATGGAATACCTGGCATTGGCCACAGTTGGATCAGAATGCAACACCTCCCACTTAACACAGTCAAAATTTCTACACTTCTAAATGAGGATTATACCCTTAATAGTGCTGCCCAGCAGGTTATTGTAAAACATTGACACATTCTGAGGAGTTGTTAACTTCATATAGAGAATAAAAGACGTGGCACGGAAAGAAATGCACGTGCATAAATGGTGCAAACAGCATTGGCTATTGAGAGGCTGAGATCAGAAGCAGAAAAATTACTTGCTTTATGTGGAAACCCTGTCACTGAGCAGGGATCTGCATTCTCCTCTACTGTCCTGTCCTGGGTAGGTTTAGCTTTGTCTGCAAGTAGCTCTGGCTTAGTCTTTTAGCACAACGGAATTGATGGTTAACTCATCTGGATGATTTGAGATTTTTTCTTTTTTTTAGCCCTTACTCCCAGTGGGGGTTTTTTCTATTTTCAGTAGTTCTGGGTAATCCAAAAAAGAAGTTTTTTCTAATCCTCTCTGACTGATCTTGCTTCCCTTCTGTCATTTAGCACATTTTTTACAGGATCTTCTTGTTCCAAATCTGAAGTAAATTTCTGGTGATTTCTTTGCTAGTAGAGCCAGGAAATCAAACAGAGCAAAATGCCTGCCTTCATAACCAAATTTCCCATAACAGATGCTTTCTCATTGTAGTCAAAATATCAAAATCAAACATTAATCATGTTTTTAACGAATATTGCAGTGAAATGCCTGAAAATAGATTTGTACAGTAACTCACAAGTTGAAATCTATCATCATTTAAGAGTTTGTTTTGTCTTGTCTTATAACACAGATGCTGAGATTTTGGGAACTGGAAATTCTAACAGAAGAAAGGATACTACATTTTTGTGAGATGAAGTAAAAAGGCATGTGAAATAGGTTCTTTTTATTGCTGTTCCACTTTTAGCCCAACTTTTTGGCAGTTATAATGTTATGCTGAATCACATGACAATTTTAAGAGTAAGATGAGACATTTTCCTTAGGAGAAAAAAAAAGTTAACAAAATTGGTGGAAAATGATGATGATTGAAGTTTTCAATTTATGCTCTGTAAGGTCTCTTGCTTTCTACTATAAATGTAATTTAGATCACCCACCAGGACTATGTCTACTTGAAGAGCAGAAAAGTGCCAGCAAGGCTCAGGGAGAAAGCTCTGGAAATTGCTAGCTCACCTCTAAGCTTTGGTGTGGATTATAGGATCAAAAGTCTTTACAACACATGCTTTGTTTGCTCTTGTATGAATGAAAACAAGGTTTGATGTACAGAATTTTTGGTGCCTAGATTTTCACACACAGAGCTTGTTCATGTTTCTGAGTGACAGTTCCAGGCAGGTGAGTTTATTCGGTAGTGTCTCCATATTTGTGGGTTTGTAAGTTAGATCTTCACTAATACACTAGTGAGGATAGGTAATTTAGTCACAAGTGTCCTTCACTAACCAGAGGTCAGAAAAAATGAAAGCATTTAGAATTCCAATGGCTATGTGAGGCTTTATAATTTCATATATTTTATTGGAAAAATTTCTCATGAGAATAATTATCAAAATCACTCAGTACTGTGCTGACTACGCTCATCCTTGAATGAGTGGTAGAAAACGCAAACCAATCCATAATATTTCAAAAGTTTATTTTAAGAGTTCACTAGGTGTTGAACCATGATAACTGGCCCAGGTTACACTAAGAATTATCTCCCTAGCTGCAAATTAAGCCACATGCATGACTTAACAGTACCTTCGAAGCAGTAATTAGGGATGGGAGGAATGAAGATACTTATAGCTGTTGAAAAAAAGATGAATGCACATGTTGATAATGGAAATATGTCCAGTAAAAATCAGTTGGCATTAGGGAAAAAATATGTGGACAAAAGAATAGAAAATAAAGTAATCAGAAGTGCACAAAACCAGATCTGAATCAATCAGGAATTTTTCTACTTCTTACAGCAACAGTGAAACCTTCCTGAATTTGACTTTTAATGAAGTATCAACTTGAAAAATCTCTGCAAACTGTTAGAAAAAATGAAATCAATCAGTGTAATCATTTTAATCCTTTAAAATTACCTTGGTACTTCAATGTGAAGAGACATTCATGTGAAAAGCGAAGGTTTTATTCTGATTATGTTTGTAAAAATAAATTTTAGGCAACAGCAACTCCATCTTTTTTGTAAGCTAGCATGTTAAAAAAAAAGTCTCTTTGATCAGAATAATTTGATTAATGTGTTTTTAATCCACTCAAAATGTTATGTTGTCATAACACTCCTGATCAGGTGACACAGGAGTATTTGGATGAACAATGATTGGAGTAGCGCTCCTTAACTTTGCTAGTAATTCCAGCATGGGATCTACCAGCAATCAGCTCTATTGGCACAGCTCAGTGTAACAGGTTAGTAGGTGTGGATCACATAGGAAACGTGCTGGTTGTTAGAACCAGGTAGCTAGAGGATAGCCTTTTTTCTGCTATGAATCACATCTCTGGAGGAGATAGAAATTTAACTGGTAGGGTCAAATTTTGGGGGGGAAAAAGTCCTTTTTTTTTCCCTTTTACAGTTCTATGTTTAATTAATAGAGTCTAATAACTCCAAGCCATGATTCAGATCTGAGAGACTTTGAATAGTTCTTTTGCCCTTTCTTAATTGCCCTCAGACAAAAGTTAAGACTATGTGAGCATCATCTGAATATATTGGTTCAAATGAATTAAAGCTGGATGGGATGAATACGAGTCCAAATAATCAGATTATAAAGTAGAAACTTCTTTGAAAGCAAAGCGGTCTGTAATTGCAGGTGCTTCTTGGCTGAACTGCGAGACCACTTTTGTCTGTTTTCTGACTACTTCTATGAGGTAACACAGTCTAAACAATAAAAGCAATCAAGCAACGTTCTTTTGGACATCTTGAAAGTTACAACTCTTCTTGATTCGTTGGGAACAACTTAGTATATTTCTTTTTGGGAACATCTCAGAGTAAATTCTTTTGGTTTTGGGCTATCACTGCAGACTGTGTTATTTGCATACAAAATGTCTCTGAGCCTCTTCCTTCAGTTCTATGCCACAACTGGTTTAAATTAGTTCTGTTCCTTGAACAAGGACTTACTCCTAGGCCCTGAGATATAATTAGTAGGATCTGTATTCCTATGCTACCTAGACCTCTTTTAGAAAAGACCTCCTTTTATCTTTAGTTACAAGGCAGAAGTAATGGTCTTCTATCTGTAAGCTGGTTTTTTTTCCTAAAGAGACACACCTAGATAAGGCACACATCAGTCATGGTCTAAGGCTGGCAAGGAAGCTAATTCTGTCTTCTTTTTTGCTAGAGGAAGGAGTTACTGAAGATCTGGTATAACTGGAGCGTGTGCAGAGAAGGGCAACGAGGCTGGTGAGGGGACTGGAGAATAAACCCTATGAGGAGCGACTGAGGGAACTGGGGTTGTTTAGCTTAGAGAAGAGGAGGCTGAGGGGAGATCTCATCACTGACTACAACTGCCTGAAAGGAGGTTGTGACGGGCTGGGTGCTGGTCTCTTCTCACAAGTGACAACGATAGGACAAGAGGAAATGGCCACAAGTGGCACCAGGGCAGGTTTAGACTCGATAGTAA
Source organism: Neomorphus geoffroyi (assembly GCA_033558235.1). Taxonomy (NCBI): domain Eukaryota; kingdom Metazoa; phylum Chordata; class Aves; order Cuculiformes; family Neomorphidae; genus Neomorphus; species Neomorphus geoffroyi. The sequence continues at coordinate 23,477,840 of JAUMJM010000053.1, read as the reverse complement.
GAAGAATTTATTTACTGAAAGAGTGGTCAGGGGTTGGACCAGGCTGCCCGGGGAGGTGGTGGAGTCACCATCCCTGGAGGTGTTTAAAAGACGGGTGGATGAGTTCCCTAGGGACATGGTTTAGTGGGGAGACAGGCATGGTTGGACTCAATGATCTCGGAAGTCTCTTCCAACCTTATGATTCTATGATTCTATGAATATAAATCGCCAAACCAGCCCAGTACTTCCTTGCATCAGAGTCTTCTGACATAGAAGGGAGGCCTGCTCTGGTTTTGTGTTGTTTCTAAAGATGGATCTCCACCTGGCTGACAGTCATGCAGAAAAGAGCCTAGGAACTAGAAGGGACCCCAAACTGAACATGTATTCTCAATGTTAAACTTCTGCCAAAATATTTTTAAAAAAGCAAACACTGTATCAGGATGTATAAACATGAGTATTATATGTAAACCAGCTGCTCTGCTGAATACTGGCCTCAGCTGGAACATTACTGCATCCAATTAGAGGCACTATGTTTCCAGAAGTTTGTGGACTGAAAGAAGGGGAGGGTGAAACAGAGCAAAAGGATTGATCAGAAACCTAGAAAATGTGGCTTTAAAAAAAGAACTTGCATGGTGAAGTAGAAGGAACAAAAAACTGAGGGGTAGATGTAAGTCTTCAAATATGTAAAATTCTGCCACAAAAGTGAGATTTACAAAATGTTCTCCAGGCACTATTTAGGACATTGATCCATCGATACGTAGGGTGAGAAATAGCACGCAAAAATCCAGCTAGGAAGATTTAGGTTAGACATGAAAAAAGATTTTCTATCAGTAAGGACAATTACAAGGTGGAAGGGATTTCTCAGTGGAGTTAAGGAGTCGCAGTTGCTGCAAGTTTTTAAGAAAACATTAGACAAACATCTGCCAGGAATGGCTTAGGTATAGTTGATTCTGCCTTTAGAATAGTTGACCTTCCTACTAACTCTGTGATCATGACTGTTTATCCTCAGTGATTTGTAAGATACTAGTTTAAAGGTGATAAGGTCAAATGTGGTGGATATATTGATTTCCTACTGTCACTGGCTAAGCTGGATTCTGGTTGGGGAAGTGATGAGCTAAATATACCAGCAGTCAGAGAAGACAGTGGAAGAGGGCATAGTCTGAGATGAGCACTCGCAGTAATTTCCTTTTCTGCTCTTGACCTCTGGTTTGAACTTAGCTGATGGACTTGCCATCTGTACCTGCTTCTTAAAGGAGCATGCTTTCACCTATGTGCTGTATGAAAGAGCATTTCCAAGTTCAGAACTGATCACTTCAGGTGGTAAAAAGCAGCAGGGTAAAAGAGCACTTGATGAGTAAGTGTGTAGCAGGGAAATAGCTGTTATAGATCCAGATTTCAGAAAGACAGAACAGAGAATGTAGTAGTTCACTATTAACGCAATTGAAGTCAAAACAAAGAGTCATTTGAACCTTGGTGAAAGTGGGAACAACCTGGGTTTGGGATCTGGAGCCAAAGATACGAAGTTGACATCTTACTATCCAAATTACGAGACTTTGTACCATATAGTCAAACTGAATTTTTAAACTGCCCACATCGCCCTAGTATAAGAACGTTCCAGTAATGCATTAAGTGGGGTGATTTATATCTGCCAAAGGGGTTTGTTCTTTTGATCATTCCTTTTCCTGAGGGGCACTGTGTTGTTTTGGTTTAGGAGATTTTTAAATGGTATGACTGATTAAAAAAATGTTCCCCAACATATGACTTTGATATTCATGTTTTATTTGCAGGAAATCTTTAGGATTTACCAGTCCAGTTGTGTGAAGCCAGTGAATTTTCACTTGGCTAGTTTTGTTATTTTATTTCAAGTTATTCTGTGACTACACAAAGTCTACTTTAACTCCAAAAAATGGCAGTTTGGGGGTGAGAAATTTGGCAAATCTTACTTTTAAATACTTCATGATCACCAGTACGTACTAGTTAATATCTAAATGTGGGAGAAATCTAAGAAAAATCCTTTTGTTAGGAACATATAAAAACATATAAAAAATATAGTGCATTTTTCCTTACTTAAAAAAACCCTCAACGCTGATGTTCCATAGCTCACAGATTGCCTTTTTATGTCACGGATGAACATCTTCTGTGGAGCTGTGCAAGCTGACATCAACTGAAATCTTTTTATATATGATCAGAGACGTTCAGTCATTTCTGGACTTCAAGTCCAGAGGACTTCCTAGAGGAAAGACTTCAAAAGTGGGTCCAATTATTGTCTTTTGTGGGCTTTACATGGAGTGAACTTCTTTCTTAATAATAAAAAAAGATCAGGTTCATTTAATTACTGTTTACAGTAATAATTCCAAGAGACCTTTCATATCCGGTCTAAATATTAAGTACCAGCCACTGCTGTAAGAAAAATTTTAGCACATTTCTATTAATGACCACATAATTAATGATTTCTGGCATATTTTGTGTCGATCTTAAGGTGTTTACAAATGCTACTTTTCACCCATCATGCAAACTTTACTTTTGTCAAAATTAGCTACTTTTACCTTGTTTCCCTTTCCTTGATGCACACACTGTATATCATCTAAAGACCTTTTATTCTTCCACAGGTTTTTAGAATTCACATGTTCCAATTCTGATGCTCCTCTTGGTTTAAAGAAGAAATGCAACTCTAATAAATAATAATAAATTGTCAGTCTCAACGGGTCTGTGACCTTCAATCAGTAGGGGGTTATGTGCAACACTTCATTTCCCCTTCTTTTAGCTCTGGCTGTTTCCTTTGCTGTTAGGCAGTGTCCTTGATTTATGGGTGGGCCACCAGCAGGATATCTCACCTGCAAAAATAGTTCACACTGTGTTGTTTATTGTACTAAGTAGGCTTCATGCTGGCTGAGGGTTTTTACAAGGGAAAGGAGCTCCTGTCAGTCTTTCCATCATTTGAGTAAAGCTGGCTCCAAAGTTCTCTCAAATTTCCACATGAAGTCTAGAAGCAAGAAGCCAAAGTGAGCTAACCCGAAGATCAACAGAAGATGAGAACAAAACTAATGAAAAACAGGGACAAAATTTTAAAAAATTCCACTCTTAATTTAGGACAAATATTTAATGCTGCCCACATCATTTTCAATATCCAATTTTTCCCTGTGTTAAATTATTACCTGCTGTGTGACACATTGCCATTTCTTGTGATTAAAGCAAAAGATTTTGATGTGCTGAAGGGAAAAAATCCCAACAACCTTAATTGTCCCAGCACTGGAATTTTATTCTGAATACAGGACAGAAATATTAGTTACATATTTATATTCCAAAATATAAACTAGGAGGCAAGAAAAACAACCAGAAAGTCGGTGGAGCTACCTGAATGTTACGCTTTTCCTTGTCTTTGCATTTATGAGCTTTTGTAAGAGAAGAATATTCCAAGTTTCCCTAAGGCATCATTAAAGTAAAGAAGGGAAATAAAACCACTGGGAATATCCACTGATTTTGCATATATTTACATTATCAAGTTCTGTAATAGGACTTCATGTAAAGGCAACCCACCGTGTCTCTCCAAAATTGATGAAGTTCCAGATACAGTCGACACTTTTGGATGGATGCTTGCTATTGATGACAAATAAATTGTTATGTGTAATCAAGAAATACCCCTTTTCCACTCTGCTCCTCTTTACCTGCTTTGTGCTGCTGTGCTGAGGAATCACTGGGTGGCTGTTGGCTGGTGTGGTCAGTTTTGTTACAACATCAAGGTTGAACTTTTACAACACTTTCTGTATAATGGAAGCCTTATCAGCTGCTTACCTGAACAAGACCAAATTCTTCGTTGATCCAGTAGGAAACACAGAACAGTGTAGTGCTTTCTTAGCATCGCCTCAAGTGCAGTTAGAACGCGGTGTCATGGTGGCCCGTTTTGTTGCTGTTCAGAATTTACTAATTTTGTTTTCAAGTCTTCAGGTGTTTGCACTCTGCAGCATCTCTTTGTAACAGCTAATCCCGCTGTTACGTTTATGGTGCTGTGCTTGGTTCCATGCAGTTGAATAAAATGTTATCATAGACCCTTCTTTTTTGTATTTGTATTGTCATTTTAGGTTTTTGAGAGTTCAAATGTAAAAGTGGCACAACAGAGAGAAAATAATTTTTTCCTGGCTCATAAAAAATGTTGGCTGAGTTGTGGAGCATCCTAAGAAGACATTGTACATGAAATTATTCCGTTTAGCTCATTAAACCAGGATGAACTGACACATTAGCAAACACATTGTGATATAATTAGACAACATTTCTGAAGTGAAAAACACAGGTTAGAACTGCAAATCTTAAAGATGAACAAGTTAGGACTACATATGCATACTTCAGACATTCTGAAAAGGATGAGTAATGACATTCTTTTTTGCAATTTCATAATGATTTTGTATAGCTCCTGATTGTCTTCCCTTTGCTAAAACACATACAATGTCTTTAACCTCAATACTTTTTTGCAGTTGTTTGGAAAAAGCTCTAGTCATTTACAAGCAGAACACATCTATCTGTCTACCTATTATCTATGCACGTACGTACGTACATACGTATGTATGTATGTATGTATCCATCTATCTATCTATCATCTATCATGTACCTACCTACCTACCTATCTACCTACCTACCTACCTACCTACCTACCTACCACACAGCTTTGCTAGGGAGAAAGGAGTCTTGCAGTGATTTTATTTAAACTTGCTTAAAAATTTTCATATTTACTACCTTATAAAAAAATATTGTATACATGAAAAAGCATGTTTTTTAAATACCACTTAAAAATCTACATATTTTTCAGAAAAAAAAAGAAGTAAGAAATAAGGTAACATGTACTACTTCCTATTTCTTTGTCCAAGTATTTACTTTCAAACGTATACATTTTTGATATCCTGAATCATAGTACCATTTTTAGAAATCCAGGAAATGAAGAATGGTACTTCCATAAAGGGGTCAGATTTTTCCATTCCTCAGTGTTAAATACGCAATATTTTGTGATTTATTCTGGAAAGAATGAGGCCAGAAATGTGATTGTAAGTTACTACAGAACTGTGGATTTCAAATATTTTTCATCTGGAAACATCTTGAGAAAAATGATGTGTCTGAATTCACCTTTTGTAATGTGAAAGGTAAAGCTGATTGATGTTGGTCAGTCTTCTTTTTAATTTCTTCTCTCACATCTCTTCAAAGTAGTCATCAGACTACAGAGACAACAAGGTCACTTATTTGGAAATATTTATTAGCCTGAGTAGGAATTTTCCAGTTGACAAATTTTTAAGATACAGTTGTCTCTGTTCCCAAACAAGCTTAAATAATAGTAACTTATGAATAAAATTCTGCTGGTTTAGGTTCCTCCACTGAGGCAAAGAGAAGTAGCAACTGTCTGTATGTAATACATTTTGTTAAATTTAAATTAAAAATGAAGTTAAACAAATCTTTAAGTCTATGCTTTAGGTATTAGCCTGTGGGAATAAATACATCACGTATAGACAGTGCAAGTTTCAAGAGGTCTGATTCAAAAACAAGGCTCATTTTTTGTCAACAATATATTTGCTAACATGATCTTGAATGCTGAGTGATTTTCAGCTTCACAGAATCTCCTTGCAGCTTGGCCTACTCTGCTCAGCCAGGCAGACACTGGCAGAGACACACGAGGAGCTGTCATGTTGCCTCCTGGCTCTCCTATGTAACGACTACAGCTAAACTTCTCTGATTTTTCTAAGCTGTTGATTTGAATATACATAGTCAAAATATCCAAATCATTTTATAGTCCTTAGAAAGAGTGGACTTTGCTTGCCAAAATTAAGCATGATTTATAGTAATCTGTATTAGAACTTTGATTCCTTCCCCATTGTGCTAAACTCTTCATAGGCCTATGCGATATATGTGTTGAACAATATGTCTGTTTAAACCACATTTCGTTTTAAAGTCTTATCCATTTGCACAATTCTGTTCATGACTAAAAGGAATGTCTCTAGACATTCAAGGAGATGGCAAAGTCCGTTTTTCTTGATGAATGTACAAGAGGCTGATGTTCCTTGAACACTGTCTTCTGGCCTGTCTTGCAGAGATTGTTTCTTCTGCCACTCTTCCCCTCATACTTAAATGTAGACCAATGCATGTAGACCTCGGCTTGTAGTTATTTTCTTTGTCCTTTCCTTCTAAGACTATGCTTTCTAGAGGTTTCCACAGTACCAAGTCCAACGTTTTTGTATGTCTTCAAAGCCACTTATTCAATGTTGGCTTTTAATGTATTTGTCCACCAGTCTTCCTAATATTGAATAGCAGTTTATTCCCTTTTGATCTTGACAGTCTCCATGGCTGATATCGTAGCATTCGTCTCAAAGGGTTTCCTCCATGAATAAATCTGCAAAGCTGCTAGCATACTTTCATCCAAATTTCTTTCTGTTGATCTCTGCTGGATCCTGTGAGTAATCAGTCAGGGATGACAGACAAAAAATTGCAGTTGTGGATTGTTCATTTCTAAAATGAAAACACAAAATTAAGAGGAAAACAAATGCCCTGACAACTCCTCTTCCTCTCTCTTTTTTTAGGGTTTTTTTTTTAGGTTTTCCTGGCATTAAATAAGATGGACTCACAATGTCTATTTTCAGTATGATTTATTTCATATAAACAAACAAAAATTCACCTTAACCAACTGCATGAATAATATTATATTAAGTTGTGGTTTCCTTTGCCTTCTGACTTCTTGTTTCTCAGTTCTTACATTCGTACACTGTTAAAATGCAAGGCACTTCTGTCTCAGTGATGGTTAGCTACTGTGGTCTAATCTCCGTTCACAGGGACAAGGAAAACTAATAAGATGTATTGACATAACTAAATTTGCTACCAAGAGCCCTATGCTTGGCTTATTCTGAACTCCAGTGATAAGAAGTGTCTGCTTTCTTAACTCCATATTTGTGATCTGAAGAGAAGGAACACTAACCTAGCTAGTTAGTAATTAACACTTTACTTTCACCACTTCTGGATTTAGTTCTTTTGACATTTGACTAAAACTGGCTTCTCTTATGTATGCAATTTCTGCTGAATAGTCAGTTTTGTTAGGATGCTGAGTGGACTCTTTATTATGATTCTATTATTAAAGATACTTGTCAATTTCAAACTATATATTCCGAAGTGCTTTGGAAAATAAGTTAATACAATTAGCTCTGTTGAAAAGCATTTTCTTTTGGCTGTCTTTCCTCCAGTCCCCCTGAAGAATATTTGGTTCATGATGTTTGATATTTTATATAATATTTTACTTACTTTCCTCTTGGCACTGAAACAACAGAGTCAAGTAGGAAACCTGGAATATGTTCCACATTTTTCCTTTCTGTCTGTGATCAGTAATCTGCAAGAGATGAAAGGGATTGTGACTTGAATGCTTCCTTTCTGTATCTTTTTTAAACCCTGAAAATTGTTCTATGTTCTTTTCATTCACTCATTTCCCTGCTACCAGTAAAACTGATTGGAAAAAATGGCAATAGTTTTCAAAAACATCGATCAGTCTTTTGGTGATTTAAAAAAGTTGACACTTATTCACTGTAAAAAAAAACTTGAATATTTCCTAGTAGTGTAATATGCGCGATATTTTTCACAGTAAATAGATGAGCTGCGTGTCTTACATGGCATAATAAATACATTGATCTTAAGAGATCAATTTGCAGAGCTAGAATCTGTTTCTTCTTGACTTTTTCTTGAATTCTTCCCTCCTTTATTAACATTTTGTACATTACTGTGGCCAATTAAGTAAATCATCACAAAGTACACACACTGACTACCTATAGTAGTGTCTATGTTAAGGTATGATCATCCTGTCCTCCTGTTAGTATAAAAAAAAAAAAGGCACAGACTTAAAGAACTGTAATTTAAGTTTCATGTCGCACGGTTGTAGCTATATAGCAAGTATCAAACTATGATCAGATAGCTGTGTACATAAATCAGATAAATGATTTAGACGTAAGTGGCTACAAGAGTGTTTTTTTACTTCAAATAAAAATGTTTGCATCAGAAATAAAAAACGCTCTGCAATTCAGATATATTACATACAAGAATTTCAAAACATCACTGAAGGAACACTAAATGCACAACACGTATAAACTAAATAAATGCCATTATCATTTATTTTTCACAGTGTATGATACTGAATTTTTTCGGTGGCTTTTTTCCATTCCATTTCCTTATTTGTACAGGAAATAAAACAGGAAAAAGCAATTGATATAGTTTTTCTATTGTTTTACAACTGAAACTGCAAGAGCTCCATTTTAATCCCCTTCTTTACTTTAGAATAAATATAGCATTTCCCTAAAATTGCTCAGAGGTAGCACCACGTGTATCTGCAGCCTGCCTGGCAAAGTTCCATCTCCAGCACAGTGCTGTGCAAAGGTCTGCATTGGTATTTGTCAGTCATTTCTTGGCAATATATGACTGAGCTGAAGTTCTTCTTTCTCCCCTCCCCCATTCCTACTACTTCAGGAATTTGTGATGAATAGGATGGAAAATCCACAGCATGCCTATTAGTTAACAGGAGGCTGTAACTACAGTTTAAATCTGAACAGAAATTGAGAGGCCTCAGAGGAATTAAAGGGGTTTTAATTCATTTAAACTGACCAGCCCTGGTTTAAGTACTCTACGATTGTGAGCCTTTATCATCTAGAGTATCTATTACACTCCACTAAGCATGAGAAAATACACATATATGTCTTCTTTACAGCAAAATGATTAGCTTCCTTATTCATCCATATGTCAGGCCCTTTTGAGTTACAAAACCTACAACTACATAATTCAGCTGAGGTTTGAAAGCAGAAAATGTCTGTTAAAGAAACATGGAAAGCTATTATACAGATGCCATGAAATATCCTGGCTGTCTGATCAAAAACCAGAATTGGACATTAGATGGATCGAGTCCTATAACACTTGAACTGAGTTCAGTTTCACACTGAATTCTTCCCGTTAAGCCAAAGACATTTTCAGTAGAAGATCAGCCAGACATCTAGGCTGTGGAGCAGGTGCATTTGGTGGTGCAGATGCCCTCTTGGTTCCTCAGATGTTCAGGTCTAAGAAAGCGGTGGTTTACCATGTGGTCCCTTCCCAGGGAAGAGGGGGAGATGCTGCATTTCTAGATCTTCCACTCAGCAAGAGGAAAAGCACTGAGAGCAAAGGCCAGGATGACCCTCTGAGACCATGTCAGGATGCTGAAAGAGACAAAATATAGTTTGCTGAACATATAACTACACATGTGTCTTTCATTATAACATATAAAATTTAATCTAGAACCAAGTTAATAAAATCCACAAACCAACATGACTTTAGGCTTGAAAGGCTTTCTAGGCATTCTAAATGTTGTGACACAGAAAATAAAGTTTGACAAAGTCGACAGACATAACACACAAAGGAGAAAATCAAAGAGTAACACCAATCGCTCTCCCAAGTTCCTGTTTTTTACAGCCCTGCGTGTGGATAATAGCCAGGTCATTTGCAGTCCTTTAGCCATCTGCTTTCAAATACATGGGTGCAGAACTGAAACAGCAATGATTAGGGGAAACCTTATGATGCAGTATACAAATTCAGAAAGTACAGTCCTGCATATATTTGGCTAAGTGATTTTTAAACCCTCTTCATGGTTTAAAGACATATTTTCAGGGGAATTTACAGGATTTGGCAAGTCTGTTAGAGTTTTTTCTCTAGAAGATGAAGTCATTCGGTCTGTTATAAAACTATAGCATCACAGAGGACTGTTTGCCTGCTTTCAGGAGCAAGCTCTGACTACAAATATCAAACAAAATCAATTGAGACTGTCAGGACTCTGGGGTTCAGCATCAGTGATGAATGACTCCTGACTGCTGGTATGCACAAGTGTATTTTTTCTTCAGGCTTCACTGTTCCAGTTCCATATTCCCAAATGCTATGGGGTATTTTATATCCATTTTCAGCTTGCAGCAAGTCAAATAAATATCTTGAATTGGAGGCTGACCAAGCTCCTTGATTATCCTACAGTGAGGAAAGGAGCTTTCAAGCTATCTGATCTATCTAGCTAATGTATATCTAAAGCACTTCTTACATTTAGTATTTCTCTTGATCTGGCAGTCGACCAACTTCCTTAAATGTGTCTTTGTACAAAAAAAAAAAAAAAAAAGATTTATCTTCATTATGTCCAGGGAATTTAAATATTATTATTTGCTAAGTACTATAAAGCCAAAGTTTATTAACAGCCCTAGTACAGAGCACCTGCTACTGGACGTGAAATATTAATGCACTTATGGCACTTCAAAGTACAACTCTACCTCCACATGTCATCATAATGCTAAATGTGGCAAAGTTATCCTTGAAAACTCTGCTAATGGCACAAAGCATAAAGTAAGTCTGCAGGAACTTGGAAAATCTCTTCTCACTGGGAACACAGGAATATGCCGTGGCAAATTTTTGACTACAGTTTCTTTGCTAGTGATATTTGGTCTCCAGTGCATGCAAAGCAACACAATAACAGTGTTTCCAACTCATTACTAGTGTCGGTCATCAGTGAATGCTCACTTAAGCAAAAATGGTGTGTATTTAATGCACATCTCTCTCTGCTCACCCATCCTGAGAATTTATCCTGTCCAAGGTGAGTCAAACACAGGAAGAAGATGAAGAAAATTATGATAAAGAAAAGCCTTGTGAGCAAAATAGTATCTACAGCACTTTTGTAGCCCTGCACATATAAATATATGCAACAATGTGTTTTCAAGCAGTAGGAATAGGAAGAACATTGAGGACTATCTATTGCCATCCTTGAGAACATCTTTTGTTTCTTTGACCAGTGATTGTAAAGTGAATATAAAGATCATTCAGGTACTTAATAATCTGTTCCACTTTATTTCAGAAATAATAATAGACTACATATTATGTATTTGCATCTGACTTCTAGTGGTGATATCAACAGAAAAGATATATAGTAGTAGAGATCTTACACAGGCCTGCTAGCATGGATTTTCCCAAGAGCTTTACCTATGTAAAAAGCATAGGGTAAAAAATAACCTAAACCAATGGGATTAATTATAAATATGAGAATAGGAAGTCCTTTAACCACTTGCTAGGAATGCAATGTCACAAAACATTTATAAAATATCATTTGTTCACAAATATAGTTTCAGTGTTACAGTTGGATGAATGGTATAAAATATTTAAGAACAACAGTGAGTCTTTAAATGGCTTAGATTTGTCTGTTTTCTCTTGTTGAATATTGTAGCAAATAATCCTGTCAAATCTGTGAACAGGAACTGCATACTCCAATCAATAGACTAGGTACTATCTGTTGTATTTCTGAAAATGAACATCATAAGAAAGCTCTAAATTGCATATGGACATTCTGTTGCAAGATAAATGTCAAATTATGTGAATCCAGCTGCAACGGATTGGACATTAGAAATGCAATAACAACTGTTTCACAGCAAAAGTTTGAAAGGGTCACAGCATTACAGCACTTCTGTGACTAATAATCACTCTTAGCTGGAGAGAAATTCCATTAAATCAGTGGTAAAATCATTGTAATAGAAAACATACATTTTCATTTGAATCAGTGTGAACACGATTAGGGGGCTCAAGTCAGTATTAGTTTATACTTACTTGCATGTCAAATCAGAGCATTACATAATTACTTGCTTATGCTCTTTTGTGCATGTTTGCCTACCCAGACAATAAATTTACTCTGCTTTTCCTTATAATAAATTCAACCTTGTTGTATTAAGTTCTCTGGGTAACAAAAATAGATTAGATTTATATCTATTCCCTCTACAAAGCAACACAGGCATTCCTGTCTTCTTGAAAACCATTGAAATTTCTATCAGAACTTTTATTTGACGTTGCTTGTTTTTATTACAATTTTTGCTGGAAAGCTTGGCTTTTATAGAAATGTTTCTTTTTAACTGAAAAAATAAATGACAGCATCAGAGAATGACAAAAGGTCTGACGTTGGAAGGTACCTCTGAAGATCTCTCTGCTCAAAGCAGGGTCAATTACAGCAAGTTACCCAAGACTGAGACCACTTGGGTTTTTAGTATCGCCAAGAATGGAAACTTGTAACCTTTTTTGGAAACATTTTCCAGTATTTGGTCACCTTGACAGTAGAAAAGCTTTTTCGCATGTTTAAATGGAATTTCAGTTTGTACCCATTATCTGTTCTTCTGTCACTGGGCTACAATGAGAAAAGCTTTTTTCTGTCTTTCCCATCCCCCATGTACAATCATTTTTTTGCATATATTGATCAGATCCCATGGAGCCTTCTATGCTCCAGGCTGAACAACCCCATCTCTTTCAGTCTTTTCTCTTATGACAAATGCTCCATCCTTTCATCATCTTTGTTATCCTCCAGTAAATTCATGGTTGGCTTGTACTGAGGAGCCCAGAACTAGATCCCCAGGTTCTCCACAGACCTGTTTCTCAGTTGATTAACCACCAGTGTTTGCTAGAGCACTGTGAGAATTGAAATGTTTTCATTAACTATTCGACCTGCAGTAGATTTGGAAATATTATTCTGAGATGTTTTTCTATCTGAATGCATTGGTCAGAACTTCCTATGGGAAAGAATAAGCTGTTAGGCACAGCTGGAAAATGAAAGTATATGAAAATGAAATAAAAAATAAATGAATAGAACCACTCAGGTAAACTATGTCTATAAAAAAATTAACTTTTGGCCTTATATATCTTCTTCATATTTTACCTACAATCGTGATTTGAAGCTGGGTTGTCAAAAAGGTTTGAGGTGATAAAAAGATCATTGTTGTAGCTCTAGTCTTATTTTCTTCTTCAGGCCAGAAAAACATTAATTTTCTAGTAACTTCCTATTAATAATCAGAATTTGCATGTGGCATCTGTTAATAGTCCTGTGCCTAAGTCTCAGAAATCAAGAGTTAGGTTCATCCCATCCCTCTTTACAGTAGATTGTACATATGCACACCAGAATCCCTTTATAATCAAAGAAGGGATGTAGGCTATGACTGTTTATCACCTTCTTTAAAAAAATAGATAAAATAGAAATCTAGATATCAACTTAAAGGATTGATTCAGTATTAGAAAATGACTAATTTATTTTCTGATTTAAAGAAAATACTATTCTATTTGCTCAGATGTACCTTTATACATTTGGCAATGTTCACATTTAGGGTGACAGTTCCCACTTCAACAGTTGGAGCAAAATTCACACCCTTTAGGTGGATATATTTTCTTTATATCCTTCACAAACTGGAGACTCATAATGACCAAAAGAAAAAGCTATTCTAGCCCAGTGTGAGGGTAGTCTTGTGATTCCTGCAAGAGGCTTTATTCATGTCTGTAGTATTTGAAGTACTACTGAATAATGAGAATGGTAACACCACAAGCTCTTATCCTTCTTACAGAACTCAATCCTTTTTATTTTGGGCATGCTCAGAACAAAAATCCAACCTTAGGTTTATTGGCACATAAACAGATTCACATCAAGATCAGTAAAACTGGAAAATCTGCTCTTTATAAAAGTAAATTCCTTGTCAAAAATGTAGATGCCAGGTAACTACGTGCCTAGATGAAACGGCAGAAAGGGGCAGATTCAGCCCATAGTCTTTGACATAGGTGCTTAAATTCTGCCTTCGTTTTATCCATCTTTTTTCCTCTCACTAAATGACCACTATGATTTTTAGCCTGATTGCACTACTTCAAACTCCAGAGATGAAGAACAAGTCGATTACCTAGCGAGGGTTGCATAATATGAGCAGTGATACATAGGCCGTGTACCCTGACTCTCAGTCTGACATTCGTTGCTGTATTTGTCAAAAGCACAGGTTTCTTCGCTGAAAGTATGATTTGAGAGGTTATATGTAGCAAAACCACTTGACCCATGAACCTATTCTGCTTTTTGGCAGAAAAAGATAAACAGTTATTTTCCAATTAGCTCGAAGACACAATGACAATGTATTTGAGAAGCAGTAACAATAACAGATCACAAGCCAAATACATCTTAAACAGGAAACCGTGGAAGAAAGTAACAGAAGAGAGTTGGAAAGAGAGAGAAGATACACTGTGCTACAAACTGATGAGAAATGATCATAACATTGACTGTGGGAGAAACAAATGAGTCTGGCTTGGCTGTTAGTCTTACTTTGACTCATATGAGAGCTACTTACAGACACAGTAGGCACGATCGAGCTAATTTGAAACGTCTTAAAAACCTTCATGATGGAATATGAGAGGTGAGATGGACTAGGTCTGCCCATATTCAGGATCTGGAAAAGCAGTTCCCTGAGTCTGAGGCCACATTTTCTGCATCCCTGCTCCAGGGAGGGCACTGAGATAGGAGGCACTGGAACTAAGGGAGAGTCTGTCTTGGGAAAAAGTTCTGGTTCATGTTTGGGCAATCGTCTGCTTGTGGAATTGCAAATTATATCTGGCAATAGATGTTCACAGAAAGTTTTTGTCCAAAGCTTGCTAAGGCAAATGAAAGTTTTTCTGAACTCAACTTCTTTCCTAAAAGCTTCCAGTCCCTACCTTTACTCATCCCAGTCTGGTCACCAGGAGCAGCTGTGAAATACACAGCCCTGAGTATTTTCCCACATTTTCTTCAATCCATGGGTAATTTTTACCACCCTTATTTACAAAGCCATTACCTTGTCCTCATTCAAATGCTTTCTAAACACTGTTTCTCTTTAAACACAGAAGTGAATCTAAGAAAAAAGAAAACTCCCAATTACATTATTATTAGCCTTAGTGTTTTCTACTGGGTCCAATCTACTATGTATATGAATCAGAGAGCGTAAGCAGGGAAATCTTGATCTGTATCTTATATTAGTTAAGGATGCTGTTAGTATAAAATAACTTAGAGAAAATAAAGTTGAGAACACTTACACCTGTCCATCTTTGGTCTTTTATAATGTCTTTGTCTTCACAAACCAGTGGTCTTCTGCAGTTTGTACAAGGGTTTTTTCTCCTTGTTACAAAATTATTATCCACTTTTTGCTTCTTGCTGAGCCTTAGTATGGTTTCTCTAATTCAAATCAAATGTGCATGCTGCGTTTCTCAACACAATTAAAGACTAGATCCTGATAGAAAAATAGCATTAAATGTATTAATTATTGGTACTAGTTTGATACCAGATACAAAGAATCTGTTTTTAATTAAGTGTCCCTCTGGTGAAAATGCTGTGTTACAAAAATGACAACGCAGCATGCATACGAATACTGCATTATAACTTTTATGTCATGTTTGCATAGTTTACTGTTTTATGAAATGTATTGCTGTGCTCTGCCCTACTGGAATTGAATTACATTATGAAACTCAAGCTGGCATAGAAATAATGGACTGAGGATGTATATAGCATTAGATTTTTCCCACTCCTCCTAATAACAAATAAACCAAAAATGTCATCTGGTTTCATTTTTTTTTTGAGGAAATGGAGCAGTATAGAAAAGTCAGGAGGGGTGATTTCATACTTTTTCACACTTACATTGCAAGATGACATACAATTCTGAAATAACTTTTGCCTGGCTGGGAAACACTCAGAAGAAAGTGCTTCAAACATAATGAACAAGATCTTTGTTGTTATGATTTTATTTTTAGAGAAAAAGTACTGTGGAATCATCAGTGCAGCTGTGTCAGTATAATTCAGGACAGAAAACATAGGAAATATATTTCTCTTTCAAAACTGAGACTTAGCTCTTAAGATCAGTCAAGCTCCATGCGGCTTTTCCCAGCTGCAAGGCTTTAAGTTATGGTGTCCCAGTTATTTCGAATGAGGAGGGCTTTCTGCTTATCTGCTGTCCTCCCTCATCTCTCCTAGATCGCATATTCTGCTTTTCCTTTCATCACTCTTTCCATGTGAAATGATTCTTGAACTTCTCAATCTAGTTTTGGATTCTTCATCTGATTTAGGCAAGAAGACCTAATTGAAAACTGATTGTTTGATGTGTGACTATGTGATGTTCAACAGGCACTTCTGTAGTATTTAGTACTGAGTGAAGTGTTTCAGTTATTTGACTGGGCTTTTGGAACCTCAGTGTTTTAAAGTGTCTGGGAAATACTGAAATAAAGGTACTTAATATGTATGTATATTTTTCTATTTCATCCTGGAAAAAGTAGTTACAAGTTTTTTGGAAATATTAGACCATATTTTAAGTGATGTAAAAGATAAGCAAGATTGCATGTCAGATTTAAATTTCTTAGAAAAAGCAGTTGTTTTTACTTGTGAGAAATACTTATGTTGTTTCTAAATAAAGTATTTCTTTTAATTATTGATCAGTTTTTCTTTGACTAAAATGATTTTAACTTACCAATCATCTGTGTAAGAAATTTATTTTAAGAAGTTTTAAAATAAAGATGTCCCAGAGATTTTTCCTCAATTTTTCCCGCACAGCATATTTGATCGAATTGATTCCTTTTTTCTTGGGGGAAAAAATCCCCGTCACAGAATCACAGGGAGAAGACATATCCTTAGCGTTCCCTTAGAGGTTATCCCATATTTTCATGAACAGAATGAACATCTGCAGAACTTGGAACAGCCCATGGATTGTTCCTCAGCTGTTTCAGGAAAATTTGGCCATCTTCTGTTTCAGGTGAAAATCTGTACCTCTGATCCACACTCCATCCCATCAAAACCCGGAAGGACGCCTGTTAAAAAGAGAGAATATATAAAATGTACTACTTGACATAGAAAAATAAACATACGATCCTTCTAATTGTAGCATTCACAATCTAATCTCACACACTGAGACCATGCATGTAGAAGGAGGAAAGCAAAAAAGGATAAAGGAAGGCAACAGTGATAATTCAAGATTAATTGAGATGCTTAGACACTGGTGGTTCGGGGGGAGGGGTTCTCTTAAAGTTGCAGAAGGAGCAGAAGACAAAGGCAGGCTTGAGGGGGCAAGTACCCTCCAGGTAGGGTTAGTGAAGTAAAACTGAAGAGTTTAAAGCTTATGGCAGAAAAGAATGATGAAATGGTTATAATAGATGGATCTTTCTCCCTTAGACTAAAACTATCTTAAGGTTTAGCATCCAGTCTAAGTTAACTGTTCAGTCTCTATCTGTGGAAGGTGCTTAGGAGGCCTTGCACGACCCTATCTGAGGCTGATGTATAAAGTGCATGGTATAAATAGCTATGATCAACATAATTATTCTCTATTGAATTCAAAGGGCGGTGGGACAACTGCCTTAGACAAAATACCTAGCATTTCTATGGCAGTAGTTAAGTGAGACAAATCCACCCAGGGTGATGAACAAAATTTGAAAGGAAGAGCAGTACTGAAAAGATAGGAAAAAAAGCAGAGGAACTAAAAAGGTAGTGTGAAGGAAGGTGATAGGGAAAAAATAGCAGAACAAAGAAGAAGGAAAAAATATGAGATTTAAAAAAAATACAGAATATATGAAAATATAATCATTAGTCACATGAAAAATAAAAGAGGAAAGAACCTAGCTGATATCTCTGTACATTAAGTTAGGAAATTTACAGATTTAGGTTCTGAAATGATCCAGACACATTCCCTGGCATCTGAATTTTCCATCGTATTTATCAAGAAAAGGTCTACGGAGAAGTGCCTTTAAGTATGCAACTCTACCTTTGAGTCATTAAGTGACTTCATTAAGTCATTAAGTCATCACCCAAAATTGTGGTGAAGAACAATCTCCGGAAGCATCCACTGATGGCACAAACAAGGTAGGACTGATTGGCACTGTACACAGATAACTGGATGCTCCCAGACTATATCAGCAGTTTATGTGCTACCATATTAGCCAATTATATTCTATGACAATTTGTGTAAGGACATTGAGGAAACATTGTGCACTGACATTCAGAAACATTTGGAGTTTGATACAGAGCATTTATGCATGACTAGAGGTTTGGGCAAGAAACAGAAGACCAGCGCATACAATAAAAATATGGAGGTTTTGATTCTAATACGTCACACAACACAGGTGAGTGATACATAATACGCACAGATCAGGCTTCCACTTGGATAAATAATATAAAATTGATTTGTTAACAGAGCAAATCATCAAACAGCAAGTAAAGCATCTCATAGGAGCAATAAGCTGAATTATTGGTTAGTTAGATATTTTTCCTCTTGGAGGAAAGGTTCTGTCTTTATTTAAATGTAAGTAACAAAATCTTTGTCAGCTGATCAGCTTTCATTCAAAGAACAATGTCAAATCACCAATCATTTAATACAAATGGACAATCATTTTCAAGAAACCACATCAAAGCTGAGGACAAGCTAATTTAGACTGCTCATAAAATATATGCACTATTACTACTCTTTCATGTTCGTTCATGAAGTCACATTCCGACTTCCTAATTGGTTTTGGCTCTTTTATCATTGTAAATATGTATAAATAGTCTTCATAATACAACTATAAAATTTCCAAAACAGACTCAGGCAACAATATTTTGAAGGTGGTCTGTAGCCTGTCCAGATTCTGCATCTTTTCTTTGTAGAGATTCTACTGCTGTCAGGATGTTATTTATTCTTGAGTTGCATTCTTAATTTTGTAACTTTTTTTATATGAATAGCACGTTGGCTCCTGGAAAAGAAGTGTTGCTAAACCATAAATGAGGAAGGATTTTTTTAAGCTTTAAATGCTGTTTTGTCACAAAGAGTGATAATAGTTGTTGCTAATATGAAATGTTATTCAGCGAAGCGGGTCATCATTTCCTTACATATGGAAACGAGTAATCGAGAGAGGAAATTAGTGACTGAAAATCAAGGAGATATTAATAACTTAGAATGAGGGAAGCAAAACTAAAAAGGGAAAAACTTTCAGGGTAACCATAGAAGCCTGGGTATTGTCTCATGTTGTTGTAGTGGGTGATTTTCTGGCTCACTTGTAAATTAAGCAATCTTACAGATCGGGAAAAGATTCATCTTCCCTAAATTAGGTGTTAAAAGTTAGTTGTTTAAATTCAGGTTGGTCTCCCTAGGGACCATGTATAGACAATGAGAGAAAAAAGCAATTAATTTCATCTTATGCTGGTTGTATTAAGACGGGCAACATGGATGGTTTCTGAAGTTGCATGGTTTCTTCTATTGACCATAAAAGAGGCCAGGGTGACTTGGACTACTAAAATGAGGAATTTTTGATTACAGAGGATGAATCTCTGTATGGATATATTGCTACAAATCAATTGGCATTTGGGTGTGTCAGCTTTATTTCCACGTTTTAGTGGGAGGGAAAAAAGAGCCTTGCAACTGAATTAGAAAAATAACACTGTATTATTTTTATAGTGCATGTTTTGAATTTTTAAATATGACTTAAGAAAGAGAATATTTTTTAGATATTCCTTACATTCTCATAACTAACAAAAGGTGGTAGAGATAAGAAATACCATAAATATTTCAAAACAATATTGAAGCTTGTTATTGGTCTTTAAATAATAACAATTATTATTCTCTGAATCATAGAATTAAACACAGCTTGTTCATTTAAGGCTTGCTTAACAGTGTCATCAGAAAGAAAGATAAAAAATACCCATGGTGGCTAGATAAATAATAAGTCATCTTATAGGAAGTCTTATATCAACTTAATGGCTAGTGATGGTTTTAAAAACTGAAATATATGTTCGTTATGTCCCAGTTGCAATTGTTTGTAGCATTAATTAGTGTGGTGCTGGATATTTTTGTTTTCCTGTAATATTTAATTACTCTTTAAAAGATTTTTCTTGAGCGTCCCCATGACAGTATTCAGTCTTTTAATTGTTGGTTTCATGAAATGTCCTTTTGGTAACCAGGTATAAAGTCACAGATTATTTATCAGTAATACCAATACTTTCTGTTTGTGGCTTGCAAAAAAAGCTCTGACTTCTCTAAGTGGATGTCCAAATCGGTGTAGTATGTGGTATTTCCACAAATATGAGCAATTTAATGTCTCTGTAAATAAATCCGTAGCATACAAATGAGCATGAAAATCTGGAAGAATCAACACTAATTCCTTTTATATCTGTGACATTATATAAAGACAATAATCGCCAAAGAATTTACACAGATTTCAGAAGCAAGATGTATTTTTTAAAAAGTGTTTGTACAGTGACAGGTTTCCCCCTATTTGCTCTATATTATAGTGGATGCAGCTGTTGCCTTCAGAAGGTGGAATGTAAGTGGTGTATTTTCAAAGTATGTTCTAATAGTGTCATTTATTTTAGACCCTGCTATTTGACTGCAATACTTGGATAATATTTTAAGGATAACTTTTGAGTTTATAGGATAGCTTTTTAGGAAACAAGATAACTTTTAAGAAAATAAATTCCAGTAGTGTATATATACAAAACTTGTTCAATTAAAAGAAAAACCTTGAAGAGCTGAGTCTTGACATGTCTACTCAGATAATCAGAAATTACGCTGTTAACTCTGTGGGTGCACAATGTGCCCTTCTCTACTTTTTTGATATTGACATATTGTAATTATTCAGTCCTGTATAACTAACTGTGAGTTGTTTTAAGTTTTTATATATAAATCCAGCACTTACATATTTTGATTTTTCTTTATGAACTGTATGGTGATCATGCAATATTTTTTGTATTTTTGCTTTTGTGTCTCTTTATATAGATAATTTATATGAAAAATAATTATATCAAAACCCACAATAGCTTTCCAGACTCAAACATAAGCATTTTTATTTATATTGTTCCACTCATTTTATCATATTTCATTAATTTTATACTTCAAAACTGGCCTGTTTTACTTATATGCATCCTAAATTTGATGCTCTGCTATATATGCATGGAACATCACTGTGTTCAACAAAAAGACAATGGAATGATAACCAGTTCATGGTCCTACCTCTCACAGCAGTTAGTGGCAGAAAGTGAACGTGCTGGGACTTCAACAAAGTGTGTCATAAAAAGAGTTTCATTGTATGGTTTTAGTGAAAATCTAGTTCCTAGTTTCAAAAGTTCCTCTCTGTATATTAACATTTTCCCAGAATAAATGGGAAATAGAAAGGAAACATAATCTTTGAAGAGGTAGGACAACCACCTATTCAGGAAGGCTGTGGTCTTCTTCCAGCATTGTGAACTCTCCATACATTAATATGCGAAACCACAGAGTTCTGCTCGATGCTGACAGTATGATATGGACTTATTCACCGGCACAGCCAAAGAAAACTTTCACAGGCTGCTGATAGCTTGCAAATTTGCAGACTAATTCTGCCTGAGTTGAATCATCCAGTCCTTTCCACAGCCAAGGTGTGACATTACTGTGTGTTATATTTCAGACTTTGCTGGGAGTAAAGTTTTGTGAGAAATAGTGAAAAAGATGGTTTAGAGATTTTGGAACAGAAAGAGTAACAGCAAGACAATTCATCCAGACTTCAGTGTCCCAACAATAAGTTCACGTAACGCTATACTCCCAGAAAAACAATATGAAGTAAGTACGCAGCAACTGTAAGTGGGAGAGGAAAAGGAACTGACAATTCATACGTTTATTGACTGGGTGAGGTATTAGTTTAGTTGAAACAGCATTAGTATGAACAAACACACAGATATTTACTTTCGCTCACCTATTTATTGATTGGTTTTTTCCTTACACTAAGGTATCATCAATTTAGACATTTGCTTTTGTTGAAGTGAATAGGTCCAAAGTCCTCTGTGAGAATGCTAACAAGCATGGAATGGGATGGACAAATGTATCTGATGGATACACTGAATAAGAGCTAATTTACTTAAAATTGGGTTCTGCTTTCTATTTTTTTTACTATCATCTTGATTATACTAAAACTCTTTCTTACCTGTATATCTACCTTCTGCACATTTTACCATCCTAATATCAGGAATTGCTGACACAGGAGAAACATTTCACAACAAGATCTGCAACAGATGAATAAACACTTCATAAACAATAGAATACGATGTAATTTTGTTTCTAACATTAACCAGTAGGATACTTGGATTTTTCTTGTTGGTTTTGGTAAGGGTAGCAGTAAGCGGTTTCACTGCAGCTCCCTGAGGTACTCATCATAGGTGATGATGGTGCTGAGCTAGACACTGTACAGACAAAGAATAGAAATAAAATTCCTACCTCAGAGCTTACTCTCTAGTTATAAGGAAGGAGACAGCAGATGGATTGAGTCGTATGGGGACCAATAGGTAGCAGTGAGACAGACTGCAGACTAAACAATGTCAAGTTTATTGTTAAGTTTCCTTTATGTATTGTGATAAAGGAAAGTGTGTAAAAACAATTTAAAACTTAGTTGCATGTGCAGGTATTTACTTCAGATTCTTTTCTGAAAATTATTTGGTTTCAGCTGCCTGCTGCTTACATTTCAATTGATGCATAATGACACAGTGAGAATCTGTTTAATTTTAATAGTCTTTGTAAATGTGGAAATTACTGCTAATAGCAAAATTAACCGTTCAGGAACAAGCAAACAAACAAACCTGTAATAAACATCTGAACATAAAATCATACTATGTGGTAGAAATAATAATTAAAAAACAAACAAAACACCCCATCAAAAAGAAAAGTGCAGAAAAAGCCTGTAATTAAAAGTAAACACTGTCACTGACACATATGAGAAGCCGAGAGTTTAGACTATACATCTAAACATGAATTACTCATATAATTAAGAAGCGAAAACTTGAGTTACTGTGTTATGATACTAGAGGTCATCTGCATGTGATTTGGCACAGTAGTTGAGCTGTTCCTATATTGTTCACTCAAGTTTTTCATTTCCTTCTCTGGGATTCTTTCAGAGAGTGAAGTAGGGAATAGTAAAATGCTTTTTAAAAGAAGCAGTGAAGTTGTTCTTGTAGCAATAGGTATTGGGTAGGTAATTACAATCAAAGATTGCTAATTTTGGCTAAACTTATGGTTGATTTCAACATTGGTTTTACAACTGTCTCATCGTAAAGTAATGTTTGAATACTTGTGCAGAGATACCAAATTCTTTCCAGGAAACTGACCAAGTAGATTGCAGCAAGAGGACATTGTTTTTGATAATGAAGGAATAAACAAAATTTTTGGCTTGGAAGTGCCGGTGAAAAAAGACCTAGACTTTTCAAATGCAATCTGTCTTATTAAAAAAAAAGCAAAAGCCTTCCTACCCAAAAGATCAAAATACACTGTTTTCTTCATCAATTTGCTGAAAGTAAACCTATTTGATTTAGTTCAAGTCATTTGTATCATGAGATTACCATTAAACCATAGTCATTATGCTACCATCAGAACTACTTATTCAGGCTGGTGTGAGTTGAGTTGGTGTCCTTTCTTTAATGAAGAAAATATTGCTTTGTTGAAGTAATCATATTTCATTCATGCCAATGTAAGTGTAATTGCTCAACCTAGCTAATACATATTCTACTAAATGAAGAAAGCTATGTGTGATTGGGTGGTTATGACCCTCTCTGCAGCTTCACAACCCAAACAAGGTGCCAAGGAGGCTTGCACATCCCTGCTGCCTTTCTCAGCACAACACCCTGCCCCAGTGACTCCTCCTATTCCTTGGGAGGAGAGCTGCCTATCTGATTTTGGAGGTCTGGCAAAAAGCTTGAGCTCATTGATTACAGATCACTGTTAATAAAGAGCATTTGTAATGCAGCGGTGGTGATACAATCTCCACAGCCAGTTCATGATGGCCCTTCAGTCTCCACAATTAAGTCGTCCAGCAGGCATGCCCCCTGTTGCAGCTGCTCTGTCAATCTCATTTTGTAGTATAAATGATCTTAGACCCAGTGTTTGACATGGGGTTTTAACACCAAAGAAGGCAATTCTGCAACTTCAAATGAGCCTAATTGGTTGTGCGCTCAGGCGTTCACTCAAGCTGCTTCAGTCCATCAGAGAGAGATTTCCAACTAATTGAACAGCTCAGGAGAAAAAGAACCACGGAAATCACAATGCACTGGGCCGTTTGAGAGGGTTTTTTCATGATAAAAACCTTCAAAATAAGGGAGGTTTTGTTGTTGAATCAGCCACCTGTCAATCTAGAAAGTGGTGTCATTGGTACAGATGCTTATAAAGAGGAACAGCCTAAAAATCAGTGGCTATCAATAGCAAAGTCTGCAGGTAAATGTAATTTTTTTATAGCAAAAAATGGGGTTTGGGGATAGTGTTTTCTTTAGATTGAGAAGCTTTTCTTGTGATGCATAACAATTATGTGGTAATGGACAGACTGCAAATACAGGGCATTTATCACCAGAGGAATGCCATTTAAGACAATCTCTCTGCTAAAGTGTGTAAAGTTATTCATGCATACAAGTTTTGGGATTGGCATGGGTGAGATTCTGCTCACATAAATATTTGCCTTTTTTTTTAACACAGCTGAATTTAAATTTCCATGTTTGTTCTAGGAAATTATGAATCTCGTTTCTTTTCTGAATTGCACCATTTTTACCTCTTGTTTTGACTCTACTGATTTAAATAACTTTCCTTCAAATGTCAATTCAGAGATTTTTGCCCTAGTGTTTACATACTGTATGTCTAATATTTCCATATCTATTCCATGAGTGATTCAAATGTATAATTTATGCAATATTTGTATTAGACATTCAAGGTAGTAGTTCACATCTGAACTGATGACAATTCAGTAGCTACTTTTTTAGTAAAAACTATGCTAGAACAGACTAAATAATATGTATTTATTTCCTTCTTGTTTAAAATAGGAAGAAACTGAAGACTTCAGTAAATATGAGTACAGAAGTTCATTTACTGAATGAAAGTGTGTTCTGGGGAGGAGCGGATTAATCCAGTCTAATAAAGCACTTCAGCAGATGTTTAATTGTAAGCATGTAAGTAGTTCTCTGACTCCAAATGCCATGTTACCTTTGCCACTGTTTGGACTTTGGTAATATGGAAGACCTGAACCCATCTCGAAGTCTCCTTTCAATCATATATACATTTTAGTTAGGGACAATAAGTTTACAAATCTTGGCGGGGGGAGGGGAAGACAAGCATGTCCATATATGTATATAAATATGCATATATAGAGATAGATAAAAAATATAAACTAATTGTTCCCACTTGGGCAAAATCCCACAGGCCTTCAGGTGTGTGCACATATATGGCTGTTTTTCAGCAATATTTACAAACTTAGGCTCTAAAATAATGATATATCCCCATAAAATAAGACCTCAATTGACTGCAGGGAATTCAAAACTCCATGAAGTGAATGAGAGTATCTTTTGTTCAACAGCCAGGTAATTATAGCAGCATTTATATATGTTGTTGTCATGTTTAATGCCCCATGGCAATGAACCTAAGCTCTAAGTAGTAAATATTTTGGTTGAAATCTCATAAACACATATATCCTAACACTTCACAGACGTCCATAAAAGCTAACAGCAACACTCTCATACGACTATAGTGAGAACAGAATCAAACACTCCAGTTCCACGATCAAAGATTAAATTCTTCAAGTTGAAATGGACAGTGAAGAGTAATATCTGCATGTTCAGAATATATTTTTCCCAATCAGTTGAGGTGTTTTATTCCTCTGGTGTTGAATCATGACTCAGAATTATAAAATTCCAGCATATGTAAGAGGATATAAACATAACATGGTTACTTAAGGAAAATATCCTTTTATTTCACCAATGTTTACTAAATTAAGTTAAAACATCTTGATGCTTATCTCTCTGAGGATATATTTCAGTGTGAACTATACCCCAAGAACATTTCTGTGTAAAATCTGAGGGACCGTACGAGACATACGATATCGAATGCACTTGTAATCCTATAGTAAAGACAGTAATTGTTAAGTGCATTCTAGGTCCCCTAACAGTGGGGTGGAGCTGTAGCTACAGGGATCCCTGTTGCTGAAGTCAGCAGACAAGCTGTCCGTGTGATTCCAGATGTTTCTGCTTTTTTGGGGCAGGGGACCTCCCAGGATCAGAATGTCAGCATGTCTGAGGTAAAGAAGCCACTCTTTGACACTGGAAATTCAGTCCTCCTAACCCTATAGCTCTGCAAGAAATTGAGTTGGATCCGCAGGTGGGCTAAGCAGATTCACTTTGTCAACTTCCTCACCCAATTGCATCTGCTAGAAATCTTATGTTTAATTTGCGCACACGCATACACGCACATACACGCACACAGAGTATAATTCTAAACGAAGCAGGGGAAAAAAGCCAAAAAAATAGAAGCGAAAGCCTTATACAGAAAAACAGCTGCACTCGTTTGTGCTATGAACCAGCTGAGTCAGTCCTTAAATCGAACCCTAATTACTTTGTGCACACGGTATAACCAACAAAGAGTGACAACGGACAGAAGAACGGTCTGTGTTGAGAGGGATTAGTCTCTAGCAGAAAGGATGGGTGAGAGAGAAAGCCTGACGACCGCTAATTGCTGCCAGCAGGACCAAAATAATGGGAAGCCTGCAAGAGAAAGAGAAAAGAAAGGGCTGGTGGAAGTAGTCATCAGCTGTTTGCAGTGATGAAGTTCATTGCCAGCACTGTTTACTCTGGTGTTCAGCCTTATTGCCCATTTGGAACCGGCACAGTGAGGAGCCTTGTTAAAATAATAAGATCTGAGCGTGTAATATATTGATGGAGTCGGAACTCCACGCAAACATCGCTTTCACAGGGAATATTCAGTCTGACTGGCATGTAGGGTTCAGGCACTTAGCCTTGGAAAGAGCTGGATAGCCTGATATTTTCACACAGCAGTTCCTGTGGACGCCACGTTTGTGCTTAATACAATTTCCTCTAATGGCAGCTGCTTAAGTGGGCAATGTCTGAAGAGATTTTTGTCCTTTGAGATTTGTTCATTCTATTAACATCCTATTTTTCATCTAGGAAACATGGCATGGTGTTACCAAACCACTAGTAACGTAAACATTACCTTGCACTATTTTGAACCTGCCTTACTTGAAGTAGAAATAAGTTAAACACACTTCTGTGGTTCCGTATCTTAAAACACAAATTAAGAATGTTTAGTATTTCATAAACATATTACATATTAGACTACTCTTGTGGTTTCTCATGTGTAAATGTGTTAATATTTAATAAGCAAAAATGCAGCACTACTGCTGCTCTTAAAGTCACTGTAAATTGCTGGCTGAAATTCAGGCCCTTGGTGTTGCAAGCTAAGCACCAAAAACTGATGGTCTGCAAACTCCTATCTCTCTTCTCTCATAAATGTTTTCAGTATTTTGTTTTACATATCCATTACAGCAGGGCTGGCTTAAACTTATTAGCTGAGAGTTGTTTAACAGTGATTACTGAAGGAATTAGTAGCAATTCTGCAACAAATCAAATTATTTTCTGTGATTAGAAAATCATCCCAGTTAGAAAAAGACATGAGAATGTTTCGCATAATGTATACGTAAACAGGCCATAGAAACCTGTGTTCATGTATATATAGATACACAAATGTTCCATCAACAATAAATGTCATCAGTGACTGATAATAGACAAGGGAAGCTGTCAGATATTTAAGAATGCTTACAAAATAAAAGGGAAAAAAAGGAAACTTTTATTTTTCATAAAGTTTCAGTAACAGATAACTGTAGAACAGCTATCAAGTATGGTCCAAAGGCTACCATCAACTTGCAAGAATGTTAAATCAGCTCTAGTATAATACGACAATTTGAATCAACATGACTGGAAAACTTAAATCCACCATACATTACAGTTGGCTCATTAGTATCTGAGTCACTATTCTTAATCTGTAAGAAACATAGATGTACAGTCCAGATATGAAAAAAAAAAGTGTAAGTTGAATATTCAAGTTGGCTACTCTTCCGATCTAAGCCATAGAAAAATCTCATATCATGCATAGTCAATTAACAAATTAAAACATGTTTATATAATCAATGCCAGCTGACGAATTTAACTATTGACATGATATACAATATAAAGGTTCAGTACCACATTACATTCTGGTTAAAAATAGTTTGATAAAAAATATCATGGTGCCCATATGAAAGAAATTAAATGGGTCTGCAAACACTTATTTCAAATGGAAAATCTACATCCAAAAAGGGGCAAAAATCTAGTTAGGTCCTGCCAGGAGCTGTTCATGAATGATCTGTACTCATTTTCTATTGTGATATAAATGAAAGTATAAAATTATTGTGGAATTTTAGGCTAAATATTAGGAAAAATTACTTCACTGAAAGGGTTGTCAAGTACTGGAACAGACTGAAAAGGAAAGCGTTTGAGTCACCATCCCTGGAGGTATTTAAAAGACATGTAGATGTGGCATTCTGGGTTTAGTCATGGCCTTGGCAGTGCTAGATTTATGGTTGGACTTGATGATCTTAAAGGTCTTTTCCAATCTAAACAATATGATTATCTGAAGATGATAAAAAAAAAGGAATAACAATAAAATTATGAGGAAAAATTGCCTGACAATAAACTACCTTCACATGGAGTAAGGAGCAAACTAAGATCTCAGAATTTACCTTCATGAACTTATGCTACGAATGATGAATTTATACATCCTGCACTAAAGAACAAAAATTTTAAAGCTTATTATTTGACAATATTTAATTTAATTTCATATATAATTTTAATATTACATCCTTTTTTACTTCCCCAAAACACAGAACTAACTATCTTGCTCTCAAAGTGTAAATCTCAGCATTGCCTCTTAATGTCTTTCTTCCAGAATGTAACTCCAGGAAAATCTTCATGGTTCTGACAAATGTATATTCGGATGGAATTTGAGACATCAATTTTCCTGCAATTAGTCTGGCTAATGTAAGACTACAAAGTAGGTCATGCATACCAGATGGCCGGCATTGATCTTGAATTAGGTGACATGGAAGAGAATCCAGAGCAACAGTAATGAATCAGCTAGGTATGAAAAAGGAATATCAGCTTAGGTTTAAAAGAGGGCACAAAAGGCAGTATTGTTTAAAGTTTCCAAATCCACTGTACAAAAAGGAAACTGAGAAACTACAGAAAGTTTAGAAAATTGATAGAAACTGTGAATATGCAGATAATGGTCAGGCTGCTTCTTAAGCTTTCCTTGGATAAATAAAACATATTAAGCTTCTAGAGGAAGACATTCTGATAGTGCATAGTTATTTAACCTAGTCTATCTAACCTAGTTATTTAAGGTTTTTTTCTTGATATTTCTCACTTCCTGAAATGAAGCAAAGCTGAAAATACACTAAACAAGACTTGAATTGTTGTCTTTTAAACAGAGGCATAACAACTGCAACTATATGTGGAGATCAGATATGGCCAGGACTAATCCCTGGGTCCAACAGCAAGCAGCACAAGACAGTTATATCTGCAAAGCTAATCTCATCTACACCCCCTATTCACAAATGTGTGCTAAGTGTATTGGGAGCAGACTTGTGTCCTCTCTTAAATGAGCCAGAGCAGGCTTTGGACCCATTAGGCACTGACTAAAGCTGTGCCAAGAAGCACAGTAACAAACAATATGGAAAATCTGGACCTGGATATTTTTACTAGGACAGAAGTAGTAAATTTAGTTATATAAAATTAACCTCCCTTCTCTTTTATTTTTCATCTTGCTGACTATTGATTGCCCTATACTTAGAATCCACTTCTCCTCGTGGCTGACCAACACCACCATCAAAATGTTTAAGAGCAGTGTTCTGCTCTGAGGTTTGTCATTAATTTGGTGCACGGCTTTGAGCTACTGAATTAAGCTGGTTCACCAGATTCTTCTTACCTGATCTAGATGTGACTTGTGCTGGTTCTCTCCAGGATGATCCTGTTCCTCTAGAGGCTACACTGCAAACCTGGATGAAGGATGTGAAACAAGGAGGATCAGTCCAGACCTTTGTGACTTAGGTTTTTTTATCCTTAAAAAAAAGACACGGAGTTACCTTCCAGAGATGATGAGAGAATTAAATTACTATTTTCCAGACTCAGCAAATTTTCCATGAACAAGTGTTGCACAGATATTTCTTTGCTAGATAGTGGTAACATGCTTTGTGGTTTTGCAGCAGATCGATTTTGTGTTAGTAGATTTCAGTCAAATATTCAAATTATTTTCTGATCAAATTAATATACTTAATAAAGTGTAGACAGTTTTAACATCAAGCAAAAGTGCCTAAATCACAAACAGGTAATTTCCTTTCACAGAAATCCTGTCAAATCCACTCCCTCCTAAGGAATTTCTGTCTTGGCAAGTGATCTTCATCGCCAGCTGCAGTATTATGCTCTGCCCCAATCAATGGTATAGCTCTAAGCTCTCTCTAAGACCCCTACTCCAAAGGTTAGGCCCACCAATAACAGCCTCAGATGGTTTCTTCTGCAAAGAAGCAAATTGGTTTTGTGTCTATTCTGCGGCTGCTTTTGCTTAGCTTGAATCCTCTGGGGTATATTGAGCTAGCGGGCTTGGGCAGTGAACTTCCTCCTTCTTGCCAGATTGAGGCAGCATCCAGCAGTCTGCACAGCTCCAGCTGCAAGATGGTCTTTTTTTATGCGGATGTAATGGATGAGGACTCAGGGGCAAACAGTTGATCATTTCATAACACAGACCCTATGATATGCAAAGCTTTCATGGAAGACTTATGCTTGATTTCAACTCTGCACTCTCTGTCTGTTCTAATATCCTCTCAAATTGTGTGACAGGGTTGGGAGACACGGCAAGAGGAAAGTGCATTAAAAGGTTTACAATAGTTCTCTTTTTTCCAAGGAGCAGCGTTAACAAGAAAAGACCATGTTCCTGGCACAGTCCCAGAGTAGACATTAATCTCAGCCCTCTGGGATGATAAGGGAATGAGACCCTTGAAGGCTCAATGTCTTTTCTGAGAATTACTTTTAGTAGTCCCACTAAAATGATCAAACTGACCAAATCATGGACCAGTGTAAACCAAAAGCGGTCTATTTAAATTGTTATTTCTGTTTTGTTTTTTTTTTTTCTTTTCATCTTAAAAAAAATCAGAATTCTTTCTTTCAGTCTTATCATCCTTGCATGTTTTTCTACAGTGATTGTGCAAACTTTTAGGAAACATTTGGTATGCTCTTTTCTAATGCTACCTAGTGGCAAGAGCTTATCACCATTTCTCAAGAGACTTTGCAGTTAAAAGCACCAAGGCTTTAAGTGGAAATGCAAGCAATCATTTCTGTATGTTGGCACTTTTTTCTCCATAGGCCTGGAAAGCAATGTGATAATGAAAGGTTTATTTGTGATGGCTGTATGAACAAGCTGCAGTTGAACAAAGGGCAAATGTTGCATGGTTTCACTGTGTTCCTCAAGTTGTTTTTCTTTGTCTGAACACAGTTCTCATCTTAATATAGAAATTTTTCTCATTCTCTTGGCTTTTGCCTATTTAATACACCTCTTTTGGTCATCAGTGTTGTAGTCTCCTCTATCAAAAAGTCCTCCAGCCAGGCAACAGCTGAAATGGAAAACTCAGGGCTCTGCCATTCAGCCCTGATCACAGGACTTGGAAAGGAAGTAAGAGGATTTACATGTTCCAGTGTGTACCTTTCTTTTGGTATACATTTACAGTATTCATGTCTAAAATGAAAAAAAAATCACACTGTCTTCTCACTGAAAGAGTACACTACAGAAATAAATTTAGAGAATTGTGGAAATTATGGGAAATGTGGAAATTATGGGAAAACTGACAAAAAATATATTCATAGGATACAGTCCATGGATTCTGTATAATCTCAGAATTACATATGATCACGTGTCATATACATCCTTCCTTTTAGAATGATAAGGTCTCTAAGTCTTTTTAATCCCACATGTTTTCAAATCTCAGATTGACTATTTACTTCATCATCCAAAATGGAAAAAGAACCTCAGGCTTCGTTCATTAAGTGCATATATGCAAATCAGCATAAACTGTGTGACATGCACTGAATACAACCCAACTTGTTACACCAGTGATTATCACTGGCTGGATACTTTAGTCAGGTAACTGTATTTGCAAGTATTTTCTGGCACTTACAAAAGCTAGTTTAAATATTAAAATGCTATTTTTCCTCTAAGCAAAGAAAGTGCATCATGCAAGAGATATTAATAATTACTTGTCAGTATTTATGGAAGGCTAATATATTGTTATGCAGCCAAATACTGTTCTTACGTATTCAAATAACTCTATGTTATTTTATTTTTAAAATTGGTATTGAAAAGGTTTTGGTTCGATGCTGATTTTGACTATTATGTGCATGGTGGGACTTACATAAAGTGCTATGTGAATAGACAATATTGTTACTAGGAATTTCATCAATTGTTGAAAAGATTGAAAGATAAAACCAATAAATGAATTTAAGTTGTTGGCCAGGTTTGAGATCCCTGATTTTTATCCTTTTATTATTTTAGTTTTGTTTTTATCATATTTCTTTTGCTTACCTGGCTTGCTAACTACGTAGTTTCTATAGCAACATCCATTGACCGTTGAAATAATGAAAGCCACAGCAACTCTCCTGCAGTGAAATCCCTCATGATGACAAGCACAACTCCTATTTTCTTTGTCCAGTGTTGCCCATTACTTACTCGAGTGCCTCATTTGTCAAAATATTCAAGACATTTGCTAATTACTTCTGAATTTGACCAACGTAGACAAGACATTTAACCTTTAGTGTACCTGCAGACTAACATTCTAACAAAGATTAAAAATAGGACTTTTTTATGTGTGCTGGCTGTATAATTTCTTAACTGTGGGAGGATTTCAAATATATATTTGTGATATTTAGAAGAAAGAACTACTTGAATTCTGAAAAACAAAAGCAATCAAAAAAATATAGTTTCTTTAAATTAATTCTAATTTTTTTAAAGCTTTATCTCCAAACTGCTATATTTTATGGCTTTTTAATTTGATTTCAAATCAGCAGCAAGCAGGATCAATGTCTAGATACTGGACCCAAGGTAGGAGGAGCAGGAAGTGGTTCTGGACATTCAGTGGGTGGCACTTAAGTTTTATATCCCGCTGAATCGATGGTTCATCATGAAGTTAGTGGACCTTTTACTGTTGGATGTTCCACCTTCCAGATGAAGTAAAAACCTAAACACTGATGCTAACTAAAAAGCTTGCAGTACTTTCTGTGTTAATCTAATGATGCTAGCCATTGTGTCATGCAAATGATTGTATTTTTCCAAATTAAATTCTCCAAATGGTTATACTATATAAACCAGAAATTACTTTTTCATGGCTGTTATTCAGATGTAGGTCTTCCTCGATTGCACTGAAGCTTGCAGACTGCACGTTACCTGTAAAATGGAAGACAGAGGTTACATCCTCTGGACTCCTGGTTAAATGTGTAAGCAAGTCCATGAAGGCTTCTGCTTTTTCCCCCCTCTTGTTCACTCCAACACTCTCTAGGCAGAGAAACAGTGAAATCTTTGGAGACCAGCTGTGGTCTTTTGCCTATAGACAACTTTCCGTAACTTTTCTCTAGCTCTGCAATCTGTGTGGCTGCTGGCAGCATGAGTGCATTGGTATGAAACTAAGGTAAGTGATAATGATGGCTGTTTCTGATATAGAATGATGATAACCTGCTTAGCTTCTTAGAGTGGTATGCTTTCTTGCTCTGAACTATTAATTACAACGTGCACTCTGGAGCCGATGTAGCAGTTACCTACTTTTGTAAAATTTCATGCTGATGAACTGATTTCAAATGCTAGTTGAATTGTTAAATTGAGAACTAATCAAAATCAAATCATGATTCCTGGTAAACTGTAAGAGCACTTGACATTTCTGAGTGTCTTTCTCCTCTTTTAAAAAGTTTGGTTTGAAACCAATGCAGGCACTGCGAAAGTTATTTATTGTGTCCTTTTGGATTTCCCTCAACAACATAATATATGACTTTTGGGGGATTTGTTTGAATACTGGTATGATTTATTCCTTTTAAAAGTAGCAAAGTGAAAAAAAATGTAGGGACAGGAGTAAAAGCTAGAAGAGTCGTAATATATTAACAATTTTTATATGCTTATAAAACTCTGACAGAAAACTTGTGAATTCACTTTGCAGAGCAACAGTGCGAAAAGCAAGGCAGATGAGCAATAGCATCAGTCTGGTCAGCACAAAACAGCATTACTGAGAGAGACAAGTAGAGAAAACAACCAAGATGTTACTTCACCGGAGGAGATTAAGTTCTGCAGAAGGTTAATTGCTGTTCTCTGTAAGGCTACTGTAATTGATTTTCTTTCCCTCTGGTCATATGGCTTGCCTCTGTTTATAGAAAGGATAAAATATAAGCAGCAAAACAAATGTGGTGATATGTGAAAATATAGTATTATATTTGGTCATAGCTGGTTTAATAATTACCTTTAGTTCATCTTCCAGCTGTGTTCATAAAACATATTTCTTGATTCAGCCTTTTTTTAATGTGGAAGAGCTTTCACTGCAACTCGCCAGTGCTGAACTTCATAACTCTTCAATTCAGCATTAGGCAAAACTGATAAGGAACCGAGTCATACATGCAAAACCACAGAAAATTCTCTAATGGGGCAACTCCTGCCTTGCATGAGATATCACAAGGATTAGAGGAAAGCAGCAGGAAATGAGGTAGCTTGTGAAGCTGGAAATAGCTGGCAATAATCTTTATTCTTGAAGGTAGTGGGCACTGACAGACACGTCCCTTGGATAAGCCAGTGGTATCCTGCAAGATCTTATAGCTCCCACTGGGTTTGGGATCATATTCTTGCAGTACCCCCTAACACCAAGCACTACGTGCACACAGGTTTGAATTGGCCTTTTGTTATACCTGTGGGTTACATGAGCCTAAATCCCCAAGGTGTTGATGTTGAAATGCTTGTGGATTTCAAAAGGAAAATTCTGACCAGCTCCAATTTTAAAAGGGAAAACACAGGTTCTTTAGGCATGTAGTATATAAGGAAGCAGTTATTTGGTGATTTTGATAATCTCACTGTTATTTAGTAATGGACTTGAATCATTGAAATCCATATGGATCCTCATCTTCTATGTTTAATAGCAGAAAAATCTGAAAAGCATGCTTGAGTGCATATGAGATCGGGATAACACTTACAGAGATGTAAAGTTGAAAGAGAAAATGCCAAAATCTACATCTGGTTGAAAGTAAATAACTTCACCTCCTTATTTAGTGGTGTTCTAAATTGATGTGTCCAAACCCAGCATTTCACTACACATCTCCAAGGTGAAACAACATCTTAGATTTTTTCTGCTTGAATATCTTTTGGTTTTAACAGGGTTAAAGATATTTCTCTTTCGACATAGTCCAGGAAAACATGTATGCACTGTAGCTGGGAACTGAAGTTCTTTATCTGCACTCATGGAAAAGCCTTTTTTTCAAATATTTCTTTGCCATCATGTCAAACAATTTCAGATAAATTTTTCACAAGGGAAAAACGAGGTCTTCAACAGACTGCTTAGTATTGCTCTAATGCAATTGATTTTTGTGTTAGAGCTTGGCAAGATCTTAAGAATGTGAAACGCATCAGGTGTTTAACATACTAATGTTCAACACAGCTTTGCACCAGTTTTCATCTGAAATAAACCAACAGAAGTAAGTAGAATTGGACAGATGTAATTCATGAAAGTGTGATCTAAGTTTTTGCTTTTTCTGTCACATTAAACACACTCCTTAAGGTGAGTCAATCTCAAGTTCAGTGGCGAAAACTGACTGAGATTATTAGTAGCACGGATTCTTCTCAAATTTTACGTCATAGTACCCAAAATCAGCTACGGTCTCTTCAATTTAATAATATTGTATTTGGACAGAAGATTGTTCACTTCAGTATTCTGAAATAAGAGATTGTTACTGTGCAGACTCTGTTCAATTTCATGGCTTGGATCCATTGTCCTTAGTGCATGGGTATCAACTTAATTGCTGCATGAAAATGTTCCTCTGCCATACAGTTCTTGCCATGCTAATATGTTATTGTCAGTAATCACCTCTCAGGTGTAGGTTGATGTTAATTTATATATTTAAATGCATTCATAACTAGATGACCATTTACTAAGGCATGAAAATCCAGAACTTAATTTGATTTTTTTTTCAGATGAGCTTGTCAAATCTCTTTATTGTATAGTACATTTTTATGGGCATAAATGTCTAAGTTTACAAACTAAATACTCTGATAGACTTTTGAACCAAAAACTCCTCAGTAAATATTTTAGATAGTCAGCCTTGATGAATATAGCCTGGCAAATCTTTTACTGGTGGGAAAAAAACCCAGGTGACTGTTTAGTGTAGCATTGTTACACCGCTGTCATGGTTATTTTTAGTTGCATTTCAAAATAAGTAATTATGTTTAGGAACTTTTGATAATAAAAAACTAAGCTGAACTTTGTCTTTAAGTTCATGTTTCTCCTTTTCACAGACTAATATAATATATTGAATCAATAAAACATTGCCTACTGAACCTTTAAAGTTGTATTTCACTAATACAAGTCTACATTGAATCTACAGCAGTTCTGATGCATCTGAAAGCATTCACAGAGCTGTATTTTATTAAGTCAATACACCGGCCTGCTTCAAAACTGTTCAAAATCTTTTCTTGGTAATGCTTATATGTTCTTCTCAAAAAATGAGGATGAATCTCTCTGCTTGTTAGACATATTTACCTTACAGTGGAAAGAGAGAAGAGACTGACCACAAAAGCAGCTGTGATTCACACAGACTAAACACGTAACTTCCTCATAGAATCATAGAATGGTTCAGGTTGGAAGGGACCTTAAAGATCATCCAGTTTCACCCCCCTGACACCTCCCACCAGATCAGGCTGCTCAAGGCCTCATCCAGCCTGGCCTTGAACAATTCCAGAGAGGGTGCTTCCACAACTTCCCTGGGGAACTGTTCCAGTCTCTCACCACCCTTATCGGGAAGAATTTCTTCCCAATGTCTAATTTAAATCTTCCCCCTTCCAATTTAAAGCTATTCCCCCTCATTCTATCACTACTTGTCCTTGTAAAAAGTCCCTCCACAGCTTTGTTGTGTGCCCTCTTCAGGTACTGGAAGGCATCTATAAGGTCTCCCTGGAGCCCTTTTTTCTCGAGGCTGAACAAGCCCAACTGTCTTAACCTGTCCTCATAGCAGAGGTGCTCCAGCCCTCTGACTGTGGATGAACCTAAGTGATACGAACTGTATGCTCTAAAATGAACAGAAACCCAAGAATACCTCTTGGCTGTTGAATTTTAACCATGGAAGGTTTTGTTTTCTTCTTCCAAACAGAACAAATGCTTTCATACCACTCCAGAGTTGTGATGGCAGGAAGAAAGTAAGAGTAGAGATCTGTTAGTACAGCCCAGAGCCAAAAAGCAGAGCCCCTGTGCTCCATTCCTGGTTTTACATCACACTGTAGCCAAGTCACATCATTTCTCTAGCAATTCTGTTTTCCTTCCCTTTCCATAAAATGTGGGTAGCAACACTATCCCGCAGAAAACCACAGATATGTAAGAGTGCATTAAGTTTCTTGTACGACGGTTCTCATGCAAGTGCTAAATATTCTGTTATGTAATATGGATGTTCTTGCATGTGGTTGTCTTTTGATGTTAAGGAAAAACTGAAGCGGTTTAAATACAGCACAGAGTTATAGATGGGTGACATGGAGATAAATGATGAGGCAGTCCATCTGCCGTCCTCAGTAAAAACATTTTGCATTTCAGGGAATTTATATTTTAATACAGATAGTTTCCATGTAGTATAAGATTTTCTGCAATTCTGTAAGACAAATTGGATCCAAAAGTAAATGGCCTGCATTTCCATCCATAAAATGGATTGTTTCTAAATTATAGACAAGACAACTGTTTCAATGACACTGGTAGAAGACCAAAAGGCTCTTGAGATCTAAGTAGTCCATTCCCCAGTACTATCTGGCCAATACCCAGCTATGATCTCGCTTCTCTCTTGTCAGATTTTTATGACAACCAATTAAACCAATATGACTGTCGAGACATATGGCAACAATAATGCTCTGAGTTTCTGCCCATTACCACTCCAGCAGGAAACCAAGAACATACACTATTTGTTATTGCTTATTGAAGGGATTCACTGACGAATATCTCCTTATTAAATAATATATTCACTGTGACTGTGTCAAGTACAATCTGTACTGTAGATGCTATCTGTGGATCTGCTAACATATCAATGTGCAGAAGGAGTTCTGCTTTTCTGCTGCCTGGAGCCATATTCAGAAAATGTTGCTGGAATCTTAATGCACATCTGTTCTTGCCAAAATATATTTTAAAATATTAGATATTAATCTTCCTGTGGAGAACCCTATGAGACAAGCCTATACTGAAGTGCATTTCTGGGATTTCTGCTTCATGGATGACTAGACATTTGAGTAGTGCAGACTGTGGTGAGAATTCACTAAATAGAAGTTCTTTCATAGAACACATTAGAGCCCTTATTTGCAGCCATGAATTTATTTTAGAAAATATTCATTTTACTACCTGTATTTCTATGTCCTGACAGATTTTCCTTTAGATGATGCCATATTGGTAGACCTTGACAGTGAACTTTAGTGCAAGACTATTTCAGTAAAAGATTTGACTCTGGAATTTCCATTTCTGCTTGGTTCAGTGTGTAAAATGGATACAGTCCAAAGTCTCTTTGTTTTCTGATTAGTCATTCTTAAGTAGGGCTAATGACCAAAGAGACTATTTAGGGATTCCCCCTTACTTGTCTTTTTTTTTGGCAAGAGTTGTTGTTTTGTTGTTATGTTGGGAGCAAAGCAGTCTATTTTTTTATTGTAACTGTGATTTATATTATATACTGCATATGCTGCCTAGGCGGAACAAGTGTGGATGTATTTAAGAGAAAGAAAACCCATGAGAATGCACTGCATAAGGTGACCATGGAGTTGAGACATGGGAAACGTGGTGATATTAGATTCACAGAGAGCTATATGACACTGCAGTTAAATGACTGCTGGTACCTCATTTGACTAGATTCTGTATCCTAATTTTAGAATAATAAGTAGATATCCAAAGAAGAGTAACAGCTCTCCTGTGCTGGTGACTGACAGGGTCTTTTTGATGTTTCTTCTAATTCTTAAGTTGTTATTAATCTCAATCACATAGAAGCATAAATTTGTGCATTAGTGTGTGATTACAGCCTCCCTTGTGCATGTAATCAGAATTGGCTTTAATTCAGAAAATACTTTAAAAATGCTGTATCCATAATCTATATTATGGACAAGGAAAATAAAGACTTATAATTTTGAAGTTAATTTTTCAAGTAGCTTTTAAATGTTTTAAATGTTTGTCTGATATCTCTCAAGTTGGAAATCAAAGTCTTCAAGAACACGTATATGTTTATACATTTCACTTAAAGAGAAGCAACAGTTTGAAATACTTAGCCCTTGCTATTGCAATAATCTGGTGCTTCTTCCATCAGATTAGTCTGTGAGTAGAAATAAGGGAACGTTTTTTAAGAGTTTATAGGAGTTTGAGCATTAAAGCACAATGCTTGTTCCCTTCATTATTTTTTTTTTTTTAATCAAATAAACTCACACGCACAATAATAAAGTTCAGACCCAAATGAATTCTAAAGTTTTGGCTTGGTTGCTCCCATTGATTTTTGTGGGAGTTTATGTAATTAGAAGTGAACAAAACATTTTGGGTAGAACCAGCCATTCACACTTTTAACGG
The DNA here is from genome assembly GCA_033558235.1 of Neomorphus geoffroyi. NCBI lineage: Eukaryota > Metazoa > Chordata > Aves > Cuculiformes > Neomorphidae > Neomorphus > Neomorphus geoffroyi. The sequence continues at coordinate 23,438,420 of JAUMJM010000053.1, read as the reverse complement.
ATGCCAGGTGTCAGCTTCCTTCAAGGCTTACTCCACTGATGAGAGTAGAATTAGTTATAGAATAAATAATTTTTCAACATGAAAAAAGATTATATCTTCTGATCTGAAAAAAACTCCTGCAGATCAGGCTTTAAGAACACTTAAAAGATGAGATAAAACTTATAAAATCAACTTAGATTGAGGCTTTTATATAATGCTGGCATCTAAACTTTTAAGTGATGTAGAGAGATTATCCCCAGCATTATATAGCTCTAGAAGCAAGATTTTTGCTCGATGTTTTAAGTTCACATCTTGTACATACCCATGGATGCTCTGACTTGAGCAAGTGGGTGACCAAATTCCCCCTCAATTTCATCATGACCCAGCTGGAAAGTAGAAAAATATGTGAATATTTTGGTCTTGAGAAGTGCCAGGATCTACACTGGTAACACTGAGTCTAGCACAGAGAACACAAATCCCATTTTCATTACAGAAGACTGAAAACATTGCTGAAAGGGAAAAGGAGAGGGTTAAAGTGTGGATTTGTTTTTATATAATGAGCTAGTGGTTTGAGCAACCGCCTAGGAAAAAAGAAACTGATGGTCAGGTCCCTTCATAGCCTGAAAACATAAATACATCTTACATCCTCCATTGCTAAGTTTGTGCTGCGCTCACTGTTTCAGAACATCTTCCTGTCATCTGATTGATAGTGGCCACCAAGGAGGGTGTCAGTCATGGAGTTAGAAGAGGAACAAGCCAGAAGGGACAAGGCTTGTAATAGCTAGAATATTCAGATTAATTAGTCCTGGCTTGTGCTCTGAGCACTGTTCATGTAGGAAGCAATTGATTAAAATATAAATTCCACTAATTTCAAATTAGTTCTATATAACAAATATAGGTATAGATTTTGAGAGCAGAGCATTTCTGCACAAGTCCAGAATTAAAGGCGAAAGAAGGCACATCAGAAGTTTTTTAAAATGTCTTCTGTGTTATAGATCTTAAGAAGGTGGTGAAATTACTTCATATATCTCGAGCCTTACTTGAGCTCTTGTTTTTGGACTAGGGACCACGGTAGCATCTAATCCAGTCTAGCAAGTCTGAAGCCTGTCTTTGTCAATGTCTTAAAATATAAGTTGAGTGTCTAACGTGGACATTTTTGACTTTTCCGCAACATTTATTTAATCTATTTTCTGAAGATGTCCCACTCATTCCCTTCAGTCTGTTAATACTATTATCTCTCTAATTAGAGAGATCTGGTAGCTAGTGTATTTGAATGTTTTTAAAGTAGAGTGTTATTTTGCAAACTGAGTTTTATCTATGCTTACAAAAGAACATTTAAAAGTTTTTTAAAGACATTATTTAAAAAAAATATTGTGGATAAGAAACACAGAAGGGACGATTTTTACTCATTTTACTGATTTCTTTCATAATGTTACTGAAAGGATAGAAATTTTCATACCTACTTAAGTGACTATTTTTAACTGGTAAAGGACAGGTTTTTTTCAGGAAGTTCTTTCTTACAGAAAGTTTTCTCAAATAGGTACTTCAAAAGTAGCACAGGAAAAACAACAATACAGTGCTTCATATTAACATTTCTTCTTCTTTAGTTTTATCTCTACAAAATCGCATGAAGAGAAGGCTTTGTCTTTGGAATCATCATTTCTCAGAACCTCCTTGATATTCTAGAGATGTCAGCCTCCCCTGGAGTACATGTCTGATAGTCCGTCTAATTCCTTTGTTTCACAAGGGAACTGGGCTGAGCATGGCTTTGTGGTTTTTTGTTCTTGAAGCACTATAAAGAAATAGATAATGATCACATGCAGCGTTCTATACCGAATGTTGTTGGCTACTCAGATCAAAGCAGGGAATTGCTTTCTTATCCACTGCTTCAGAAAAACACTCATCTAGATTGTTTTGGGGAAAAATTGTGTTTTCATAGCTTCTTGCTACACGTGCATGCCTTGTATTTGACCAAGATTAACATTGTTGTCAGTTTGCAGAGATGAATGAGAAAAATAAATATTTCCACTTATGCTTATGCTTCTAACATAATATTTATATTATGTAATTAAATTTGTCATCCCAGTCTCATTACCAGTGTCATTCCACCATGAAAATGCTAACATACTAGTTTTATTTTTTTCTGCACCTTTTCACCACGCTTCACCTTGCAATATGTACCCAATTAGCCTTTGTTTTCATAGAGGCGAGTTACTTCGTTGGCACTGTGGAACTTCAAAATGGCTTGCATCAACACTGAAGAAATAACCATATCCAATGCAAACTGAAGTCATGATAAAACATATGGCTAAATATATTAAGCTGAAACCTTATTCCAGCTCTCGTTTTCATCAAAAAGCTTTAAATACTTCATAGGAGGTAGTGCCATGTACTTGTCAGGAAGCCAAAAATCCCTCTCCCAGACCAGTGTTGTTAAAGGATTGCATTGGGTGAAGCCATATGAAAAGCATCATCTTTACATGTTGGATCTTTATTTCTGTCAATTCAGTCTCTTTCTTGGAAAGTATTATGGTAGAAGGACACATTTCTAATATTTGATTTTCACCTTCTCTATCTTAAAATGTCTAATTGTGTATGTTGTATCTCCTAGTTAGGTGCCCCTATAAGTAAAGGCCTAGTTAGAGAAAAAAGTAGCTGTTCCCAGTAGGTCACAAGAAGACAAAACCAAAATGATTTTTGTTTCTTTCCACAGTTACAGGAAACAGGCTATTATTTGTTATTAATGCTGTATCGTTCCTGCGCAGAAATATAATATGAAATGTACACTTCTAAAAAATTCTTTCCCCAAGAAGCACAAACGGACTCATAAGAGCTTAAAATGCTGTCCAAAGTAAGCTACCAATCATGGGGGTAAGAAGCATAATTTGAGAATAAACAACAATTAAACTTTCTTTCCCAATGCCTTAGCAATGATTTCACATGACTAATTCCAAGAACTCTTTAGGACATGGCTGGCTGAGTAAAGAGGAAGAGATGGAGAGCTACTTCTGCCATAAGCACACTCTTATGATTAACTCAGTATTTTTGCCAGATGCCTACAAAAGTAGGTGAAAAATATTAACAGTCACTTCCCACTTTTTGATCCTTCTCCTTTCAGAGAGCTGTACAGCAGGATGTGGTTAAGAAAAAGTGTGACAAGTTGGTTAGTTGTTGATTGAGAGATTCTGGAGGTCGATAACAAAAAGTACTGGGGGGAAAAAAACTTGGAAAGGAGTCTTTCTTTTTAGATATTGAGAAATATGTGCATTTAGGACTTAAAAACTCTCCTCTCTTCAGACTATTAAATCTGTCCGATTTTTGCCCCTACCACATAGATAATATTCTGTAATTTACACAATAAATCATATAAGTACAAGGAATGTGGAGTCTTTTTTTCAGTTTTTCAGAAGGGCTTGATTACATGTCCAGAGTTATCTTAAGAACAAATATGTAGTTGTGAAAACCTGAATAATTAATGACTTGAGAGATACAATAAAAAATACAAAGACATGATATGATACAGAATTCGAGCATTGCATGCTTTATTTGACAGGTGTCTACTAGAAAATTTATTTTAAAAGAAGAAAAAGTTTACGTTTCAAATAAAGTTTAAATAACCTTTTAAAAACCAAACCAAGCTGTATAGTCCAATGATACATTAGAGACATTTTTTTTTATTAAACTGTAAGTTCAATAGGATGTGTGCTCACTTTTGGCATCACGTCTGTTTAACTTTGTCAACTACTTTTAATTGCTTGCAAAACTGGAGTATTTGTATAAACTTAATTGGTCATGCAGACAGTCAATCATAAATAATTTAGCTGAAGGCAGCGTTGCAGCACTAGATTACTTACTGCATCAGAACATGTGGTATTTTAGGGACTTTGTCATAAAAAAATAAATCCTCAAATTTGCAGGCCAGCAGCTTGACTCTTGACTCCTCCAAGCCATTCTTACACACTTGAGCCTGTGTACTGCTCTAAGTCTATTGACTCTGTGGAGTTTCTCCTGGTTTATGGGTTCAGATACTAGTTTTAGGTGTGTGTTTTTTTCAACAAAATGCTTTTAACAATATGAGGAGTACCACTGCCACCAGACCATGAAGTTGCAGGTAGGTGTTTGAGAAGGTGAGCCCTTTGCAGGCTGAATGTGGATGCTGCCCATACTCAGTCCAGTCTTCTTTAGGTATGAATTAGGTCAGGGTTAAACCATTGTGGGTAGCATGTGCAGGTTGATCCTAGAGGAATTGTCCAGATCAATCTGAAAGAAAGCGTAGGCCATGAGATAATAAGAGAGAAAAACATAGAGGGGAAACACAGAGGTAAAATATTTGTCAGTGGATGCTGACCCTGTAAGACTTACTAATGGCAAGAGCAAGGTCTTGTCATGTAAATGAAAGTCCTCTTTCATAATGTCCAGCCTCATCAGTAAAGATTTGTACAGCTGGTGATTAAGAGGATCACACAGAAATAGACAGGGGAAACGTGCAAAATACCGAGGCACAAGCTGCACTGATTTTCATTTGACATCAAAAAGGTCTGCCAAACAAATATTTTTGTAATGTATAATTGCAAGTGATTCAAAAGAAAAAAACGGAATATATATCACCAATGTTTCTAGCTGAACAGTTTGTTTCCCCAGGCAAGTAATCAGATTTTAGTAAAATGGTTTTAAATTGCATGCTTACATGTTATAAATGCTTTTAAAGATTTTAAATCTGTACCTGGTTTATATTCAGATTGTGTCTCTCTGTAATTTAAATCTGGTAGGTAATGAGGAAAATGGTAACCTCAATAATCAAAACAAGATCGTGGAATAAAAGTGATTAAAGTGAAAATGCAACCTAGCTATATAAAATAGTGCTAATAGTAATAGCTGAAGCAAGGATATTTAAGATCTAAGGATCTTGCATTCTTTTTTTATGATCTAATAGAAGCTACTATTACAACACTCCTTTTTTTTGCTATAAGACCTCTGACTAAATGGAAAAATGTTCTTTCCAAAGAACTTTCCTCAGAGACTTCCTAAGCTGTTTAGCTGAAAAGACATCTGATAAAAGTTACAAAATTCTTGCAATAAATAAAAACTACCTCTTCTAAAAAACCCTCCCTCCTTCCTTCTCTCTCACTCTTTTCTTTCTTGAGTAACTGTAAATCCATTATGGTCACTTTTGCACACTGCATGGTAAGAAACTGGGACCTGTTACAAGTTAAAGAATTAGTATTTGGCACTTAAGCATGTAACTGAAATACTGTTTCTTCCTGCATAATTTGGGTGTGCTTTTCATCAGCGCGAATCTCTGTCTATAGTGTGAAATTCCATGAGCTGATATTGGAATTGCCTTAATGCAATAGCAGCAATATGAAAAGGCTCATGGCTAATTCATTGCAGTTCCCGTAAGCCTTCCCCCATCCTAAAGTATGAAGGCATGATCCTCCTGTAAAAGAATGCTGCATAGACTTTCCTCCAGAATATGGTTCTCTGAGATGAAATATGGGACAAGTTCATTTTTTGTAGACTTCAGGTACCCCTAACCTCTTGATCTTTTGTATGTCTCTATTTTTTTGGCTTGACAGACCGCATGCCAACATGTAGCCCAGAATTCCTCACCCGTGTGATTTATTGTTTACAGCTGTTCGAGTATTTCAGACATGGCAGCTGCTTTTCAGATGTCCTCAAATTAGAATAAAAGTTTTAGATAGAGGTCTTAATGCAAACCTGTGTGCTTGCAGAAAGAAAGGGGGAAAGCTGATGAAAAAATCATCTGAATTCTGCTCTAAAAGCTCTCAATTGATCCTAGCCTTGAGGGCAAAGGAAAATGTTTGGTTTATTTCATAAGCTCATTAGGTGTGGGAAAGCTTATTTGGCATTTGCTATTGACCGAGACTGAGCGAAAAGTGATCACTGGCAGGACGCTCAATAAGAGATCAATAACAAGCGTGTGATTGGATTAGCTACTTGATCAATGCTTTGTGCTAATATATTAACAAGCAAATTACCAGGCAGCCCATAAGAGCAGAGTGCTGACTATAATTGTATTACAAACTATCGTGATCTAATGACCCTTGAAGTGCAAAAGGTTATTTATACAGTGAAAAGGCCTAAAAGTACTTTGAGTGAGGCTGCATTATTTCAGAAAGAAAATCTTTCCCTCAATTAGTTAACATTCAGTCATGTAGTTAGAATAGCTACATTTATTTTGCATTCTTCCAAAGTTTTCACACCAGATTTAGCTATGCCGGTGAGTTAGAAAGAGGAGAATGAGTAACAGCATTTCAGTGGGCAATTAAAGGTGGCAACATTTCCAGAAGATCTGGGAAATAAGTGGAGAGGAGAGTGGAAGAAGAGGTGTCTCCCTGGGCGGCAGGACAGCGTTATGAAGCAGCCCTGGGGACTGAGTGGGAAGATGGTCATGCAGCTGAAGGAATTGTTTAAAGGCATCTAAGTCTGCCGATAGGGCTGTGCAAATACTTAAATTTAAATCTGAAAATTCTGTATGAAATTTAGAAGATGTAAGGTATTGTAAAAACAGAAATCTCAGGCTTTCTATAGAACCTATGTTGATTTGATTTGTCTACCAGAAGACACGAATAAGGTTTCTGTTGCTTGGAGTTACATTGCCTGGGTTCTCAGCACAAAAACGGTACGTTTTATGTTTCTGTAAAAAGCAGGCAAGTGTGTGTAAAAGCAAGATCAATGTGAGTCATGAGACAAGGGGATGAGCTTGTCTTTTGCATTTCGTCCTCACAGTTAAATGGAAAATTTGGAAAATTTTGTAAAAAAACCCCAAATCCTATTCACTTTCTAGTTAGCTCTCCACTTTCCATTTTATAGTGCAAACCCCAAACTGGTTTAATTTTTGTTCTTTATAAACATTGTTCTGATACACAGCAGGAACAAAACAGGTGACCACACAGGCATTCAAAAAAATAAGCAGTCCTTGACTTCCTATTCATCTGGGCAGATATTTTAACTGCGACTTCAGATTTCCAAGGCTTTGTCATTGCCCTCCCCCTTCCCATTTGCCTTTCATCTTCCCTTTCGAGGCAAGGCTGAAATGATGGCAGTGGGATGTTATTTGGGGGTATATGGGGGTTGCGCTGCAGTGCAGGGGCTGAGGGGTGAAATGGTCGTGGCCATCAGTGAGGGGCAAGGCCTAGGCTGGACTCCCTGTGGTGTGCAGGGTCCCTGCCCAGGCTGACAGTGGCCAGCTACAGCTGAGAAAACAAGCTGCCAGGCTGATACCCTCGGGGTCTTGCTTGGTGGAAGAGGAAACGCTGTCAATCAATGCACACTCATCTACAGCAGGAAATATGATCGCCAGTGGAGCTGCTTCGGGATTTGATGGGTGCCTGTCAGTGTTTTTTGGCGAGTACGGGTGTTTCGCCTGTCATGGACATAGCAGGGTGGGTTACCTGCAACATCAGTGTGGGCTGGTTCTCCATGTGTGTGTGCAGATAAAAGGAACGTGCTTGCCCATTTTGCTTCACTCTGTGTCTTTTCCTTTTTAACTATATATTTTATGGAAGGAGCTTCCTACAGATGTCTGATGATGAGACAGCGCTCTCTGATGATGCTGACTTTGAACCATGTGCAATTCATTTGACTTCTCCTTTCCCTTTTTAGAATTCCAAAGTGACTGTCTGAAAGTGAATGTTTTCGCAGCAACGAACACCTTTACAAATGACTTCAAAGTAATCCATTTCCTTTCCCAAACCAAATGTTAGGACTTGAAAAAAATATCTGCAGTCATTATTTTGAAACAGGTTTGGAGGAATTAAAAATTATATATATCTTCTTATTTGAGCTATAGGTCTTATTTGCCTTAAAACTGTGTAGGCCCCAGACAATACAATAAAACTAATTGCCTTTGGCAGAACAGCTCAGTTAATGGGTCTTCAAGTCATCAGGTCACTAAGCACAATCTCAGCACATATATTGTAATTTATGTCTCCATGAGGAAATTACTCAATGGAACATTCTGCCATCCATCCCCCTAAGCAAGCACATCCAAAATCTTGCTAACCATTTTTAGTCTTCAATTTGAAGCTGAGCGTAGCCAAGAAGTTATAGAAAGGGCATACTTTCAAAACAGTGCTGAGCCACTGAACCAGCTGTCATTTTCACCTTAATTGATTATCACTCCATAAGTCAAAACATACTCCTACCAGCTGCAGTGTAAGGGAAAGGGAATGGTCGCATATAGTTTGTAGTTTAGCAAGTCCCTATCCATCCTAAACTTCGAGTCTAAAACTGCTTGGGAGATTTTTCTGTTAAGAAATCACTATATCCATTTAATTTACTATTTTGTTTTGTTTATTTTTTCACAGTTATTCTAATAATTACACTTAATAAAATCAATTACTTCTCAGGTTTTGGGTTTTCCACAAAGGATTTTGCCAAGTTATTATAGACTCAGGAGTCTGATAGTTGGGAATGCTGTTTGCTTTATGGAGTTTGAACACATCCTAGTAGCTTAAAATAAATATTAACTTTTCCCCCCTATAGTAAACCCTCTTTCCTAGTCTTCAAAGGCAACAGGTTCCCTTCCAATTGTAACAGTGATAAGGAAAATTGTAGCTGCTAACTAATATAAGGTTTGCCAAGTTTGGATCAAGAGCATTTGTAATGAAAATTTATAAATCATTGCCAACTGTAGACCAGTACTTTTATGTCACAACCTGCAATATAAAACAAAGCCACAAAGTAGAGTTAATCATTAAGTTTTCAGTGGAAAATAATGTTTCTTTGCTAAACTGTAAAATCCCATTTAATTCTTAAGCTTCCGTAACTCATCCACAGGTTTATCAAATGCTTAAAATGAGCTGTTAGAGAAAATCCAATGTCTTAGCAAAGTTCCATACAGCTATTAGCTCTTCTTGTGAAGCTGTAACATAATACTTCTCTCCATTGCACAGAATATGCAGTTAATTGTACTTCTAGGAATAACTGCTAGCGATGCTTCTTCCTAGAAGAAGAACCAGATGAACAGGGTGAACCCCACCTTTTTCAGTGAGAGCCATCTGATGAAATCTTTAGTGTAAAAGTACCACTCCTACTCTGTGCCTTGCAATGACCGGTTAGTGAGTCTGAGATAGGAGAGAGATGAACGGGTATCTGAATGTTGAAAAGAGAGGGAGAGAGAAAAAAGGGATTCTGTAGTTTCTTAACTGTCAGCCAATCTGGGAAGATTAATAATATACTGCTAGGCCAGAACCACTAAATAGATAAGTTGAAAGAGAAATTTAATTGGAACCTTCTGACTAGTTTATACATTTTCTTACACGGTGGCAGCCTTTGAATGACAATCTATTATGATTCAGACCATGAGCTAGGTAAAACAGCAGAGTCCCAAACACATACTTTTCAAACCCATAATCTCACTGTAGCGTCATGGACTTGGTCTATAACTGTGTGTCTCAGGATGGGCATATCTTCTTTCTTCTAAGAGCAGAAACAGTTACAACACCCTGGGAAACTGTGGAAGCAGTTCTGTCCTCTTCTGATAGAAAAGGAAAAATTAATATTGTGTTTATCTCAACATCTTAGATGACAATGTTCAGAGCTGTCTTCATTTCTCTACCTGACACCATGTCATTCCTCACTGCAACGGTACTATTTTCCCGGCTACAGAAGAAAGTGGTCTTGATAGTGAAATCCTACTGAACTGCAAGAGATAGCTTTCTCCTTGTGGAGCTTCTTTCTGGAATTGCTTCAAAACCCAGACAGGCATCCCTCTGTTGGTTATAGTTGGCTTGAATTTCATCCCTTCCTTAAAAAATGCAGGGAGTGAGAAGATAAAATTTCTTTTGAAATGAAAACTGAGATTTAGACATAACCATATGAAGCCAGGAATTTAGATGGTTGGCCAGGCATAGAGTACCTATGCTTTAATCAGATGTATCCTTAAGCCTGTTTTATGACCATTTTATCCTGATTCTTTGATGAGACCATTTCAGGGTTTTGTTCACGTTAAGTTTTGATTTATACTTAGAGACGTTAACGGTTGGCACTGAGAAGCAGTAGTGCTGTGACTGAACAAGAATGGGAAGTTGCTGCGAATCCTGATTTAGGATCCTGCCAACTATATCAATTTGTCATGAATGGGCAATTTAGACCACTTAGAGAACCTCGATCAAATGTATCAGCAAAAGTAGTTTTATTCAAATAAAATGTTGTAAAAGTGTGACTTAACTAAGTGCGATGGCAAGGTACACTCTGTTACTTACTGAACAAAGAATTTGATAATAATTCAAAACTATCAAGGCAGAATCAAATTTACCAAGACAAAATCAAAGTTATCAAGACACAAATCGAAGGTGCCATAATAGAAGGTCATGTGTAATGTTGGTTCCTTACCAAAGATCTGCCGGTGAAAGGCCTCTCTGCCTCAAGAAGCAATCTTGAGAGATGTCCCAGTTGAAGTGGAGAACACCACCATGCAGCCAGCTGCTTAACAGGGAGAGCTCAAAAAAGGCTCACTTAGGCTCTCATATTTATTGAATAAAGTGGTTGGCTTGTAGTCAAATTACATGTAATGAAAAAGGTATGCATGAGACTCCTTCACTGCAGAGAACTCTCAGAGAAAAGGAAATCCCTGTACGAGTGAAGGGGATCAAGTTAACCAGACAAAGGAATTCGTGTGGACAACACAGCTCTGAGACCCAACATTACAGTAGGGTAAATGACCCTTCTTTCTTCCTTGGCTGACTCTCCCAGTGGTTTGGAAATTGATGGAGAAGGAGGAAGTGCTGCAAGATAAATCCAAAGAGAATCACAGAATCATAGAATGGTTTGGGTTGGAAGGGACCATGAAGGTTATCCAGTCCAAACCCCCTGCAGTGAGCAGGGACATCTTCAATGCAATCAGGTTGCTCAGAGCCCCATCCCACCTGACCTTGAATGTTTCCAGTGATGGGGCATCTACCACCTCTCTGGGCAACCTGCTGCAGTGTCTCACCACCCTCAGCGTGAAAAATTTCTTCCTGATATCTAGTCTAAACTTCTGGTTTTTTTAAGTTTAAAACCATCACCCCTTGTCCTATTGCTACAGGCTCTGCTAAAAAGATTTTTCCCATCTTTCTTATAAGCCCCCATTAAGTATTGAAAGGCTGCAATAAGGTCTCTCTCAATTAAAATGAGGTGATGGATTAAAAAGATCGTTTCATTAATCCAGGATCTGGAACTCTGTTCTGTTCAGTCCCAGCTCACAACATAGGTCCTCCTAATATTTTTTCAGTGTCTAAACAAAGAGTTGTAACTATACAATATTAAAACCAATTCTATAAAAATATTCTGCATATGCTGTTGGTAGGAAAAAGAGAAAATGAAATAATTGTTGGCTTTACTTCCAAAAATACTAGTAAAACTGACTCTACACATATCCAAAAGCAGAGAAACAGGTATTCTGTGTGTAACAGTGATGACCTGGCATTTTTGCCTTTCTTTTCTCCATTACTTCTCATAAAATAATTTCTTGTAAGGTATCTGGGCTGTATACATAATTTAAGGGGTGCACATCTGTGGAAGTACTACAGCATGGGTATTTCTGAGAGTCAGTACTCTTATTAGTACTTCATTAAAGAATAAATTTAATGGAATTAGTAAACATCAAAGTGTTCAGAATATCCTTGCACATATATCAACATACCAACCAACTTTTCAATGTTGTTAACTGCAAAAAAAATCACTGCAGAGATTTACCAACTCTATACACTTCAAAACAGCTCACTTAAAATCCCCCGTTCCTTTGATCAAATACCAGGGAAAATATGCCTTAATGCATTGACAGTCTGGAATAATCATGCTTTGGTCATTCTAATGCATAGTTAATGTTCAAAATCACATACAGATTTTGGAGATAAACCAACTTTCCTCTGTTTTTAGTGTTGGCATTGCATCATCCTAAGGCAAAAGTTCAGTTGCTTTGCAAATTTGTAGGAAACAATTTCACATGTAACATTCAGAATTTATTTTGGTGGTGATATAGTTACCCTTCATCATGGTTTGCATTGCATCATGGTTTTCTTGATGAACCTAGATATATAACTGAATATAAGCACCTTTCATTCAGTTATCTCTTTCTTATTCTTTACGTGGTGTGGGGTATCCCATGGCGATTGTGGAGGACGTAGTTATTTAAAAACAGGAAGCAAAGTCCAACAGTCCTTGCACTCCCCAAACTGTCTTTACTTCATAAGAATATTACAATGTGAGCCATTATTTTCCACTGTGCCTTACTGTCACTAGTTAATGTAATCTCACTGCACATCTATAATGTCAGCAATTATTATTATTAGCTCAATTTCTTATGCAGGAAACCAGACATTGAACATCTGTGTGATTTGTTCAAAGACTTACCTCCGCTAAACGGGAAAGCAACGAAGAACAGCCAGATCTATCCTTAACCACATGACAATATTACCAGACCTAAAAAGACATATTGAATTCTACTTAATCACTTCTTGGAGCATGATAAAACACTCACCAAGAACTTTGATGAAATAGACACTTTCAAAGTATTAAAGATTGGCCACTACCATTACTTTATAAGTAATTAATTATGTTATAAAGCGGAATTTTCCCTCCCATCTGCTATATGGATTTCTCTATGTATCATGACTGCATTTCTGTACTAAGGCATTTCTGTGTGCACGTCACTTCTAAAGAAGTTGGTATTCTGAACACTAAACAACTAGTTGCTATCTTTCAGACATTTCATTCATGTTAACTTTTTTTTAAAAAAATGAATACTAGTAAATAATGGCTTAATACTTATAGTATATCATTGAACTGTTCTTCTTCCAAGTAGTTGAATTGAGTAAGTAACTTATTCTGAGAATATTAGTCATTCTGTAAACTTTCCAGAGGTCTTTGGTGTACCCTGACTTTGTAGGAATGCAAGTTTTATATGCCAATCATTTTTATGGGTCTTTCAGTGTCCTGTCACTTTAGTACAAAATCAATAGAAGGATTTTTTTTCCTTCTCAAGTCAAACTTGGCTTCTGAGAACACCTAGACAAGGCTATGAAGTGCCTGCAGAAGTGTCCCGTTTCCTTTTACAATGTATGTCTGTATTTACGTACTTGTTTATCCAGTGCCTTTCAATGTGTTCAAATAACGTGTTGGTTTGGTAGGGCTGTTGCATTTAAACACGTTTGTTGCCTTTCTGAAAACTTTAACTTGTTCTTTGTATTGTACATCGCAGTTGTACTACCCATGTTATTTAGGCATAAGTATGTCAATTAACAACTTTAGTGATCGTAGAGGGTCTGTGTATTTGTAAACAGGATGATCAAGTAGTACTGAATTTCTAATTTATATTTGTGGAACATCACACTGAGATAAAAAATTGTACCATATAATGGGATTTCCTTTACTTTTTCATCTTCCTCCTTAGAAACATTTAGAAACTCAGTTTAAAACTCGGAGTGCTAAAGCTGGAAAGTGGAAAAATCAAAATTTGGAAGATCCAAACTGGAATAATGAACAGAATCTTAACATTAGCCTCGGTACATAATATCATAGTAAAGACTTAGAAGCTATGAAGTATCGGGCTCTGTTCAGATCCCTGGCTTCATCCAGCTTACAGATTCACAGGAAATTATGAAACAATGCAGTAGCTCAGAGATCCTGAGCTTCTTTGCTTTGGTGGCTGATTTTGTGCAGAGGACAAGATCTGAGAGATTTCTTGAATAGAACAATGAAAAGTGTAGCGATGTATTTTTGTTTCACCCCTCTTCTCCTTCCTGAATGGGAGGGCACGAGACAGAAATCATGTGCTCTATGTTATGTAAATAAAGTCTGTCTGATTTTGTTAAACACCATAGCCCTACATTGGAGTTATAGCACTCAGAAAAGGAAATTATACTCTAAATGAAGGCTGGCTGATAACACATAAGTACAAGGAGCAGAGCTGCAACCACGCAAACATCGCCTTGTATGTTTACAAGTCTTACTATTATTTCAGTGCGGTTTTTATAAAATAAGGCATAGACAGGCATAGATAGAGGTAACTTTCACTGAGATATTTTCAGTGCACACTGTGAGACACTAGGAATAGGGACCAAACAAACAGTTTGAGGGCACTGCAGTATGTTCTGGTTTGCTTTGTAGATGTTTCTGAATCTTACAAGAATTTGCACTTGGTAAAGACCAAGTAACGTCTTTGGAATGCATTTGCAAAGCAATTTGTAAAGTAGTAGGCACTGACATCTTTAAAAATTGAAAAAAGTATGGCTGGTATGACCCTCCAAATTATACAGGATATTCCATGACCCTTTTAATTCACATAAGTGGCTCTTTTAAAAGACCAGAATCTGTGAGGAAAATTAGGGGCATAAACAGTGATACTGCTCCATTAAGATGCTGGTTTAGGTTGATAAGCAGTAAGCCTGATGTTCACTATTCACTCTAGCACATATAATTGTTTTCAAACCAACTAATGAATAACATTCAAGGAAAGCTTTTTTTAAAAGAGAACAAATTATAATTTCATTTTATAGTCAAGTAGCAAGAGGGCTAATCAATTTTGTTACAGTTGACAGCACATAGTAGTAAATTCAGATCCTGTCCCATATTAATTTTTAAGCATTAAAAGAAAATACAGTTCAACTCATGGAAATACCATTCAACCTTTTAAATTGAGTTTGTCAGTTACTGGCTTTTTATATTTTTATTTACTTATTTGGTTACTTTAGATAAATTTTCCATTGCATTTACCATATTAAAATCCTTCTTCAGAATAAGATCAACATCTGAGGCTAAATTTAAACCTCAGGAAAGGTAAAAGAATCTTTAATTTATGAAACTGAACAAGTAGACTTATCTAAACATCTCTAGGGCTTTAATGGGGGATATCTATAATTCTCTGAATTGTATTCCTTTCACAGTGATATTTTGTAATTCCATTCTATTACCCTTGCTTAACATTAATGAGATAAAAAGATCACATTATGGCGATTGATGTTCTTCAAATTAAATGCACGTTTTCCATGTACAAAGCTGTCTGCTAATTTAAAAAACATAGCATGTAACATAGAATCATGACCATGGTCATCACTCAGCTGGGATCAGATAGCATTTTTTATCTATTCATTGGATTTAACAAGGCATGAGATGGAAGCAGAATACAAAGTGTGGGTAGATTATCCCATATCCCCCCTTTTGGCCACCTCTTGGCAATCTCAGCAAGGAAACTGAGGCTTCGTATTGCCATGGAAATAAACCTCAAGGTCAAAGGGGCATATGGAAGGTCAGGCAATGACAAAGGAACATCTGAGAGGCCATCTGGATGAGTGACCTGACATAATTAGTCATTAATCCCACTCTTGGGAACAATAGAGTTAGCAGAGAATGTGTTTGGACTTTGATCGTGGTCAGGGTGATCTCATGGGGAAAAGGGAAGAAAGTTCCACTTGGTAACTAAGCAGATTACCCTGGCATGCTGTTAGCAAAAGAAGAGTAGTCAGAAGAGGCTGGTGGGATATGCATTTTACATATGCTGTGTTTTGCCTTTAGTTACTACAGGCCTCTCTAGAGCCATGTGGCTCTAGGATTAGCTTTTGGGTAGTGATTTTTTTTTCTTTTTTTTTACAGTTTTCAATGAAAAGAGAGCAAGTGTCCCAAAATACTTCACTTAAAATTCCCAGGCAACAGATGGAAAGAGAGCTGAAGAGCCAAAGGCATCAGCCAGCTTGGTTTACAGGTGTCAATATTTACTAAGTAGAGTTGGCCAGAGTGCCTTTTGGGAAAAAAGGGAGAGAATGGCTAATCAGTAAAACAATAGCAATCATCCCTATTTTCTGTTTTGTACTGAATGGTTAGAATTATAAGGTGACCAAGTGTACGACAAAAGGTCCCCATTAGCATCTGTCTTTCCATTCTCACTCCTTTCCCTTGTGTTTCATGTTTTCAGTATTGAGACCAGTGCCTTCAAAAGAAGATACGTCTCCTTATCTGAGATTATTTTACTTGAAGGGTTGATTCTATTTGGTGATTGTATGCAATGTTGGGGGGAGGTGAATGTGATAATGTAAATATATGCAACCCAGGACATGCAGAAATTATTTCTTCATTTGGATAAAAAAAATATTCTTTTAACTGTGCCATCAAAGGAAGTAATAAATTAAACAGACAAAGGAAACTGTAGAGTAAGAACAGAGGGAGATTTCAGAGATATTATTTTTTTAATAAAATGAAATGCAGCATGTAATGTGCTCATTTTCAGCAAGGGTATATTTGTTAAATATTTTCTTCTTACAAAAATACTCATCCATTGTATTCTACAATTCTGCTTAAATGGATTCTCTTTGCCAGTGACAAAGGCATTTAAACATTTTCCTAGGCTAAGAGCAAAAACTACACCACTGACACAGCTATAAATACAAGTAAGCATTCAGGATCCTCCATAGAGAAGGACAGATATCACATCAGCAACTCCAATCCTTTGCAGTCCGTATGTAATTAAAGTAACTTTTGCAAATAATTTCTGCTACCAACAGGACCTAAATTTGAAATGTAGTCTTTAATAATTGACCAAACCCAGGAGGACTATGTGATGCTTCTCTATAATTAGTACTCAATTTAACATTGTATAGAGGAAACCCAATATTGTCTATTTAACTGTTGATTTTGACACCAAAGTCTTCTATTTTTTTCAAAGATCATATAATTAATCTGTTTATTAATAAGCAGTAGAGAGCTATATTTTGGTTATACTATAAAATTATAAACAACTAAAAATTAATTTTGCTTTTATATTTGTGTTTTCCTAACCACTCGTTACAGACTATAAGAAATTGCTGTTGGCATTTCAGAATGGAAGGTATATTATCTCTGAGGAAAACTAATTATTTCTTGAAGAGCAATCAGTATCATAGCTGTCATTAGTGAATAGAACCTTAATGAATAGACTATGTATGAATAAACACAAACCAAATCTTGCCAGCTTCATAAGAAAGTGAAGGCACTTTTGCAAAATTTCAGCATTACTCTGGAAGGTATAATCCAGTGCACATGATCAGTGATGTTCATACAATGACAAAACCCCAAAGTATACAGGATGCCAAATACATTAATTTGGAACAATCTACGAGCAACAAATAGCCTTTTTGTTTTTTATGAAATCATCTTATTTTCACCTGAGAGAATCATCTAAGTCTATTTTAACAAGGGAAAAATATTTCCACATTATCCCATTTTCTTTTTTTTTAGAGAAAAAGAAGGATTATGTTCCATGGTGGTCATTGTTCATGACTTCAATATGAGATTATATTCTTCCTTCAACAACATGTTCGAATGCAAGCACTTAACTTCAGTAACAATATTTTAGACTTCACAGGTAAAAGGTGCTAGCATAGAACCAGTTGAGAGGAGTAATTTTATTGAGAGAGATGGCCATGCAAATCTATAGATTCTTTTATTTCTTTTATAGGAAGAATATGATGTGTTCATAGGACTCTATCCACACTTCATGTACCATATTGTCCATGAGTAAGTCAGAACAGAATGACTGAATGGGAGTATAAACAGGCCATTGTTTAATAGCGTTGCCGGATTGCTTAAGGTTTGACTCAGAGTTGTAAGATATTGTATTTCAGAATGACTCATCCCAGTGCCAATAGTAACAAGCTGCATTTGGTTTCATTTATTATTATTATTAAATAAAGTATATCTTCTGTGTCCCCACTGCAGCTTAATAACTCAAAGGACAAGTCCTTCCCCCTGCAGAGTTTGATTTAACAAACGTATATAATAGAATCACTGAATCATAGAATCATCTGGTTGGAAAAGACTTTTGAGATCATTGAGTCCAACTGTACCTATCCACTACTAAACCATGTCCCTAAGAAGCTCATCAATCCATCTTTTAAACACCCAGAAATGGTGACTCAACCATCTCCCTGGGCAGCTGTTCCAATGCCTGATCACCCTTTCAGTGAAGAAATTGTTCCTAATATCCAGTCTGAACCTGCCCTGGTGCAACTTGTGACGATTACCTCTTGTTCTGTCACTTGTCACTTGAGAGAAGAGACCAACACTCACTACAACCTCCTTTCAGGCAGTTGTAGATTGTGGTCTCCCCTCAGCCTCCTCTTCTCTAAGCTAAACAACCCAGTTCCCTCAGCTGCTCCTCGTAAGTCTTCACCAGCCATGTGGTATGCACGCACGCAGGCATGTGTCGTTTTCATACTCTTCAGTTTGTTTATTTCTTGGTTGTGTATAGTTTTGAAAGTAAATCCTTCATGTCCTTGTATTAATTAACATTTGGAGAGAACTGAAAGTGTTTAATTCTTGATCTTGTTGCCATCACCACAGTCAGGATCTCTTTCTCCCTCTGTTTCATCAGTGAGAAATTTCTGCACTTGATGCAAGGAGTAAGAATGACACCATGGTCTATTCCCAACATTGCATAGGTTTCTTATGTTCCTCTTCAGAAATACTAATGCTTTTGCGTGCAAGAAATCGAGGTCCTAATCCACCAAATAACCGCACATGCTGACACCTTAGTGATAACTGTCAGGCTAGGTGAGGTGGCATTTTATATTATACCCTGAGCCTGGTGTCCTTGTTGCAGTTGTGCCCAAGAACTTCATCTCATGCAGTGAGGAGGAGGAGAGAAACTAACTACTGAAAACCGCGAATCATTTTTTTCCTATGAGTTTCCCTAACTTGCATTTGTCTGAGGACCCTTGTTTCCTCTGGTCCTTCCCTTTCCCCCCAGGTCAATGAAGCTGATAAGGAAATTAGAAACACCTTTCTCTCAGCTTTTAGCCTCCGTTTTCCAGCTGGGGTTTTATTTTCACAACACTTGATTGAAAGTGGCTTAGAAATACTGAGAAAATTCTGGTGATAATTGAAATATTGATTGAGTACTACTATTGATATTCTACCTTGGAAGATTCATAGCACTCTGAGGTTATTTCCAATCCTGTTATTTGTTTTCACAAAATGGAAGCCAGAGGTTATGAACTGATTTCTTATGACCTAGAAACATTCCAAATATAGACAAAGAAGTTACAGTAAGTTTACTGCGTCTTCTGAATTTGTCATTGCATGTAAATGAGAAAGAAAAACAAAAGCCTCCATACTTAATTTTTACTGCCAGTCTTTGAAGACTGACAAAATTATAAAAGTAATTTTAGAAGGAGTTATGAGGCAATTTTTTTCAGTATTAAATTTTAATTTAAAAAATTAAAAAACAAATAAAAAGAAGAATTCAAATACTATAAATTTATTTTTTGTGAAAAAGCCTTGCAGCTTGGATGTCCTGGGCTCAAATTCATACTCTAAAAGAGGAAAGGAAGGATTGATCTTCAGGCCTTTTCACGAGAATATCCATTACTGGGCTATCTCATCTGAGTGTGTAGGAAAACTTCACCATCCTCTGTCTGTCTTCACATTGTCAAATTTGATCCTCAAAACTAAAGAGATTTCATCCCCAAAAGAGTCACAAATTATTTAACACTTCTAGTTGTTTGTTTTTAATTTAAACTATTTGTAAGACATGTCTTAAATGCCCAAATAAGTGTTCATTTACTAAAACTGCTTTTTCATTTAGTATGAAAAGTGCCAAATGAATTTATCAATGCCTAAATTCATTGTATTTACACATATGCAGAATTTGGCAAAATTAGATTTGTATTTAAAAAACTGAGGCATATTTTTGAGTATTAAAATATAATCAGGTTAGATACACTAAGAATGAATGAAGTCTTTAATTAATCCTTATAATTTTTGTAACAGCTGTTAGGCAGTAACCAGCGTCTTAATTTTAACCATTACCAAATTATTTAATACCATGTATGAGTTTGTCTGAAAGAAGAATACTGTGGAAGCAGCCACTAGGAGACATTTCGGCACACTACGAAGAAGAGAAGTTTCTCAAAGCAGAAAACCTGCCTCAAGAAGTACTGACAGAAACACTAACAGAACAGTGTAAAATGATAAGTGAACTTGTGCTGGTTTGGGCTAAAATAAAAAATATTTCTCTAATTTTTCAGACTGATAATTATCACTAAGTTAAAGGGGCACTGGTGTGCAGAGAGGAACCTATTCCTATGTAAATGGAGGCCATACTAAAGCTGGTGACGAAAGAGATCGCACTTGCTGCCCAGTTTTGGATACTGACCCGGACGGGGCAGGGGTGTGTGTGCACTAAACAGAGACAAAACTGAAAAGCTATTGAGCTTCCTATAGTGCTTTTTGAAATAAAAAATAATTTAGGTTCATATGAGAACATATGAACATATATCCTAAGAAATCATAGTAAGAAACAATCCTACAGCTGAATATTCTGTCAGAAATTTCAGGAATACTGAACATTTCTTGCTTGTAATACAGGAACTTAAACTTAGATCTTGAAGCTAACATTTCAGATCAAAGGCCTGTTTGGAGTGGGTTTTACTGTATAAATCTTTTTACTAGCTCACACTTCAAGAAAAAAAACTCAGAAGAAAATAATTATGTTTAAAGAAAGTTTAATTTGTTAAGATTTCTGTTAGTTCAGTGTTAAGATCCACATAGCAAGCCTTAAACTTGCTAGTGAAGTAGATGAATCTTGTGCTTATGTTGGCATTCTCTTATGATAAAATTCAGAAACAGAACTGAAAATATTGTTATTGACTGGATAAACCAACTACTTAAACACTAATATGCACACTTGATACCCATCTGCAGTGTTCTGCACATGCAACTGTTGATATAAAAGAAAAATGTAACAATATTTTTAATATTACAGTTTATTTGAAACTGTACTTGTGCTATAACTGAAATGCTCTGTGACTGGTGAACAGTCCTAAAACATTTTCTAAAATAAATATGAACCATTTGGTCTTAAGTTTGGAAACATTTGATGGAATTATTATATATATTCATGTAGTAAAACTGAACATTATCGAAAAAACTCAAATCCAGCGACTAGAGAAGCAATTTTCTAATATATTTGAATTTAAAAGGAAGCATAATATATTAAAACAGTCCTAAGCACATATCTGTCAAGAAGACCAATACAGAGCCTAAAAACCTCTTAATATTTCTTAGTCACATTCATTAATATGTTCTTTGACTCAGATTCATAGTGCTTGATTTACAGGACTCTTAGAAGGAAAAAAAAGATTGAAATGCTCTGTGGGTTGGTGTTAGACTTATCAGGTATCATTCAGACAAAATAAATGTTTGCAGAAGCCTGCTTAGTGATTGCTGCCCAGTTCTCAAAAGCTTTTGCCATTAGCCATGGACTCCACAAGGGTACAGTGGGCACCTTCCAACTGTTGAGTACCACAGCAGGGAGCATGCTCATAAACAAAAACATCTACACCGAGAATCCCCAGAAGAAATTTTGAAGGACAGTTATCTGGCAGTCTGTTCTATCTATTTGACCACATCAGTAAATCACTAAGCTTATTTTTTTTAGTTCACCATCTTCATCTTCCAAAATGAAAATACACGTTGGGGATGGACTGCAGAACAGAGTCTGGAGGAAACATACAAATGCTCAAGGTCTAAACTGGGCTTAATCATTTTTACTCTTAAATGCAGATGAAGGGGGCCTTCGTGCTGTTTTTGAGACTAGCACATAGCAGGCTGGGCTTTATTACTTCTTAGATTTACATTAGTGGTTCCTGAGAGAGCTATTCTGCTCTGCTTCAGAGAAAAGTTAAAGATGCAAGTTTAAATCAGTAAGAGTTGTAGCCTTCAGTCTTCACCTGTTTGATTTTGTTTCAAAGGGGCTGCATGCATCCTCACAGTCAGTTACGAGGTCTTAGCTGGGAGCCAGGATCAGACAGCTGAGGGATGATAGAAAACAGCTCCATAAACTACTTATTACTTATTCCCAAACACATGAGCACTTCCAACCTGCTTGTTTGATTTTGGCATGAGGGAAGTTCAATTTGAGCTTTAGTCTTATGTTATCAGCTTGATTCTGCCTTGAAAAGGAAATGCTCACAGAGGTATTGCTCGGATGCAGTTTAGGGAGCTGCTCCTTGCTGCCTCTCAGCTGTACGGTAATGGCTTCCAGCTGAACTTGCTGCATTCACGCTTCTCCCTGAGCCTATTCCCCTGCAAACTGCTGCTGCTGATGGACACAAGCTGAATCAGATGTCTTAGGCATCAAAAGCGGGAGCCACTGTTTCTTAACAGTAACTTTACTGTTTTCCTGCCTATCTCCGAGTGAGTTCCTGTCTTCAGCTTTGCTCCTTCAGTGGTATTCAGTAAAATGGGGTTAGCACTAGTATAGGCAGTTGTCTGTGCTTCAGCTGGGAGCCATTAACTGACAGCTTGTGAAATGGCAAGGAACAATTTCTTAATTGCCCATCAGCTGTAGCTGCCCGAGAAACTCTTCCAGCATGTGTCACAGCGAAGTCAAGCAGGTTATTTCAGTTATTCCAAACAACCCCCAGCAGAGATTTAGGCTACTCCATTTTCATTTTTTATGATGGGGTTGCCTAGGAAAACAAAGACCAGTGACGGAGGAAATCCTGCATCCTTGAAAACTCCATATTTCTAGTTCCTTGATCTTAACCCAGACACACCTATCCATGATCACACGTCATGCTCCATGCGTGTGAGGCACAGAGTTAGGAAGCCCCCTGTAACTGCCTTGGTTTGGAGACTCCACATATAAAACCATGATTTTGCCAGCAGCTGGGAGTACACCCTGCACAGAAGCACGAGTATTGCCCGCCGTTTTATTGGAGGTGGAAGGAGAAGTCAGTGCCTGCCTTTTGCATGACAGCTTACTGGCAGAAGGATTCCTGTAGGAGGACAGATACTCTGTGCTACCCACTCCAGCCTCAGTTCAAATGGCTTTAAGACCACATCTCGCATGAATCTGATTGACCTGCCAGGGTACGGAGTAGTCTGGATTGTGGAATGCTTCATCATTACTGTTGAAGCTGGGCATCAGTGCAAAGGTGTTTAGGTCAGAGGAGGAGGGAACGAGTGCGTCTGGTTGTCTGTAGCCTATTTGTTAGAGCTATGAGGTGTGAGACTGGGTTTATGTTCCTATTTCCTGAACAGGTTATGTATTTTATCTTAGGCAGTTTTATATACTCTTGCCCCAGGAGCTGAGCAAGTAGGAGTTAAACTGCGTTTTGTTATAGTTTTCACCTGTAGGAGCTCCATAATCAGGGATCTTCTGGTGGGAGTAGTCTGTACGGAGGTGAACATAAAGAGCAACAAATACCTCTGCTTTATCTCACTCAGGGGAGTGGATGGAGGGACAAGGACTCAGAGCTTGAATTTTACAAGTTATGAACTCAAAAAAACTGAATGACATTTTTTATACCAGGAGCCAAATGTGCTCTGATGGTTCTGGATAAACATAAGAGCATGAGCTATGAGTTTGGAGGTAAAAGAGCGTGATTTCTCTCAATAGGTATGCATCCAAGAAATGTGCATAGTATCTTCACATGAGAAATTAAAAGCAGCCTTTCTAACTGTTGGTAGCCTGTGAAAGCCTGATTTTTATGCCAGAAACCTCTTCATCTCAGAAATTGGTTATTCTGAACGACTGGAAATTAGACAAATTAGCAGGCATTATAGAATCAAACCCTCGATTAGGAGTCTGACAACTCTCAAGGTTGGCACCCACATAGACCAGAAGTGGTCAGGCAGGTAACTCTTCAGTTTCATACATGAGATTAGCAGATATCTTAAAATCTGTTAGTTCCATAGATAGCTAGATTCCCAAACCCACTTCACTAATGGATATCTCTCAATAACAGTCTTAAAACAGAGTCTGGGGACTGGACCTCACCAGTGCATATATGTTACACTGCCAGCTATAAACTCAAAACCCAGAGAGCTTTATGCTTCATACTGCAAAAAAGACCTCTCTGATATGTCAGCATATGTTGGACTTAAGTGACCAAATCAGCAAACAAAACCCAGCTGTATTAAGTACTGAAAATGCATGAATTTCCGAAGTACCAGAGGTGTAGTGTCCTGCATGAAAAAAACCTTTGTTGGGGAAGATACAACATTCTTAAATTCTTATCTCAAACAAAAGGGTTTATGTATTTTTTGACAGTGTGTTTGAGCAAGACCTAGTCCTGCTGGAAAAGAAGTTGAGGCTGCTCACATGCCTGCTGTAATTGTCACAAACTAAGTGCTTTCAGCTGTGTCTATATTGTGCCATTGTTTACTTGGCTTGTTCCCACTCAGCTGTAGGTGACTCTTACAAACATTCCTGTGTTTATTACTTTTGTGCTCTTTCAGTGTATTTTTTGAGGAGATATAGTATTGACAAATGTCAAACAACATTCACACCTTGTCTTGTAAATAAATGACTTGAAAACATGTTGACGGTCACTATAAGGGAATATCGAGAATGCAGAGGTGAGTACTTGGAAGGAACAGTCACCCTCAAAATTCCAAATTTGTAGTTGCTTTCAAAACAGATTGTGTGACCAGCTTCTTTCAGGACTGGGCTGTAATTCCAGACATCAAATGCCAATTACTTTCTAGAAAATGTTTACATTATACATGATATCATTGTGGCAACCAAACTACAATCACAAAAGGTTATTACACTATGTCTGGACATAAACCAAGTATTCTTTAAAAAATTACTAAGTAATTTTAGTAGTGACTACTGGTAGCTTGTTAAGATTTATCAACTCCAACTGACTAACTAGACACCATTAATTAGAAATTACGAACAAATCCTTATAAAAGTCAGCTTACCTTATTTGAAATTAGTTTGGTTTTGTCTGGAAAAAAAAAAATGTAGGACATAGTAATGACTTTCTTGGTTTTTCTTTTTAAATAGAACTTCCCAATCATGTAGATGGCTGAAAGAAACAGATCCAATATTTATCTGTTCAAACTAATCTCCATTTTTTGTGCTGTTTGATGTTTGATGTATAATTTACAGAAAACATAACAAGGTACAGTTGTGCAGGACGCTAGACTAGGTGACACCTGGGGTTCCCTTCCAACCTGAATTAGTTTGTTTCAGAAAATAAGGTGTAAATACAAAAGATATAAACTCAGAATAGTAGGCTTTCTACACCTGCTTTCCTCAGTGTTTTGTAAGTAACTGCATAGCTATTATTACAAATTTCATTCAAGTTATCTTAATTTGAGACTGAGCAAATCTGTGTCACATTACTGGAACAGTTTTCACATTTAGAAGCTGCTCCTGGGAGCAAATCTGATGGACATTAGCAGGGTCTGACTCCTTCCTTCTGAATGGAGGGAGGTCTTATCACTGTGTTTTGGTTTATAGGGGCAGCACTAGGTAGAAGAGACCAGAGGTCAGTCAGTGTTTGAAAAAGTCTGTGTTCAGATTACAAATTTGGGTAAATAGACTAAAGGTAGTAGAAAATATACTAATCCTGGCACCTGCACTGAGAGTGCTCTGGGAGTAAGCACATAGGAACAGAATGTTTATAATAAGGACAAGATCTGACAAAGAACATGAAATAATGCTGTAGTTCAGACTTGGAGACCACAAGCACACCCAAGTCAGCTCTACATTTGCTAACCCACATGCTGCTGGCACCACAACCCAAAGGTCTGCAGAAGCTATTTACACTGTTTCCTACTTAATAGTAGACTTTATGTTACTACTGCGGTCTACCAAGTTTCAATAGGCTCTCATTCTCTTACTGAGACTTGAGGGGGGAGGAATAAAAGCTTAATGGGTTGACGGTTTCCATTGTTCTCAAAGTGCACCCAGATACAGTGGAAGCATTCCACCGCTGCAGCATGCATTCAGTGGTTACAGTCACGGGCAACAGGAGAAAAGCCTATGACAGATGTTGATAATTTTGAATACCTTACCCTCAGTTTTTGCCGAAATCTTTCTATAAGGAGGCTCCTTTATGCTCTGAAGCACCGTATTTTGTGCAGGAATCTAATAGGAATGCAATGTGCGTAACATTTATATATCATTATCATCATCATCATTATCATGATGTGTTATCTGTCTAGCAATCTGCTTGCAATATGAATGACAATTCTTCATATTGGTCATATTTTTCCATGAAGCAGATAATTATTGCTGACAGAGAAAAGCAGCTTGGATTTAAGAAGACACCAGATGTTGCTAAAACTGCTTTTGAACTCCTCTTTGTTGCTTCCTGGGGCTTGCAGCATACAGAGGAATTGCAGTAAAGTACTGCCTCACCAGAATTGGTAGCCTAATCTCTTCAGCTGTTCCAGTTACGCTTTAGTACCAATATCTGTGTTGTGGACACCCAAGGAAGCCAGTAAATCTAGTCCAGGTTCTCACTGTGTCCCACTGGTATCAATTAAAGATACTAATGGCAACTACTACCTACCTTGTTGAGACAATCATGACCGGAACTTATACTGAAGGATAGCTCAGCTTGAGGAAAAGAACAACCAAATTTTCCTTGAAAGTCAAATGTCCTTCTTTTTAGCAAAATATTTTGCCTGGAGTTTTAGCAGCAATGTTTGACACTGAGTATCAGTTTCTGTATCAGCTATTTCATGGTATACATATTTGAAACTGGACACCAGTTTGAGAGTTTCCTATTGCTTCCAGTTGTCCAAAACCTGTATTTTCCATGGGTTATCTTGGGGTCCACAGGTCCACATTACATAGTGTCAGTTAATTACTCGTACGCTTCTGAACAGTGCTATCATTAAATATAATTTCATTACAGATTAACATAAAGGAGTTGGGGAAGGAGTTAAGGAAGGAAAACAACTGGACTGGACCTTTTACATGAGTGAATTATCTATGGTACACTCAGTATTATATACACAATAACTTATGGATCTCAAGAAGTACACGATTTCGCTTGCTTTTTCTAGTTCCACAAGGTTTTTATTTTCTTTTTTTCTTTTTTTTTTTTTTTTTGTTTATCAGCTCTCATCTTCTCTGGAAAAAGGTAGGCTTTGTTTAGCTAAAGGGCTTTTTGTTAAGTTTTAAAGAGAATTTTAAATGGCTTAGAATAACAGTTAGTTTCTTATTAAGATCTCCTGCACATGATTCTCTCTTTACAGACACTAAATTACAGAAATGTGATTTTTTTTTGGTGATAGTTCCCTGGAAATATGTCCAATTCTATAGCTGTAAAGAAACAACGAATCAAATATCTCATGTAGATTTCAAATTCTCCAGATTATTCTTGGGTATAGTGCAAAAAGGTCAAGTAGACAATAAGCCAGTACATTTTAACCCCATCAAACAAAAAACAAAGTTCTTCAAAGAAATCATATCATCCAGCATTCATTTGCATTGATAAATATGTAGCTATCGAGCTGAAATTATTCTGATTGTTTTTATAAATAGTAATTTGTGTCCAAGATACATTTATAAGCCAGATCCTCCTCAGCTGAGAAAGGTCAACCTACCTTCACTTCGTGTATCATTAGCTATCAAAAGAACATCTTGCTATCTGAAAGAGAAGAAAAGCTAAGAGGAAAGGATAGTTGGAATGTTAAAAATATTAGCGTTTCATTATTTTTCTTAATTAAAATGTCACATAAAATATCTTATATCTAGATGCAAAGATCTCGTTTTCTAAAATTCTATGCCTAAAAGGCAAAGCTAAGGGTTAAAATCAAATGCAATTATATTCCTGGGGAATAAAATGGATATACATTAAAAGTATAGTTAGGCTGTAAATTCATTTAAGCTTTTAAAAATTACAAAGAAATATATAAAATGCAAATTAAAGGAGAAAATCTTATTTGTCTCCCCTCTTTGTATGATAATGGGCTGCTTTTAATGAATTAATCTCATGCACAGACTCCTGCTAAATTAGACTACCTATAATGTACTGCCTTCAAGTAACTTCACATTCTCATTATGGCCTCCCTAATTTCTAAAGTAAAATTAATATAATTAGGGAGTGAATCAATACATATTGATCTTGAGTTACTTCAATGGAACAAAAGAATAACAGATTAAAAGGAGGTGATTTTTTGTTAGCATTGATTTTGTTAGCATGCTGAAACAACAGTGTTGAAGAATTAAGTCTTAAAATATTTTCTTTCCCTGAATTATATCATCTGGTCATTTTATGTTCTCTGTGAAGCAAACATTTTTGCATAGCTGTGTTTGAAACAAATTTAAAAACCATAATCTTTTCACCCTGTGTATTTGGGTGACTGTTCTCTTATGGCATAGTTTTCTTATGGCAAAAGACATTGAGTATATTTTGTTTTCATGGAGATCAGTGTCAGGCTGCAAATTATTTCAAAAGCCTATGTTTCTTTTTCTGAGTGTAAATTAAAGTTGGATGCATGCTGGCAAACAATACCTGAATGAATACCTGGTAGTATACTGGGATATAATCAAGCGTATGCAGTGAGGAACTTGGGGTTCATAATGAGAAATAATGGAAGCATTCACAGAAATCAAAGCACCAATGTTTTTCTACGTACCCACCAACGTATTTCATGCAGAAGAAAATGGCATTTTCTAGCAGAAGAGAGTAAGTTCTTTTCATTTTATTCAGGAAGACATGTTGATATGTAATGGCTTTAGACTGACATTTATTAGTAAATTGTGAAGGAAAAATAATAATGTGTTACCTTGGCAGCTGAAGTCTGTATTCTAAACGTTGCCGCTGGGGTCGGAAATGCCTCAAGTGGTTCTAGACAAAGGCTTGTGTCGCTCTGCGTTCCTCTGGAGCCTCTACAGGGCACTAGGCTGCTGCTGCAGGTAGACTTTACTCAAACTCATAAGAGCGTGTTGATTGAAGTCAGGGGCAGTTAATTTTCTTTTCACATCTTAAAGTCTCTACTGAGCGTAAACCCATTTTCCTAACTCATATTTCATTTCTGTATTTCACAGAAGCTTTATATTATATGAACAAATTCCCTTGCTGCATGTGATAAATCTAAATTGCTTTGTTTAAAAAGGTAATTAATTTAGAGCTTTTCTTTCAATTTTCACACCATATGAACATGAATAAAGCTTTTTATGGTGTATAAATTTATGTACAATGATTACCCAAATGAATGGCAGAAACAGCTGCACCTTAAATTTTTATACTGAATATTCTGATTTACTTGAAGAAAAATTGCAGATTCCAGTTGCATTTCAGACATTCATTTAAACATAATTTTAGGGGAACAATAGTACTACATGTAAGGGATATTATAAGTATTAGAGTAGGAAGAGCTTTTATGTTTTATTTACAAATATCCGTAAGGTTTTGCACTATATAATTTTGTTCTAAAAATAGGTCTGTGATGGAGGTAAGGTTATTTGACTATTTAACAGTACTCTACATTGTTATATGTTGATACAATTCTAATTCTATGAATTGTGTAACAATCCAAAAGTAAAACATACCCGATCTTCTACATGATGGGAGAAAAAGATATTTATTAATATTAAAACTGAAAAGACAAGAATACTTTTAAGATAAAATCTTAGCGAAACCAATGTAGATGTAAGGTAGAGTCAGCCGCCACTAAAATATAATGCTATTTTTTTTGCATTAAGACTGAGCCCCATTCTAAGCTGGCAAAGATGATGATAAAGGCATTTAAAATATTTTTTAAAATATTTTTCAATTGATAATGTAGGAAAACCATCTCTGTCGTTATAAACACAACAACTAGAGTTCGTGCAACAATATGACATTACAAAAAAATAGAGAGATTTCCCCTCTTCTTTTCATAGAGTAATATTTATATTAGCTCTTCTTTTTGTTTATGGTTACACTTGTTCCACATTAAGAAATATTAATATACTTTATTTAATAATAATTTTCAGATGATCCTGATATTGGACCCTATTTGAACAAATGAAGACCTGACAGTAGAAAAATTTGACTTGAGGAAAAGGCTGGGCATCCATGCTGGAAGAGAAATAATCACATCCAGTCACGCTGAAGTAGAACGACTTTGATTTTGGTTTCATAGAGAACCTCAACAAAATTATCAGGGGAAAAGGCCCCATTATGAGGAATAGGCTATCCTGGAACTCAGAAAATAAGCGGCTCTTGTTGCTGTCCATGAAAAAGAGGTTGAATTTAGGGGCTATCCCCTGCATAGAGATATTCCAGGTGAAGTATACCCTATTACTATCTTAGGTTCTGTTTTGACCTCAGGCTCCTGTCCTCTCAACCTGAAGTGAATGACATGGAGAAACATTTTTCTGTGAGTTTGCTGACTGGTAAGCAGAGTTAGGGGGAAGTGAGGATTTTTGCATTTGAGTCCTTTTAAGATCACCTTTTTAAAGGTTCTTAAGAGCTAATTTTTTTTTCTTATTTTCCTTCTTTCTTTTTCCCCCTTCTTTCTTTTTTCCTCTTCCTTCTTCCCTTTCCCCTTTTCCCCTTCCCTTTTTCACCACTTCCTTTTTTCCCTTCCTTCCCCCCTTCCTTTTTCCCTTTTTTCTTTCATTTTCCTCTTCTTTGTCTTCTTCCTCCTCTCTCCTTTTTTTTCTTTTCTATTTTCTCTTAATTTTTCCTTTTTTGTTTTTATTTTATTAATTTTTCCTAATTTCCCCTTCTTTTTTTCTCCTCTTTTTTCCCACTTTTCCACATCATTGCAAACTTTCTCTGCAGAACAGTCCTTTCAACATTTCTAAGACTAGCAAGGGGGAAGAAACAATAGGTTCAAACAAAGGGGAGGGAAAAGGCAGCAGAGTTAACTCCAGAAACATAAACTGAGGGACAGCTAAACTTGATGCTGGGAACTCACTCATGAAACTGAAGTTGTCTAAAGAGGCTGGCTTCAAAAGACTTCATCCATGTTTGTGCTGGTTCAGTGCAAGATCTAGTAGACAGTACTACGTTCACTCTTGTGACCAAAAGATGTACTCCAAGTTCAAAGGACACCTGTTTTCCTTTTAACTGGAAGACAACTGGGTAAATTCACATCGGCAAAGACAGTTAGAACCGTACCATGGAAATGCAGAAAAAAGTGTCTTTTCATGGTCTTTTCTAGTTTTCTATTCTTAAGTTACAGCAAATATATTACTTGGCCAGAGAAACAGGCAAAATAGCTAATAGTGAACACCTTAGAATAAATTACAATTCTCTCACAGATCACACACAGCTTGAAGATGGAAGCCTTAACAGAAGAAAGCTGCTATTTATAAAGGAAGGGTTGCTTTTGTTTTTGTTTTTCTTTTAAAGGTGTCTAACCATTGGAAAATTAAAAAGTAACATTTGAAGCTCACCAAAATTATTTTTTCCAATTAAACCTTTACCAAAAAAAATGTAGGATGTAAAAAAGAAACAAGGAATTATAAAATATGAAAGAAATAGTCGAGCTAGAGCCCAGGAGAAATTAATTTGAAGGAAGGCCATTTAACATGCAGAGGTACTCACAGAGAAGCTTAACAGGAGGAGCAAAGCTGAGGTGGAGGGACAAAAAATGGGAAAGACAAGTAAATGGGGTCCTCGTGGTGCCTGCTTCCTGAGACAAAAAAGTCTGTGTTATGAGCACATGGGCAAATGTGTATCCATCCTGTGAATTTAAGTCTGGAAAACCAACAGAAAGACCGAGCTGGGAAGATTTGCTGCTAACAATATATTTGTGCCTTAATAGCCATACAAATAGGATAAAAAACAACAAACTCGGAGTCCTGTGAGATCTTTCTTGGGAAAATTTCTGTGGATATTTTCTTCCCTTAGAAGGAGGTAACGTGCATCACACAAGATTTCCTGAAGAAGTAAGATTTATAGAATGGAGCTGACATTTTAAGAAAAAAGAGGTTATTATCCTCATTTCCATATCCACACCTGGATATATTTTCATCCCAGAGAACTGTTAAGAAGATATTGATCAGTAAGTTAATTTTAGTTGTATAACACTGAGCTGGACCTGTGTTTACTTTTGGACTTCAATAGTTTTAGGCTTGCTTATAACATCTCTCACAGGATCCAGTGAGATATATTTTTAGTTATGGTTGTGAGCCTTGCTAGGGCATTGAAAAACACCTCGACACAACCATCATCTCATGGAGATCTGGAGAAACCTCAGAAAACGTGTATTTGGATTTTACTTCTACTTTAGATGAGAAATTCTTCAAAAACTTCATCTTTCCTGAGAAACACCAAGATTTGTTACAGGAACACCTTCTTTATTGCCAAAAAGCATGTACGGAAGTGTAACAGTGAAGGGTAGCTGGAGGCAAAGACCTCCTGAGCTATTAACAGCAAGAGCTGTCAGGGATATTTCATGTTTAAGTGCCGGTGGGATTCTCAGACTAAGACTACTCTGAAGTATCCCAGCATTGCCTTTTAAAATAATTAGTAATTATTACAATAATTAGTAATTATTGCAATAGTAATTATTACAATAATTAGTAATTATTTACTCATATCATACCTTTGGAGTAGCAGCAGCCATACCATTACATTGGCAACCTTGCCAACATAACTTTAATACACAATAAATATGAGGGTACTGAATAAATTCACAGGGCCTGAGTCAACAGAGAGAAGAACTTATTTTATGGGTACACTTCAGAAAGGGTAGCTTCTTTTTGAAGTTAATTTACTCTGTGCACAAAAGTCACTCTTACAAAAGAGAGGGGTTGATAGTGAAGATTTCGTAAGAGCAGCCCTTTATGTCTCATATGCAGAGTTCTTCATATAAGCCTGTGCAGCCTGTCCAGCATTCCTCATTATTGCCCAGGAGGCAATGGGGAGCCCTGGATATTTGTTGGCTCAAATTATTCATCACCTTGACTGTACTAGGTTCCCCATGGGTGCCATAATAGCTTTTGAGTATGGCCTTAAGGTATTCGGTAAAGGAATTTGTTATTATTTCTTCTGCAATGCCCAGATGCCCAAATTACGAGGACTGGTAATATCTCACATGTTGAGTGTAAAGACGAGTAAAACAGCTGTTCAAAATTGTGATTCTGCAGAAATTCAAAACTTAAAAGAAAAGCGAAAGCTTAAGCTGAAACCAGAATGTCCCTAGGGAAAATTCACTGTTTGCCAAAATTGTGGGTTTCATTGGAAAAGTATTCTTCATTCTACCAGTTCTAGTGCATGATTTTGAAAATGTGACCTATCATAGCATTTCCAGTCATTTTGTAGAGTCTCTGCAAAGTTTCATCTAGATTCTGTGATGGTGAAAATCCTAAATTATAATTTAAAATTTCTGTACAAAAGTAGATTACAATCACTGTAGACAAAATACAAATGCGCTATTTTTACTTCATTTTCTAGCCCACATGAGCTGTTCAGGAAGACAAAAAAAAAAAAACCCAGGTGAGTATGAAGCTTCTTTTCTCTTTCCTTATGTCTTTTTCTTAATGACATAGAAAACTAAAAATTGTGTTTGACAAGAAAAACCTCCAAACAAACAAAAAACCCAAACCAATCAAAACCCAACCAAACAAAAAGCACAAAGAGAGGGAGTAGGCTACCGTCTCAAAAATCTTCAAAACTAAAATGAATTTAAACACGTAACATAAAGTTTATATAGGCAAAGAAAAGAAAAGTCAAGAAATCCACAAAGTTTTCAACAATTACTGGTTGTATTCTATAAACACTCTATTTATAACCCTCTTTCTTTGTTAAATGTGAAGCTTAATAGATTATTGATTATGCTGTAAAATCTATGCCATAAACTATACAAGGTATGTGCAGTGGTAACATTGAGGTTGCTCTTGTGACATTAACTTTTATGTTTCCTGACTCCTTGGATTTTAGCTACAACCTTAAATGTAACATTTTTATATCAACAGTTCATGTAGCTCTTACTAAAATAAATTGCACCTACCTTTAGCATTTACCAACAGACCTGAAAAGTAAGACAATGGTCTTTTTATTCAAAATTTGTTGTGACAGTCATGACAAACATATGGATAGTAACAGCCTTACAAGCAGGATGCTTATCTGTTTTACTAGTTCAGAAAGGTCTGATTGATGTGAAAGACCAAGGTCTCTCTAAAGATAATTTAGCCATTTCCATACAGTTTACGCTTGTGTTAGCTGTATCCTGCAAGGGGACTCCCAGGGGATTTTCTCTGACCTTCCCTCTAAAAGGTAACACATAAGAGATTCCTAAAGGAACCATCATCTAACAAGACTAATGATAGCTTCCATGCCTATTATCATTCAGTGAGAGCGAAAGAGACTTTAAAAATGCAGTACCACATTCCTCCCTTGATGTTTCTCATGATCTATTAAGGTATTAGACGCCAGATAAATTAATCATTAAAAACTTACAGTTAAGTCTTTACAAATAATAACCAGGTGTACTTTGATTATTTTTTTATCTCACTATATATATTTACAGATTTCTGTCGCTAAGTACAAGTGATACAAGATAATTTGTTTATTAATGCCTAATGGCTAGCTAAAGTTCACAAAAAACCCTATGTTGTTCAGCCCTCCAGTGGGCTGGAAAGTTAGGAGGATTGCAGAAAACCATCCGTTCTTAATTTCTGAAATAGCTTATGATTTTTCACTCAGCTATACTTTAATGGTGGTTTAGGGAATGTGAACTGTTGTGATCGTTATTTATTAGTGTATATAATCTAACGCTTGATTTACTTTTTTCCTGATCAGTAGTACTTTGCTTAAAAGTTCCACCAGTACAGAGATACTCCTTGGGAACTAATTTTTATTGAAGCAGTCTTTCTTAATTATATTAGCTTTTTTAGCATGAAAGAGACGATCTACATTTCTGTTAAAACTCTTGTCATCATAATACAATTATTGACATACTTTTCACTGTTATCCAATGTGTATTTTAAATAAGTAAAAATAAGGCTCTTTCAGAGTAGTGATGACTTGTTGAATTTCACTGTTGTCATAAAGATCTATTTATTTTCTTCAGGGTTTGTATTTAGGTAGTCCCCTGGGGACCATGTGCCTGCATTTCTCTAGTGACCACATTGCTTTCTACAGATTTTAAGCTTTCACTTTAAAACAGAAAATGATTGACCTATATGGCTGGATCTTAACTTTCCTGATGCGAACAAGTTGTATTTCTAGATCTCTAGGTAAGCATATATTTGCACTGAATATTTATAATTCTTGGTACTTCTCCACTGGAATATAGCAGATATAGATTAAATAAAGATAGTAATTCTAAATATTTGGGGTTTTTTTACTTTCACAAAGCTGGAAATCAGCTTCATCACATCTCTCTGGACCTTTGTCTGATTAGAAGTCTGATCTATGGGCACCAAGGAAGACAATCAAGGATGGATCAGATCTTAGGCAGGGAGAACTGCTTTTGAAAGTTCCTTTCCCACTTTCCAGTAGGGTAAAGCCATAAAAATATAAGCCTTAATTTTAGTAGAGTTTTTCTGAACCAAGAAGGAAATAAATAGAAAAGAATACCCATAGATTATCGATCTGTTAATCTCCTTCAAGCTGGATTCAGCTATGACAGTCAACTCTAGGATGTCTTGCTCCTTATTCTGATACACAAAAGAAAACTTTTGGCTGTTTCTCCTTCATAAGGATGGATGGAATGTAGTTCTAAATGTGTCAGAGATTATCGCTTAAGTTATTACACATCACTTGTTCAAGGTGGATACAGCAGTGAGGTTGTCCAAGAGGCAATTGTGCAGTGAGGTAAGGAAGGTAAGCAGAGACAAAATGTTGGGTATTCAACATATGTAAATGAGGAATGTTAGTCTCTAAACAGAATGAGTTTGATGTTAAAGGTGGCACTGCACATATGACATTCTTCCTGTTATTTCTATGCAAGTATTCTGTGCTTTGGTTATTTATTTTTTGGTAACAGTGCTGCCCTTTCTAACATTTCTCATTTGATTTCTTAAGTAACTTGTTGAAGACTTATGTTCAAATCCCATAAATGTAGAAAAGAATGATTGTCTGAAGCATGAATAAACAATAAATACTCCCACATAACATTCATTTAAGGCCAATGTTTTATTATGGGAATTAAACAGGTGTAGTGTGAAGGAGATGTGGAATCTTGAGTGTGGAAATGGTAGAGGTGCAGAGCTCTGCCACAGCAAAAAATTTTACACTGA
Organism: Neomorphus geoffroyi; assembly: GCA_033558235.1. Lineage (NCBI taxonomy): Eukaryota > Metazoa > Chordata > Aves > Cuculiformes > Neomorphidae > Neomorphus > Neomorphus geoffroyi. The sequence goes on along the minus strand of JAUMJM010000053.1, from coordinate 23,402,527 downwards.
CAAAGGGCAGCGAGTAAGTGATAGAAAAGCATATCAGAGAACCATTCTTTTGCTCTGCAGTCTGGCTGTTTCTAAGCATGGTAACAATGAGATATACAAAGGTAATAAAATACCTGCTAGACACAGCTCTAAAATGGGAACTGACCAAAGAATTAAAAAAGTACTTTCCTCCCATATGTTTTAAATTTCCCAGAATGTATTTACCTGCAGCAGCAAACTACAAAGGTACCAGTGGCTCCTGTCTAATTTAAGATGTAGGCAGCTCTGATGAAGGGCAATGTACACATGGAGCAAAAACTTTAGAGTCATTCTGAGGGAAAATTTCTCCTTATCTGTTCATTTTACAAACATCCATATTGTCATGAAGTACCATGAACAGTTTAGGAAGGGATTAATTTTGGATGTCTGTAGCAATTGTATGTTTCAGGACTTGTGGGCAACATTCTTAGCTTTGTCGAAGGCTTTAGATCAGATGACTGTGCCTTGAGTTCTTCATCTTGTAAGGAAGCCTAGCTTCATGTGACTCCTAATAAAGCGTTATGATTTAACTTCAGCTTCAATATTACAAATCATTGAGTGACAAATGTTCATTTCAGTATTTAATAGTAAATAAAGGTTTTTTTCCCACATGATCTGTATATATCTTCTCTGTGTCATATTGCCTTGAAGATTCAAACTTGCTCACAATGAAAACTACAAATGTGGATAAACTGGTTTTCACAGCTTTTTTCTTCTAAGAGTTCGCTCACTTGTGCGTGAAAACAGGTGTATGGAAACCATTCTGCAGCGTCTCTCCAACTGATCACTGATGTATCAGTCTCAGGTCTCACACCTCCTGCCTCTGCTTTAGTTCCAAGGAGTGCAGAAAATATATGGGGATAGCAAGAGAATTATCAGGGAATTTTAAAAAGAAGGGACACAATACTTCGAATGTCTTAATTAGATCATCATTAGAACTATCAAAATGAAAGTTTAGTGGTTTCAGAAAGGCCTTGTTGCAGATAATATTATCCATAATACAGTGTTCTCTATGGAATGGAGACTCAGGCCAAGGCTGAGGAGATTCACATGTTAGGGTGCAGTTTTACAATATCATAGCAGCAAAAGTGTCTGAAAGTTTAACTTCTTCCTCACTTTGGTTGCTTGTTTCCATGTCTGTGTTACAGCTTGCCATCAACTATACTAACAGATTTCTTTTTTAACCCTTTTCTGCACACTACTAGGTCAATTAGAAAGGAACAGATAAGGGTTAGGAAATGACAGCGTAGGGATAGGAATGAGGAGTGAGGGAAAGAAAATAGGTCTTCTGCTGGTTTTAGTAGAGCTTCTACCAGTTCTTCTTGTAAAAGAAACAAAATACAACTTCAGCCTTAGTTACAACTACAAAAGGATTATGTATCAAAGGTTCAGTCTTAAAATCAACTTTGGTGTATTCAATGCATCTCAGCTTCTTTGGGACATGGGGACCTGTATGAAAGTTTTGTCCAAAGTTTTGAGAGTGACGGTTAGATAGCTGCAATTAACCTTAAAGTGGATATAGAAAAATGAGAATTTCAATGGGTCAACAGAGAATGGTGTATTCCCTCTTGGCTACCACTTCCCAGAAGAAATATAAATGCTTAGTGTAATATCAAAAGTAGATTTCTTTCACTCCATATTTGAAAATGTTTATGACAGTCCCGTAGTTTAATCTGAAAAACTCCACATTGGATTCCAAAATATTGAATAATTCCTTGGAAACTGCACTGCAACTACCCTATGCATGTTATTCTATATCAGTTTTTTGACCATGATGCATTATGAAATCCATGTCACCACATATGTTTTAAAAATACCTGCCATTTTATTATCAGAATGTAGAATCCTGTCTACAAAAGGGCTGAGGCATTCAGTGCCAAACAGTGAACTCCAAGAGAAGCTGGAGAAAATTTTATAAAAACATTTTTCTTTTTTTTTCCAGAAAGAACATGCAATTCAGAAAAAAAATGCATCAAAATCTTTTTTCAGCATAGACGCTGTAGCAGTATCTTATGAAGGCTGCTGTTATTGCTTAGAGAAAACTGTTCCTTAAATCTTTTATTTGTTCTAAATATATTCAGTGTCCTTTCCAAAGGACTGCAAGCTATTTTCTGAATAGGTAGACTCTTGTCGTTATGGTAATTAAAGCCAAAACTAGTGTTCCTATCAGAAAACTGCAGGGCATTGTTTGTTCCTGAGCTGCTATTCCAAGCAGAACTGTATTTACACAAGATCCCTTGACTCTTCATGCCAAGAGTAGCCGAAAGGAAATAAAAAAGACATGCACACTCAGATGCACACACACACTCTATTGGAGGTATGAAGGTTTTATTCAAGGTAAACATTTTAAGGATGCAGACCCAGAAAAGTGAGGGGTTGTACATTTATGTCCTGCATTGCACATTACTGACATGAAGTTACCAGGTACGAAGTTGAAATGAGACCTTGGAAGTCTGTAGGCAAATTAAATAATATATTTCCAAAGCAGTTATGTGTCTGAATACCTTTGAGAATTTGGCTGAAGGGCTGGCCAAGTGTTCTGTGGCAACTTATTGTTGAACGAAAGCAGTGGTAGAGGCGAGGATTACCAACATAAATTAAAAGTTTATGTTCAGACATCTATTATTTGTATGGGTTCAGTGAGAGACTGGATGAATGACTCTCTGATGAGAGTTCCTCATTCCCTCCTTCTCCCCTTCCCTCTTTTCTACCTTTTTCTTTCTTTTAATTTTCTTACTTGTTCTTTTCCTTAATTATTCTTTCCCTCCCTCCCTCCTTCCCTTCCTTCCTTCCTCCCTTCCTTCCTTCCTTCCTCCCTTCCTTCCTCCCTTCCTTTCTCCCTTCCTCCCTTCCTCCCTTTCTCCCTTCCTCCCTTCCTCCCTCCCTTCCTCCCTCCCTTCCTTCCTCCCTTCCTCCCTCCCTTCCTCCCTCCCTTCCTCCCTCCCTTCCTCCCTCCCTTCCTCCCTCCCTTCCTCCCTCCCTTCCTCCCTTCCTTCCTCCCTCCCTCCCTTCCTCCCTCCCTTCCTTCCTTCCTTCCTTCCTTCCTTCCTTCCTTCCTTCCTTCCTTCCTTCCTTCCTTCCTTCCTTCCTTCCTTCCTTCCTTCCTTCCTTCCTTCCTTCCTTCCTCCCTCCCTTCCTCCCTCCCTCCCTTCCTTCCTCCCTCCCTCCCTCCCTTCCTCCCTCCCTCCCTCCCTTCCTTCCTTCCTTCCTTCCTTCCTTCCTTCCTTCCTTCCTTCCTTCCTTCCTTCCTTCCTTCCTTCCTTCCTTCCTTCCTTCCTTCCTTCCTTCCTTCCTTCCTCCCTTCCTCCCTCCCTTCCTCCCTTCCTTCCTTCCTTCCTTCCTTCCTTCCTTCCTTCCTTCCTTCCTTCCTTCCTTCCTCCCTTCCTTCCTTCCTCCCTTCCTCCCTTCCTTCCAACAAAATTAGAAGTTGATTTGGAAGTATCTGTAAGAATGTAATTAATTGAAAACAATTTAGAAAGCCTTCTCCTCAAAATTATCAAAGGCGTTTTACTACCTGGAAGGCATGAGGTAATACAGAGTTCTTAAACCAGAAATATCAGAGAAAAGTTAAAAGTCTCAAATGAAATGGTTCTATAGAGACTGGTAACTTCAAAACATTTCCAGCTTTGGAAAAAATATTAATTTTGCCTTTGGTGTAAATCCAGTGGTTTTTAAAACAACAACAAATAATTTCAAAATCAAGAACTGATTTTCGCTGCTGAAGTTCCTGCATATCCAACCTGAAATTTGCTAATATGTGATGAGGACATGATTTTTACAGAACAATACACACCAAACATATTGTAAGTTCATTAGAAAAAACTGGTAAAAGAGGGGTTTGAGTCAAAGCTAACAGAATTGTCAGTAAATATAACTCTTAACATCTTAAATTAGATGGAAGAAACCACTGAGTTTCTTTATTGAATACAGAGCTTAAAAGCAGAGACTAGCACCCACAGCACCTCCTCCAGCGATACCCTGAGACCTTTCACCCATAGACTGGGAACTGGTTGCACTGAAGGTGCCTTTGTGCATGTGAGAGAAGCCTGGGAAATGGTGAGGGAGCATTACAGTAAGAGCAGTAGAGACACAGTTAGCAAAGCGCAGCCCACATGGCACTAAGTGCTAAGTGCTGGCTTGAAACGAGCACACAACTGCAAATCTAGAAACTGCCTTCTGCGACTTGATTCTCACCGTTTTGAGGGAATAGGACTGGGTTCCTTTGGAAACAAACAGGATGACATCCACTGCTGACTCAGTTTTTCCTCCCAACAAACAGCCCACAGAGTCCTGAGTTTTGGCTAAATGCCCAGCAAAAAACATTTAAGCTAATTAATATTAACATTGTGAGATGAAAATGTGTCCCATTCAGCTTCCTATTTACATACGAGACTTGTCCCCCAATGCACAATTAAACATTTCTTCGTAAAAATAATTATTTCTCATTTTTTCTGTTGCTGCTACTTACATATCAATACTTTAGAGATAGGATGCTCTGACACTTCCCATGCATGGTTCAAGATGAAAAAGGATAAAATATCAGCCCATACAATTTAAGACACCATGTTTTTGCCACATTTATAACAGTAGATAGCAATGGTGTCACAGCGTGTTAACAATTAGAAGATGATTCATTTTAGTAGCAGCTTTCTTGTAAAGGCTTCAATATTTCTGAGTACAAGGACTGTGTCATTTGGCTAATCTGCTTATTTTGCTGTCCAAACCAATGCTTGCCTGTTCTTTGAATTTCATATTTGCATTCAGACTCCTTTTGACGGTAGGTTTGGGAAGTACCAAATGCTTCCCCATCTGGGAAGGTCATTTTAATCCCCAAAATGGACTCGCTGACATGAAAACAACATATTTGGAATCACTGCCAACTCTGGGCTGGTCCTTTGCAAATGGCACTTCAGGCATTGGGCATGGGAAATGGACTTTTATTACCCACATGTCCTATTTATAGAAATGAAAGGAGTTAGTAAAGTATTTTATTCACATGTTCTGTCTATTTATTAGCATTATTTTCCTTTTGGTTTTCATCCAGTAACATTCTGCTGGCCAGTAAGATCCTTAAGTAGCTGCCTGCCACCACGGCTGCCGATGTTAAGTTGCACACTGCAATGCTGAGTCCGGCCTCTCCTGAAGGGAGTGATATATAGGCTCATATCTGACAACAACGGAAAATAAAAACAGAGCTGTATAACCACACAGAGCAGGAGGTTGCCTTGGGCAGCAAAATATAATGGGCTGCAAAATGTTAAGAGACTGTTTACACACTGGCAACCTATTGTACTGCCCCAACACAAATCATTTCATCCCAATAAAATTGCACTGAAGTATGTAACCATATATATGTATAGCTATAGGGAGTACGTGAGGTGCCCTTCAGCTGTGTGCCCTGCTTACCTTATTGCAATTAACTCTGTCTGCAACTTTATCTAAGAGGTAGCACATTCTAGATCACCTTGGGTAGAGGTATCCACATATTTTTTCCAGCTGGGGACTACGCTGGTTATTTGCTACAAGCAGGAAGACCACATATAGATTGTTTAGGGTGGAGCAAATTACAGCTACTCCCAACTAATATGAGAACCTGTGTTTTAAAGCCACAGCTCCCACGTCAGCTTCAGTTAAGCATCTCTACTAGAATCAATACAGCATATGGAATGCTGGGATCTGACTGGAGAATTCTGTCCTTGGCTATAGCTGGTGCTCATGTCTAGGACAGCTCTAGGACCTAGAGAATACACAAAGTTTGATACGGCTATTGATATGAATGAATAGTGTTAATTCTGAGGTCAAATAATTAGTTGATGTTGACTCTCCCATACAAGAACAGGCTGAAACAGCTGGGCTTGTTTAGCTTAGAGAAGAGACGGGTCCAGGGAGACCTTATAGCAGCCTTCCAGTACTTAATGGAGGCCTACAGGAAAGATGAGGTGGGGCTCTTTATGCAGAAGTGTAGGGATAGGAGGAGAGATAATGGTTTTAAACTGAAAGATTTAGATTAGACATTAGGAATAAATTTTTTACTATGAGGGCGATGAGGCACTGGAACAGGTTGCCCAGGGAAGTCGTGGATGCCACGTCCTTGGAGGTGTTCAAGGCCAGGCTGGATGAGGCTTTGAACAACTTAATCTAGTGGAAGTTGTCCCTGCCCATGGCAGAAGGGTTGGAGCTAGATAATCTTTAATGTCCGTTCCAACCCAAACCATCCTATGATTCTAATTACCTGTAGCCTCTTGGCTCACAGTCTTCATTTTGAGGTAATAAAATATATGATAATCTACAACTATCTGATTAATAGACCTGGGGTAAGATTTTAAACTCTTTCTTTTTTTTAACAATGTTTTTCCTGTAGAAGGATCCTTGATTTGGAATCAGTTCACACACACCCCCCTCCCTCCCCAGATATGCTTTACCTCAAAAGCTGGAAAGGTGAATTGTAAATTTGACTTTGTAAAGGACTGGTTATCAGCTACATCAAAATTTTAATTTCCAGTGCACAGAAACATGAATAAAATGAAAAGGAATTTCAATAAGAATAAAACTAAGAGGAGCTTGATGAACAAGACAAAGATTTTCCATTAGTATTTGGTTAAAAATTTACATTATTTTATTCAACTATGATTGTGGTTTGTGTGTATGCTGATTTTCTGCAAACATTGGAGAAATTGAATTTGAATATCACAAATATAAAACCAATTTCAAAAAGATATGTATAATTGCAGACAGAAACAAATCTTTAAATTCACATACAGAAATAGTTGGTGTTGGAAACTCTAGGGGGCTCATCCAATCAGACTGAAAAAGTCTGTACTGTTCTAACTTACCAAGTTTTGAACACTTGCATGCATATGTATTGACATAGGAAGAACCCAGGAGCATAAATTTCCCTATGTAAACACACTATTTTAATGTAAAACACAACAGGTCTTTAATGTTTATTCTGTGGCTGGGAAAACAATTCATCAGTTATTTAAAAGCCTGTGCTCTTTCAACATCAAATTGACATGGGAAAGGTAAGAAGTGAAGGAAAACGCACCCTCCAATGCAGCTTGAAAATAGAAGACATAAGCACTGAGATAAAAACAGATACAAAAACTCCCTCTGCTAGCTTCAAATCATCAGCTTGCTATAGATTTTTGGTTCAAAATACACACTTTCTTTAATTCTAGAGGACTAGGGCCATACAACCACATCCTTTACTTGAAACATATATAGTACATATTGCAGTATGATATCATATAAAAGGTCAGATTTATCTTCAAATATGGTGAAGTGTACAGTTTCACAAAGTAAAATTTAATAATCTATGGACTATTAAATAGGTTTTCATTAATTGGAAACTCTATTTCAAATACTTACAAGAGTTGGGCCAAAAAGGATTTTAACAAATGAGGGATAACAATTTCAATTAGAAAATATTAATCAGTGTATGTTTCTTTACATTGAAATTGTATATGTTAGATTTCCATATTTTTTAAACAAATTTTGTGCAGGTACACTGAACCTTTGAATAAGGAACATGAGAAATACTGGGCTGATTAAAATATAACTGAGAAGAACAATATGATGTCTGTTGAAATGGGTTTTGAATCAAATACTTCAGTTGAGTTGACAATAGAAGAATGAGCACCAACATACCAGGTTATCTTGGCAAAGGTAAAACAAACTAAAAATTTTGATTTTACACCTTAAATTTTTACAGCTCAGGTAACACAGTGTAATATCTCTGTTCCTAGTATAAGTAAAGGCTCCTTATCAGCATTCACAATCTTTGGCTCATAATCTTAATGTATTTTTTAAAAAAGCAAAATATATAATTGCAAAGTGTTTTCAAAACTTCTGTGTCACTGTCAGAAAAGTAATCGAGCTCACCATCCTGTTCTAAGTCAGCTCAACCTTTGGTAAAGGCTCTCCCCACAGACCATCAAATGATTATACCTGTCTTCATTATTGCAGTAATAGCAACAAATGCTACTGGGACAAATCAGCATTCATTGACGTCATTGATCTGACATGTTGAATTATAACTTAAGTTACAGTTAAATTCCCTGCACATGGTCAAATGGAAATCTCATCACAGGGATTAACATCTCAGTATTACTGAGCAGAATAAAAATGATAGGCAGCAGATACATATAAACTCCCCTGAAATTTCTCAGTACTTAAACCTGAAGAGGTTAACAGTAACATTGTATCTTGGCTTCTACCCAGTTTCTTCTGTCTTAGCTAGACCAGTCTCCTTATTCTTCATTGTTATGAGACAATGCTGATAACTGTGCAGTTCTTTCTTGAGTCTTGAACAAACTTTGTGAGGGCTTTTTTGGCTCCTTTCTTAACAGGCTTCTCCTCTGAGACTTGAGTACAATTTCACTCATTTTCTGCTGTCATTTTTCATTAGAAGTTACAGCTCAGTTGAAGAAAGTGTCTTCCGTGTTGCTGCATGAGACAGGCAAACTAAGGTTGTGCATAATCTTTTGTACTTGATAAGAAATGAAACCATGTATGATTTTGTTTTACTCTGGCCCTAATTCAGTGTAATTTCCTAACATTGTGTGTTGGTCTCCCAGAGTGAGAGTGAGGGAGCTTCAATCTGACATGTGTGGACCTGGGTCAGAAATGGATCTGAGCACAACTGTTCAAAATTCAGTGTACTCTCTCCAAATGCTGTGAATTCAGATAACTTCTGAGTAAATATTCAAGACCTGATGGATCCATTTTTTTGTTTATTCCTAATTTTCAAAATTTGTAAGGAAAAATGTTAATGATGAGCAAACTAAGAGGAGAATGAAACTGTCCGAGGGTAACATAGCTGTATTTATTTCAAAATAAAAGTTCCCTCTGAGCCGTTTAGAGGTTACTATTCAGTGACTAGATTTCCATTTCATGTGTCTTCCTGAATTCTACTTAGTTTAGAGACTGATATAACCAAGCCCATGTCCATATAAACAAGCAGAGACACATACGAGTGCTTTTACATTTTGCTTTTAGATGACCCCAGCCCTCTGTTTGCATAAATTCCCCTCAGACCTAGCTCTGAGATAAATAAACAATGTTAAAGATGCTCATTTTACTCATTCCAGTATAGTAAAAATAATAACACCTCACTATTTTCTTTGGAGGCTGATAACTGGATCCAGATCAGAGGCTCTGTAAATATTTGCCTTTGGTGATCTCTTACTTTTTTCATTTATGCTAGCTTTTCTTTTTAATCACCTTCATTTCTTTTATGCTTTCTTCCTCTTCTTTTACTCCTGCCTACCATTTGCAATGGCAAAAGAGCACACATCAGCAGAGCCTTTCAGGCAATAAACTTTTTCAAATTCCTTCCAGCAAAGCCTCTCAAGTCTTTGCTTGGGATATATATTAGAATTTCAAATCTCAATTCTTCCTGGATATCAAATTTTAAAATGTCTAAATTGAGCCCGCATGAATTATTAAATTCAAGTACTCATTTATGGTGGAAAACTTCCACTCAATTTTAATTTTTATGTTAATTAGGGGTATGGACTTGTATATTAAATCTGTATTGTGCCATAACTATGTGTATGTGAGGCTAAATTTAATCAGAGAAGGATGGGTTCAAACTCCAAAAATATCCTCTCATTTAGTTTGGTACAGGAAAAAAGAAGAAAAGAAAAGAAAAGAAAAGAAAAGAAGAAAAGAAAAGAAAAGAAAAGAAAAAAAAAGAAAAGAAAAGAAAAGAAAAGAAAAGAAAAGAAAAGAAAAGAAAAGAAAAGAAAAGAAAAGAAAAGAAAAGAAAAGAAAAGAAAAGAAAAGAAAAGAAAAGAAAAGAAAAGAAAAGAAAAGAAAAGAAAAGAAAAGAAAAGAAAAGAAAAGAAAAGAAGGAAGGAAGGAAGGAAGGAAGGAAGGAAGGAAGGAAGGAAGGAAGGAAGGAAGGAAGGAAGGAAGGAAGGAAGGAAGGAAGGAAGGAAGGAAGGAAGGAAGGAAGGAAGGAAGGAAGGGAAAGAGAAAGTTCTTAAAAAAAAAGAAAGTAAAAAAGTAGGTTAGAGTAAATCACTAGGCATAAGAAGCCTATAAACCATATGGAAAAGTACAACTCGAAAACCAATTAACCTCAGCTTTTACAGACAACTATATCAAGATGCTGTGAACTGGCATCTTCACATGACTGTTTTTCTATACTAGCTATAAAAGGAGCATAGGTGACAACATTGTATTATCTTCAGTGCCTAAATTTTAAATGGTTAAAGGCAAAGGAAACTTGCAGTGCTTGTAAAGGAAGCAAATATATTCCCGCTACTTCAGTGAGTGTAGGTTATACTTAAATGATGCAAATACAGCTGGCTTCTATATTTTTTAAATAAGGATCTGATACTTTTAGCTTCTGGCACTACCAGCTTCTGATAAAATCAGTGAAAGAACTTAAACGCTGGGCATGCTCAAATATATGCCTACGTTTTGGTGTGTTTGCAGTCTTGCATAAGTCAAAAGACCACTTGTGTAGGAGGAAGAGTAGGGGCAAGCCACCAGGGTATCTAAAATCTTGAAAGCTGCAATAAATGACCCGGTCAATGTTGCAGTGGGAGGCAATGGAAAGTTATACTACAAAGTTTAAAAATACATCACTGTAACAATCTACCTTTATACGCAGTGTAGAAGAGTGAATTTGAAAATAAACCTTAAAACTAGCATACTAAAAAATGCATTTCAGGCAAACTAATTCAGAAATGAAGGATAATAGTATTTCATTTGAATAAAACTCAACACAAAACCAAGACAATAGTGCTCATTCCTCTGTACCCTACCTTACTAACAATTTCAGTTTAAAGGCATTCAGTAAGACAAAACAAAAGCTCATCCTTTTAGATTTAAACAGTCAAAGAATACAAGAGAAAATCCTGGTTAACTTCCATATAATACATGTATACAAGTGAAAAAGTATACTATTAAGACAGAAAGAGTCAATCAAAGGCCAAATGTAAATTGAGAAGCTAAGGACTGCAATTTAAACCCCTGGAGAGATCCCCAGAACAGATTCGCATGGAAGATGAAGGGATAGCCCCGAACTATATCAACATATTGTTTGTTAATTGGCTGCCATGTGTGGCAAAATCTTTTTATATTAATCCCATAGCAGATGCTGGTGAATATTCAGTGTAAAATAGAGAAAAGTTCATGTTAGCATTCCTAGAGCTGTGATTACAGCCCATAGAATCATGGCTGTAAATGGCCTCTTGGGATAATCTGTGTATAAAAGAAGGACTCCAGATTGAGAAAATAAATCATGATCAAATATTACATAATTTACACCATTTGCTAACTAAGAGAGAACATTAGGCCATTAGTCCATGTAAATAGAAGAACAAATGAACAAAAATGATAGCTAAGGGCATTTGAGCATTCAGCTTAGGTTTGTATTTGATGTGATCAATATTATGCAAAAATATATCTTGACTTTAGTCTTCCTTTTATCTAGTAATGGCAGTATGAAGGCAAAAAGCTGTTCTGTGTTTGTGTGCCATGTTAGCTATCCTAGATGAGCTACAAAGCTATGCCCCACCACTGCTTCAGCAAGCTGGGCAGCTGCCATTCTTACAGCCAACAAAAATAACTGCTGCCACAACAGGCAACAAAAGCAGTGCTGTGGCACCTGCTACCTTGGCCAACCAAGGCGATGGTAGGCCATCATTCAAACCAGGGGCAATAGGGCCACATAAAACCAAATGCATGCCTTTGCTAGCTCATCTGCTGTCCTATCTGGGCACAGACACGTGGCTACCAGCCAGCTTCCCTCTTGCAAGGCTTCAAAAGCATCATTCAAATATCTTCCTCCGGAAAAAGGTGAAAGAGCAAGCAGACAGGGTGGTCTACACATGTGACAGAGAGTAGGTCCCAGGACGTCAGCGGGACTTCATTAATTTTCACTGCCTAAGTACTTCGCTTTCATATCGTACAATGTAGTCATGAAATATAGACTCTGACAGGTTCTTCAGATCCTGCTGTAAGGATCCAACATGTAGACCTGCACAGACCATTGTTTCTTAACCCAATCCAATACCTCTCATAACTTTTTCTTATGGAAACAGGTGAGTACGACCGCAGGCTGTTTGTTCTAGATTATGTCCTTGGTTTCTCAGCATCGGAGGGATGTTTAGCACAACCCTCTGGAGAATGACAGCCTCTGTGCTGCGTCCAAATCTAAAGCTTAGTAACTTTAAAAATCTATGAAGTGAATACAATTAAATTCTTTTTGTTCTTACTGTTATGTGGAAATAACACAAAGACAATTTTACGTCATATAAAGTAGTGCTTGACTCTCCTTCACGTTACCAAAAACATGACAACTTCCAGGAGAAAGTTCAGAATTTATATTGGAGACTTCAGATGGGTTTAACTACTTTTCTTTGAATATACGGCTTTAGACCTCTGGAGAGCCTACAAAGGGAGTTTATTCAAAGGAAAATTGGTAAAATGATATTAACATGGTTATTGTTTAATTTTGAGCACTGTAAATAAGTATGATTAAAATGTCAGTAGTTTGAAGATTCTAAAATTATTCAGGAAGTGGGATGGATAAAATCCAGAAATAAGCAAAAATTACCTTTATGAAATTTGGCTATCAAAAGTTTTAAAGAGCTAAAGAACCTGAAAGGTAAATACAAAGCCTTACACTTAATAACGCATTTGCCTTGTCAAAGACTGTTTGTCCACTTCTTCATTTTTCTAGAAACAGAAAAAACAGAAAGGCAGATGGGATGCACATGGTAAATACCTTCATCTGAGGAAATTAAGTGAAAAGGCGGAATCAGTAATGGCAAACTTAAGACATGTTGTTTCTACATTCCTCTGAAGGAGCAGGATTCTATTAACTAAAAAGAATAGGAATTTGACTCAACTTATGGCCCAAGTAAAACAAAAAAAACCCAACCCAGAACTAATTTTGATTTTCGCTCAGTATTTTATTCCAAAAAGAAATAAAAGTCATTCCAAAATAAATATTATTGCCCTTTCCTCTAGCATGGAATGGGACTTTTAGGTGAAGTTCCATTAGAAACTGACAGTTTCTCAAAATTGGAATGTTTCATGAAAATGCAAAAGATTTCACAAATTTCCAAATGAACAGCAGCAGAATTCCTGTGAAACTGAGCCTGAGGTCCAGCCAGCTTGCCTGGAGTGCTAGTTGAGATGTTTGGGATTTCTGGCTCCCTGTCACAAAGCTGAGCATCTGGGTACCTGAACATCCTGGTTCCCAGCCTGTGAAGTCAAGTCTCCTTTGTTCTAGAAGGGCTGGAAACTGTAACTGAGATGAAATTGTCAGAAGAGTATTTTTATCATGCAAATACTGAGCATGTTTGCATTTTTCTCTCCACAGAAAACTTGCAGGCAGATTCTATGTGCAAACTTTGGTGGAAGAGCTTTTCTTTTTCCCTAGAATCTTCTAGCAAATACAATTTGTGGCTTTTGACCAGGCCCTCTAAGACCTAGTTCTAAAGCATCACAGAACAGAATCTAAGATGTTGAGATGGTTGTTACACTGAGAGCTGTGTTCTGAGGATGAAATATTGTTCTCTTTCCAGTCCTTAAAGTTTAAACTAGTCTTTATTGCTACAGTCGATTGACTTCATGATGCGTTTTCCACCAGCTGAAAGCTTGCTTCTAATATTCAGGACTGCAGAACTCAATGGAATTATTTTGACACCTGTTAACTGTACTTGCATAACATAGGGTAAAGTTGCCCAAGTTTCATTTCTTGGCACCCTGTGCCTCACCTAAGACTACTTATAATCTGAATGCCTTCTGCAACATCCAACCTTACTCAACAGAGCAAGTCTTTGTAGTACCTTCCACCCTGGAGTAATTTGGTCACAGTGATATTCACATGGCCCTGTGCTAATTTTGCAGCTAAATTCACATTTTATTTTTTGTTGCCTATGTATAGTTTAATTTCCTTTTCATATTTCCACTTCTTCTTATAATTTTTATCCATTCTCAACTCTTCAGTTCCTTTTTATAAGTACATAGTGAACATGCCATATTAAAAACTAAACATTAACCCTGACTTGGTGTAAGTACATCTCTGTGGTATACATACATTTTAAATTTAGGAAATACTGTGGTAAAGGCAATGTCACAGAAGAGTATTTGGTTACCTTTTGAAGGCGCCCTTGTTATTTAAATATAATTAAGTTAGACTCTTTTATATAGGTTTTTGTCCATCACGGGAAAGCATTATTGACAGTAACAAAATTAACAACAAAATCTACACATTTTTCACTGTGCTTTAGAAGAAGTTTTCACCCACAGTAAGAAAAAACCATGACACGTTCTTCATATCATGTTTCAGTTTGGATGGATTGTTTTCACAGCTATAAAAAGGGAAATTGTAAGAAAAATGGGTAATAAGTCTACGGTAAAACAAAAATAATTAGATGCATGATCAATTTATTACTAATATTTATTCTCATGGAAAATATCATTCTGAATTTTAAATCAATATACAGTTTACAAACACTATTTGACTGTCAAAATTTTCAAAAGATGTCATTAACTGAAGAACTGAGCCTGGCTGAATTATTTGCTTTGCAACATTTGGCCAGCAAATAATTTCAATACCAGCCACGCTCTCTGGAAATAATTTTTTCTCAAAAGTATTTGCCAAAACAATTTCTGTCAATAATTTCATGGCTTTTTGCAATTTGTTTCCACAGTGTTAAATTCCTTACAAGTTTTATGTGACTGATCACTTCAGACACATAAATTTGTTCCTGACATATATTTTAATTTTATTTTTCTTTTAATATCTGTTTGTTTGATGAGGACCTTTAAAAATATTAAATATTTCAATATATTTCTAGTATGAGTTTTTAGCTGAATGGAATAGATATATAAAAAATAAGAATTATTATTTGGAGCTTTTAACCCTGGCAATGAAGAGACACCAAAGAACCACACACCATTATATCAACTTTGAGGAAATAACAGTAATCCAATTATTCAGGTCAGAAGCACAATACTAGTAATTTTTATCTTTTCTAGAGTTTATAATCACAACTAAACTTTTCAAAGAATCTTATCAAGTGAATAAGAGTCTTAATTCTATGATTTCTTTCCTATTTTAACTAGAAAACATTGGTTCTTTTCGTGTCCAAGGAATAAATTAATTAACTGAAAAGTTAGGAAGATTTGAATTTTGAATGCATACAGTTATCAGCTGACTTTTTATTTTTGCTAATTTTTATTTGCTTTTAAAAGACCTAGAAAACAACTTACAAATATTACATTTTTCCCAACAATTTTAAAAGGCAAAATATTACTTTTTAATTCAAAAATATTTTCTTTGTTTCTAGAAAATTGTGTGAAAGAACTTGTTAAAATTTTCCGTCACTACATAATCGATATGACTATAACCTATTTCTGCTTACATCAATCTGTAGAAGATGCTACAATACCCAAAATATACCTGCCTTGGTTAGGAGATATCCATACGTGAATTCCTCCTCTACATGACATAGTCTGGAAAAGGTTTCTGGTATCACAGGATACCAAGTCAACCACTGGACTTGTAAATACTCCACTAGCTCTCTAGGTGCAGAAACTGCTCTAGTTTTGGTTTTGGTTTAGGTTTGGGTTGGTTTTGGTTTGGATTCTTTTGTTTTAAAATCAAGTATTTCTTACAACATATAAGAATATAAGAAAAACCATGATGAGGGCAAACGTCCACTCAACTTTGTGACAGTGACCAGCAAGGGACACATCTGAGTACGGCATAAGTACAAAATCACCTTTCCTGATTATTCCTCATAGTTCCTAATCTACCAGATATCTGGAGCCACAAGTGATATCAGGATTGTGACATTTAATAACCCTTGACAGATTTTTATTCTTTGATTTTGTCTGTCTTTTTGATCTCATTTATAGTTTTTACTTAGGAAAAAGAACTTCGTTTTGTTTCCTTTATTTGTGCTGTCTGATCATTTCATTTGGTGACTTCCACATCCTGACCTATGTGAAAAGTTGAATAATTTTTTCTCATTCATCTTCTCTCTGGCATTCAGGATATTGTATTCTTCTCTCATATCTATTGCCTACTCAGTTGACTAATTTCTTCTTATCTTTTTGTCATCCCTTTCATCCTTCTCTGTACCGTGTTTACTGTATCCTGTTTGATGTGTCACAACCATAAGTCCAAGAAGTGATAAAGATTTTTTTTGCTTAGTTGCCTATTCCTTCTTCATAATAAGAAATCTTAGTACTCTACTTGCTTTTTGAACACTGAGGAGTACTGAGCTGATAAAGTCAGAAAAACTATCTATAGTGAATCCAAGAACCCTTTCATGAGTGAAAGTATCTGATTCATAGTCCATTGTCTGATCTCTGGCTGAAGGCTTACAGTTATTTTTTCCATTAGGGAATTATTTTGCATGTGCTGACATTGAATTTAATCTGCAATTTGATTGCCTGCTCACTCGGTAGTTTTCATCAATTCACTTAGCTCTCACTACTGCACATTGATATTGTTACTGCAATGCTCACCTTCTTTTTTTGGCCCATGTATGAACATACCAAGAACCATATGTTGAGGAGCAGATCCTTGGGAGAAGGTAAATTTTGTGTTATAAATAGTGACCATTTATTAAATGGTCTTCACCAAAGAAGAAAAAATTAAATTTTAATTCTCAAAGTTGGTAGTTAGTGTGCTCATCTAAGAGACACCGCCGCTGAGCTCTGATCAATGGGTGTTCATTCATAAATAATAATTTAAATTGCGTCATTGGGATGCAGCTTTTGGGTGTACCCCTATACAATCAATAATCTGGTGATGAAGGCACTCTCCTGAGACATGAGTAGTCTTGTTTGAAATCAAGCACGTGTGTGTTGGAAGACAGATCGACAGTCCTCGAACTGAGTGCTCTAATCACCAAACTACTAGAAATACCCTAAGGGTGCTTCATGCTTTAGGACTTCTTTTTAATTCATTTGTTTCCTGGGGTTTGTGAAGGATGGGGTGGCAGACTTTCTCCAATCATTAAGTGGGGGACTTGGCTGAGGACCATAAACTACACCTGTGGCCAGAACAGTGATGATGACTTAAAAATTCTCAGCTCTTAGTCTGAATATAGACCATAAACCTTATTAAGGAAGTGCCTTGACAGGAGCCATGGCATCATAGAATCATAGAATTGTGTTGGAAGGGACCTTAAAGATTGTCTAGATCCAACCCTGCTGAAATTGGTAGGGACACCTTCCACTAGAATATTTGACTGTAGCTCCCAACTGCATGGCCTGTTTGATTCTGGGTTAATCCTGAGTTAACAACTGATCTACCACAACGTTAACCACCAACAAGGCAATGGTAAAGTGTAGTTTTAGATTTTAATACTTGCAAGGTTTTTGGTTTTAGATAATTTCATAGATAAATAATATCAAAGTATGGCCTTATTTCTGATGGAAACATGGCTTTTAGACCAGAGGACTAGAGTGGGATTGAGAAGTCCAGTGCTATTGAAAGCCAGGACAGCTCATGTGGGAGACAGCTAATATAACTAGCCCAGGCAGGGAAATGCTTAACTCGGTATTTGCATTGCTTAGATACTAAAGTCAGTGATAAGATTGAAAGGCACAGGAAAGTGGGCTTTACTAATTCTAGTGGTCATCAAGCTATTTGTCAAACAATGATTTTATTGCATTACTTTTTGTTTGCCTAAGGCATTGAAATGTAGAAGTTATACATGAATGTTACATACAATGCTACAATTGCCATGAATTGTTGGATATTCTAATGAAGAGCAAAATTTAATGGGGTGGGTTTGTACAATTATTTAATCCTGAGGAGTTTAATAACCAACATAGTTTAGTTTTCCACCTTCTTCTTCAGAGGAAAAATGAATTATCTGTTGAAACCAACAACAAAAGCGCTTTCATCTTATCTGAGCTCACTGTGAAAGGATTTATAACAAATTGTTGTCAGAGCATTGTGACCAGCATTGAAATAAGTATGCCTGCTTGAGATTTGTGTGTGTGTCCGTAATTCTGATGCTAAGATTGAACAGCTGCTGTGTACCTGTTGGTAGTGTGTGTTTGCCAGGGTAAAGCAATCTTTCTTTTCTTGCGCTTTCCTCTGCTGGAAAGAAGCCAGCCAAGCTGTGTAGAAAGAAATGGGAAGGAATGAAAATATGTAAATCAACATCTTCTAAGGGTTTATATTATGTGAGTAAGCTACAGATATCCTCCTCTATCATTGTTCTCTCTCTGTATTGCTAAAAAAAATGAACATGGGGGTTTTATTCTTGCAGTGGGAACTCTACATTGTCCTGACTAAGCCTGAGGTGGCAATAAATGGCTCAGTCTTTGGAAAGCGGTCCAAGGACTTTGAGACACAGCCCCTAAGTCCTGTAAAAATATTTTAGATGCTTGTGGGGAACAAGTAAGAGTTTAATAATCAGAGAGAGAAAAACTCAAACTTAACCATAGGTGGAAAGGCAACTTGTAGCAGCATTTCTGAAGTGGATTATCTATCCATTAATAAGGCATAACAAGCACATGGCTGAAAGAGGAAAAAAATACTGCATATTCCATCTTGTAAAACATATGTTTCCTCTATGTAAAATTTTTGAAAATAAGAAATAAACTATTATCTCCTTTATCTTTGAAAGGGACAGCTTCAAGCAAACAAAACATAGAGAATGGAAAAGCACTAATAAAGAAGACCTGGAAATAGTATAACTGAAGCAGTTCAGAAATCCAACGTGTTTTTAGAAATCCTTTATAACAAGAAATGAACAGCTCCTACAAGCTTGCATGAGAGGAATTTACCTTGTAATTCTCTCCAGCTAGAGCACAAAGCTGGGAGGTCAAACACTGTCATTCATATGCTGGTGAGGGAGATCTGAACTGATGTTTTCTGCACTCAGCGGAGTGCAACACCCACTACAGTCTGTATGGGATTCTGAGGTTGTTCTCTTGTTGGACTCTTTATACAAAATGCTAAACAGAACAATGATACTTGGCATCATGATGTGAATTTTAATCCCTTCAGGAAAAGGGGAAATCAAATGCTTACAGGGCTTAAAACTGGGGCAGAGATCAATGTGATGAAACAAGTCTCTCCTTTCCTGTGTTTTTGGCTCTCTTATTTTTTCTAAAAATATATTCTTCCTTTTCACTATTCAATAAATTTGACTTTAATTTGTAGACAACTTTGGGATGACCTATAATAGTGACTTTTCCAAAATTTGTTTTCTTTGGCTCTACTTATCAGCATAGTAAGAAGAGTGCAAAAAGAAATCAGCAGTGCAAATCAGGGTAAGCAGATAGCATGTTATCTAATGGAATGTAAATATTAACAGCAACTGCAAGACTGAACGGGATTATGAAGTTGTCTGTCAATCAGTATAGATGAAAATACACACTGATACCAAAGGGAACACATCGTGGAACTGCAAGGTTAAAAGATATCTGGAATTCTGGAAGATTTATGAGCAAGAAATAGTGATATTTATGAGTACCATCCACAAAAGAAAGGAAAAAGCAGACATTGAATGACATGAACATTGAATGTGATGGCAGTCAAGGACCACCGGACCACATTCCTGTGGAACAATACGTGACAAGCAGTATGGATTGCATCTGATTACAGTGATAGTCATACTCGAAAATTATTAGAAGCAGCCATGAGAGCATCAGACTAACCATTAAAAATGACAAATGTAGTCATGAGTCTAACTCAAGGTGTGGAGAGCAAATTGAGCTCAAGATGAAAAAGAATATAAAATGAAGAAGCTTTGTAATGACTGGCATTACCCCTAGAGGCCTAAGAAATGAAGAAAAAAAAGGGTTCTGACTGATGAAAGGAAATTTGACATAATTGACATTTTCAGAAACCTAATTCCACAGTTCACATACCTGGACAGTTGAAAGTCCTGATCATAATCCGTTCAGGAATTATAACATACATAAAAGGAGGTGCTGAGCTGGCCCTTTACTTTGGGAATGCCATCACCTATTTCAGGGGTGCATATGGCGCCATGTATTAACTATTATAGCCCAAGATGGAGTTTGGTGGAGGATACTGAATCAAGTCAGAGAAAAGAACCATTTATTCCTTCAGCACCTGTCTGTACTGTCTGGATATATCTGTTAAGGGGATGTCAGCTTGAGCTGATAATTTTCTAATGCAACAAGATAGATAACTACATCTGGAGTAACTCTACTATGGATTTCATTAAATAGGTATTACAGATTCATCTATCAGATGTTTGTGGTTTCTTTGAGGACCAGTGATCTCAAAATCATTATACTAAGAGGCAAAAAGAAAATGGCCTTGGAGAAACTAAGAGTAAGATACAAGAAGGCATGAAACCTCATTTCAACATATGCAAAAGATAGCTTTCCGTTGGAAGGTGACTGAAAGAAAAGAAATAGCCTCAAAGAAGTAGGCTTTTGGCCTATCAGTGGGGCAGTATTATATATCATTAAACACAGTTAGGAAAGTTGACACACTAGGCAGACAACCGCCTCTATCAAGCTCAGGTAATGCCTGAGAATAGGAGAGATGCCTGAACTCTCACTTTTTCCTTGAATTCCCAAAACTGTTTCTTTGTTGGTTATTATGCACTTTTATCCTTTCAAAAATTAACATAATGTCTTAAGATAAACTATGAAGAAAAGCTCACTCTTCTGGATACTTTAACAGATATAAATGGGGCACTTGCCAAACAAGTAGATAACGTGATCTAGGCAGGTCTCCTTCAGGTTAATGGGCTCAGAGAACTCCTTTCTATAGGACATCACCGTAACTTCTCAGTGCAGGAGAAAAGACTCTATTCCACTGGAGCATTTTAGCATGCTAAAATGAACGCCATAAGATTATACAATTTATGCCTTTACTCTGGAACGTATTGATTGGACTTCTGTTGGATAAGATAAAAACAGGAGTCCGAACACTGATCCCTAGATTTTTCTCTACTGTTGTTGGTTTTTTTAATTTTAAATTAAGCAGTTAGGGGTTTTTATTTTAAATTAAGCAGTTACAGGATTGCTAGTCTGGGCAATGTCTACCAGAACCCACACCTCCTCTCCTTTCTAAGGATTTAACATTGCAGGTGAGTGTTTAAGACCACTACCTGGAGGTAGGACCAGCACAAATGCCACTTACCTTTCCAGCCATATCTTAAAAACGCAAAGCCAGAGATGAATTTTATTAAAGTGGTCACATGCCAGTACTGGTTTTGGCATGCTATAGAAAGCCAGTGTAGAATTCCAGTTTTAAGGCGTATTGGAAAACTTGTATAGAAGAATGACAACAATACATTTTATAGTGAAGGAGAAGCCATAATTTCTACTGGCTGTCAGAGTTAATTAGTCACGCTAAAAAGAAAGTTGAAGAATGACTTGTGACAATGCAGAAATACATTTTTGGGGAAAAGGGAAAAAAACCTGAATGCTTAAGTTTTGTTAGGCAGGGCAAAAGCAGTGTAACAAAATGCAGTGAGCGAAACTAAAGCCAGTCAAGTTCAGATACAGTGGCGGTGTTTATAGCAGTTGTTTTCTTAATTAGGGGGGCAATCTATGAAGCTATAAGGTTTATTCTACCCTTGAAACCTGTAACACTGCTGGAAGGTATGCTAGAGCCAAAACAACGTGGAGTGAAGCGCTGCACAGTACACGCCTTGCTATGTTCTGAACTGAACCAAGAGCTTTCAGGGTAGGTATTGGGCAGTAAAGACATTTTGTCTGTGAGTTAGAAACAGCTTTACAGTGAAGAAAAATATTTTCTGAGTGTTCGTGGCAGTACAGATTTTCAGCCACAGAAAGCTTTCAGGCAAATGTAGAACATCAAGATTCCAGGCAGGATTTATGGCACTACCTTCCCTGATTTCATGCATTTGCATTCTCCACCTGTCGTGTTTGAAGTGCCAAAGTGATATTTCAAAACTCTCTGTAAAAATAAACTACCACCTGAACAGGTATTTTTTATAAAGAATTTTGGAGATGTGAGGGTCCAGAACATGCAAACAGAGATAGCAGACACTCCACCTTATTTTTGCCATCATTGGTTTCTAGTTATCGACAACTTGAGCTAATTCCACTGCTACGAAGCAGTATATCATACTGCAAAAACTGGACCCATAACCAGTGTGGAGCCAGGCTCTATGTGTTCTAAGAATCTGGGTAGCTGGTAAATCTCCTGCTGTAAATTGTAGGCCTTATCACTCCATATCATCCCCGCCAGGCAATTTGTGCACCGGCATGTAGCAGCAGTTAAATGAAAAAGCCTTTAGGCAATCCTCTGGAGTTGAAGGTGAAGCGCCTGCTGCATAGGAGGCAAAATTGAGAAATGAAAAATAAAAATGTCACTACAGAACAAGCAGAAGAAATCCATAATTATTTCTACTTTAAGAAGTGTTAAAAGAAAATCCTGCTGAGAGAATAAGCAAGATGAAATTTCAATAGAAGCTGGGCAAATATCCCTTATCTTCTTGAATAAAAGTTATCATTGTTACATAAATTGATCTTTTATTTTTAAAAACATCATACATTGATACACTGAGTATTGCTAACATGATTCTGAAAGCTCTTTATTTGTGCCATGCGTGGATTTTTTTGTCCCTTCTGGTATGATGGCATGTTTGGGGAGAAGCATAGAAGCCATGCCTAGGGAAGACTCATAAAGTATCTCAGCAGGACAGGGGAGCAGAGTGCAATGGAACAAGGAGCCTCAGTCACTTTTGGGAAAAGCAAGACTTGCAGTATCATTTTAATGCACATCATACTAGGATATGGGAATTTTCAGCCAAATGATATGAGGTTAAAAAGTATTGCCATTTTCCGCACCAAAAAAATATTTTCTAAAAATTTCTTGGTATTAGAATTTGATTTGATTCTTTCTCAGATTGAAACTATAAAAGAAAAACTACTATTTCAGTGGTAGTTCATTTGCCTGAGATATGAGAAACATATATTCAAGTGTGTTGTATAGGGTGATTCTGTTTCTGGGATATGACTCCATTAGGCTCATAGTTTGAATGAATTAGTGTTTTCAGACAGGCAAAGACTATCCCAAACATTTTTTCATCAATTATGAATATGTCAAGAAAAGTGGACGGGCTGTGATGTATGAAGGGAATTTTGCAGGCAAAGATGTGTTTCTGAGGTACCATTGGTCATCCTTGATGGCTAAAATAGTCAACAAAAAGTTACAACAGCTCTGAGGCAACTCTACTTTGGACCTCCCTGGGTGCTCAGAACCAGGGTCACACAAAGCTACATCTGCTTCCATTTTGGTCCTTGCCTCACCTAGATCTGAGGTTTTGCACTTATGAATCTTCTTTCTCTTCCCACTGTGTGGTATATTGTACTCCTGGCTCCAGTAAACCCACTTACACCAAACCAAAATTTGGGACTGGTTACGGACATACTGCATAGAGCCAGCAAGAAGCATTAGGTTAAAGTGGACTTGACAGTGTGTTTTATGTTAAATTCATCTGTATTTGTGTTAAAACTTTGGTAGTTGCCTGGTAGTCTTATTTCTTTACCAGTCTTCAAATTGCTTCTGTCCCCCATGTACAAACTTCTCTTGCACCCCAAAAGATTTAATAATACTGTGTGGTGCTAAAATCTAATAGGCTGTGCTCCACAACTCTTCAGAGTGAAATAGCTGATGTTAAGAAAATATGTAATTGCATTAGCATTGCCCATAGCCTACATCAGCACAGGGAAAAATATGCATCTTTTTCTTATCAGCAGAAGTATGACTTCAGGTAATAGGAAATACAGAAAGCATTCATTGTGCTTTTCAGAGCACCCCTCAGTGAGTTTGGAACAAGAAATAAATTTAAAAATAACACCCATAATGAATTACTAAAAAAATCATTTTCTCTAGCATAAGCAATTGTAGAGGTATATATATAAAAAAAAAAGAGCTTGCAGTACCTTTACCCTTGTTTGTACAAAATAACCCATCATTAGACAACAAAACCTTGCAGACACCTGGAACTTCTGCAACAGAATGTCATGTTATTCTGAAAGTAACAAGTGAGGGAAAGAAACGCCTTGTATCTTTTCCTTAGTGCAAAGTAAATGATGAGTCTGACTTTAAAAATGTCTGCAGAGTACAGGTATCTTTTGAAAAGTAATTCAGTTGCTTTGCCCAATCTGCAAGAGTTTAGGCAACTCTCACAGACCTCTGCAAAACAGATCCTGTGTCTTAATGACCTGCTATCGCAGTGGGGTAACTACCATTTGTACCTTTCCAGATCCCTTGTTTGCCTCAAAGCTGTTCTCATGCATCAGTAAAACAGTAAGGAATGAAGTAGAAGCTGTACTATTATTAAGACACTATAATGTGCCTATGTCTCCTCCAAAGAAAAGCAAATATACCTTGGCATTCTGATATTCAGCTGTGTGTTTCTGTGCTTGTTATCTCTCTAGCATTTGAGCACCTTTAGGGTTCAATTTATGAAATACAGCTAAGAACTTGGATCTTGGAGAGGTTTTTGTGTCTCGTGTAATTCATCCTTTTTATAAAGGTAAAAATTCAGTAGAGAAACTTGTAGAAAAGAGAAATGAGGAATGATATTTCTCAAGAGGTGATTTGTAGCTGAGGATTGCCACAGATTATGTCCCTTTTTGGTTTTTTCCTTTTTTTTGACTTTATATGGTAGTAAAACAGGATGCTCATCACGTTTTAACATTTAATTTTCTATATATTGCAATGTGTTAAAATCTTCAGTGGAAAAAATATATATATAAATAAACAAGTTGTTGTCCAAGCAAGTTGTCCAAATAAGTCTTTCATATTGTTCCTCTTTAAAAAGCTTTTTTATTTAGCACCTATTTCTTTTGCCTTTTGTTTTTAACTGGTCTTTATTTTAGTCATGTGAGAGGTTGCCAAATGTGTCTCAGAAACCATACTGTATATTAACATCTACCGATTTCTCCTTATCTACCATGTTAGTAATGTCTTCAAACACGAGATCTCTTGCCTGATTTTATACTTCCCATCTTTAATCAAGCTGTGTCTTCCCAGCTGTTGCCCATCTTTAAGACAGCTTCTAGAGATTAGATCTCTTAAAATACTCACAACTTATAAGATAGGGGACTGGCTCAGAATTTTCATTTGTAGCTACTTTGCTCAAGATAACCCTTAAAAATGCCAAGACTGGAAAAGGTGAAAATTCGACTACATTCATACCAAACTGATGGTTTTCCAACTGAACTTTTATTGGTAAATGTTATCTGCTGCTTCCAAGGTGTTTTGAAATTGAATCATGTCATAAAAAAGTAATTCCAAAAGTCATTGTATAGATTTCTATCCTCATTTTCTTAAAAGCATACAGAGATAAGAAATACGGATGATGTTTTCCTAAAAACAGTTGGGTCAAACAAGTTCTGAGACCGGACTATTCACATGTAGTACTGAAAAACTGAACACCTTTTAAATATTATGCTAGTTCAGTGTTCTAAACCAGCCAATTTGCTTAACAGTGGTCTTTGACACTAGCATAAAGGTAACCAAATGCACAACTTGGTTCCTGTCAGTAAAAGTAAAGCAACCAGCAGCATATAAATCATAATGCCATTTTTAGAATATACATCAAGTTCTAAATTTGTGATTCATTAAACTAACTTGAAAACTATTTAGGTAGAACTTTGGATGTTTAGGTAACAAAGGATATATTGTTAAAAGTGAAACAATGTAAACTTCCAGCTGTTTTCTTCATTGTTTGTGTCTGCAGATACAGTGGGAAGTTTTTCTTATGTCACATTAGTGATAATAAAAAAAAATTTATGAGAAAATGCTTTCCTGCAACGCTCAAAGCAATTTGTGGGATTAGTTCTATGCAGCAGAGTGCAGGATACTGCACACTTTCAGTCCCTGTACTTATTATGGCTAAAACTGAATTAGCTAGGATTATATTTAAACAATATTAACTGTAGCAGATGATTTAGATTAGTGAAGAGTTAGTGCATAAGATGGGTTTATAAAATTACGTGGAGTGCAGTGAACGTTTTTGTCTAACGCAATCGTGTTTCTGTTGCACACTGACCATTTGTCTGAGGTATGAGAAATAGCAGCAATTATAACACAACTGCAAGAGTGCAGGATTAAGTAATGAGAGCCATATTTAGGAAGGTTTGAAAGATTAGATTAGGTGCATGTGCCCAGCTATTATCCCAGCTATTATATAAAGTCAATAAAACCCATTTTTCTGATGTCTGGGTAGGAAACAAGTACCAGTGGTATTGTAGTTACACCAACCTGGTTTTTAACATTTGTTCAAGGATACCTGGAGACAACCATGCTTTCAAGTTGACATTTTTTTTTCAGACCCAAAGGAAAGACCAGTGGATTTATTAATAAGACGTTTGTACAGTAGTGGATAGAAAATAGTTCAAAAGAAGGTTCATATCTCAGGCCCTTTTTTAAAAAATTATTATTATTATTTTAGCAACTTGAGCGTGGGGTATGAGCTTAAAAACTGAGACAGTGCTGCCACCTTGAGGATTTTCATGAAACATGTCCTTCAATAAAAGTGAAAATTGTGCACACTAATTGCATATAGCTTGCAAACTTGCTTGTATACTCGTAAGACAAATTAAATAACAATATCCTATTAAACATATATATTCTGTAGACAATGCACTAGAAAAGATAATACTGTGACAAGCATCTATAAACATAACCTAAGAAGATTTAGAGAAGAGCTATTTTATAGACAAATTTTAAAATAACTTCTCGCTACCAAGCAATCAAGATGACATACTTTTCTTAACAACGCTAGGTACCATTGGTTATTCATAGAGGCACCAGATCTGTATGTGAAATCCAGATGGATTTATGAATTCCAAGGCAAGTTGGCATGGTTACAAGACCAAGATCATTTACATGACCTGGGACTTACAGAGATTGATTGTAATTACGGATAGTCTGTGATTTAAGATACTTAATCTTAGGTATCTTTTGTTTGTGACTAGCTGATATAGGAACTATATCCTGCAAAGGAATTCCCACAAACTTCAGCCCTGCATCAGAAACCAACATCAGTGACTGCGGTAGATCCCCATTTATGTGACATTCATTGGGATGCATCCAACCCATTTAGGGTACTTTTTCCATGGCTTTGGCACTACAATGCTGATTTTTACCATATCCAGTGTTTATCATTCTGTTCATCAGTAAAAATCCGCAGGCTGATCTGTGGAAAGGGGAAGTTTTGAATAGAATCCATAACACAAAGTACTGATGGATAACACAAATACACGTCATTACATGAGAGGAGGACATCAGGATTACTGTCCTTCTTTGAAGCTGAGTGTGATCAGGGAGACTTAAAATGACAGTCTGGAATCTCTCTTTGTGCTGGGCATCTGCAGCTGCTATTTGGAGAACAGAAGATTGATTTGGTCTTTTTGCATACAGAAGGGGTGATGCTGTTGTTATCCTCTTCATACTGGTACCAGGTGGCTATAGCACTCATGAAAACAGAAAGTAAGAGTTTCAGTCCCTGCTCATCCTGAACTGGTGCGAAGCAGCATTTCCTACTATTTTCCCAACTATCTTCTATTTTGCTACTGGGACTGAGTGAGTGCTAAAGGGTGTTTCTTCTTGTACTTCTTTTTTGTGTGTGTCACTATGAAATTAGGTGACAATTTCAAAAGCAGAGACGGAAAGTGGTTCTTCCTGGCCTATGCTTAATGTCCATTGTGTTACTGGAGGACGAAGTTTTGAATGTGAAGAGAGAACAGAATCATAGAATCATAGAATTGTTTGGGTTGGAGGGGACCTTAAAGATAATCCAGTTCCAATCAATCTGCCATAGGCAGGGACACTTTCCCCTTGATCACATTGCTTAAAGCTTCATCCAGCCTGGTCTTGAACACTTCCAGGGTGGGGACTTCCACAACTTCCCTGGGCAACCTGTGCCAGTGTCTCACCACCCTCATCACGAAGACTTTCTTTCTAATGTCTAAGCTAAATCTTCCCCCTTCCAATTTAAAGCCATTTACTGTCATCCTGTCACTACTTGGCCTTCTAAAAAAGTCCTGCCTCAGCTTTCCTGTAAGCCCCCTTTAAGTACCAGAAGGCCACTATGAGGTGTCCCTGGAGCCTTCTCTTCTCCGGGCTGAACAACCCCAGCTCTCTCAGCCTGTCCTCATAGCAGAGGTGCTCCAGCCCTCTGGTCATCTTTGTAGCCCTAGAACAGAACCGAGGTGTGCCATGTTTTGTGCTCATTTCGATGTTTTGAGTTGGTATGGTTTAAGAACTTTGATTAGGCCAGATTGAGAAGGTGAAGATGGAAGAAGGTGCGGGACACTTCATGTTAGCTGTTTCAGGTATATGTAGGCAGGAAGCTGCTCTGTCTCCCAATGACAATAGTATGAAACACGTGCAGAAGAAAATTTCTAGAGATCTGGAAACTTCATTGATAAAAGTTAGTCTTCACATTCTCCCTGATGTTGAAGAGAGTTAGTGGAGCTGGAGCATCACAACCTTCAGCTTCAACATTCAAATTGTCACCAATTCCCACTTTAGTGTCTAAACCTCTTAACAGGCTTAACTTCCTATACTGAATTAATATTTCATGTTGTCAGGGGTAAAAGTATTAAACTTCAAGGTGGTAAAGTTCAACAGCCAGTCGAGATACTTAGGCATTTCATTAGTAGGCACTATAATTGGCTTAGATTTTTTGACTCAAAAAATGTTCATCATTAGCCAACAGCAAAGGATCTACAGAATATTTATCGGGTGTGAGTCATTACTAATAGGTGATTGAACAGATAAACACTCCTCTACCAGGTTATGAGTACTGTGAGGTATTATGAGAGATTTACTGTTAGGTAAAGATATTACCTGCTTATATTGCATATAGAGGACTGTATGTCTGAAGGAGAAACTAGAGCTTTAAAGAAACCTGTCACCAAAATCCTACCTTTGTCTAAGGAGATCATTGACACAGGAAAAGATTTGGTGGACACAAACAATACTACTCCTTAAACTTCTGTTGAACTTCATTTCTGCATGCATCTGAAGGCATAAATATGTTCCAAGAAAATTTTAAAAGCTTTCAATTGCAATCAGCAGATGAAGTTACATCTGCTTTGCATCCATCCAGTTTACATCACTGCAGAATTTGGCACTACTCTACCCAGTTCTTACAGGGAAAGCATTTCATTATTGGCATGCTTTTATTTATTTGTTTTTGCTTAAGATAACACAATGATGAAACAAATGGATTTTATTCACTTACTTAAGTGCATTTCTTGGGCCACTCATTAAACTTTAAAATAACACAGAGAACCATCTGGCTTTTTGAAGTTTTTTTCAATACATTACCAAACCACATAGATTATTTTACCAGGAAATAATGTCTTCCTGGACAGTTTGGATTCTTCTCCACATGTATGGAGGGAAATTGTCTATGTTTCTATCCATTTCTCACTTCAAAATAACTGGCTATCATGTGGCGATGAATGCAGAATTATATCGGAACATTTTGTGTGTGTATCTATGGGGAAAACGACCTGTCTCTGTGTGCATGTACAGTTATATTCCAAATGTATTTTAAACCGACTCTGCTTTCCATTGCCTGTATATGACCTATCAAAAAATAAAGCTGAAGGATGAACAGAACTGCTGGATTGAATGAGTTATGAAAAGGTCTCTCATAAAGTCAAACACAACTTCACAGAATCAAAGATCTGTCTGTCTGAAACCTCAGAAACCAGGAATAGTGCCATTTTAGTACCTCTGCATAAAAAATCTGGCAAATAGTTTCTGATTTTTTGTTCTTAAAAGTGAAGACAAACTTTGAACTCAGTGCTTTAAAAATTTAGGTAATAATACATTCATGTAATAGTTTAAGTCGTTTGTAAAGGCTATTATCTAACAGAAAGTAGAGGTCTCAACTGAGAACTATCTGAATTTCAGACTGGCAATTCCCACATAATCTTTTTATGCTAGAGGATGTGAGAACAGGAAGGGAAGAATCCAATAAAATCTGGTGTACCCATCCAAAAAGGGCTTAGGAATACACACCAGATTTATAGCAAAATGAAAGAGGTTAATAAAATCTTCTGTTTCAAACTCCAAGATCATCATCATATCAGTTTGATTTAGTTAAAACAGTATCATAGGGATAAACTCACCACCACCTACATCCTCACCATCCTTACCACACTTTCACTCTTTTAACAGCTCATTTCTCCTCAATGATTTCAAGTTAACAGTATTTGGAAACATGGACTGCACTGCAGATTCACTGAGTGGATGTAAAAATTTTGTTATAAGATCATTTGTCAATGTTTTGCCATCAGACTGGAAGGATGTTTTAGAGGTATATTGGCCAATGCTGTGGATAGTAAAATAAAAACATGCTTATTACAGTTGCATATGGGGTAAATTACAGAGAAAGACGGGATTAAAATTAAAAATTAACCAACTGAGGAAATATTTTGGAAAAAAAGCCAGATGCAATTCAAATGCAAACTTTTTCACTTATACAGGAATAATCAACTGCACGAACAAACTGAGAATGACAGGGTATGCAGCAATTCTACTGAAAAGGACCTTGAGGTTGTAGCAGACAAGCGACAAACCTGTCACCAATGTTGTGGTGAGAAAAAAGGGCATCATATTAATGTGTATAGACAATGTCGTGTGTAAGCCTTTCTGCTACTACTACTTCTGTTTCTTTACAGAATGTAATTAATGTCTCACTCACCCTAAGGGTCTTCATTGTAAGGAAAATGTGGACCAGTTGATGAAAATGTCAAGAGGAACAGGAAAGATGAGATATTTGAAAAACAGTCTCTGTGAGGAACTGCTCGTGGTGGAGGCAGAGTAGTTTAATTCAGAAAACAGAAAAAACTAAGTCTTCAGATGCATAAGCTAGACATGGAGAAACATAAAAAACAGGCACAAAGGAAAGATTTTAATTGTTCCTTATGCCTATGTGAATCGCCTGTGATATTTAAGAATGGGCTTTCAAGTCAGCAAACACACAGCATCCTGAAGCTTACTAAATCCTGATCATCATCTGAGTCAACTCTAGAATTGGTTTGTTGTACCAGAAGAAAAAGTTTGAAGATCTGATCTGCATTTTTGCCTGCCTCATATTGTTGGTTGATGTCATTCGGCCCAGGAGAAAATACTATTCTTTCAATAAGTGCTTGCAGCATTTCACCTTCCTCCTTATATTTCCCTGTAAAGTTGTGGATATTTTAGCAATATAATATCCTGCATCATTGGAAAACTCTAACATATGAGGGGAAATAGTTAGGTAAATATTGAAAGAATAGGCAAAACTGGAAAGTTCAAAATTAATACAAAATAAATGTGTAGTTGTCTGTTCTTTCTAAGGAACTTTTGAACCAGTAAATAAGTTTAATTTTAAATATATATATACACAAATAAAGATATTTGTTCTCCTTATATACCTGCAAGTCTTTTTATTTATGAAAGCCGCTGAAATGTCTATGTAATACACAGTTCAGATGTGCATATTATGTGTATGTGAATATATATGTATATTATGCATCTCATTTCAGTTCAGTGCTGGCTATCTAATTTGAAATAAACACAAATCTGTTTAATCTTCTTTTATGTCTATAAATAGTATGGATATAAATGCTTTTTGCTCTCATAAAATTTTTGGAAGGCAAAGAATAAGGTAAACACAGATTTTTTTTCTCCTATATTTTGAGTTAATCATTTTTTAAAAAGAACATCTTTGTCCTAAATCAAAACCACACAGCCTGTCAATGGCTTTTGGTGCTTTAGAAAACAACTGTGGATCATATGGCACACAAAGGAAGAATGAGTTCACTGAAACTACCACCAAACAGAATTTTAGAAGCAGAAATAGAACTGGGTAGGAAGTGGTTTTCCTGTCCCGCGAAAATTTTCGAGATCTCATTTTTCCCGTTATGCCTCAGGATGAACCCAAGGCCCACCAAAGATGAGAGCGGGAGAAAGATAAAAAAGAGAGATGGAGGCTGAACAGGTAAGCTCACAGAATCTTTATTTAAGTGGCCAGTTAGGTAAGGAACTTCCCTGGGACAAGGAGCACCAAGGTGTAGGCTCTTTTCTGATCCCAGCCTGGGTCCTGAGCCTCCTCCAGGTAACTAAGAGCACTCAGATCATGCCAACTGCAAATCACATTGGCAGTATAATCAATTACTAGGGTATCAACTATTTTAGTGCACATATCTTGTTTGTCTCTCTGTTAAAAATTTGATGATGATAAACTGCTGTTTCAAACCAAAAGTTTTCCAACTCTGGGAAGTCTCTACCCTTGTTTAGTTCTTATAGAACTAACTTTTACTCACAATGGTCAACCCAGAGGATGCAAAACGTCCTGTCAGTGAACTAGAGATAAAATCTTTGTCCCAAATCCTCAAAGGCATTTAAGGCATTTAGGCACCTAATTCCCACTGAGAGACAAAGACCAAACAAAAAAAATTTCAAAAGAGTGATTTGGGTATCACCACCGTGAACATGCAGCCATCTGGGGCCCACAATGGAATCCAGATGGACTATTTCTGCCTCCGTTCCTGAAGCATAGGTGCACACAGGACTGAGTTTGATAACTGAGCCTCGGCAATACAATGTGCCATCAGAGAGCAGTCATACACTGAGGATGATGGAGAACCATCCTGCCCTTTCAGAAGCATTTACGGCTTTGGAAAGGGTGTCTATGCTGTACAACAGCAATTGACTACAATAGCTGGCCCAGGCCTGCCCTCACTGCCACATCTGCACTATTATTAATATTTCAGAAGGCTGAAGCTAATACATTTATTTCTACCCAAGCCAACTCAGATATTTTACTGCAATCTCGGCATTCGCCACGCAGAAAGGAGCACACACAGCTCCTTTGCTACCTCTTCAGGCTTGAAAAGAGAATAAGCAGAACTGCAAAAGTCCTCTGGCACCAGAGCTGTTGTAAGTGCACAATGAAACTGTGCATTGTACTATCATATCAAAATCCAAATGTTACTCTGGACTTGTATTAAGACAAGTTAGCTGCACTTCCTCCACTGTCACCTCCAACATTCACTTCATTTGCAGAGGTAAAGAAGGTAGCCCATCCATTAATAGCAGGCCTGTCTTCAGTTGGTAAACTACATCCCCGCTGCTTCTTTTCTGGTGACATCGCTGTTCTTGTTCCATAGATTACTCTTGACATTAAAATACCCATGGTAACACTACAGCAGAAAGTTCTGGACTCAGGCAATAGTTTGGAGCAATGCTAATGCTCCAGGTAAATGGGGTGACTTCCGGAGAAGTGAAGCAAAATCTGTTTTCCCCTCCTTTGTTTCTTGTTGGTATAATTTCATTCCCATATTACTTGATGGCAAAAGATGACTGGATACTTTAAACATCATCCTCACAGAGTAGAAAGAGAACAAGTGGTCTGCTGCACAGCTGTGTTCAAGCCACCCACTGTACGCAGAGTGTAGTTCAGTCTTACTTTCTTATGAGGGTAATAAGTGTGCACATAGAATGAAATTAAGAAACCTTCCAAGTTCCGGGCCAGGTGCTGGGCAGATGTACAGCAAGGGGGTGAAGGGACTGTAGGGAAGCAATGAGAAGAAATCTGCCACCAGGCAGCTGCAGAGCCCCACAAGCAAATCTTGTCCAGGTCTGTGGCTTACCTGAGTACTTACAACAGAAAAGGATGGCAGAGTTTTGCTCAGCAGAGGATTTAGACTTTTCATGCCTGTCTCCATTCAGTAGTGATTCCATTGCTCTTTTACTTTCATGCACAGAACTAACCGCTACAGTTGTGTCTCTTCCTCTAAGTCAGACTCTGACACTTCTTTGCAGAATGACTCTCAGAAGCAAGCAAGGGGCTGGATTTATCTCCTGGTAGCTGTTACTGACTTTCATTAGCACTTCATTTGGAGACAACTGTGTGAAAAGAGCTATATGAAATCTGCATTCTGTTGTTGGCGTTCAATAAATAAGATTTCACAAATGAGATTTAATATGAGTCATGTAAAAATGGTGAAGATTACACCTAATAAAATGAGCTGTTTATACACATTCAGTATACAATCCAGTTCATCACTTTCTATTAACTAACTATATTGAAATTTGCAGTGACTGATGAACTACGAAAGAGAACGGCAGTTAGTTTGTTGTTATGAAATGTTCTTGTAGCTCGTTCAACTTTATGGAATTCAGTAGTATTAACACAGCCTGCTATTTTATGTAAATATATTTTTAGAGCTATTTAACATGGAAAATGTGGAAACAGCCAAAAACATTTATTCTTGAACCCCTACCTATGAACTGGCTTCTACTTTTTTTTTTTAATAGTTCAAAAGAACGACAATGACATCCAGTGGCTGTAAAATTCACCAACATTATTTTCTTCAACAGTTTACACCATATTTAGTGAAGAAAAATGGGTTTATTCTAAATAAAATTGTACACTAAAATACAAACTCTAAGAATTTTGTCTTTAATAAGCACTGACAAGAAGAGCAAAACTGTAGCATGTCACCTTGAGGCATTTTACAGTAGACATTTTTTAGAATGCATGAATATTTTTCAAACATTTTTTTTGGTAGCATTGTACAATGAATTTTCTCTAAAACTCTGAATCTAGTTAAAGTCAGAGTAAAATTAGCACATGCTTTTAGAAACTAGTTTACATCCATAAGTCTCAGTCGTATCGATCCTTTCTTTCCTTGCCTTATATGCCTGTTTGAAGTATTTAGAAATCAGGAGTAACTGGTAGTTTTTCTATAATGATATGTGCCACACCATTCCTAAAGACAGATGTGCTAAGAAAGAACTACGTCCTTTATCTTTACTTCACCCTTCCTTAAGAAAAAGAAAATTCAGATTCCCATAACTATTAAAAAAAAAGAAGTGAAGTCATGAAGTCTACAGTATTTTCCAGGGTTCTGTGAACCAGGCTGGGAATGAGGAGAAACGTCCCAGCCTGAAGGACAATCCACTGAGGCAATTTAATTTTCACTGCTGGTAAAGGTTCAAAAAGTGTTAAATAAAATTATACAGGAGTTTCATAGAACGATAGAATTATCCAAGTTGAAAGGGACCCAAAAGGATGATTGAGTCCAGCTCCTGTCCCTACACAGGACACTCCCAACATTCACACCATGTGACTGAGGGCATTGTCCAAAAGCTTCTTGAATGCTGGCAGACTCAGTGCCTGACTACTTCCCTGAGGAGCCTGTTCCAGTCCTCTACCACCCACCGAGTTTAATTGAACAAATCCTTTTTTTAACCTGTAAATTACCAGAGGACTCTAGGAAATGTTTCACCCACTTTTTAATTCTACAGGCAATTCTTCTTCTCACTTTTCAGAGTACTTGCACTGTCCACCTTGTAGAACCCACCACAACAGAAGGCTTCCACACTTTCAGCTCCTGGTTCACTGGAATGACCCAATCTTACTCATTGTCACAGGGATGAGGAAGCCCTTTGCAATGCTAGCTACTGATGGCATTCTCCATCTACTCTCTGGCTCACACAGTGTTCACTGCCTGAAATCCCTCTACTGGTCTCAGTTTCAGGGCTCCCAAGCTCCCATTCTGCAGTAGGTAAATCACTTGGCTTCAGGAACTAAAAATAATCTAGGGACTTTCCAGGGAGCCAGGTAGACCTGGACTTGCAACAGGAAATGCATAGATTTCAGTTAACTATCCACATTTTAAGCAAAGATGGATTTATGTGGAAGGACAGGGATTCAGCAGTCTCTCCTGTGGCTAGTTGGATTTAATGAGACAGCTCTTGCTGTGGAGATTTTTTTTCCAATCTAGCAGCCCAGCAGGGATGAGTTAATAGACGGGCTGCTATTTTTTGTCGTTCTCCTTTCTTTCAATTTAACTTCAGGTGGTGTATGTCTATACATTTGAGAACACTAAAATCATTTTGAGAAAACCCACCTGTTCTTTAAAACAAAAATTAAAACTTTTGGAAAAACAGTGCTATGTTTCTTTTCTCATGGGAATAATTCTGCACTTTGTGCTGTGTGAGATTTGCTGTATCATCAGTATGTTTTATTTTCATTCATCTGTCTGTATTTGGCAGAGGTACAAACAGATTTGTTCTACAGCTTGAGAACTGTACCTGGATTGACGTATTATCTACACTGGAGAAAGAATTAAACTAATCTCAGCCTTTTCTCCCTGCTAGTGGTACCTGCCATCTTATTTCATCCTAGAATTACTTGGAATTACTTACTAACTTCCATCAACAAATGTCACTCTGTGACCTTCTAAATGCCTGGAAAAATGACAGTTAGAGATATACACTACATGTTTCTTTCCCCTAAAAGGATTGGCATTATACTCACTCAAGCAAGGAAATGCATTTACAATCTTCCCACCTACTGCAGAGATTGGAGAGTAATTGCTACTCCTCCTGGCATGTGTCTTGGCAAAATACACTTGCAACTCAAAGAAGAGAAAGTTAGCCCTTGATTTCTTCCTAAAATGGTATGTATGGTTGGTAAAGTCTCCTCCCAACCACATTTGGACTAGAAGTCTCCACAGGAAACAGGCACGACATTGCCAAGGATTGTATATGGCTTTGTGAGTTTCAAAGTATCATTACTGAGCAAAGTATAGGGTGAGGGTGGAAAAAGGTTTGTTAATGAGCAAAGTGTTCTGTCTCCCTATGCTACACATATTGATCAACGGTGAAAAGGTAAATGTGGAATAAAGGTGTTCTAGTTATCACTGCATGTATAATATAACCTTCATTTTGTATTTCTGTAGATATGATTATGCTTATGCAGTATAAATATATAAAACAAATATATCTATACTAAAGCGTAGAGGAATTAAGGACATATCAGAAAGACAGTGCAAAATCTCTGATACTGCACAGATCTTGAAGGGCAAGAAAAAACTTCTCTAGGTATATGCAGCACAGTACTATCGTTGTTCTACATTATCTTTTATTTGAGGCCAGAAAACAGCCAAAAAGAGAAATCCCCTTGGATATCAACTGGAATAATTTTATTGACTTTATTTGGGTGAAATCAATTTACAGCAATCATCTTTAGAGCCTCCGTGCCAACTGTCGCTTCCAGTGCCCACACCAGAATTCACCTCTTTTCCCTTCCATCTTTTCTGCTCTCTGACTGGTCCCCAGGGACCTCCAACCAGGGTTCCAAAGCACAAGCTACCACTCGCAAGGGCAAAACCTCTCCCAGCATACAGCCTGTCTTTGTTATGGTGCAAACACTGGAGGACGGTAAGTCAAAACTCTCATTTTCAATCAAGAATGAAGCACTCCAGCAACATGCTGTGCTGGAGAATTAGCTAGGCAGTTCCCCTCATCAGTGGGAGTTATGGCTTGTTTCCAGGTGCATCAAAAGAAGAATAACTGTACTGTGAAAACAGAAGATTAGTTGACTTCACTTGCTGAAATATATGCTCTCCCCTTAGGAAGGAAGAAAAAAAAGAGAATCCATGAAATACCTGCAGACACACAGCAGCAGCATTTCACTTTTTATGTTGTCATTAATATTACCTTTGTGATTAGCTATCCTAGGCAAAACTGAAGACAAGAAACGTGCAACCACAGAATAAAAGCCGCAGTCCCGTCCTAGCAAGTTGCAATTTAGAGGCAGTAGATGTACCCAGACAGATGGCAGAGTATAAGGGCACCATGAGACAGGACTGACCTCTAACTAGCCTCCTGCCTAGTATTGCTGACTGCGTAAGCCTAATGGCCAGATTTGGCATGGCATTTAAGAAGAGGGAAGTGGCATCAACACCTGGAACTTACAGCCCCTTGTAATAAAAATATGTGATAATTTAGGAGCAGAAATACATATATATAAATGTGCATAAGTCAATCACTTTTGTCAGATTTTAGTGTCATGTGAAATGCTCCCCCCACTAGGCAAAATGTCACAGAATTATAGAATAGTTTGAGTTGGAAGGGACCTTTAAAATTCTAGTCCAGCTTTCCCACTGTAAGAAAGTGTATCTTCAGATAGATCAGGTTACTCGGAGCCCCGTTCAACCTGACTTGAATGTTCCATGGATGGGGCATCTATCACCTCTCTGAGCGACCTGTTCCAGTGTTCTGCCACACTCATGCTAAAAAAATTTCTTGCTTATACCTAATCTAAATCTACTCTCTTTTAGTTTAAAAACATTACCCCTTATCCAATCACAACAAGGCCCACTAAAATGTCCATCCCTTTATTTCGTATAAGCCCCGTTTTAGTACTGAAAGGCTGCAATAAGATCTCCCTGGAGCCTTCCTTTTCCAGGCTGAACAACCCAAAGTGATCATGTTTTGTGGCCCTCCTCTGGACCTGCTCCAGCTGCTCCATGTCTTTTCTGTGCTGAGGGTTTCAAAGCTGGATGCAGTACTCCAGGTGGGGTTTCACCAGAGAGGTGCAGAGGGGCAGAATCACCTCCTTTGACTTGCTGGCAGCGTTTCTTTTGATGCAGCTCAGGATATAATTGGCCTTCTGGGATGCAAGCACACACTGCTGGCTCCTGTCAAGCTTTTCATCCATCGGTACTCCTAAATCCTTTTCTGCAGGTCTTCATCCCCCAGCCCGCCTGTACTGATACAATGGGTTGTCCTGACCTAGGTGTGGGACCTTGCACTTGTAAAATTTAGAAGTCCTAACATAATTTCCTGTCTATGCATTTCATTTGATTCCCACTACTGGTTTTTTATTGTTAATTTGGCAAATGAACAGGGGTTTTTTTCATGTTAATCATCGTTACCTGTTTTTATGGCATAGAGAGTAAACAGATAGATAAGCTTTCACCAACCTATATTCTTTTGATTTTTTATTTTTGAAAAAACAGGTTATTTGGTTAAAAAAAAGATGCATTTGAGTTTACTTAGGACCACAACTGTTAAGAATAATCAAAGGTAAATCTAAAACCTCTTGAAAGACATTTACCTTTGTTTTGAACATCAAACCTAACAAAACCAGCCAGGAGTGTCAGGGTAACATAATGAAGTTGCTCAGGGGGTTGATTGTCAAACTTCTTCAGAAGTTTTGTAGTGGCTTTATCATAAACAAAGGAAAACTGGTAGTCATTTTAGTTGCTGCTCAGACCTTAGATGCAAGATCTAACTGTAACCGCTCCCAGCAAACACATTTTAAGTAGGTCAAAATAGTAATGCTTGGAAGTACCAAGAGTACAGTAGCTATGCTTGCAAAATAGACATTTTCAGGTAAACTCACGGGGCAAATTTCCTTCAGGGTTCATGGCTGTAATGGTCTCTGGAGTCCATTTTTTTTAATTAAAAGCAAGTCTTTAATTTATCTACCAGTCTGTCTACAGCTACTGCTGAGGAGTTGTGTCCCTCCTGTGAAGTTCCCATATAATTCTAAATCCCATTTTTCCTTGGCTGTCCAAATAGTGACAGAATAAACTAGACATGTAAAGGCTAGGTTATTTTCTCAGTCCAATTATTCTGACATTTTTTATGAAGACACAGTTCATAACGCAGACTACCTGTCTCTTTTTTGTCCTTCTATTTTATCTAGAACAAAATGGAATATTTTTTTCTCTATGTCATTTGATACTTTATTTTTTGTATTTTGTTATTAACGCCATGTACTGAATAGTCACCCTTGTTCCTATCTCACACTTGTTGAGAGTGATACATTGAAGCACTTCTGCTTGGTGCACTACCTTTATTTAGAATTGGGTCTCGCCTGCAACTCCCTTTTCCTGGTCTTAAATAGGATTTCTGGGCTATTGCACTCTGACTCACAAACACATGGGTGACTGGCCAAATCAGAAAATTTTCTAGCCTTAGCAATAGTAAGCTTAAAAGAAAAAGGCTCAGAATTCACCAAAGAGACATGGGCACATTTGTCTTGCCTATATTCTATCCGCTCTCTGATAATGGATAAGCAGGCATCTTGCTCCTTGAAACCCACCAAAAAAATCTACTTTTGACTTATCTGTTATCTTTAAGCAGTCCTGTTCTCAGTTTTAATACTGCCTGTTCAGTCATACAATAGCACTTTGACTTTGTGGTTCAATGAGTTGGCAAAAGGGACCTTGTAGCTGGGTGCTGCCTAGCAGGTGAATTTTCCTAACAGCAAAGTCACTGTCTCTTACTGAAACCCGTGGCTGTGAGGCATTTTCCCAAAGCAATGTTACATCCATAATAAGTGAATGCACATCGACCAGCTTATTCTTCACTGAGTGGTTCTCTGGCTGACAGCATGGGTATTGCCCAGCCAGAAATTTAGGGAGGCAGCAGCCGCATATTCCCCATCTGAATGTTTCAACCACTTGCCATTCTCCTCTTACAGCTCAGCATATGCCCTTTCTCTTATACTATTTATCGCCTCTGCTGGATCAGTTGAAAGTAAAGCCACTTGATAGTATTTGTCTTTAAAATTATGTATATGTTTCCCTATATTATTTACTGAAGGATTGCGGACCAGCAAAGAAACCACAATGGACTAATAGTTTTCTTCCTCCATACCAGATTCATTGAGTCAACTGAACAAAATTCCTATGTACACAGTAAAGTATAGGGCAGAATCTGTCAGCGAAACAGGCACAAGCTGAGATAGTGAAGGACTAAATGTCTGCTGTGTTACACGTCAGCAGTCAAGAACATGTCAGAGATATTTCAGCAGTTTGACAGCTGTCGTGTTCCATCCATGTGCCGTTTAATGGACCATGGCCTTATCATGAAGACTGAGAAACTTTTCTCCACTAAAGATTCCCACACACAGAAGGCATATCACCTGGCAGTTTACAGGTGAGCATGCCTGAGTCTTGAAAATAACCACATTCTGGTGTGTTTCTTCTGCAAAGAATGCCATATTTCATTTCTTCACCATAAGCAGAGTAAATAATGATGTACCAACAGATTGTAAAATACAAATAGAGGCTTTGTTGGAACTAAATTATTTACAATCATTGGTTTATATTTCAATTTACATGAAGATGATGCACATGTAGATGAAGGCTAATGCAAATGTTTACTGTAGATACAGAGCTACCATTAAAAAAAAAAAAAGGAAAAAAGATCTTAAAGAAGCTAATAAACAAATCCATATATCGAACACATTGTAAAGCATGTCAGTTGTGGTCAAAGGTTCAATGTCCAAGTGGAGACTGTCATGAGTGGCGTTCCACAGTGGTTGATATTTGAACATGTGTTGTTTAATATCTTTGTTGCAGATATGGACAGTGGGATTGAGTGCTCTCTCAGCAGCTCTGCCTATGACACCAAGCTGCGTGGCACAGTCAACATGCTAGAGGGAAGGGATGTTATCCAGAGGGACCTTGACAGATTTGAGTGGTGAGTCTGTGAAGTTTAACAAGGCCAAGTGCAAGGTCCTCCATCCGGGTCAGGGGAATCATAAGCACAATTAGAGGCTTGCTGGAGAATGGGTTAAGAGCAGCCCTGAGAAGAAGGACTTGGGAGTGCTGGTGGGTGAGAACCTCAACATGAGCCAGCAATGTGAACTTGCAGCCCAAAAAGCTAACTATATCCTGGGCTACATCAAAAGAAGTGTGACCACCTGTTATAGTTTCAAAATCTTTCAGGGAATTTTTCTCTCCCTTGCCAACACAGGATGTTTTGGGAGCCAGGATGGGTGGCAGGGGATGCGTTGGTTGCTCTGAGTTCCAGTTTGATGGCTGGGCGAAGGTCGGGAGGAAACAGGGTGAGAGGTTTCTTCCAATTGGTGTCATTTCTGCTCAGCGGCTGCTGTGAGTGGGAGCCACCATTCTCGCGGGGCTGGTGAAGGCATCTTGGAGGGAGGTCCCTTGACTCAGCCCCAACTCCACACACCTTGTGCTGTCCTTCAGAGAGAGAGCGGTCATCACTACCTAGACTTGCTGCAGACTCTCTGGGAGCTGACAGTACCTGCAAGGAGTTGCAACCCTCACCTTCCTCCCTCCCCGCGCCCCCCCCCAAAGTCTTTGGGACAAAAGAATGAGGAGAGAGTGACCCACCACCTCCCATGACATCTCATCTTCCTATCCATAAATATAACTACACCGAAAGGAGCAGGAATAGAACTTAATTCATTTAAAGATTTTGGTTACGGTGATGTTGCGTGTCCTGTTCTGATTTTGGATATATGTGTGTGTGTTTGTAGTTAAGAATTGTTATCATTCTCTATATTTTTTTTTCCTGATTAAAGTCTCTTAATTTCAAAGTTTGTGATGGTTTCATATATACATTTTATTTTTTGTTTAAAGTGAGACAGCACCACTGTTGAGGGAGGTGATTCTACCTTGCTCTTGTGAGACCTCACCTGAAGTATTGTGTTCAGTTCTGGAGTCCTCAGCACAGGAAGGACATGGATCCATCAGAATGAGTCCAGAGGAGGGCCATGAAGATGATCAGAAAGCTGGAGCAACTCCCATATGAGGACAGGCTGAGAAACTTGGGGCTGATCAGCCTAGAGAAGAGAAGGCTCCAGGGAGACGTTATAGCAACCTTCCAGTACTTAAACGGGGCTTACAGGAAAGATGGGGAGGGGCTTTTTATGGATGAGTGTAGAGATAGGATGAGAAGGGGTTTTAAACTGAAAGAGTGTAGATTTTCGTTGGATATTAGGAAGAAACCTTTTATTGTGAGGGTCATGAGGCACTGGAACAGGTTCCCCAGAGAAGCTATGGGTGCCCCATTTCTGGAGGTGTTCAATACCAGGTTGGATGAGGCTTTGAGCAATGTGGAAAGTGTACTGGAAAGTGTCCCTGCCTGTGGCAGAGTGATTGGAACTAGATGATCTTTAAGGTCCCTTCCAACCCACACCATTATATGATTCTATGACATCCCAAAGTTTTAGCATTCACAGACATCAGCTTTGGGAGTACAAGAAGGTGACATCTTATTCAATGAATCTGATCTTCTATAATATCAAGGAAAACTGATTTGTTGAGGAATTTTTAAATAAGAGCGGTCACTTCCATATTGCACTAAGATTATATTTTAAATCTCTTCTAGAAAAATACATTTCCCAGAATCATAGAATCATAGACTCATCTGGTTGGAAGAGAACTCTGAGATCACCGAGTCCAACAGTACTTGTCTCCCTACTAAACCATGTCCCTAAGAAACTCATCTACCTGTTTTTAAACACCTCCAGGGATGGTGACCCATTCACCTCCCTGGGCAGCTGTTCCAATCCCTGACCACTCTCTCAGTGAAGAAATTCTTCCTGATGTCCAGTCTAAACCTCCCCTGGCACAACTTGTGGCCACTTCCTCTCGTCCTATCACTTGTCACTTGTGAGAAGAGATCAGCACCCACCCAGTCACAACCTCCTTTCAGGCAGTTGTAGACAGTGATGAGGTCTCCCCTCACGCTCTTCTTCTTCAAGTTAAACAACTCAAATTCCCTCAGTCGCTCCTCATAGGGCTTATTCTCCAGCCCCCTCACCAGCCTCGTTGCCCTTCTCTGGACGCGCTCCAGCCCCTCAATGTCCTTCCTGTAGTGAGGGGCCCAAAACTGAACACAGCACTCGAGGTGCGGCCTCACCAGTGCTGAGTACAAGGGCACAATCACCTCCCTGCTCCTGCTGGCCACACTGTGTCTGACACAGGCCAAGATGCCCTTGGCCCTCTTGGCCACCTGGGCACACTGCTGGCTCATGTTCAGCCGGCTGTCAATCAACACCTCCAGGTCCTTCTCTGCTAGGCAGCTCTCCAGTCACTCTTCCCCAAGCCTGTAATGCTGCGTGGGGTTGCTGTGACCCAGATGGATGACTCTGCACTTGGTCTTGTTGATCCTCATCCCATTGGTCTCAGCCCATCGATCCAGCCTGTCCAGATCCCTCTGTAGAACCTCCCTTCCTTCAAGCAGATCCACACTTGCACCCAGCTTGGTGTCATCTGCAAACTTGCTGAGGGTGCACTCAATGCCTTAATTGAGATCATTGATAAAGATGTGGAACAGGACTGGACCCAGCACGGAACCCTGGGGAACACCGCTCGTGACCGGTTTCCAACTGGATTTAATTCCATTTACCACAACCCTTTGGGCCCGGCCCTCCAGCCAGTTTTTAACCCAGCATAAGGGGTGCCCGTCCACACCGATGGCAGCCAGTTTCTTCAGAATGCTGTGAGAAACGGTGTCAAATGCTTTGTTTTTATTGCGCAAAGATGATGTTTGTATGATGACACACAGAAGATCAGAAACTAGGAACTCAAGTTAAGTATTGGAGCCCAATGCAGGCTATACACAGCTTGTGCCTTATAATCTGTTATAAGCAAAACTGAAAAAACTTCAAATGATTAATAACATCCCTAAGAGGAAATCCCATTATACACTCAAGTGTCCTTTAAGAAGGTACAGTTTAACAGGTTTGTTAATAAACAAGATCACTCATGAATACAAATATTTATTTACAAATACAAACAAATCTCTTCAAAACAAGCTTTGTAGGCATCAGCCTTTCCTGTGCAAGCAATGTAGGTTATTTTTGTTT
This sequence comes from Neomorphus geoffroyi, assembly GCA_033558235.1. Classification (NCBI taxonomy): domain Eukaryota; kingdom Metazoa; phylum Chordata; class Aves; order Cuculiformes; family Neomorphidae; genus Neomorphus; species Neomorphus geoffroyi. The sequence goes on along the minus strand of JAUMJM010000053.1, from coordinate 23,358,101 downwards.
CCATTTATCCTCAGACAAAAAGAAAATAATACTCACTTCACAGGATTTAGCTTGATTAACCTCGTCTTCTCATTCAGGCATATTCCTAGAACACAGACCTTAAGGTGAATTTGTTAATAGCCCCCTGCTTTGTAAAATGGTGTTACATTTTAGCATATAAAGTCTGGCTAAAATACATGATTATCCCTTTGATTTCTGTATGACCTGCTGCCATTTATCAAACTTTTCTTTTTTTAAAATAAGGAAATACAATTCTGCCCACCCCAAACCCACAATTACGACCTCACTTCTGACAAAAAAAAAATGTGTGTTTTTATTTCATGATAGATGACTGGTCTTTTTTCTTTTAACGTAAAACCCAACCGTGGATAGCACACAGGCAATTCTTCTCCTGCAGAACTATTTAAGCCTAGCCTTATTCCCTCTTTCTGAGATTTACCTTTGTTAGCTGTGTAGATATAAAAACTGAGAATTTTAATTTAACACCAGAATTTTACATCAAGACAACTACTTAAAATCTTCAGTATAAAGCAACCACAAAACACTGCTGTTTTCAGCCAAGAGACTATGATCACTTGAGTGTGTTAGCACCTCATTTGTAATGAACTGGAGAATGCGTCGGAATTTGGTCTTTAACAAGAAATGTAGGTGTGCAGAGTGCAATTCAATATTTCAGTCATGTTTTTTTGAATGGATCGAGTGATCTTGACCCACCTAGATGGGGAAAGACAGGATGAGAAGAGAGGTCACTTGTCATACAGGGAAGGGGAAAGTCTTGGAAAACAGGAACATCAAGAAAAAGGCCAGCAGCAGGTCCTACAGCCGTTGCTCTGCCTCTGGGACCCACAGTGGTTTAACACACACAGGCAGGAGATCTTGGGGGCCTTAGCAGAGTGGGAAAGACAGGGTAGTACCAAGGCCTGATCCCAGGCAGTCTCAGTTTCTTTTTAATCAGAGGAATATTTATTTTTTTTTTAAACCCTATGGGGTTATTGTAACCCCTTCAGCCTTTCTACTTTCAGTCTTGCTCTTACTGCAGACTGAGAACTGGTGTGATCTATTGATCTATTGTTAACGTTTGAATGGATTTCTGTTTTGGGTGGGATACCACATGTACGCTTAGTGAGTCTCAGAAAATAAATAACAGACAGGAAAGCTTGTTTTCCAGACTGAAGTGGAGTGGGATGGGGAGTTGGGGTTAGCAAGGGAGGGGCTGGAAAGGTAGTTGGTCAAGATTTATTTGGCAGACATGTTCAACGATCCCGTTTGAATTGTATTTGAATTAATTAACTTCATCTGTGTAAACTGGGTCAGTATCCTGTAATTTCCTAAGGGTATGGCTCTATCAGGAAACTGAGTAGTCAGCAGAGCTGGTTGAATAGTCAAAATAACTGATTTACAAATATTTCCAAGAATAAAACCACTGAGTTTCATTTCTTATGATTTATTGGGCAATATAGGAAAATTTATCTTACCTGAAAAATGTCCTTTCTGTAAGAGGGGAAGTCCACAGCTCCTTGGGTTTTACTCTCATACTTTCCACTCTCTGGAGGCAGAGCCAGGCTGGTCAAATGAGATCATACATCAACAAGTCTCAGAAGTTTCCAGTGTGATTTCATATAAAGGAGTCTTTTACAGCTTAATTAACATTCAAGTTGATAGGAAAAACAAAGAGATTCACACAATTTCTGCTGAAGAAGAGTTTAAACTTCTGTGGCAACTGCTTTTATGTTCCATAGCATCTCTCATAAAGATCTGTACAGTTGGGAGGCAGAGACAGCAATCACAATGAAAACATAATGCAGTTTGCAACCTTTTGCTTGGCTCTGAACGGTCCTTCTTGTGGAGGCAGGTACATGAGGTCTTCTAGTTTTCTCGCTGGAAGCTAATATATGTATACAAACGTTGCCTCCCAAAAGACCACAGGTTTACTGCTATACAGTACTCATTAGATGAGAGGGAATGTAAGAAAACAGTGAATGCAGGAATTATGTCTCACTGCCCTTCCTTTTAAAAAGAAAATCAGTTCAGAAATAGTATGTCAAATGTGCTGTTTGCTCCAGATAATGGTAAGATCTGAGGAGGTTTGCCTTCATTGCTTTGAGAACTTAGAAAGAATGAAAAAATATTGTACATTTCTGTGTACGTTAGAAAAGCACTGCTTAGCCTGAAGGCTTCCATCGCTAATAAGGAAAAAGCATAAATATTTGAAAGAGAAAAAGAGATTGATGGCTTTTGAAGCTTTGGTAAAGTATTGATTTAGTCATCTAATAACTGGAATCTTACCAGCACAGTTATTTTAATTTCTAATTAATAAGTAGGATTATCATGAGCAAAGATTTCTGAACGAGATATTTCGTTTATTTGCTTTTTAGAGATTTTCTGATATCAGGGTTTCTCAAGAATTTGTAAAGTACTTCTTTTTCAATGTTTGAGGGCATATTTTGTTTCATATGTGGCGAAATAAAACATGAAAGAAACTAATTTTTTTAACCGATACTACTTGTCCCATGTAAGACTGTAACCTCAAACACATTTTATAGTGAAATGATTGTAAGGCTAACAGCCTTCAACGATGAAAATTTATCAGTATTTCTGAAATTAAAAAAAATAGATAAAAATTCGCAGTTAGTAAGTTTAATTTTCTTTAACAGAGGTTTGAGAAACGCTATACCTTACTGTGAGAACTGTTCTGAAGCTTTGCACAATCTATAGTGATCTAGACAGCTGCTTCATTTATTGTCTATCGTAAATAAAAAAGTTGTCTTTTTATTTCTATATCTATCTGGATTGCTGGATAAATGAGAGAGACACATGATCTTTGAACTTCTCCTGTTTGCAGAGGATTTTCCCAAGGTTGAAAAAAGTGCGGTGAGTCCACCAGCATAGCCTGCTTTATTTCTTCCTCTCATATCATCTTATTTTTTTCTGTTTAGGAGTAAAATTTTGTGGATTGCAAAACCAAGATGAAATTTTGAGTGCATATCAAAGGAATTACAATATGTAACCAGTATTTTCCTTTATCTTATGCCATCTTTCTTGTTTCATGGACTCCAGACACGAGGACAAAATGAAAGGCCTCGAAAATTAATTTTGAAGATAAATGGCCAGAAGTTTCCTTGTTTTTTTCTAGCAAATCAAAGCTATATCAGCAACAAGCTATATAGCCTTGCAGATGCAGACACAGATGTAGAGGCTTCTGAACCACTTCTGAAACTGGAAGCAGCACACGGACACCAACATGATACCCCATCGTAATTAACTAACTGCTATATGGCTGTCACAACCCAGTCTAGTATGTGGTACTGCTCTGTGCACCATAGACACATTGTATTTTGCCAAGCTTTTTGGCTCTCTCTGTATGCCACTGCAGTGCATAATAACCAGTGACAATAAAGTTGCACAGAAACATGTCAAAAGAATGTATAAATCCTTGGAAAAACCCAAGCCAATGCAGAATGGCCAAAAATATGTTGTCTCATTACATTGCCCTAAGTTACGTCTTCAATCTAATAGACAGCAGGACCAGTAGTGATGAAAGAAGTAACACAAGCAGTGACATTTAATTAAGTAAGTACTTATGGTTAAATTTTAAGATGAGCCTTAACTAATTTCCATTTCCTTTTCCTGTAGTTATGTGATATTTAGTGGTTTGTGACCAGTACAAAAAAAACATTTCAATAGTAACTTGAATTTATTTCTATTGATTTCAGTGGGATTACTGTCAGGTTCCTGTGTTGACCATTTTAACACACAACACTGTATATCAAGCTACAGTACTTACAAAGTTAGAAATTAATTAAGAAAATTGGTTGAGATATTTATGGTTGGCTATAGGAGTAGAAACTATCCTATGGAACTTCCTACTTGGACATTACAGAGTTTTCTTTTGACAAAACAGTTTTGATATTGTGGATAATAGAAGATAAAATGTCTTTAATGTGCTAGATAGTTGGACTAAAATAGATTTGAATTATTAGACTTGTATTTTTATAAGGTACTTGGGAGGTGTAAGCTGTGCTGATATCAAAGACAATGGTATGATTTTTGTACAGTAGCTGTGGCCTTAATGGTGCTGACAGAATAGATACACTGAAGGTGCATGTTAATCGATGTTAAACAATAGAATAAGAGGTACCAAATGTATTGTATATACATTATCCTAATAGTTGTAACATATGTATACTTATTCATGCGTGTATATATCTCCATGAAACTAAGGCATAAGTGGCAGATTTAAGAATAATGTTTATTTAGAGCACTTTTGAGAACTGCTCAACACTTTATTCCACCATACCAAGCAGGTGTGGACATGAAAGTTTTAAAAAGTCATTCTTACATTGCACATAAAAAGGATTCTATAATTTTTGTTATAAACATGCTAGTACTGCCTTCTACTTGCTTGACACCATAATATTTGAAATAATTACAGATTAATAAATGTTTCTTTTAATTTAATTTGTTGTTTGCCATGCTTGTTCAGAAACCAGTGGGAAACAGGAATATCATGAATATTAGCCACACTACAAATTATTTTTTTCTGCTTTGCAACAACGTTGTACTGCAGTTTTACCAAATATGCAAAAAGAAAAAAAAATAGCTTTTCAATCTAAAGCTAGAATATTGTTTACAGTACCATAAAGTAAGACTTTAGTTACTTGTATGTACAATGTCAATAACTCAATTTAAAAAAAATTAATGAAAAACAAAAACCAGGGTTTTGTGCTTCCAAATCCTAGGTCTGGCAACTACAGTATTAGCTACTGATTACCCTGCAAGACCAATCTCCTGCAAGCTTTGGTGGGCTACAGAGTATATCACAAGCTGTTTGTCTCAAGGCCAGCCAAATGTGATCACAAATATTGTATTTTAACAGTCAATGTTTGATAACAAAAAATTATTTTAGTTTCTGGGATCCCACTTAAAGAGCATTTGAGTTCTATTTGATCTGATGATTTACATATTTCCAGTTTCAAGTTCCAAACTTCTTTTCTGCACTCTAGAGCAATGCAGATCAGACAGTTCGCTTCCTCCGTAGCAAGAGGGTTTTTATTTGTTATCCCGCTCCTTGTTCCTTAGGCATTTAATGATGAGGAAAAGAAACCCCATGCAAGTCAATTTGTTCAATTGACTGCAGTATGCACATAGATTTAAGCACACAAGCACAGTTAATTCAGACATTGAGGCTTATGTTTCTAAGCATAATAGCTGCTTCTGTTGAAAAGTTGTGCAAGTGTTTGCAAATTATTTTTCTTCCCACCCACTAGGTAAAAGAAAATTGTGTCCCGTGTGAAAGACCTAGTATTGAATTCTGTTTACTGATAGAAATTATAAACATCCTTAACTTTATGCAAAATTTATCAGTTTTACTTCATTTCCTAGCATAATATCTTTCCCTTGTTCTGCTGGGGAACTGCTGAGCGTTCTGTTAGGTTTTCTACGACCTTTCCTCAATTACTGAGCAGCTCTTCTCTCAGATTACCTAATTTTTCTTTTCCTTCGAAAGAGGAGCAAGGGCGAATTAATTTAATAGAAAGGAGGTGCACACTTCTTTCCGCAGTAGGATGGAGCTGGTAGATTTCTTCAGAATTATAATAAATAACAGTTTTCTGTAGTTTCCTTAATAGAAGAAATACTGAGAGAAGGCAGAAGCCAGCTGTATTCAGAGAACAGCACTCCAAAATAGAAAGACGTCTCTAACTAATGGATTAAATAACTAGATGAATAACCAAGAAGAAATCATCAGTCTGAAATAACTCGATAAAAGAAGAAACAAGAAAGAGGAAATTTGAAGAAAAAAATCTAATGAGATAAAAATATGCAGAAGTTAGAGGTGACAATGAGAGACAGAGGACATCATCAGAGACAAAGAAGCATCAAGAAGTAAGGGACTCAAGATGACACATACAGAAATAAAGGGAGAGAAAAAAGACTGAAACTGTTGAAAGGAGTCTTACATGGATTAGATACTTGATTTGGCATATTTATAAAATCCCTTTCTAAAGTTATTTCTGTCAAGAATCCCTGTTTATTTCAAAGGTCTACATGGCAGTAGTTAGTGTCAAGATACTCTCTAATATAGCCAGCTTTTTTATTTTATTTCTATAAACTGTAACTTTTTATGAAAACTTTATACTTCAGCAGATTTTCCTGATTTTTATTTAGCACTTTTTATATTAAAGTAATGGGAAAAAAACTTTTATTTTCTTCTTGGCATGAAATGACAAGGTTTTTTCCTCTACTCTTTTAATCAGTTTTGTACAGTGATAACTGCATACTGTTCTCCTAGTATTAATGATTTGGGGGCTATTGCACCTTTCCCCTCCTCTGAATTAAACTTACTGAGTTCTAGATGCAGAGTCAACAAAGATTAAGCTTTTATGACCATGAGACTCTCTGTAAGAATCAAGGACTGCAGGGAAGAGACAGAATCTACCTCAGCAATTGGCCAAAAAAGCCAACAGTCTGACCAGCCTTGCAAGGAGAGCTTTGAACCAGGAATTATGTTGGAGGTTGTTAACAACTCCCAATCAAGTGTGGAAGTGCTGGATTATGTTGGCAAGCAAAAGGTGCAGGAGGACATGAATAGGAGAGCCCTCAAATTTGCAATGGCACAAAACTGGGAGAAGTGGTTGGTAGACCAGATGGCTGTGCTGCTATTATGATCTCTATCAATCAGAACGAAAATTACAGCTCTAGCATTTAATTTCAACTTCTCTGCATCAAAAATCCAAGATAAATCCATCTTTTAAAGGCTATGAGGCTAGGCTTGGCCAGCGTTTTTTAATGTAGCCTGCTACAGCTTCTTCAGTCCTCCAGGGAATGTATCATTTTTCAGCAGTGAGAAATGGCTCTGGCAGAGAACAGCCTGGAAGGAAGCTCCTGGAAGGAGAAGAAATGGTCCCACCTTTTGTGGGATGCAAAAGTACTCTCCAGGTTTGGTTTATGTGATGGGAAGTGACAGCTTCTGCTTGAGCAATGCCATGCAAAGGCCATATATGAAGGCTGGGCATGGACAAGTAAAGGCATTCCTGAAAGCAACTTGCTGAACTGCCATGATGCTGCCTGCGTAACACAGAAAGAGAAATCCATAAAAGCGGCAAAATATAGTGCTTTCAGGATGAAACCAGCTCAGTCAAATTCACATGTGAAGAACTGATGAGATCCTAGCTCTGGATGCGCTATACAGGGCTCATGAGCTAGGGTAGGCTAATATACGTCTGCAGTAGCAGTCTGCACTAAGAAACGTGCCGGTCATTAAATAATACTGCTGCAAGCTGCTTGAAACAGTAGGGGACACTCTTATCAAAGCATGAGAAGGACCATATTTGCTAGTTTATCCTCACACAAGACAATGGCATTGCAGTTTCTCACAGCTAAGGAAGGCAGAAGAAGGGATAGGGGACAATAGTATGCAAACCAGTAGACTAAAGAGAGATCTTTGTTCAGCCGAGGAGACATCCGATTGCAAGTTTCTCCATATCAATCTTTCTACATGTCGTTGATAAATTGTGAGCTTTGTATTTACTGGAGTACAGAAAGCTGTTATGAGTTTTTCCGTCACTCTTGTTTAATATCTGGTAATCTCTTTTATTAAACAGTCCAGATTGTTTTGGAACAGTGCATTTCCGAAGAACAAACATCATGTTGCTTATGTGAATGTCCATCTTATGTTTGTCAGTGACTGTGTGTACCTCGGTTTCTCTAAACCTGTTTCTAAAACAGTGACTAATTATGAAAAAACCTGCATCTGTGGTAACCTGTCAAGCCATTCAATCACTTTGTAAACTGACACTCAACAGCAGAATAAACAGCAGAAAACTGGAGACACAGAATAACTTACCAATTTTGAGTCGTTCATTTCAGCTTTTTATTGGAAGATATTAAGCCTCCATTCTTCCTTAAATTCCTTTGTAAATCACATATTTTCATTCTCCTAAAGTACTTTTATTGGAGAATATTATAGAAATCATGCCACTACTATGTTTTTCTTATGACAGCTGCAGCTGTGTAATTAATAGTTCTATAATAGTTGAACGAACCTATTGAATAAACACTAATTACTTTTTATGTTTAGTTTGGCCTTAAAATCTGCAACCTATTTTTTTACCATCATCAGGCAGAGGTTAGTTAACTTATTGACATTAGCCTGTTATTCATGTAGATTTTTTTCATATTCAACAGCTAGTAGGAGATGGTTTTTCCAGTGGATGCTTTCTGTCTTCTCATGTTCAAGCTCAGTTTCCAAGTGCCTTTGCTAAGGAGAGATATTTAGTATGTGTCCAACTGGGCAACCCTGTTATGGCTGTTTGCTGAGGAACTCCCCAGGATCTAAGCCTTGTCATTTTGAAGGTAAATTTTGCAGATTATACAGCAGAACATTTATTCTGAAGGGACTAAAATAAGCAAGAAATTTTTTATTGAGTCAGTTCCTCAGAGTAAATATCAGGCACCATCACAGGAGGTTTTAGGATATGCTGTTGAAGATTATTTTAGAATTAAACTAAGCTAAACTGAGTTTCTGAAGTTTCTTTTGGACTTACCTTGTTGATAAGGGCTGTAATGTCTACCCACTAAGGAGCACATATATGTTTATTGAGACTTTTAGTTTTATTGAAAAAAACAGCAATAACTAAAGAAGAACTGTTTAAATCATAATTTTGGCTATCATAGCTAAAATGAACTGCAGAGTCAATCCAAGATTGCATAATATCATTCACATATTTTAAAACTACAAATAAGTGAAAACAATGCTGACCTTAGAGTCACCATATTTAAAGATGTTAATATGTTAGTACCGTAATTTTTTTTTACTCTAAGTGGATGAATGAAAAATTGGTTGAATGAACATATTGAAGATAGTTATGCCTCTTCACTATTAAAACAGAAGAGTATACTGAATATACATGAAGGCCTGATAGTCTTCATTTTATTAGCCAGTCTGGAGGATGGTATCAAAATGCCTACTAATTTGCAGCTGATGTGGGAATTATGGACAGTACATTAGAGATCAGGGTTAGAATTAAAAATCATCTTTGCAAACTGGAGGAATGATCTGAAAGCATAGGATGCATATCAATAAGAACAAACAGAAGATAGCATGGTTAGACAGAAATAATTAAGAGTACAAATGTAAGGTGAGGAAAAATTGGCTACCAGTTTTACAGAAGATGATCGAGATATTGTGAGGGACTTGTGAGTTGACAGTCGGGTTTGATTTAGAAAAAATAAAAGAGGAGTTAATGGAACAAAAGCAAGGATAACTGCCAAGAAATATGAGGCAATCTTTCCACTCTGTTTAACTGGATTACTACATATACTTTGTGAGAATACTCTTCACAGAGGCTGTGAATCAAGCGAGATATTCTGCAATACAGCAGTGATAATCACCAAGGACTCAGTAATGTAAATACTCAGGGATTACTACAGTAGGCTTGGAGAGGAATCTGAGAAAAATAAAATAACGGGGGTACAGAAGGCAGATAATTTCAGGTTAAATTTCGTTGAATGTTGGCAGATTTATGTAATATTAACTCCTGTCTTACTATGATTATATTCCCAAATTAATATTTGGGAAATATTATAAAGGGCAACAGGAAAAGGGTTTGCATTTTACCATCTCTGTGGGTAGATTATTATTTAAAATAATGATGATAACTAAGAGTAAATGGTCTTTGTAAAACTCATTTTCTTTGCAGCTGTTTTGTTTTTGTTATTTATCTATGCTGAGCCTCTCTAGAGAGCTAACATATTTAACTTACAACTTTCTCTATCCATTCTTTCTTTTTTAAGTAAATGCTCTCTTTTTTCCTTTTAGGTTGTGCCAATCTCATGACACAAAGTAATGATTCATCCAGATATATCCTGCTGACAGAACTTAATAACTTAATATGTTTGGGTACAGATCAAATTTCTATTAATTTAAGGTTATCTTTCCTTCAACTTGGGTGGAAAAACTTTTAAAGAATATAAGGGACCCTGAAAGTGTATTCTGGATTCTGATTGACAGTGATGGGATCCTGAGAAACAGAAGAGCTCTTGAATTCAACAACTGAACCTGTCCATAAAATTATATTTATATATGATAGTTATACATTCTGGCAATTCTTCTGCTCACCAAATAAGCTCTAAGCTGAGGGGGTTACTTAAATATAAAATTATGTTTAGAGCAATGGTAGCCAAAGAAAAGTTTTAATATTGCTACAGAGGGAAGAACTTGAAGAAATCAGGAACTTCTGCTAGATATTTACATTTACATAACCTTTCTTTTGACAATTGTGTATCTGTGTTTAACACTCCCTGTGTGCTGTGTATGTATTTAGTAATGTGTGTTGTTACTGAAACTACAGAAAGTAAAACTACAGAGGAAAGAGGGAGAAAGAGGAATTGTGAAACTGGTCTTCATAGCTGGACATGGTGAGAAGATTGTAGTATTTGGGAACACACAGAGCTGTAGGTCATTTGTTTTTCTCAATCCTTCATTGTCTATTTATGAAAAGTAAACAATCTACTTTTCTTTCTTCTCTTCTTCCTCTCCTACATTTACAAAATAAAAATCTAGTGATTGTGAGAGGTCAATACATAGACAGAAAATTGCCATTGACCCTTGGTTTACTGGGGATTGAAATTAACTAATGAAACAGGTAAGGAAAGTATTCTCAGTTCAAGGTACAGATGATTTTTTTCTATTTTCTGTTTAAATGGGGAGGTTTGATTTGGTACCCAAGTTGCAAATATACAGTGAAAATTGTACTGATTCTTTTTGATATCACTCACATACTCTAAAAATTCATACATCCATGTGATTGTAACCATTCTCTGTCTGTAGTCTTTGTCTTTACAAGATTAGAGTACTCTCACAATCTCTGCATGGTTTAAATCCATCTGGAAACTAATGCTAGTGTATAATCTGGCTGCCTCAAACCTGGCTGCTCTTCTAAGAAAATATTTTGTCATTGTTGAGTTCAGTGCACTTTTGCCATATGATCTCCATTGGCTGTCAGTAGACATTTGGGTGTTCTGACCTTTTAAGCTCTAAATGACTGTACCCAAGAGACAAGCCTCCTCTTGCATTATTACTGAACCAGCTGTAGGCAGCAGGCATACAGGATTTCTTTTCATCTACCAAAAAGGAAAATATTGGCAAAGTATGGGCTTTGATAGCTCATTCACACTGCAAATGGGGTCATCTAGTTAGTCCTAACGTGTTCAGTATCATTAAAGCTTTGCTAGTATGGTATTAATCTTCATAAGATTGTGGTACTAATCAAAAGAAAAAAATCAAGAAGATTAATGATTAGAAAACACAGTCTCTCAATTTTTTCTTTGATGGTTTTCTAATTTTTCTAATCTTTTCTTAAGTAGAAAGATGTGTTGTGAAAATGCAGCTGCATTACTCTAAATTCAGGCTTCTTCTGTCTGTGTTGCCTACAATTCATAGGTTATTGTGTGGTTTTTTTCTCCAAACATGTGTCCACTTCCCCATTCCCTGACTACATCAGGCATCAGTTCAATAAATGTAGCTTGAAGGAACATGATGCAGTCTGAAGTGTGAATACCCTTTTGAAAGCCAAGATTGGCAAGAAGAGGGTTAATATGAGGCAAAAACTTCGCACACAGTCTATTAAGACTGCAAGAGCACAGTGAAGTCTGGAGAAGTCAATTACTGTGGAGAGATTGCCCATCTTCAGACTGATCTTGTCCATCTCCCTTCTAGAGAACCACTGCCAGCAAGACCAACGTGAACAAGAATGTTGACTGTTCTGATCAGTCCTGAAACTAGAACCAGACAAGATCTGGAAGCCAGAACCAGTTTCCTGACAGAATCTCCTTTTCCTTTCCTTTCCTTTCCTTTCCTTTCCTTTCCTTTCCTTTCCTTTCCTTTCCTTTCCTTTCCTTTCCTTTCCTTTCCTTTCCTTTCCTTTCCTTTCCTTTCCTTTCCTTTCCTTTCCTTTCCTTTCCTTTCCTTTCCTTTCCTTTCCTTTCCTTTCCTTTCCTTTCCTTTCCTTTCCTTTCCTTCCCTTCCCTTCCCTTCCCTTCCCTTCCCTTCCCTTCCCTTCCCTTCCCTTCCCTTCCCTTCCCTTCCCTTCCCTTCCCTTCCCTTCCCTTCCTCCTTCCCTTCCCTTCCCTTCCCTTCCCTTCCCTTCCCTTCCCTTCCCTTCCCTTCCCTTCCCTTCCCTTCCCTTCCCTTCCCTTCCCTTCCCTTCCCTTCCCTTCCCTTCCCTTCCCTTCCCCTCCCTTCCCTTCCCCTCCCTTCCCTTCCCCTCCCCTCCCTTCCCTTCCCTTCCCTTCCCTTCCCTTCCCTTCCCTTCCCTTCCCTTCCCTTCCCTTCCCTTCCCTTCCCTTCCCTTCCCTTCCCTTCCCTTCCCTTCCCTTCCCTTCCCTTCCCTTCCCTTCCCTTCCCTTCCCTTCCCTTCCCTTCCCTTCCCTTCCCTTCCCTTCCCTTCCCTTCCCTTCCCTTCCCTTCCCTTCCCTTCCCCTCCCTTCCCTTCCCCTCCCTTCCCTTCCCCTCCCTCCCTTCCCTTCCCTTCCCTTCCCTTCCCTTCCCTTCCCTTCCCTTCCCTTCCCTTCCCTTCCCTTCCCTTCCCTTCCCTTCCCTTCCCTTCCCTTCCCTTCCCTTCCCTTCCCTTCCCTTCCCTTCCCTTCCCTTCCCTTCCCTTCCCTTCCCTTCCCTTCCCTTCCCTTCCCTTCCCTTCCCTTCCCTTCCCTTCCCTTCCCTTCCCCTCCCTTCCCTCCTTCCCTTCCCTTCCCTTCCCTTCCCTTCCCTTCCCTTCCCTTCCCTTCCCTTCCCTTCCCTTCCCTTCCCTTCCCTTCCCTTCCCTTCCCTTCCCTTCCCTTCCCTTCCCTTCCCTTCCCTTCCCTTCCCTTCCTTTCCTTTCCTTTCCCTTTCCCTTTCCCTTTCCCTTTCCCTTTCCCTTTCCCTTTCCCTTTCCTGTTCTTCCTTATTTCATTTTCCTTATTTCATTTTCTTAACTTCTTTTCTGCTCCCAGAGTAAGAAAGCTGAAGTAGAGGCTCTGGTTCAATAATATAAATTGTTTTTTTAAAAAGAAACCCAAACACACAATTTGACCCAAAAGTACTTGGTGGATGTGATGGATTAGAAAACTGTTTGTTACACAATGAGGAAGATGCACAGGAACATGAAAAGGAGTCAAAAGGAAGACTAAAAAAAGAGGTAACAGCCCAGCTGTGAAGAGCAGTAGTTACTAGAGGATGGGTAGTCTTGAAATCAAAGAGAGAAATTAGTTATTTGGCACATAAGCTCTAAAAAGGATGAAAACTCCAACATCTCGCTAGACATATTAAATGTTAAAGCTGTATTTCTGTTCTCACCTACAACATGACATTGCCTCAGAAAGTATTAATTTCACTTGCCTAGGAAAAAGAAATGCTTTTTGATGAAATATTTATCAGAGGTGGACTCGGTTCTGCATTTGTTTTATAAAATGTCATCCTTCACACTTGTTTTGACTTTGTATTTGCATAGCAACAGGAGACTATTATCCAGCAACAGGAGACCGTTATTCTGTAACAGTACTGTGGGGTCTCCAAGGTATACAGCAGATACGGCTACTGCAGATAATAATTCAGTTAGTTCTGCTGCTGCTATCTTTACAGAGCAATTACCAGCAGTACTAATTCACTCAAATCTGATATACGGAAATGAAAAGACACAACGGCTTCAGATAGCATGCAAGAGAATGGTGTTTAACCACTTTCACCTTGAATCATAGAAATGAATAAAAATAAGGGAAACAACCAAAATATGGAAGCAGTGAGCTGTGCAGACAAAGGATATTAGCTTGTGCCAGAGACCACATTTTGCTATGATGAAAGTCAAAAGATTGAGGTTTTCAATACTTAATACAAAAGCTACCAGAGCCAAAACACTTGCCAATGGAGTTTTACAAATAACATTGTTAAGCCATTCTAAGTTCTTTTATGAAGAGGAGGTTAAAAAAGAAGAAAAACACAGGAAATGAATGTGCGTATAACAAAGCTCTGAGCCACTTCTTCCTTCCTGGTGCGTTTACTAACAAGCCAGCCCCAGATGATGGAGTCAGGAAGAACTGCTGTAGGCACACGCTGCCTCATCTCAGATTAATATGCCTGGTACAAGTCTAGCCAGAATCAGCGGAAGGTTTTTAACTATCTGCAATGGACATAGGATCATTTTTCAGTATCTTCCACCTCTTGTCAGTCAAAGGCAAGTATAATGTCTGGTAGAGTGCCTGTGATGAAACAGATAATTTCTAAAATTCTGTGAAATTTTCTGTTAATTTATCAGCGCTGCTGATAGGTGAAAATAAGCGACATATTAACATAGTAACAGAGAAATAGCTATGCTTGGAACTCCATGTTTTAGACCGACAAAGCAGAGGTTGAGAGGGAAAATGAGACAAGAAGGGGTGAAGGGTCTTACCTTTGTAATTATTCTTCTGTTGTCTAACTTATTTCTTCTTGCATTCTGTGGTTCCTCATAGACACAAGAAGTGTCCCCAGACAGCACTGTGTCATAGTTGTCCTATGTATTTCAAGTTGAGAAGTGACATACGCTTACTTATTTAGGGAAGGAGCTTATGCCCAATATGCTTTGAGTGCACACAATCATAAACAAAATATCCAAGTTTAATGGAATTAGGATAAGAACAAACATTGAGAATATCCACAAAACAGATGAAATTCAACTTCTTTCCACTTCTGAAATCTGTGGTGGGCTGGGAAAGGAGAGGACAGGGAGAATGGGAAAAAGTTGAGGGACAGAATCACTGGACTATAACTGTCTTTAGTAAGAATATGCGATCTTTGTAATGGTATAGAAAAGTTGTACAGTATGGATGTCGGGGAGGGGCAGAAAGACTGGAGAAATGGTTAAGAGAAGACAAATAATACCAGGAAGGGAAAACTGGTCAGAAAAAAACACTCCAATCAATAGCACGTTAAACATATATTATGCCTTTCATCTTAGATTATTTGTGGGATTCTATTACCAGATGAAAACTTGCACCTCTTGATACTGAGCCCCTGAAATAAATAAAGGGTAGAGAACACTGCTAGTCTTCATGTTGAAGCCATCTGTTGCTCCTTTGGTTTGATACCATTTCATATTGTGCATATTTTAAAGTTTCCTACTAGCCTACTTCTCTTTCCCCTGTTCTGTTTCTTCTTTCGGTTTTGAGGGATTTGGTCTTTATGGTAATTTTCCTTATAAGTTACTAATTCCAACATAAACAAAACAGTGAACCATTTTAACAGAGAAATGAGACTAAGTTTGGATATGGTCTCACACTAAAAACTAAACCTTCAGACAGCTAAAAACTGGAAGGGTTCACAGTCTTATCCCAGTGTAATTTAGAACAGCTGCAGAGCAGTTCTAAACCAGTCTGCTGTACCATTTCCCAGCAAGGAAATTCCTGGGCATGACTAATGGTGGTATACGTGGGAATAATCAATGCAACAGAGAAATAAAATCAATTTTTCTTTCCACATACCTATCTGTCTGACTGTAATCTACTTAGCTCCAAGACAGAAATACAAGAATTATGTTTTTCTTAAAGCAAGAAGACAAAGTACTCTAAACGAAGGATTTCTCTTGCAGCTCCTAGAATGGGGCCCTCATGCTACAAAAAAATCTCCTGAAAAGCAGTGTTACAGCATCTGAAAGAGATTTAAAAACAAACAAAAATGCTAAACCCAAAAGTGAAGATGTTACCAATCCCTAGTTGTTCAGGGGGAAATGACAAATTTGCATGCCAGGTATCTACCAGACTTAAGAGCTGGAAGCAAGAGAGAGCATGTGCATCCCTGACAGGTGGGTGCTTAGTGGTGGAGGAGGAGAAAGTGGGAAGTCAGTGAATGTATCATTTGGATGCAGTTATCCCTGATCTCTGAAACCCTCTGCTACAGCCTGAGAAGCATCAGAAACATCAGCCTGGTTGCCCAGCACTGAAAACTCCTGAAGCAGAAGTTTAAACCTGTGGCACCTCTGCTCATACTTACTGAAGAAAAAGAGCAAGAGCTGCTGTAGGCAGGAGGCACGGGAGGATGCACAAATGGAGACACAGAAGTACCATGAGGATATACGTAGAGGAAAACAAAGAAGGAGACGTATGGAAGCAAATATTGTTGGGGACACGGCAGGAAACGTTCTCGGAAAGAGTACATCCATGCTGGAGGAGGTACATCTCCAAGGGACTGTGACCACAGACAACCCACACCAGGACAGGCGCACTTCAAGGAAATATGACTGTGAGTGACCCACACTAGGACAGGGACACCCTGAGGATCTGCAGCCCATGGAGAAAGTCATGCCAGACAAAGCAGGCAAGAATGGAGGCACAAAGGAATAAGAAAGAAGAAGCGGCAGGAAGAAGCCACCAGCCTCCTGCACCATCTGTCACTTCACCAAGGGTCCTGATCATAACTTGTGGTAGAAATGAGGGGAATGGAGATGAGGAAGTGAGGAGGAGACACACTTGGACTAAAGCTGAGCCTTGGGAAGGGGAAATAAAGTACTGTCCCTTAAGTTTTCATTCCATTTACTCTCTTCTTTGTTTCTCAGTACCCAAATCAGTAATTAACCATTTTTGTTAATTGACAATAAATTAAATTAAGTGGAATTCCCAGAGTTGACACTATTTTGTCTGCACATTCGTGTAAAAAAAAAACAAAACCCTACACTTGTTTCTGTTACTTCATTATTTAAGAAGTAACATCAAAAGTTAAAGTTAGTGTTTTCACCTTGAATATAGAAACCTTGAACTGAATTGACAGAAACACATGAAAAAGCATGGCCAGTTGTGAGCAGCAGTATCCCAGTAACACTGAACTACAAACTGGGAGACAATGGACCTATTCTGATGTTTATTACTGTTTCAGTCTGAATTTTAACAATTTAATTCACATCTCTGCACCTGTGCTTTCTTATTCAGCTTCTTGGATTTCCCACTTAAGAGTGTACTTCTTGGGTGATTTAAACTTTTCACTAAATCTGCATATTGTATTTTTTATGTTAGAACCGTGGTATGGCTTTGGCCTCATAGATACTACCGTAATGTAAAATTAAAAATAAAATAATCAATGAAACTAGTACATAAGTGAGCTAACTAATAAAAAGAAGTGATAAGCATGTGATAGTTTTCTCTTAGGTCATGACAAAAGACAATAACTCTCTTGCTGTCATAACATGAGCTTACAAACTGAAAAAGCACATGAATATTGATCACAGCTTGTCTGTTTCTTCTGAAAAGATTGAGATGTATTGATCCAGGATTATTCTACAATTCAGTCAAGCAGAGCAAAAATGGCAATTCAAGAGATAAAAATGCATTTTCTTTAGAATTGCAATTGCATAAATCAATCCCATGTGTTTATTTCTCACATACACACTGCATCATGTAAAGGTACTTAAACTTTAAGACCATTTCCAAAAAATCCTCTACTAAGATAAAATAAGATCTAAGCAAACAGTAGTGCCTCAGCCCAGATTAGGATCTTGAAAACTCTAAAGCCCAATATTAAAGCCAAATAAACTCTACAGGTTTTTAAAGTTGTAATATTTCATCTTGATGGGACAGTTCTCTTCCTCCAGGAGACTATTAGCCATAAATGCAACTCATATTCTTTATTTCTACTTGAATGCTCTTATTTTTTACTATTTTTAAGACAAAAGGAGAAGTAGACGTTTTCTTCAATTTGCTTTTATGGTATGCAGAAAAACCCATCCCTCGCTGGAAGTGGCAATGTTGGTAGTTGCAGTATAGTATGATAACTTTGGTTGTCAGATGAATATAGATTCAGGTGGAATCTTTTCCATCTTAATCTTTGGTTCTGACGGAAATCTTTTGGTTTGAATGGAATCTAATTCAGTTTATGATTGAAATGTCATCTTTACATTAAAACTGCAATATTTTAGAAAATTTTTGCTTGTTGTAAAATACACAGAAAATGCAATCAGTCACAGAATACCTTAAAAGCAATAATCTGAGATGTTCAGAAAGAATTGTGGATACTGAAATGCCAGACTCAAGTCAGTAACTAAAAGCTAATTTATCCTCCTAAGTAAAAAAAGTTAGTCTGTTTCTAAAGTTATTATAGATTAATTTCTTAATTTAAGCACAGAAATTATAATTAGTGTCCTTCAAGAAAATAGCAAGACAAAAATAATTTTTTGCAGATGGTATCAGTTAATCACTTCCTCAAGAACTAGGCATGAAGTTGTATATGTCTTAAATCTGGGTGCTAATGATTTGTCTACTCATTGTTTTCTGAATTAATTTCCTGATGCAAAATAGCATGAAAGAAAATAATACCGTAAAAAGACAGAAAAAACAAATCTAGGAAAGGTACTGCTTATAAAAAAAATTCCATATACACACAAGAGTTTATGTCAAAATGCATGTGGAGGTATTCAGTCGTCTGAAATTTTTCTGTATTTCCTATTTTCTGTCTTCAATATCAAAGACTTGGAAATACCCTCTTCTTTCAGAGTAATTATAGCTTCCCTGGGAGGCTTTTCTTTTCCAACTGTTGCAGTAGTCAGCAATTTATAAATGCAGTCTCTGCTCTTCTGGAACACTTAGCCGTCATGTTTCTGTCAGTCACTTTGAGCTGCAAAAGCAAAGTAATTCAGAGGGGACCAAATAGATAATGTGCAGCTTACCTGGTCATCCAGTGTGCACAAGGAATCAAGTATGTTTTATTCAGACAGCATGTAATGTAAAGCCATTGAACAATTCCAACTTAAATTCCAAATCTTTTGGAAGAAAGAAGTATGACTGAGCAGCAGTGTTGTAAAACCCCATTTTCAAAGGCTTAGTACTAGCAGATGAAAAATACCATTAGGATGAAATTTCCAATACTTATTGTCAGTCCAAAGATTTGGAGTGTGTGTTTGTGAGAATAGTTGGTAAAGTCTATTAATTTATCCTAAGACAAAGTGGTTTTCAGCTGCTTTTCATCTCCTCTCCTACCTTCCATATACCTCTTCCAGTGAAATTAAATAGAACATCTGTCCAAAAAAATGCCAAATACATCTTGACAGATGAAGTAGAAATAAGAGGAGGAGCTCACACAACACAAGGAGGTGGCTAGAAGCATGAAAGAACTGCTTATCCAAACTGAGGAGAGAGTGTGAAAGCAGTTATTTTGGTGTGTTTAAAGAAAAGTGGTTGCAAAAAAAAGAGCAATAAGTCTCTGAAATGTAATCCATATGCACAGTATTGTTCTTCCTGAAAAGTGTTGTCGTAACATATGCATTCCTGCCAATTCTTAGGAAAGATGTGTGGGATATATGTCAGATCATTAAATATGAGCTTGTAGAGTTATACAAAACAATTCCCAGTTTGCTACTTGTTGCTGCTGCTGTTTTCTACAAATTGAGACCACAACAAATCAAAAAATCAGCCAAAATAATAGATCTTTTTACAGTAGGATCATGGTTTTTAGATTCTGAATTATACCTCTACAAATCTTGGCAGCTGAAGATACCACAGAGTATATGTCGTTGTCGATATTAACAAAAATGTTACTTATTTTATGGTAACACTTAGCCAAGATTCTTGGAAGTGCTGAAAACAGACTTCAGAGCTTTTAGGAAGATGTAATTAAAATATTATTTACACCAGAAGCCTGGAAGTGAATAAGTCCTTGCTCTTCTTGTAAAGTATTAAGAATCAGTTTTAGATTTGCAAGGGCCATACTTGAGCTAAGTCAAAATAGTTGAAAAAAAAATCGTTACTGGCTTTTATACAGCATCCAAATGTTCATAAGAATCCATGGTCAAATGAGTGAAGTTTCTGTTGTCTCACGTTTTCCAGAAAATAATATTCAAAAGCTCTAGAAAGGCCTACAGTACTGCAAGTCATTGCTAATAATGCGCTCTGCAGTTAGACAAGCCCCCTGTGGCAGAAGGGACGTAAATATTTAGAGGGTCTTCAAAATCTGCCCTGGTTTGCATTGGAAGGGGCCTTGAAGATCATCTAGTTCCAACCTTCCACGAGATCACACTGCTCAAAGCCTCATCCAACCTGGTCTTGAACACTTTCATAGATGGGCCATTAACTTCTCTGGGCAACCTGTTCCAGTGCCTCACCAACCCCACAGTAAAAATATTCTTCCTAATATCTAAGAAAAACCTTCTCTCAGCTTAAACCCATTCCCCTTCATCCTGTCAATACACTCCCTGATTAAAAGCCCCTCTCCAATTTTCCTGTAGCCCCCCTTTAAATACTGGAATATTGCTACATGGTCTCGCCAGAGCCTTCTCTTCTCTAGGCTGAACCGTCCCAGCTCTCTCAGTCTGTCCTCGTATGGTGCTCCAGCCCTCTGATCACCTTCGTGGCCCTCCTGTGGACTAGCTCCAACAGATCCATGTCCCTTCTGTAAATGTTCAGTCTCTTTTTGTAATTTAGACTGATACCATTACATTAAGTGCATGAGTGGGTCCGTACAGCATCTCAGGCTAATTTATAGTCTCAGGTAATTGCTGACTCCCTAAGTTTCATACTAGTGCCAAACTTCTGTATCATTTTCTTTTTCAAGTCGCCTCCAATTACAAGGAATTTATAGCACATTGTAGAAAGCCACTAATTTTAAGTGTGGTGTCTATTCAGCCACCCTACTTATTGGTTGCAGCCGTCCTAAACTGATATTTTACCAGAAGAAAACACATCCTGATCTCTCCACTCTTATAACACTACGGCCCAAATGGAGGTGCAGAATAGTAAATTCTCACAACTGCAATGCTGCACTTCTTGCAGACGTGTCCTAGAACTTAGTGACAGAAAGAGTCCAATTTGTGGGGTGAGTTCTTGGCCTCATGAAAATCAATGGCAGACTTCCCACTGACTTTGGTGGGGATTTTACTGGTACAATACATTTCCTTGTCAACTGGGTAACTCTTATGACTGCAATGTTTCATCCTTGATAAAGTCCCAGACCACGTACCGTTTTAAGTATAAAAGACTGTCTTTCCTAGCATAAAAATTCATTACCCATTGGTTCCTTTTAATTCTTTTTCGTGTTGCTAGCAGCAGTCTATCCAAACTCATCTCATAATATATAAATAAAAGGCAGGAGAAGACAGAGGACAGCAATAGGACAGTGGAACATAGCTAAGCCATGGCACAACTAGTTGACATATAGGTCCTAGTGTTCATCAGATCCTAGTTAACTTTGCACACTGTAGTGGCCTTAGCCAAAGGACACTATACTATCTTTTTCAGGGTAATACAAGCATATATCCTTGTAATGCTGTCTAAGCTCCTACCTGTAATACGCAATTTTGGTTTCAATTTGTCCTAAATCATAAGTGTGCTTTAAAAGCCAATTATCAGCAGGATTTCATTAGATGAAATAAACAGGTGCTTATAACATTTCCGAGAAATTAAAGTCACGGCTATTTGGAGAGAGAAAGAACTTACTCAGATGCACCTTTATACACATATGGAAATATTTAGCTACTCATAACATAGGTGTATTCTGTATGTTTGACATAATACACAGAAGTAAGATTGGAGCATTTAATAAAATCTGCAAGTATGTATTTCAAAATATTTACGGGATATACATTTAAAACTGCCAGAAACAGAAAGGCTAGATCTCAGTATTTTGTTTGCAGGGGTTTTTTTGTAATTATGACCTTTTAAACCAAAGTATAAATTCAAGATGAACTGGTGTCATAAAGTTGGCCAAGTAAGGAACTAATTTATATAAACTCACGTACTAGATATCAAGCATCTGGCTCTCGCTGTAAAATGTATAAAAGGCACCTAAAAACAGTATTTATGTTGGACACTAGAGATTCAGTTATCAGGCTTTACAGTGATTGCTGTCACTTTATTTTTAGCTGCTCTTTATTATATTTCCTCCACTGCGTACTTATTTCCCCCAGGTAGCTGGAATTCAAAGATTTTTGATCATAAATCAAGACGTGCAGAATGATAGAAAATAAAATAGGACTGGTTTTGAGGCAACTGACATATATAACTGATTTCCTGCACTTCTCACATAAACAAAATTTCTCTAAACACACAAAATGACTTATGCAAGAGAAGTGGAAGAAGTCAAGAATTTCAGCTGTGGTCCTACAGGAGGATCTCTCGGTGTGAGACCATGGCAAGAGTAGAGCCTCACTCGTAAAATCTTTGGACCATAAAGATACAATAGAGTAATCAGTAAAGATATGACACTGACATAATCTCTGGAGCTGGGAATTCCTTTAACACTGCTCACAATTTTAACAGTGAAGTCTGTGAATATTCTTCAGAGATTTAAATAATTGCTAAGATGTCCATCAGGATGAAATCTCTTTTTTAACCTATGAAATAGAGAAATTAGTTCATTTATATCCATTTATCTAATAACCATAAATGTGAGCAAAATATAATTTGTTACAAATCCTTGATATAAATTTTTTCAGTAATTCTATCAGGTTATTATTCTAACTTTGTCTTCTATTATTTTATATATACTGCACATGTATCCAATGAGCTATGGCCCAGAACAATTTTACTTCTTCATATAACTATTTCACTGTATAGTCCTTTCAAAATTTTGATGCAAAAATTAAATAATTTTAAGAATTCATTCCTACCTAGCACAAACTTTTAAAATAATAAAAATAACCTTATTAGAATACCTGCCTGAGTTTTAAGTATAGGCTTAATTCCTAATGGTGATAAAAGTTACTTCATTATACACTGCCCAGGCAGTGTACACAGTTATATTTTGTAGAAATTTATGTCTTGTACATCCTGCTTCCAGCTATTTGTGTCCCTACTGTGTTCACCAAAACCAATTAGCTGACTATTTCTTAAGCTTGGGTTTTCCAAAATATCTAGTTTTCTCAGCTTCCACTACAGAATGCTTTGAGAAAACTTCTTTCTTAATGTCACGTTTTTGTAAGAATAAAGGAAAGCAGGGGCATCTCCTTGGATTCTTTACAATTTGGTCAGCCTGCCAGGATCACACTGGCAGTTTAAATGGGACAAATCTCTTCCATCCCTTATATAAATTATTAAAGTTTCCAGAGCTTGTCCAACTTAGCTTGTCCAACTGCTTTTTGAATATTGTCAAGCTTAGCATTATGACTACTTCCCTAGGGAGCCTGTTCCTGTGTTCCAACACCCTCAGAGTGAAGAACCTTTTCCTAAAATCCAACTGAAATCTCCCCCGGCACATCTTCCTGCCATTCCCTAGGGTCCAATCATTGGTCATCAGAGAGAAGAGATCAGTACCTGTTCCTCCTCCTTCCCTTGCAAGGAAACAGTAAATTGCTGTGAGGTCCTCCCTCAGTCTCCTCTTCTCCAAACTGAACAGACCAAGTGAATCCAGCCACTCCTCATATGATTTCTCCTCTAGATCCTTCACCAGCTTTGTGGCCTCCTCTGGACACTCTCCAGTAGTTTGATGTCCTTTTTATACTGTGTCGCCCACAACTGCACACAATACTCGAGATGAGGCCTCACCAGTGCAGGGTAGAGCGGAACAATCACCTCCCTGGATGCACTCCAGGACACGGTTGGACCTTTTGGCTGTCAGGGCACACTGTTGGTTAATGCTCAACTTGCCATCAAGCAGAACCCCCAGACCCTTTTCCACGGTGCTGCTCTCCAGACTCCTGCTCCCCGATCTGTACGTGCACCCATGGTTGCTGTGTCCTAGGTGCAAAACTCGGCACTTGCCTTTTTTAAACTTCATGCGCTTGGCGATTGCCCAGCTCTCTGATTTCCCTAGGTCCCTCTGCAGGATCTCTTTGCCCTCAAGAGTGTCAGCAGCTCCTCTCAGTTTTGTATCATTTGTGAATTCGTTTAGTAAACCTTTGAGTCCTGAAGGACTCTTTATTCAATAATATGACTTCTCATAATGTACAGCATTCATTATGGTATATACGCACAAATTGTTCTGGCATTTTCTACCTTTGAAAATGCGATTATGCAAAAATAATGAGGTCATTTAATATGGCACTGTGTAATAGTACACATCCTATTAAAGGACTATTTTCAAACACAATTTCAGATTTGCCCCCCCAGGAAAAAAAAAAATGGGTAATACTAGCTGACTTAGTTAAGCAACTTCTTTATGTTGGAGTGCTCTAATTCAGAACTGGACTCATACTGGTGTGACCAGAAGGATATCATAAAATTTAACTGTATATATCACAGAGGATATCAGAAAGAATTCACAAATTTCAGGACCACAAGTTCTGGTGTAGTTGTGCAATTTTTTTAACTTAATCACAAAGATCAATAAACAATGCAAAGGAGAAATTCAGGTATCACTTGCATTCAGTATTAACCAATCAATATTAACTTACATTAATAGTGGTCCCTGTAGACAAAGTTCACCACAAAGATACAGAGGTTGAGCAACCAGTCAGATAAAGTCAACAGCTGTACTAACAGAATTGCAAGAATTTATCCACTCTGGCATAAGTCTTTGCGTATGATGACTCTTGCTCACTTCAGCAGTGCATGCCTCTAACCCGTTAGATCTGACAGTCACAGATGGTTTCGCAGAAGTTTTTCTGGTATACTGGCTACAAAAGCTGTTTTGGATTGGAATCAAGCTGTTTGTTGCTGAGTATGATGTAACACAATGATGGTGGTGAATCAATTAGATGTTTCTGCAATAGCCTGCAGAGCAAATATAGCATTTACTGCCAAGCAGTAAAATGAATAAGTAGAAAATCTGGAATCTATTCTTTTTCAGGTGACTAGAGAGAACATTACCTTTTATAATCATCTGGAGTTCGCAGAAAGCAATCCAAATTTATGGCAATGTAGGCAGGAGGCTCATCAGCTGATGGGGTATAATGAATGAATTATGTGAGAGTTGTAGTAAATCTGGGTGTACTGTCATGCTCTGCACTCCAGTGATCAGATTGTCACAGACTGTTTGCATACCTTACCTCTTCCTTAGGCTCAAGCATGCTTTATCTTGAGCAAATAGCTGATGCAACAACGGTATGTGCTTGTCCCTGAGCTAGGCTTCTTCTCTCTTTTTCTGTGGAGAGTGATCCAAAGCCCAGAGAAGATGGATTTCTACATGCCTTAGAACACAATTTTGATGTGGGTTGGGTTTTTGTTTTCTACTCAGTAAGTTTTCATAATTTAATGTTTCTGCCACAGAATAAACTTCATTTTTTTGCTCATTGCTTTTCATTACCTCTGAAAAGGGTGAATTTAGTCCAGATTCTATCAACACACTAATCCCCACACTGCTAAAATCTAACATAAGATAGTGAACTGTTCATTAATCTCTAAACTGGAACTCTGTAATCAGTTTCGGACTGAGTATTGGGCTTAAACTTACTGGTACAGTTGAGAGTATTTGCTTATTATAGAAATCATAGCCCTGAAAATTTTGCAACTGAACAAACAAGCAAAACCAACCAACCAACCAACCAAAAAAACTACTTAATTTTTATAGGAAAAAAGTAAGCATTTAAAAAAAAATTATGAGGGGATCACTCTCCGATTTAATATGGTCTTTCAGAATTCTGTTCCTTATACCATTGGCATACTTGGTATACAGATTCTGCTGGTTAGTACAAAATTCAAGCCCTAAAATGCATTCAGAAACTGTCTTACACTTTTATAATAATTACACGTCTGACATGACGTGTTCTAAGTCAGTGTTAAAATCTGCCGCTCCTATCTTTTTGTTCTTTTTACTGCTGAAGAATGACAAAGATTTAATGGTACTAATTAGAAAGTAAATAAAAACCTGATCAATCACAATAGATTTCTTGAACATAGTCAGCATGTAAAAAGAAAGTTGACTAAGAGCTCTACAGGGTTAGTAAAATGAGAATGAAAAAAGAGAATCCCTTAATATAAATCCCCTTGTCCAAATGGGAGCTCTATGTTTAACTTAATGATTTAAATGTGAACATATTGCTTCCTTTAAAGAGCACAGGGAACTTGCTCAATGAAGATGAGATATAGAGACTGGATTTCTTATTTTGTTTGAATTTGGCCAAATTTATGGAAGAGATTAAAAGACATTCCATACTGTCTGCTGCATGTATATTCTCCCAAAACACATCTATTACATTTATCTGTCTTTAACTCACTAGGTACTTGTGGCTATATTCTGTATACTCCATTCTTTTAAGTGCACTGGACACCTGTTAGAAAAAATTCTCCTAGCACAGTCCTCTTACAGCAGGCATACTGGTAAGAAGTAATTTGCATCCAACATCACTTAGATTCAAATAAAATTCAACTAAACAGGCTTACTTTTCAAATTCCACTCCATCTAGTCATTAGTGGCCCAATTCCAAGTACGTTGATGAGAAAACCCTCAAGAGTTTTAGTAGTCTTTGGACTGAGCTGTCAAATAACCACATTGTAAATCATTCCTTTTTACAGTCTTTTCTTTTGACACAGCAGTAGAAATTCAGACTCTCCAAAATGCTTACCACACACAGCTTATATCCTGCAATGAGAATGAATCTGTATTTCAGATGCACATCCCTAGGGTAAAAGGAAAGGATAGAGTTCGTTAGTCTTTATACATTCATTGGAGAGACTAAGGAGGTTTTGATTATACCTTCCACCACTCATCGGAGAAGATGTAATCTAAGGTGGACTCCCTCAGTCATGCATTTAGGAAAATCAAGAACCTGTGAGAGATGATCCAGAGCACTTAATGTAGGTAACCACCTCTTTCCATTCGCAGTATCCTAATTCTACAGGAAAGTCTAAAATGACTATAGTTACAAGAGATCCAGGCTATCTAGTAGTACTAATCCATTCTAAAATGCTATCTAAAAGTTAACCCAAACCATGGTCAACTCTTTTAGTAACAGAATTAGCGGTGCACTTTATGACTTCCTTGATACAAGAAAGACATAGAAGAAGCACTTACAAGAAGACTTACTTAGGAAGCGTAGACCTTCAGCTGCAGGATCTCCATCTCTGGGTAATGATGTAAAACCAATGTCTCTTACATTCTAGCATCCATGGCATCCTGCTAAGAGCAACCCCCAAATGTTCTGTTTTGGACCTTTAACTGTTTCAATTACTATCTCTTTAAACTTGTAACTCTGAATTTAGTGTAAAAGTGTTGTAGAGCCTAACTTTCACATGACTTTCACTGCCTTTATTGGAGAGTTCATTCACCTAAAGGGTCATAGGACAAAATTTGAAAAACTCAGTAAAAGCAGGGAAAAACTGTGGCTATCTCCCAGTTTGTCTAAGAATGCCAAAGAAAAGGTAAGAACCAAGCGTCCTCTTTCCCATATTCCTGCTCCATGATTCTTGTATTCCTGATAACACCGTGACTCAACCTGAACAGCAGCACTGGCCTATCAAGCACTCTACATTTCTGCACGATGATGACCAGCACAATTTCCTCGTAATATGAGCATATACCTGCTAAACTTGGGTTATGCTCAGAACCCAGGCTTTCTCTTCCTCAACTAGTGTTTCAGTTCCTGCTATTATACACAAGGTCAACATCACATCAGTACGAACTGAGGTGCTTACACAGTAAAGCATCACTGAAAAATATGTGAAAAATACGCTGTATCTGCATCTGGCCTACTAAAGGGAGATTCAACTCTGAGCTGAGCGGGGAGGCTGTATGCCTTTAAAAGAGTCTTCACAATCATGGCAGAGAAATTACTTCTCAGAACCTGATCCCCTCCTTTTGTGTTTTGCAGAAAACTAAGCAAAAGGATCACAGTGTCCTTTCTCATCATCTACATATGAAGTACATATGCAGTACCTTCATCATTTCTGTAGATTACATCTGTTCTTATATTTAAGTTTTTCTTGGTCTGTCTAAAGCCACACTACTTCAAGCTACACTATAAATCAAATAAACATGGGACAAAACGTCACATTGTCACACATTTTATAAACGAATAGTATAGTACTTGTGATGGTGTTCAACAATCAGAACTTTTTATTTGTGATTTTTTAAAGAAAATTTTAAAAAATCACATTGGTTTTGGTAATTATCTTGTTATTTTGCCTGTTGAGCTTAATTTGCCCTAAAATGATAAGTTTATCTTCTGAAACAAGTTCAGTGCCCTAGCTGTTATTAATTGATCATAGTTTCTGCCAACACAATTTTGATAAGCTTTGCAACTGAAATTAGAATATGTCAATTAAAAGCTTCATCAAGTTGTAATGCATGAAATGGTAGATCTATAATAGATTCTGTTTCCTGATTTTTGTAGCTATGTTTAGTTGTTCAGAAATCACTGCACGTATAGTAATTCCTAATTATGAGAAGGTCACAAGGTTTGGTTTAATTAGCTAGTGTCACAGAATATATTAATTTACTGTAGTAAATTACAGCCAAGCTGTACTAGTCTGCATATAAACACATTTCAGTATTCAGTAAGAAAACTTCTTGCACCTGAAAAACACTTTCTAGGGTATATATTAGTTTTATAACAATTTATGTCACCATTTCTTTTAAGTTCTGTGGTTTTCCCTACCAGAGAATACAAGGTTCAATACAAAAAAAACCAACCACAATACCCAAGATTTTGCCTGTAACACTTTTTATTTAACTAATTAAGTAAATCAACAATGATTATCTTCAAAATAGTTCCCTACTGAGTTGACACACAGCTGCATACAATGCTGCCAACATTCAAAGCAATTCTGTAGACAATTTTTGGAAAGGTCGTTGAGGATCTCTGTCATTTTTGCTTTCATATATTCTACTGACAAAAAAATTAGTTCCTTTGAGCACCAATTTAATCTTTTGGAAGAGACCTAATTCTGGCGAATAGGTTGGGTGCTCAAGCAAAGAACTGTGGGCTTGCACACACCAGCCTTTTCCAACGAGGATAAGAAAACGTCTATATTTGAACACATGTCCACTAGTACTAAGTGAAGTAATCAAGCAGAGCCTTGTCTCACTCTGAAAGGTTAGAACACATTCTATAACTTTTTGTCTCTCCTCTCCCACTCTTGGTACTCCAGCTATAGGATTAGTCTTGTGATTTTGTGTCAGATCTCATATATTGTTTTATACAAAAAATGACTAGGATACTTCATTCAAATAAAACATATCAGTGGCCACTACATACAGTTTGAAATGAGCAAGGTAGTAAATAGAGCTTTGATGATCTAAAATTAAGAGAGAAACAAAGTATGTTTTGTTATCTCTAGGTAATAAAAAACATCAGTCTCATACTTCAGTTCGATGACCACTGGAGAGATTCCCTTATTTATTCACAGCACTGAAAAATTTATTAAATCTTTACAGAGGATAAGTACAAGAGCTTTTAAAATGTCATTTTGTTCTAAGCCATTGCTAATATCAGGACACTAGATTAAATAATCATAGAATCATAGAAGCATAGAATGGTTTGGGTTGGAAGGGACCTTAAAGATAATCTAGCTCTAACCCCCCTGCCATGAGCAGGGACACCTCTCACTAGATCAGGCTGCTCAAGACCCCATCCAACCTGGTCTTGAACTCTTCCAGGGAGGGGGTATCCATAATTTTTCTGGGCAACCTGTTCTAGTGTCTCACTACCTTCACCATGAAGAATTTCTTCCAAATGTTTAATCTAAATCTTCCTCCTTCCAATTTACAAACACAGAATCCTAAGGTTGGAAGAGTCCTCTGAGATCATCAAGTCCATCATCTCCCCACTAAACCATGTCCTTAAAGAACTCATCCACCTGTCTTTTAAACATCTCCAGGGATGGTGATTCCACCACCTCCCTGGGCAGCCTCTTCCAATCCCTGACCATCCTTTCAGTGAAGAAATTCTTTCTAATGTCTAGTCTAAACCTCCCCTGGCACAACTTGCAGCTGTTTCTTCTCATCCTATCGCTTGTCACTTGCAAGAAGAGACCAGCACCCACACCATCACAACCTCCTTTCAGGCAGTTGTAGACAGTGATGAGGTCTCCCCTCAGCCTCCTCTTCTCCATGTTAAACAACCCCAGTTCCCTCACTCTCTCCTCATAGATCTTGTTCTCCAGCCCCCTCATGAGTGTCATTGCCTTTCTCTGGAAGCGCTCCAGCCCCTCAATGTCCTTCCTGTAGTGAGGGGCCCAAAACTGAACACAACACTCGAGGTGTGGCCTCACCAGTGCTGAGTACAGGGGCACAATCACCTCCCTGCTCCTGCTGGCCACACTGTTTCTGACACAGGCCAAGATGCCATTGGCCCTCTTGGCCACCTGGGCACACTGCTGGCTCATGTTCAGCCCCTGTCAACCAACACCCCCAGGTCCCTCTCTGCCAGACAGCTCTCCAGCCACTCCTCCCCAAGCCTGTAACGCTGCATGGGGTTGTTGTGTCCCAAGTGTAGGACTCTGCACTTGGCCTTGTTGAACCTCATCCCATTGGTCTCAGCCCATCGATCCAGCCTGTCCAGATCCCTCTGCAGAGTCACCCTTCCTTCAAGCAGATCAACGCTTACACCCAGCTTGGTGTCATCCGCAAACTTGCTGAGGGTACACTCGATCCCTTCATCGAGATCTTTGATAAAGATATTAAACAGTTCTAGACCCAGAACTGAACCCTGGGGAACACCACTTGTGACTGGTTTTCAAGTGGATTTAATTCCATTTACCACCACCCTTTGGGCCCGGCCATCCAACCAGTTTTTAACCCAGCAGAGGGTGTGCCTGTCCAGGCCAATGGCAGTTTCTTCAGCAGAATGCTGTGAGAAATGGTGTCAAAGGCTTTACTGAAGTCCAGGTACACCACATCCACAGCCTTTCCCTCATCCACTAAATGGGTAACCTTGTCATAGAAGGAGATCAGGTTGGTCTGCAGGACTTGCCTTTGGTGACCTCATGTTGACTGGGCCTGATCACCCGGTTGTTCCACGTGTGCTGTATGATAGCACTCAAGACGATCTGCTCCATGACCTTCCCCGGTACCAAGATCAGACTGAGAGGCCTGTAGTTACCCAGATCCTCCCTCCTACTCTTCTTGTAAATGGGTGTAACATTGTCCAGTCTCCAGTCAAGCGGCACTTCCCCAGTCAGCCAGGACTGCTGGTAGATGAGGGAAAGGGGGTTGGATTTTTAAAGCCATTCCCCCCCTTCGCCCTTGCAAAATGTCTCTCCCAGGCTTTCCTGTGGCCCCTTCAGGTACTGGAAGGCTGCTATGGGGTTTCCCCGGAGCTTTCTCTTCTCCAGGCTGAACAACCCCAAATCTCTCAGTCTGTTCTCATAGCAGAGGTGCTCCAGCCCTCTGATCATATTCATGGCCCTCCTTTGGACCCATTCCAACAGCGCTATATCCTTTTTATGTTGGGCATTCCAGAACTGGACACAGTACTCCTGGTGGGGTCTCACAAGAACAGAGTAGTGGGGGAGAATCACCTCCCTCGACCTGCTGTCAAGGACACAGTTGGTCCTCTGGGCCATTGTCAGCTCATCTTGAGCTTCTCATCAACCAGCATCCCCAAGTCCTTCTCTGCAGGGCTGCTCTCAATCATGTCACTCCCCATCCTGTATAGAAACTATGGATTGCCCCAATCCAGCTATAGGACCTTGCACTTGCCCTTGTTGAACCTCATGAAGTTCACACAGCAAACACTTGTACTCTTTAACGCTCTTTCATTCTTGTTGTTCTTTTCTTTACATTGCTAAATGTAATGGTCAGGTTCAACAATTGAAATTCAGTGAACTACTAGAATGTAGACTACCGAAGCTAAAACCAGAGTCCTGAAAACCCTCCTGTATCAATGCTTTTCAAATTTGGCGCCACATGAACTTCTAAAATCTCTTGCTTTGTGACTCTGAATATACAAAAAAACTGTGCAGTGTTGATAAGTTTAAGAACTCATGGCAAAGCTCAAGCATGACTCCAGCTCCAAAAAGCTAGCTAATCACCTGACTAAGCTTCTGGAGATGTTTCATCTTTTAATTATTCACTGATGATGGATGTTTAATACACTGGTAGGCTCAAAATCAACAGAAAATTGTGCCAATAATCTCATTCTTCTTTTAAATCAGAACCAGAAATAAAACAACACACCATGGAAGTTACCCACACAGTGCAGAAGACGTTTCTACAGGGACTCAAGTGCATCATTCCTGAATCTATGAGGGCATTTAAACCCTCTCCTAGTGCCTACCCTGGTACTTCTGTGACAGGAGAGGAAGTAAGGGAGCAAAGTTTCACCATGAGCTGTATTGTGGGGTGAGAATGCAAACTTCCCTGGCCTTGAGGGAGTGCACAAGAATAAATTTAACTCTAAACTGTCTGCGTTAGCAGACCTACTTGTATAATAGACTGTTCTTTTCAACAGCAAACAAACAAATCTCCGGAACATACACTAGATATTTCTGAGGACAGGTTGTCTTTGGGATAGTGGAAGGATTGGGTTAGTATCACTACTTTTCCACTAGACCAAATGACACTGGTCACAGGACAGTCCCTCCAGTACAAAGCAATCCTCACTGAGCACTAGTGTCCTACCCATCACAGCAGTTATTGAAGGAACTTGTGTGTATCTCCAGAGGAAAATGACGAGGGATTGTTTGCAGCCTAGCAGTCCCTGGTTTCTTACATTCTTTCCTGACGTCAGAGATCAGTCAATTATTTGACATCATGCATTGCAATAAAAAAAATACTTCAGTTTGTTCAAATACAAAATTAATTCATTGTAATTAATTACTTCTACTAATCATCGTGTACAGACTGTCATTATTGTGGTATAAGTGGACCTTCAGAATAGTGTAATTCACTTTGGAAATTAAATTTTTTTGTGTGTTAAAGTAGAACAGTTACGTCTCACTTATCTGCCAGCAATTTTAGAATAAAGTGCTCTATTTTATTTTTAATTATTTTGCAAGTGAAATGTATAGAATTGAAAAATCACATTTTTTTTTTAATAATTTACATGCAGTCTCCCTAGGATAGTCACAAAAAGTGTCTTTTGCACAGTGTAATTTTTTTTCCTGTTCTCAGTAGTGGCCCCCTTCTGCTCCATTCAGCATCAGTAAGGGGGCACACACTGGGAGCAATCCATTGAACAGCAAGAGTGACAGAAGATTGGAAAACATAGCCAACAAGGTTCAGTGAAATAACTAGATTTGTTCAACCAATGAACGAGAGAATTCTTAACGCAGATCTTCACATATGTGAAAAGTTTCTCAATAGACTTGTTTTCCCCAAGAGGCAGGTATTACAGTGTACAAGGGAAGCACACAGTTGCAAAAGGTAGAAAAAGCTACTGAAGATTTTTTTTTGCTTTTCAGTAAGATTTTAAATCTATTTACAGTCATTCTATGTACCTTCAAGCCTTAACAGGCATGCACCTTTCATACTCATAGGAAGATCTCTATTTTTCAGCGCTCTTGGGAATCTGGAGAGGTACGAGCTGACTGGAAGCTAGCCAATGTTATCCCAATCTTCAAGAAGGGCAGCAGGGATGACCCCAGTAACTACAGGCCTGTCAGTTTAACTGCAGTGCCTGGTGAGATTAAAGAGAAGATTATTCTGGGAGCTACTGAAAAACTTCTGAAAGACAAGGCAGTCATTGGTCCCAGCCAGCATGGGTTTTTAAAGGGAAGATCCTGCTTTACAAACTTAATTTCCTTCTATGACAGGGTCACCCACCTAGCTAACCAGGGAAAATCGGCTGATGTAAATTTTCTGGATTTCAGCATGGTATTGGAAACTGTCTCTCACAGTATTCTCATAAACAGAATGTCCAGAATACAGTCGGATAAACACATAGTACAATGGATGCACAACTGGCTGATGAGTCTGGCTCAAAGAGTCACAGTGAATGGGGTTACATCAGGCTGGTGCCCAGTCACTAGTGGGGTCCCACAGGGATCCATCCTGGGGCCAGTGCTCTTCAATATCTTCATAAACGACTTGGATAAAGGACTTGAAGGTTTATTAACAAGGTTTAGTGATGACGCAAAACTGGGGGAAGACGTCAATACTCTTGAGGCCCTGCAGAGAGATCTTGACAGATTCGGGAGCTGGACAATCACCAATAGCATGAAATTTAACAAGGACAAGTGCTGAGTTCTGCACCTGGGACACCGCAGCCCTGAATACAGGTACAGACTGGAGTGTGAGATGCTAGAGAGTAGCCCTGCAGAGGGCAACCTGGGGTTTCTGGTCAACAGCAAGCTGAACATGAGCCAAAAGTGTGCCCTGGCAGCCAAAAGGGCCCATGGTGTCCTGGGGTGCATCAAGCATGGCATTGCCAGTCAGTTGAGGGAGATGATTGTCCCTCTCTATCCTGCACTGGTGTGGCCCCACCTCGAGTACTGTGTGCAGTTTTGGGCACTGCAGCATAAAAAGGATATCAAACTACTGGAGAGTGTCCAGGGGAGGGCACAAAGCTGGTGAAGCATCTAGAGGGGAAGTTGTATGAGAAGTGGTTAAAGCCACTTGGTCTGTTCAGCCTGGAGAAGAGGAGACTGAGAGGAGATCGCATAGCTTTTTACTGCCTTCTCACAAGGGAAGGAGGTGAAACAGATGCTGATCTCTTCTCTCTGGTGACCAATGATGCGACCCGAGGTAATGGCAGGAAGATGTGCCAGGGGAGGTTTAGATTGGATATTAGGAAGAGGTTCTTCACCCAGCACGTGGTGGAGCATTGGAACAGGTTTCCCAGGGAAGCAGTCATGGCACAGAGTCTGCCAGCATTCAAGAAGCATTTGGAAAATGCTCTAGTTATATGGTGTGAATGTTGAGAGTGTCCTGTGTAGGGATAGGAGTGGGACTCAATAATTCTTTTGGGTCCCTTCCAACTCAGGTAATTCTATGACTCTACAAATCCATTCTTCTAAAACAAATGCATAGTTGAACGATCTTATTTTTTCTCCATATTTGCTTGTCCTACTTTATTTTGTTCTATTTTAATACAATAGCAGTTATAAGGATGTTGGTTGTGCTGAAGAACTAAAAAGTAACCATTGCAATCTGAGCTACCAACATAATTGAAGACATCTTAAGATATTGCAATTTTTACTTAATATTTTAACATTAGACTTAAAAATTGTTATATTTTATCTAAAGAATTATAAAGAAATGGAGATGTTAAAATTTCTTTACGCTTTCTAGGAGGAGTCTAAATATTTCAGTTACAACATAATTTCTTCAAAATAGTTCAGATTTCCAGAGATTTGTATTTTATATAGTATAAAGAAAAAAATCACTCCTGAACTGAAATAATTTGCTTTCTCCTAGAAGTGATGTGAATTATCATTACCTTATTTATATATAATCTAAATTTCTTATCAAGGAAGTTAATATCCATCAGCAAAGTTAAATGACTGCAGAGCTATTCAAGCATGTACTACTTGTTAGAAATTGTTTCACTGTTCTTAAAATAAATTTTCACCACGGGCTTGAAGAAATCCACTGAACTCAAAAGAAATACTTTCCATTTTCCTGGAGACAAAAATCTAAAAACTTATTAACTGCTAAGACTTACAGATCTCACATCAAGATGAAGTTTGAAATGTAATTATGATTATGATTGCATTTTATCTTTGATGGTATTTGCCAGCAACTACAAGTACTGAACTTTGTTAATGAAGAAGTACTTTTCCTGTTCTCATTATTCAGGAGATGCTTTCAACATTTTTTTAGGATTGAAGATCCCATTGTTAAGTTCTTAAAAACAACTGTTGGTGCCTAAATTTTGAATTTGTAGCCTATACTTGTTCTGCTGTTTCAGTGATTGCTATATCACTCATGGCAACTGATAAGAACTTACCTGCAGTACAATGAGACAAATGTAACCACCCTAACAAAGACCCAAAAAAGACTAGTGTTTGTCAAAGACCTAACAGCTTTCCAGCTGTTGAAACTTGCTTACTTTATTTCATGTGCTTCCTTTGCCTTTTTTCATGCATTTGCAGTTAATATTGCCAGGCACACAGTTCCTGGAAGGTGCGTCCCTCAGCCCATTAGAATTGACCACAGAACAGACTCACCTAGGTATTAACAGTGGCCCACTAGACAATGTGAGTCAGTCCTCCTCAGAGCAGTGAGTATGCAGTCAGGACTCTCCCCCTGGATCAGGAAGCTACCCAAGGCAACTTCCCTGGAATTGAGAGCACTCATCAGTGAATGTGCACATTTTGAAATGCTACTGGAGGTTTGTTCGTAAAACTTAAGAATTGTGTAATAATATTCCCATCTGACATTTGAACCTGTGGTTTACTTTGTTTTGTCGGAGTGCTAAGTAACCTTGGTTGGAATGAATCCTCATTTTGAGTGGCTGGTTTGTTGTATTTTGGAGGCCTTCATGACACATAGTCAAGATCTTGGTGTGACTGCAAACCACAGTTCCTTTATACTGTAGTCAGGGATATACCCAAGGGGTTTGAAGGGAAATACTTTCTCTTATTTTTATTAAAAGCACTTAAATACTTGTGCACATTGTGCAGCCAAGTAGCAGCCCCTATAATAATGTGTGTGACCTTGTTCACATACACTGAACAGTTGTCACACTGGTTTCCACTGGCAGGAGCTGACTGAGCAGAGTATCTGAAACCTGCTCCATAGATGTCATGAAGCTGAGAAAGGTTAAAGCTAAGAGGGCAGATTGTAAATTTGATCATAAAGAATTTGCTTATTGGCATGACTGACATTGACAGTGTCCATTGAACCTTCTCGCTACCAGGACAGTATAGTCATGGCTGCAGATGGGGAGGTCTCACTAGGCTTGTGAGCTGGTAGAATATGTTTGTACATTGTTATTTCGAGTTGTGCTCACCTGAAGATTCTAGTTTGTTGTCATAGCCTATAATCAGCTGGCCAGACAGAGATTGTACCCCAAAGTCAGGATCATAAACTGTGTGAGCAGATGAACAGATGGTTAAATAAAGTGGGTTCTGACTCTAGGAGGTTCTCTTAGAGGCTCTAAACCTATTTTCCATGAACCTTGTTTATTTTCTATGTAAGGTCTGTTTTGCCTAACATGAAGTAGTAGCATGCTGACAATTTAAATAAAAATCAACATTAAAAAGAAAAAAAGATAAATAAATCAAGAACTTCTGGGAAGGAACTTCCGGGAAGGAACTTCCATGAAACTGCCAGATAGAGAACTAATGAAAAAAACTTATGACTCTAAAAAGAAAAGTGGCAAAGAGGAGATGTTTCTTGTCCACAGCATCAGAGTACTTGGCTCTGAAATTATGTTATAAGTGACTGTTGCTGTGCAGGAACATACATAAATAAATGCTGAGGATATATTTTCAGCTCCATGTCAGCAAATAAAATAGCCTCATCAAGTCTCAAATCATGAAATTCCTTGTACTTTACTGAAAATTCTTTGGCTATAGAACTGTAAATGATCTGAGGCATAAATAAGAAAAGTCAACTTGAAGGAGAAAAAAACACTCGAATGGGTTAATGAATACCTGAATGACCCTTTGTATTTCTTTCAAAATAGTTAAGGATGGTATCAAAAAATATCTATCTTAATGTCTCTGAAACCTTTGCACTCAGAAAAGATCACTAGAAACAGATTTATTTTTTTAAATAAAGTGCCTTTGCATCTACCCAATGGTAATATGAAAAATGCAGACTCAAGCAATAAACAATTGATTGCTGTGAAAACATTACCTCAAGTGATATACAAATGAGACAAGACATTCTGAAGTACCAATTAATTAATAAAAAACAGGTAAGGGCACAGAGGAATTCATTAACATTTGTACTGTATTTTCAATGAATATTTCTCATCTCATATCATACTAGTGCACACTTCAGAACAAATAGTAGCTCCCTCCGATTAGATATTCTGTGGATAGAAAAAGTTTGGGGGAGCAAAACCGACATTTGTTTTGTAATACTGGGTATATATTGGTTTTGCACTCTTAGGCATGTTGAAGCAATAGGAGCATCTATAGGAATCACACAAGAATGCACAGTCAAAAAAGAGCAATCTGTGCTTTCTCTAGAGATAGCAACTATTGTCTTTATTCCATTTCCTCCAGTTTTGCTTTTAAATCATATCTACCTGGAACACTTCCACCTGGGTAGGGGGACCTTAGTAACAAATATTTTATTTTATTGTCCTTTTTTCCAGATTCTATATGCAAACTCATTGATATCCCTCACTCTCTGTCAAAGAGAAGGCAATTGTTCGACTCTGCACACTGCCTTGGTTTTGCAGAAGTAATAGTGAAACGTATTTGCTTTGCCTAGGAGAGTGGTGGTTGTAATGCATGTGTAATTCCTGTGTTTCAAAATGTTCACATATCAGGCAATTTGGCTCAGGTATTGATTCTTCTAGGGTACCCAAGCAGAAAGGACTCTCTTCTACTCTCTCCTCCCCAAAGAGAAGGGCTTCTTTACACAGCTGAGCAAGTTGTTGGGTAGATCTTGAATTAGGCTACTTCACTTCGCACATATGTGGAACAGTTTTCCACATCCTGTGTTCAGCAGCACCACCTGGTGGTATTGACTTCTTAGAGTTACTTGATGTAACTGAAGCATCCTGCCTGTGTTGCCTAGGTAAGAAGGGAATTGTATCCAGGGCAGTAGATGGAAAGAGCACAGAGCTGTATTACTGCTCTCAGTAGTTCCTTTTCATGGGGAAGTACAACCTCACCCGGTTTATGAACAATCTCATATATTTTATTTATTTTATTTTATTTTATTTTATTTTATTTTATTTTATTTTATTATTTCTTCCCAGAAATCAGAAACAGAGCTGTATCATTTGCAAGGAAAACATAGCTGACACGCAGGTAAACTGGTATTTCTCTCACACTTGTGTCAGTAAATTAAATTGATGCATTCCACAGCTGCCATTCACTTTGTCTGCTTAAACAACAACCCCTTGCCACTTATTTATTTTAATAAGGCATGAAAATCAAAGAATTTCTTAAGAACTCACTGTTGATGACTATGCAGAAAGTACCCAAAGGCTGTTAAAGGCACTGTAAAATCTCGTATTGAAAATAACATGGGCCAGAGTTCATGGTTGCGCTATACACAGGATGCAGCCACTACTCTCTGATCTTCCCACTCTTTATTAGAACCCTTATGATTATGCAGCATTGTTAATTGAAACTATAGTGGATTTGGAAGATATAGATTGAACGCCAATATAGCAAATATTTCCTGTCTCTGGATCCTTTTTCACTGCACTGAGATGTAAGAAAAACTTCCCAAATGTCCACATTTTGCAGATGGACTGGCTGAACAACAAACATGCGCTAAATCAGTAGCAGAAACAAGAATTAAATTCACATCTTCCATTTTTTTCTAGAATAACAGCAATGTAGACAAGGGCAAGACAATGGATCAAAAAGCAATGAGACAAAAGATGTCTTTCCTTAATTTAACAAGATAAGCTTCTGACTCAAAACATTCCAAGTTAATAGTAAAATCAATACTGAAATGCAGAATTTTGCAATGGTAAGATATGAGCATGCCCTTCAGATGAAATCTAAGCGTGTCAAAGACACCAGATAAAGTGAGAATTGTTGTAAATGACACTAAAACTAAGTCAAGCAATAGCCAAATTCTCCAGCTGAGTTTTTCCACGTAGGACTCAGTCTGTAACTGAATGGAATGTAATGAAAAGGTGATTTTTTTATTATTTGATTAAGCTGTCACCAATAATTTATCCTTCAGAATGTATAAATGATAGATATAAGAAGCTACTTTTCTTGGTTGATTTTTGCCTCTAGCAAAAGTAGTTGTGTTACTCTAAGCAAACTAGGGTTAGTATGCACTAACTCGTGGCAGTTATGAGGAGGAATAAATTCATAAAAGAATTCCATCTGTTTTAAGAGTCTGCACTGCTTAGTTACAGGTACGATATTTAATAAGAAACACATCTATATTCAAGAACTAAACAACTTGTTTAAACACATCAGTGGTGGGATGGTAAAAATATATGGGAGAAATCTTGAAGAGACTCACTAAGTCACAACTATTCTATGAAAATCTTTACTCAATTTCATTAGTCAGTTTGATCCAGACCTCAAGAAGAAATCCTGCTCCATGTTCTAAATATCTGTTTTTTCATACTTAGCAATCAAGGAGCCGAGGTACTCTTTTCTGAGATTTTAGGCTAGGGTTTTTTTTAAAGAAATTTCACTGTCACGGTGAATTTATGTGCAGCTGGTTTCTGTGACTTCAAGTGATGAAAAATTCCTGGTTGGAATTTCCCTCGTTGTTACCGATCTTCATGAAACAGAGTTCTGTTGATTTTATTGCAGATGGTAGCTCACCATATCTTAGTGGACAGGATAGGTTGTAAGCCTCACTATTCAGCATGTTACCCTGACTTGCAAAGCCATCATAGGTCTTGCTGTCCTTGCAGAAGTTTGTTTCCTTGGCACAGTTTATAGAAATTGAGGTACAAGAAAGAGTTGTAGAACTTGATTATTAGGGCCTATGACAGGACATCACTTTGTTTACCTTCGTGATGTTGACTATATGGGATACTCTTTGCATCTGAAGTGAGGTACAATAAGACCTTTTCCTTACTGACTCAGCATTCCATTTTGGTAAAAGCTTGTCAGAGGAAGTGCAGGCACAGAACAGATATATCAAAACCTTGAATCTTCAAAGAGTATATTTTAGCTTTTACATTTTGTCACTGAAAAAATGTAATTTTTCACTGTCGAATCGTCTGTCCTTTCAGAGAGGACGTTAATTAAATCGTAAGATTCTTTTACTCAGCTGAAATTTAAAGAGTGATAGATGTCAGTAATTTTGGAGGCAGGTACTAAAATAATGCTTTTTAATAAATCAGTTGAGAGAGTTAGAAAAAAAGAAGGGCTTGTGAGCTTCAAAGCCAGTCTCTTATATCTGACACTGTACTTACAAAAGTAAATCACTATCCTTTCCCAATTCTTTCATGAAGTGCTGATCTTAGATTTTCAAACATAAAGAAGTACGATTTTTTTATTGCCTAGAATACTCTCATCTGCCCTTTTTATAAACAAGACAGCACTCATTTACTTCATAGAAGCTAAGCACTGAACAGGCAAAGTTTTCTTTTTAGCCCAATGTAGATTTTACTGCTAAATCACCATTGGATCATTTATTAAGAATGAGGGTTTTATTATTGGGGTATCCACTTTTTTTTAATTGTTGAAAAGTATGTTATGCTATGATATGTATGTTATCACATCTCTAATGTGTGCTGTAAATGCCTTAGTAAGGCATGATTTTAAGCATATTTGTGAAGAGAAATTTTTTTCACTGTGGGAGCAGGATTTATTTTGTCTTCACCAGTTTAAGTAACTGTGTGATCACGTGCCCTTCAGCCAGCCTTCATATGGCATATATTGTACTTCATCACCAAAATATATTTTCCTACACCATGGCTTTGCTGTGAAATATAAAGTTTGTGAGGTTCTCAGTGGTCTTTGATTTAAATGCATTTTGCAAGTGTAAAAATTGTCCCCCTCTACTCAAGGAACATAATGTTGCAGGTATGTTTCTTCTCTGTAAACTACAGGAAGCTGCTTATTTTTATATTAGATTTTTAAAAATACGTCCCTGCATTTTATTTTCATTATTTTTTCCTATTTCAGGTAGCCTCCTGGACCACCCGGTTTTGCAAGTATATTAAGCATTTATTACCAACTACCTTCCTTGCATCTTGAAAAGCAGAACCCCTGCTACTGTTAATTTGATCCTATTGAAGAGCAATGACTCATCATCACTTAGTAAAGATTAAAATCTAATAAAAAGGTGTTTTAATTCTCAAATGTGTAAGGAAATTTTATATTATATAAAGGAATGTTTTACTTCATCCCTGTAATTTTGCTTTAAGATATTGCATTTACTGAAATAAATATCAAGTTTGCTACAGATGTAAATTTATCTCAAATTAGGATCAAAAATACACAAGTATGATCTGCCAGTCAATTTACTGGTCTTTAATATTGGGCACAGGTGTAACTGCCCAGCAGGATTGTTCTTCAGAGCCTTATCTGAAGTTGTTGGACTGTCAACAGGGCTTAGGAAATTATTTTGAGCAGAATGCCTTTATATACTTCTTCTGATCCTGACAGCCTGAAGTTGCACTAGGCAAATAAAGCAGATACTCTAACTACAGATGCATAGGTGAACTGGCAGGAAAAAATGTTCAAAGAAAAAATGTATCATCTTTACTTGAGGAAATATGGGATTACGTATCTAGACAATTAAGAATCGTGAAGTTAAAGAGTCTGATTTTATTCAGTGTACTATGGAGTAGAAGACACAGTTTTGCTGAACCTGTTAAAGAAATTATCTGTAAGCATTTGTACCCATAGCTTTGTCCTCATGTATAACTTGTAGTTGAGAAAACTATAGGTTTGTTTTATCCTAAGGCGTCTCAAAATGGACATAAAAGATTAGAGGTGATTTTGAATTAAAAAAAATAGACTTATCACTGTTTCATATTTCACATAAGAAGTCATAGAATAGGTGAGATAGGAAGACACCTCTGGAGATCAGTCGAACATCCTACTCAAAGCAGGGTGTGCTCAAACAGGTTGCTTGGGGCCACATCGCATTGGTTTTTTTTAACACCTCTAGATGTTCAAAGAGATGGTGATATGTGGAGACTCCACAACCTCGCAGGGCAACCTGGGTACAGAATTTTACCACCTTTATAGGGAAAATATCTTTCTTGTGTTCAGATTGAGTTTTCTGCATTGCAGTTTGCTCCCTTTGTCCCTTGTCCTGCCACTTGGCACCACTCAGAAAAGTCTGGTTTCCACATCTTCATTCCCCTACAACCAAGTATTTACACACATTGCTGGGATTCCCTTGAATATTTCCTTCTCCAGGCTGAACAATCCTTTCATATACCAGATGCACCAGTCCCTTCACTAGCTTTACAGCCCTCCAGCAAGTCCCCATCTCACTTGTACTTCAGAGTCCAGACGTAGACTCAGCACTGCAGTTGTGTCACCAGGGCCAAACAGAGGGGAAGAATCACTTCTGTTGTCCTGCTGGTAATGCTATACCTACTGCAGCACTGGATGCCATT
Source organism: Neomorphus geoffroyi (assembly GCA_033558235.1). Taxonomy (NCBI): domain Eukaryota; kingdom Metazoa; phylum Chordata; class Aves; order Cuculiformes; family Neomorphidae; genus Neomorphus; species Neomorphus geoffroyi. The sequence goes on along the minus strand of JAUMJM010000053.1, from coordinate 23,315,169 downwards.
GATCTCATTTCCTGCAAATGTGCATTGATGTCTTTAGTTCAACTTCTTGTCTATCCAGACCACTACAGCTAAAAGAAAATGTAGACAGTGGGCTTTCTGAGAGTAGAAAAAAACGACTGTGATACTAAAATGGTGTATCTTGGGTGATTACAAATTTGTTTAATTTATAACAAAGTTGTTACATCATAGATGACATTTTGAAAACAGTATCATCCAGTTCTTTTATGTACAATTCTGAATGTACAAAATCTATTGGTGGAAGTTTTTTATGAAATTCAGAAAATCATTAAACAACAAGGTACATTTAGACAGCATACTTAACTATTCAAATTATTACTCCACAAATAATTTATTTTCTCTTGCTACTACAGAACTAAGTCCAAAAGTCACTGAAAAATGAATGAATTCAGTTTTCCTGTCAGAGTTGTGCACCAGGCTTGTTTAACATATCTTGGGGTGGATGGCACCATTACTAGATGATCAGTGCTGCAGAGACAATCATTCTTCCCTCTTTGATTTGAGGTATCTGTTCAACAGGATTAATTGGAAATATCTTCATTGTGTTTGCAATAATAAGGTACAGAATTAAATAAATTTTTCAGTAAGATTTATTGTTGAAAAAAAAATTATGACTGCACTATGGAAGTGAAATGCCCCGGAAAGACCAAGATAGCAAGGTTTTCCTGTTCCATTTAGTCATTGGCATTTACTTCTCATTAAAATAAAACAAATTATCGCTATAGACAGCATTAAAGTAGGTCTGCATAGCCTTTTCTGTTATGAGAAAGCACTTAAGTGCATGATTGACTTCAAACATATTCAAGAAAACCAAAATATGTGCCTTTTTCCCTGGTTTCCATTATAATTCACAACAGTCTTCCAACTAGCACAAGTACAAGCTAGACTAAACTTTAGTTTTGCTATTGGAGAGGCAATATACTGTTTCACAGAATTCTTTTAAGATCAGTTGAAATAGAGTCAGGCTGGATTGATGGACTGAGACCAACGGGATGAGGTTCAACAAGGCCAAGTGCAGAGTCCTCCATTTGGGTCACAACAACCCCATGCAGCATTACAGGCTTGGGGAAGAGTGGCTGGAGAGCTGCCTGGCAGAGAAGGACCTGGGGGTGTTGATTGACAGCCGGCTGAACATGAGCCAGCAGTGTGCCCAGGTGGCCAAGAGGGCCAAGGGCATCTTGGCCTGTGTCAGACACAGCGTGGCCAGCAGGAGCAGGGAGGTGATTGTGCCCCTGTACTCAGCGCTGGTGAGACCACACCTCGAGTGCTGTGTTCAGTTTTGGGCCCCTCACTACAAGAAGGACATTGAGGGGCTGGAGCACGTCCAGAGAAAGGCAATGACGCTCGTGAGGGTGCTGGAGAACAAGCTCTATGAGGAGAAACTGAGGGAACTGGGGTTGTTTAACTTGAAGAAGAGGAGGCTGAGGGGAGACCTCATCACTGTCTACAACTGCCTGAAAGGAGGTTGTGACTGGGTGGGTGCTGATCTCTTCTCACAAGTGACAAGCGATAGGACGAGAGGAAGTGGCGACAAGTTGTGCCAGGGGAGGTTTAGACTGGACATTAGGAAGAATTTCTTCACTGAGAGAGTGGTCAGGGATTGGAACAGCTGCCCAGGGAGGTGGATGGGTCCCCATCCCTGGAGGTGTTTAAAAGATGGGTGGATGAGTTCCTTAGGGACATGGTTTGGTAGGGAGACAGGTATGGCTGGACTCGAGGATCTCAGAGGTCACTTCCAACCTTATGGTTCTATGATTCTATGATTATATAGTCTTTTTCTCCTTTGGAAACTGGAATTCTGTCTCAGGTTATTTTAATAACAGAGCTCTACCTAACTTTTGTCCATTTGTAGTGGCTTTCTAGAATTCATTGTTTTTATCCAGCATCACTTTACTTCTAGAAACGGGGCCTTAATGCCAGTCAAGGATTCTCACATAATAGGAATTAATACCTCAATATATTTTTGTTGTATACTGAGAAGGTAAAATTGCTGAAGTTGCTGAATTTTTTTTGATCATAAAATCTGGCCTAGCTAACGCTTATGCGAGAAAATACTTTCCAGTCTCTTAGTTTTAACAATATATTTCTTTTTCTATATAATAAAAAATTTGCTCTCAATGGGCTGGTGTCACCACAAGCTCTAAATCCATAAGTATGTATTTCAAAAAAGTGGCTTTTATCTGCAGTGCAAATTTTACAGTAAGTATGACAGGATAAGGCTAATATACATCATACACTACAAGGATTAATAGATGGAGTCCACCTGTACATACCATGATTTTAAAGGAAAGATTTGCAAAAGCCAACCTAGGGCTAAGTGTCTATCAACCCCTGAGTTTTAGTAAACTTCCCTGGAAGCTATCAGAAATCCAATGCTGCGTGCACTCAAGAACATTGTAGCTCATAATCTGAATGCAAAAGGGAATAAGTGTAGAAACAGTATGTCTGAAGTGAACATAATGGCAATACTCCTTTTCAAACATGAATAAATTGAAAGGAAAAAAGAAACCACTATGTTTATAAAAATTAGCTATAGAATCTCTAAAATAATAGAATGGAAGGAAACTTAGAAGGAACACCGATTTTTTTGTCCCCTGGTGAAAAGCCTTTGTCTAACTTAAATAAAAATATGGGAGGCAGAGGGAGTAGACACAGACAATGACTTGAAAAAAAATTTAACCATATTTGCTTCAGAAAATTGCAAGCATTCAAATTTATGGGCATGAGCATTTATACACAGGAAAAGAATTTGGAAATAGTGTGTTAAGAAGTTCATGTGGTAGTTACCCACACTAAAAAAAAGACATCCACAAACCTCAGGTTCTGTAGATGAACGTACATTTAAAATGTAGTTCCATTTTGAAAAACAACAATGTCAAATTCTCACTTTCTACTAAACAGATCTGATTCTACTCAATGGCTCTCCTTCAGAGTTGTGTCTTCTCTCTTTATTGAACAAATATCGTCATGCATACATTTTAATTTTGTTAACATTACAGAGTCAGTTCTTTCAAGAGAGAAAGAAGCTGGATTATCTCTCTAAGTCAAAAGTTATTTACTTTCAAGTAGAAAATGCTTTAGTGATGGTAGAACATGACAGAAGAACGAACCTTGGAATTTCAGATCCCAAATTTCATTTCCAAGTTGGACAACTAGGGACAAACATTTTTAAGTATGAATTAAAATTATATTATCTGCAGTTTAATGGGAGAAAATAACAAAAAGTCCTAATGAACTTGCATGTAAGATATGCCTATTCAGTGAGATTTAATTTAAAATTACTAACTCAATGACTTTTTTTGGCCCTTCTTGAGTGAACAAATTTCATTCCTAGGGAATATAAGGGAGTTGAGATATGCTGCTATTTAATTAAAAAGAAAATGGTGAAGAAAATGCTATAAGTGTTCACTGTCAGCCAGAAGTACCCAACGATCTTCGACCCAGTAACCCAAAAAAGCTAGTACTTAAAAACTGCTGTTCTGCTAGCAAGTATTTTATGTAAACCTATTGAGTTTGGTGGACCAGCTGCTGGAGAATGGCTATGTTTTTGTGTGGAAGAGGAAAATGCGATCCAGGCAAGCCCAGTTATTCACATTAGTGACTTTATATTTTTAAGAGTATGTTACAGAAAAGGGAATCAAATATTATTGCAATCATCTGCAAGTACATCTTTTCAGATTAACTTGATTTTTGATAAACCATAAACCACTTGATTTTTCATAAACCATTACCATAGAAAATGATAAAATAGCATTTCATAAAATAGAGATTTCAAAAAAGCGTCACTAGAATTATTCCCTGCAGTCTAAGTCTTCAGCTGGAGATGGTGTAATTGCAACTAAATGTAGAATCACTATCAGAAAATTTTTGAAATTGCTACATAAAACTAGTCCATCCAGATCAGAGATTTTATGTTATTAGATTTAATATGTTATCACGCTGGAAGTTACTAAGTCATCTAGAGAACAATCTAATGAGTTCAAAAATTATAACATGAGAAAAAAACTAGCCAAACTGTGGATGGTACTAGGTGATGTTGACAAGGAAAGTGTTTCCTGAAAAGATTTTCAGGAGAAAATAGGTTAATGTAGGACTCTAAAGGACTGACTGTGGGGCCAGCCAGATTTAATATTTTCCCTCGGACACCTGAGTCAAAGTGTAGGAGTATGTCAACAGTATTCTTAATGACGTACGCCAGGGAGATTCGAAGTAACATAAGACTGTCTTACAGAAAGAAACAGATAAAGAATAGAGGAGAGCCGAGAGCAAATGCAGTAACATTAATATGACAGAGCTGTAGAATATTTTTTCTTATTAATTTTTTTTTTATAAATGGGAAGAAGTGCTTTCAGTTAGAAAACAACAGAGGAAAAACTCCTGGGAGTGCTATAGACTGTCATTTGGCTAATGTTGCGTGAGAAGCACACACAGCTGTAATATATGTCAGGTTCTGCCTTTCTGGGGGAAAAAGAGAAATAAATGCCATTCTGCAGGCTCATAACAAGGCCTGAAATACAACTCTCACCAGATGTTTCTGAGAAAGATAAGATATTCAGACTGGAATAAGAACAGAAAAGAACAATTACTAGAACTAGAATGGAGCATTATGAATATTCACCCAAAGTTGTTTGTCTGTTTGTTTTTTTAAAAAGGCTCAGAGGTGTATGCTTACTCTCTACAAATCTGGATCAGATATGGCAGAAACAGTAAAGGACTGTTTAAACCCAAGGCCAAAAGTGGTACAAGAGCAACTGGGTAGACAGAAGTCAGGAGGTATTAAAGGCTGATAACTGGAAGGGGTTTTTTACTTCAGTAAGAATAGTGGAAGTAAAATCATTATTTCTGAAACAAAATTACTCTTGTTATAAGGACATCTTTTCTCATCGTGTTGCCTGTGCTAGCCAATGACTCAGTTCTGCGACGAAGGTTGTCTTTCAGTCTTAGGTTTCTGCTTTTCCTAAATCTAGCAAAAAAAACCCTCAACATGTTAAACAACAAACCCCGTACCCTGCAACATATCTCAACTGTTCTGTTCTTTATTCCTCACTGAGATGGGAAGCTTAGTGTCTCTGCACTGAGGCAGCATGCTGTCAGTTAGCTCTGATTTCTATGATTTGGTTTTAGATCTGTTTCAGAATTTAAAACCAAGCTAATTGTAGAAATGTGGGACTTCCTGTGATGACATTTGGCACAGCAACTGATACATGTGTCCAAGTAATGCTATCTGGGTTGACTGTGAGGTTCAATTAAACCATAATATATTTTTTAGGACCAGAACATCTTGGACAAACTTCTTTAGCTATTACTAATCTAATGCTAAACATTACAAGATGCTTCTCTCCGACAACAAATTACATAGTGATACTCCTTGGAAGTATTCATCACTGGATATGTTTAAAAGAGGGAAATAATAGAGACTGAGATGTAGAACAGATATGATTGCCATTTCTTCGTGCGGCTTTTCATAACTAGTACTGAGCTGAGCAAGACTGAGTCTCACAGTATTTTATAGGCCTTATCCAATAGTACAGATGCAAGCAAATTTTTGTCAGCCTAACTTTGATTGCCCAAGCCAGTCATCTCTGTGCCTCCATGGATAAGCACTACTGAGAGTAATACAAATCATCTTTGTTATATACTTATATAAGACAGGATAAATTGCCCCCAAAGTTCTGTTTCTCTGCAGTGATTATAGAAACCCAGATCATTTGCAGACATTATAGGTTTAAATTTCAAACTGAGAAAATTAACTTAGAAGAATGCCACCATCAGTTAAAAGGAGAAAAGATAATACTAATATTTCCTAATAAATATTGGGATGTTTTTTTCCATCACTAGGGGAAAATAACATGTACAGAAGTGATCCAAGATGGAGCACAGTGCATGCTTACCAGCATGAAAGGTCTACAAGATAGTGTTAGGCAGGTATAGGGCTGCAGGTGTAGGACCTGCTCTTCTCAGGAATCGAGGATCTAGTAAGAGCAGAAGGGAAGTAGATCACAATTAACATCAGAGCTGGAAATTTAAAAAACCTTCCTTCAACTTAAGCTGGTTTGCTCGGAATGTGGCTGGAGAGTAATCAAGAGGAAAGGGATTGAGGGTGCTGGTAGACAGGAAACTCAAAATGAGCCAGCAGTGCGCTCAAGTGGCTGAGAAGACCAATCCTGGCCTCCATCAGGAGTAGTGTGGCTAGCAGGACTAGGGAGATTATCATCCCCTTATGCTCGGCACTGGTCAGGCCACATCTTGAGTGCTGTGTCCAGTTCTGGGTCCCTCAGTTTAAGGAAGATGTTGAGATGCTGGAGTGTGTCCAGAGGAGAGCAACGAGGATGGTGAAGGGGCTGGAGCACAAGCCCTATGAGGAGCAACTGAGGGAGCTGGGGTTGTTTAGCCTGGAGAAGAGGAGACTCAGGGGAGACCTTATTGATCTCTACAACTACCTAAAAGGAGGTTGTAGTCAGGCAGGGGTTGGTCTCTTCTCTCAGGTGGCTGATGACAGAACAAGAGGACACAGTCTCAAGCTTCATCAGGGGAAGTTTAGGCAGGATATTAGGAAAAAATTCTTCACTGAAAGGGTGATTGGTCATTGAAATGCACTGCCTGGGGAGGTGGTGGAGTCACTGTCCCTGGAGGTATCACAGTATCATAAGGTTGGAAAAGACCTTTGAGGTCATCGAGTCCAACCTATGACCCAACACCTACGCCTAGTCCTACTCGTCAACTACACTATATCACTAAGTGCCTCGTCCAATCTCTCCTTAAACACCTCCAGGGACGGTGACTCCACCACCTCCCCGGGCAGCGCATTCCAATGGCCAATCACCCTCTCAGTGAAGAACTTCTTCCTAATGTCAGGTGTTTAAAAGGAGATTGAATGAGGCACTTAGTGCCGTGGTTTAGATGACGAGTAGGTGTAGGTGTTGGGTCATAGGCTGGACTCGATGATCTCAAAGGTCTTTTCCAGCCTTGTGATACTGTGATCATGTACTGTGAATATTTTTTCTACGGGAGGAGAAGTTTATGTGCAAGGATGATTTCAAAGTTGGTGCTACTTGCCATTGCGGAGTAGCTCATAAGGGAAGTGATTTTCACCTTTTCTATTTGAAGAAAGGTTATGTGCTTGTGTTTTTAAATCCATCTTACTTATAAATCATCTTGTCTTTGACCTGAAAGATGGCTTCCAAGTTAACACTTCACACTTAACATTGACAGCTTGTAGTTAATGAAGACTCTCTGTCCAGGAGGGTGTAAATAAATTCTGATGACAGCACATAATGCAGTCAGAGGGGATAAATAATGACTGATGACAACACATAATGCACTTGTCATGTTCCTTGAAGTTGTTACTGGAGTGGAAGTCAGTATATGGATTATCACATTGTTATGTCTGCTCAACACTTCTTTTTTAAATGGAATTGGATCATTCAAATACGTTTTTAACGAGTTTAATCTGTAGAAGCAGAATTGAAGTGTATTGTATCTGGCTGAGATGGAGTTAATTTTCCTCATAGCAATCCTCATAGTGTTGTGCTTTGTTTTGGTAGCTAGAAAAGGTGTTGATAACACACCAGTGTTTTGGCTATTACTAAGCAGTGCTCCCACAACAGCATCAAGGCTGTCTACAGTGTTCCTCCCTGCTTCATCCAGTAGGCAGGGTGTGGGCAAGATCCTGGGAGGGAACAGAGCCAGGATAGCGGACCCTAACTGATCAATGGGATATTCCATACCATATGGTGTCTTCTCAGCAATAAAAGCTAAGAGAAGGAGGGGGAAGGAGGTGATTCACTATTACATTTCTGCAGGTTTTTTGTACCTTGATAGTTTTAGCAGAGAACAAGCACCATTGTCTTCATAAAATATAAAGAAGTTCTAAACTATAAAATGTGGCCAAAATTATTTGAGATTTAAAAGTTTATTGGGTAAGTTACAATTTAAATATTGTGGCTCAGAGACATCACAGGAAACTATACAAAAATCTGTATGAAAATACATGTCCTGGCCTCTGGATACTGATCTAAAAAGGCATCGTTTTCTGAACCTCAGTGTAAAGTAAGAGACAGTGGATATTACAACGCTTGTCTTTACATGGGACAACTGTTCTATATGTATTCTTTGATGATTAAATTTACTATAAAGTGTGCAAGTTTAGAATTTGAGATTTTCATTTATTTTTAATTTATCCTGTTAATGTGAATGAAATAAAGCAGAAAAAAGATCATTTTAACTTTAGTAAAATGATATGTACAGACAGTTTTCAGATGCTTTGAGACCTGTCTGTCTGGGCATTTGATCCCTTGCAAGAAACATGGTTTGGAGCTTTTCTTCTACTGGAGATTTTGCACTCTTCAATGTTCGCAAAGCTAAGAGTCTGGTGGAAAAATATCACATATGCGTCATTCTCTCCACAAGCTCCAGTCATTAGTGCCAGCAGATACACTTTATAGATGTCTGGATTTGGTTTCGACATCATAACCAGATGACAGTGAATCATACTTTGTAGTTTATTAAAAATGTTTGAAAAATATTTTCATCTAGCTCATTCCCTCTAGCTTAAATTTGTTTCTTTGGAAACATAATTATTTCATAGCTTGTAGCATGCAGTGAATGCAACATGAAAAACATAAAATTAGGAACTCTTCTCACACAGGCCCTTTTAGGAAATGATGATGATTGATAGAGTTGGATTTCCAAAAGTGGTTTCTGGGTGGCCAGGTGGAGTTCTGCAAGCTGCAGGTTCTTCTGTGTCTCTGCAGTAGGCTAGAAAAAAATTATTAGAGATACTGAGAGGGAGCCTAGACAAATAGCTTAGACTAGACATCAAATCTGTTACCAAATTTAGGTAAGGTGATTTCTATGCTGAGAAAGATAAGACAATCACCCCACATTCACAATAAAAGCAAGAAATACAATCACAACTTAGAATCATAGAATTGCTTGGTTGGAAAAGGCCTTTGAGATCAAGTCCAACTGTAGCCATCCACTACTAAATCATATCCCTGAGCACCTCATCTATCTATCTTTTAAATACCTCCAGAGACAAGAATTCAGTCACTTCCCTGGACAACTTGCTCCAGTGCCTGATAAGCCTTTCAGTGAAGAAATTTTTCCAGATATCTAATCTGAACCTTCCCTGATGCAACTTGAGGCCATTTCTCCTCATCCTATCACCTGTCACTTGGAAGAAGAGATCAACAACCACCTCTCTAATAGAATGTGTTGGCTAATGCAGCATTGAACAGCTTCATGTTCTCTTTCACATTTTTCAAAAATAAAAGCCCTTCCAAAGGACGACAGGAGAAGGTCAGATCTGGGAAGGCACTTCCAGAAGAAGCCTGCGCTGAATAAAATGACTACCACATGGAAATTAATATCTATCATATTGCTGGGTAATGTTTTTATGCCCACACATTCTCTGTTTCATAATAGGAGTGAATTATGATACGTAATAGTCTAGCAAAAACTTTAGTATTTAAGCAAATTTTTTTGTAAATCAAGTTTCTTTATAAGATCTCAAGAAGGGGCAAAACCAGCTGTTCTCTCTATAGAGCTTTAGGCATCAATTTATGAGGGGAAAAAAGTTTAAAAGTTTGCTTTTCATTAGTCAGTTTAATACGAAATGAGAAAACACTAAGGAAATCTATGCAAGTTGAGTATGACTATTAAAATTTATGAGAAAGTTTCCTAAGGAGACATCAAACACTATTTTTAATCCAGATTCATGTTTATGCCACAGACAGACATTACATAAATTAAATCTGGATGAAACTTTAGTTACCAAATTTTTTTCTATTGGTTAAAAGACTGCACAACACCTGTTCTCTGGACAAGGAAGCACATAAGCACACATAGACAACAAACCTAATATCATTTACCTACATGTATATGAAGAGTAAATCTAAATGTTCAATGAAAATATCATGGTGCAAATCTGGTATAAGTGAAAGCAGAACTGTGTATACCGCAGTAAACATTTCCTTGAGTCCAAATATTCATATACTCTTATGATGGCACTCTCTGGTGAGAAAGGAAAAACGATGAAGTGGTTGAAGGCAGTCCAGTGATGTTTTAGTGTTATTTGGAACATTCCAATAAGCCACTTGACTTAAATTGAAGTACAAAATTGCAATGAACAATGTTAGTGTCTTCTTTCAAATGGCAAAGGAACGCTTTGAACTATGATGTTTAAAAAAGAGGCAAGACTTACATGTTCAAAGTAACTGATTCAGATTCAGAAGTCACATCATTCCTCATTTTTTCATGGCACAAAAGATGCAGCTGGTAAAGCCTATGTAAGACTTTCTTTCTGTGACAGGAAGTTGTAATGCACGTCTCATTCCCTATAGCGTGAAACCACTGGAGCACATCACAGGAAAATGCCACTGTTTGGGTCCCTTCTTACAGGGTGTACCTACTTTTGACTACTTCTTCTATAAACTTAGGTTATAAGAAAAGATGTGATCCTCTCAATAGGAGTGCAGTTGTCTGTGATACAAAGCATACTTTTGGTGTGGCACAGGTATATAATCACGTTTCAGCCTCCTGAGAAAGTTGCTGAAGTACCTGGAGTAGATTCATGTGTGTTAAGAAAAGTAAGACAGTTTGAAGCCACAGACAAGACTGTTGGGGTGGACAGTTAGAAGCTTAAAGATTCAAGAAGAGAAGGACTCACACAAAGAGTGCCAAAAAATACTAATGAAAATCAGAGTCTCTGAAGATGCACGTCCCATTGACAACTGTCCAGTAAAGAGCCAATGGTGCCATACATGTGTGATAAGACCACTCATACACAGTCTAGGGGCTTGCTAGTCCTAGCTGTCTGTTGTCTTTTATAATAGTCAATAAAATATGCTTTTTGTGAATATCCTGTTTGCAAAGAGTCTCTGTGCATGAGAAAAATTCCCTGACAAGTTCCTGAAGTCTGAGAGTTACACAGAGTACCAACCAATTTTGAGGGCTGCAAAAACATTTATTTAACCTATCCCTTTAAGGATTCAGGCACACAAATGGAGAGGTGAAGCTGGGAAGCTGAATCCAGAGAAAATAGCTATATGATGACTGAGAAGAAACAGGCAGGTGTTCCAAGTGTTTACACCAGCCAAGACTGGCAGGCATGAGAAAATGTGTTCCCCATTTACCCATTGTTGTAAAGTTGCTCTAAGGAATATTTACCAGGGCAGGATCTGTGGTAAGGTGGGGCCATATCTCTATAGTATTCATGAGATTTCAGTTTTTTTAAAGCCAGAAGCACTTGATTTGCCATAGACTGATCTATTTACTCGTTCTCAACACTTCTTTTTCTGTTGGTCCTTGCTGCATTCAACATGCAGTCACATACACCCCAACCAGAGGAACAGGCAAAATCTTTTTAAAAGCTCCGTCTCCTGAGCAGCCATTCATTTGCCTTTCAGTGTAGTGCATTTTGCTGCCTCCTGGTGCAACCCTAACAGCAGTACATGACTTCCCTGGATGACCTGTTCCAGTGCCTCACCACCCTCACAGTAAAAAATTTCTTCCTAATATGTAATATAAATCTCCTCTCTTTCAGCTTAAAACCCTAACCCTTTGTCCCATTACTACACTCCCTGATAAAGAATCCATCCTCAACTTTCCTATAGGTCCCCTTTAAGTACTGGAAGGTTGTTATAAAGTCTCCCCAGAGCCTTCTCTTGTCTAGGCTGAACCACCCCAACTCTCTCAGCCTGTCCTCATATGGGAGGTGCACCAGCCCTGTGATCACCTTGGTAGTCCTCCTCTGGGCTCACTCTAGCAGATCCGTGTCCTTCCTGTGCTGAAGTATCCAGAACCGAATGCAGTACTCCAGGTGAATTCTCATGAGAGCAGAGTAGAGGGGCAGAATCACCTCCCTCACCCCACTCATTACACTTATTATGATGTAGCATGGGATATGTTTGGCACTTCAGATAATATATTAATTATTATTATGAATCATATAATTTATACTAATTATTTATATCAATAATAATAGTGTTGGTATACAATATTGTGACAATATACAGTACCTAGTAATAATGTTACACCATATGATGTCCATTATTATAGGTTAAGGTATGTCCAGGGGCACGAAGAAAACAAAGTGAGGAAAAAAATAAGCTCTAAGACACATTTCCTCCCTCCTTCTCCTATATGCACAAGAAAATTATGACCAGAGGTTTATGGCTGTGATAGAAATCAGACAAGATGACATGCAGTTAGGTACAACATTAACTAGGAGCACATGCTCCTGTGAAATATTTTCTCTTTCAAAAGTGTCATCTTGGCTTTCACAATTGTACCTTGTACGTCAGTGATGCTGCGCCTCCTAGATGTTCCTCCAGGCAGCATTTTAACAGCAAGTTTGGTACAAAGGCAAAAAGAAATGCAGTAATAGGTATGGATAATGGGCACCACGTACCTGGTGCCTTGCACTTTTTGAGAGCTCTGCAGGTGCCATCATCCAGCTCTCTGTGTCAGAGATGCAGGTCAGACACTCTCGTTATTGTTTCTTTCAGGAAAGTATTTTTCAGACTTTTCGCAACAAAAGACTCTTTTATCACACATAATTACTTTGTCAGATGAGAACACATCTCTGTCTTTAAGTTTCACTCTCTGAAGTGGAAATTACTCCTTATTTTCAAAACAGCATGTTTCCCCAAATGCACCATTCACGTTTCATTTCTCAAATTTGTCATCGGACAATAGACGAGATTGAAAATTACATCAAACTGAAACAACCGATAGAAACCAACCAGTGGAAAAGAATGGAGGCAAAAGCTGCTTGGCAAGTGTTTAGCGTGAGATTAATTTCTTATTCTCTGAGGAAGGGTAAGTCAGAATACCAACAGGCTGGAATAAGTTTGAGTTCTATCAAGGAAAAGAATGATTTACATTTACATTAAATTGAATTTGTAGTGGTGTTTTCATTCCATCTAGTCTAATAATTTCCATTTCCTCTTTAAGTTCATTAAATTACTTTTTTTTTCCTTTGCTCAGATGAATATTAAAAATGAGAATTAGAAGCCCAGGGAAAATTATGCTTTATAGTTACATACCAGTATATGAAAATGTCCAGCAAAATAATCAATCCGGAAAGCATGAAAAGTCATCTTACAACACTTAGGGAAATACAGATATATGCAGGACAGATTTTAAGGCATTGTTAGTAACCTTCCCTTTACTTTTATGAGAATCCTGTGAAGACCCACACGTGTCAAGGAAAAGGATGCCCACACAGCAAAAGGATTCAGGATTGCCAATCACAGGCAGCAACGTGCTCCTCTGGAACTGGATGATGTGGATCCAGTACCCATCCCAAGTTACAGGGTTCCTTTGGCTATGCCATTCATTCTCTTAATAATCTTCACTGCCCAGTAACACAGTTTTATTACAAACTACATTAGTCTGATAATCAGTAGACAGTGGCTGCTATCAACATGAGTTCAGGTCACTGTGGATAAATTTTGAGCTCCACTGGGCCCTGGTTCTTTAAGCAAAGGCAATATCATCCATTAAGCTCCATAACACACAATGCTTTAAGAGCCACAGTCTTTTGCATTGTTAACAGCCCTCTCTCCAAAACTCTGTAGCTGGCTTTCCACTGGTAACTCCGTGCCCGGTCACCCAAGCTGCTGTGGCAGCCTTTCCCAGAGCCTCGGGGGCACCACTACCCCCTTGTTCCCACGCTGTGGATCTTGTGCAGTTATCCTCTTGGCCTTGCACCTGCAGATCCAACTGTGTTTTAAGGGTGGGTTCTCATGGGAAGTGACTGCCACCAGCGTGAGAATCACTCCTTCTTCCCCTCCCTTTTCCTACCCTGGTCAAAACTTCTGGTTGACGTTAGTAGACCCAAAAACATGCATGCCCCAAACTTAACAGCAGGGAAGCGTGCAGCCTCAGCAAGGCGTGTTCTCAGCAACACCAACAGCATCATAGGCAGGAGCAGCTGGTAAGAAGTGAGTCCTGATGAAAAGTATGTTGATACTGTGGAAAAAGCATTACCGGGGGAACCACATATGGCACTGGAGAAGAGACCCAGAGAGGGATGTTTGTCTGGAGACCCCCCGTTGCTTCTCTTCCCAGCTGGCCACTCAGGACAGCTTTCCTTTTCTGCTTTCTCTCCTTTCATTTGTTTTTTTCCCTTAAAGTGACTATATGTCACCAGTTACAGACCCTGCTAATACATCTCTGTGCATGTGAATCTCTCTTGAAAACCTTAATGTAATAAAAATTTCTTAACGAAAGAGCAAGTAGCCAGTGCTTCTGTGGTTAGGTGCCTTGTGAGCTTAAGAAGATTGAGATAAAAGGGAGCTCTCACTGAAACCTTCCCACTAAGGAGAATTATGTGAAACTATAAAGGCATTTTTTTTTACTCAACAGTTCGCACTAGCTAAAGTTCAGTCTTTCACTAACGGCAAGCAGCAAGTGTGTCTAAGAGGTGATTTACAGGGTGTATGGAGAACATAGCACAGTATAAAAGATCATGGCCTTTCACTTTTCTTGTAGTCAGCAAGAAGAGGACGGCCTGATTAGGTGCATTTCTTATTCCATATCAGCTACTAATGTCACTTTTCTGTTCTTCCTCCATGCACCCTGTTTCCATCCTACACACCTTCATTTTCTCACAAATACTACCTTTAATTCACGGTTCATTCACTGATTTTTTTAGTTGTGGTTCTGGTTTTATTTTTTCGCAATGTCCATCACAACTTTCTTCAGCATCCATTCTTTGAAAAAAATCTATGCAGCCAATTTTAAAAAGAGTTGTAGTATTGTTCCTTTGCTTTGCATGGAGATGTTGGGTTTTGCATCACATAAAAAAGAAAGCAAACTCAAAGTACATCATATTTACATGGAGACTAAGAGGTCAAATTTTGTGTAATGCAGGCATAATCATAAGTTTTATGAACCTAAGAAGCCTGTAAATTACTCTCAATTACACTGATTCTGTAAGCAGTATCAGTATCAGAAGCTATTTCCATGAGGAAGGCAGTGAAATAGGAGAAGTAGCTGTACCAAAAATGGTACAAAGCAGTTCTACCGTTGCAAATGTAGGGGATTTCTGTTCTAGTTGCCATCATCATGAGGACTGAGAATAACTGTGTGAAATTAGACATAGCTTTTTAAGATAATCATATGCCAGAAGAGCCTTTTGCTGATTCCAGCAAGAATGGCCATTAGTTTAACCTTATTTAGTGAAACGAACTTGGTTGTTCTAAAGCTTGAATAACGAAAGAAATATATTTCATACTCACATTCAAGAAAGACTTAAAATAATTTATTATCACATGAAATATGAATCTTTCCTGATCTTATGATTTTCTTCTCAAGGGCCGTAACCACCAAGAAACTTATATTCTGGAGGTACCTTGTTCCAACAGGCTGGTGAACCTGATCTGTGAAAAACAAGTACAAGACCTTGAGCAATACCCCAGGGCCTTGCAGGCAGCATTTTGCCAGCACCTACAGACAAGGATTCCCAGATTTGTATCAGATATTTACATAGTATAAAATGCACAAATACAGCTATGAATTCATACACTGAATAAATTTCAGAACAGTATTCCTGGTTTTAGTAAACTAAATGTAGATACATACCCAGGTATGAAGAGGACGAGATGAAATTTTTGGTCCATTTAGTATAGGTTGGTCATAGAATAGGAATTTTCTTTAAAATAACAGGCCAAACCTTCCTCTGTCCTTTTTTGTGTAAAATGGTGACATACAGGAGCTTTCATTTAGCTGTATTGCTTGTTCCTAATTGAAGAATTGCAGGTCTCAGTACAACAGAGTCTATGTGTGCAAAGGATGGAAAGAAAAAGGAAGATGTTTTTCAGGTACATTTACCCCTATTGAATGATGATCTGACACTATTCTTCCCAAACAAATTATTAAGCTGTGAATCAGTGGTCTTATTGGTAGGTAGTCTGATTTCATCTGGAAATGAAAAGGTCTAGCAAATGCAGTGGACTTTGTACCTACCCTACTCACTCTTGAATAAAATAGAGGGAAAATACACCCCCACTTTAACTTCCCTTTCATTTTTATGACATGTGAATTGTTGCATTCAGTATTCTACCTTTGGCTCAAAGATGACCTCTTTTAATCCATTTTGATCTGATAAAGTTCACCCCAAAGTTTTACAAAATGTGAAGGGCATGAAAAATAAGTCGAATTTGTTTTGTGTAATAATCTGCTGCTGACTCAAAGTTACTTCTGGTGAAGTTTTCCAGTTATATCTTCAGTTATATGGAGATTAAACATTTAAATTACAGCTATAACAGACAGCACTCCTAGAGATAAAATATATCAGAAGGCTTTTTTTTTTTGTAAATAGCAGTCTTGACAGCACTGAACTATCTCAAGTCCTTTTCCAGAAATAACTTCATCTCAGAATTTATCCCTGCTTGCTTCTTGTATGTCTGAGTTTCTAAATTCTACCTCCTACATGCTAATCTACTATAATTTCTTAAAATCTCTTATCATATTAATTAAATAATGTTGTGACATGATCAGTCACAGCAATACTTGTTAAATGTTAAGGGAATTGCTTGAATAAAGGCCATCTGGCATGTAGTACTAGAAAACATTTAAAAAATGCAGTTTCCTTCTCTTAGAGTTTTCATTTTACAGCCAACAAAATTGACATAAATCTTTTACTGTTTTTCTATTATAATACCCTGTTACATGCTTTTACAGGTACCTGGCTCTTGTCCAGTCATTTCGCCTAACCTACCTGAAAACAATGTCAAAGACAATTTGAGTCAATTTATGTTTGTGGGTGTCATCGCTTATTCTGACGTTCCCTGTGTGAATCTATTCAAAAGTAATGAAATTCCAAGATGGTTTGGACAGTTGTGCTTTCGATCTAACCTCACTTGATGATGTTCTCTAGTAAGCTTTCAAAGCCTGGGAGATCATACTTTTAGCTGGTGTTGAGGATACCACCCAAAAGGCAGTCAGATGGATGGA
The DNA here is from genome assembly GCA_033558235.1 of Neomorphus geoffroyi. NCBI lineage: Eukaryota > Metazoa > Chordata > Aves > Cuculiformes > Neomorphidae > Neomorphus > Neomorphus geoffroyi. Next base: position 23,298,186 of record JAUMJM010000053.1, on the reverse strand, counting down.
TGGATGGACGGATGGGTGGAATAGAATTAGAGGTTGAAGCTGAGCCTTCAAACCACTGCGTCTCCAACTGCATTGATAATACAGTGGCAGCCCCAGTGCAATTAAGATCAGCAAGACTGCTCCCACATAGCAAATGCAATAGTGAAGGATTTCTGGTTCTCCTTATCTTCTCCTGCTGCAATAGGCACAAATGGCAACTCATTGCCCTTACAGACCAGGCAGGCTCCCATGTTTGAAAGATCTAGATCACAGAAGAGATTAAACACTCCTCAAATTGCATACATGATTTTACAGTATCTCATTGGCCAAGCAGATCATGCCTATTTGTTAAACTCAAACTAGCTTGTTTATTAATGACTAGCAAGGGACATAAAAGAAAATTTCAAAAACTTTACATAACAGAGAGCAAATTTTGGCTGATTCTGGGTGGTTTTATGTTAACATGTTCATTTGGATAAGGAAGGTATTCCTGCAGTGGTTATTTCAATTGTCTCTAACCACAACACTTGAGTTCACACTATTCATCAGTTTCAGAGCGCATGATCTTTATTCTTTTCAGGAGAAACTGGAGTGGAAGAAGTGCTCCAGGAACACAATGAATGGACTCTAGCCACTGTTGTGTACTCAGTCCTCAACCCAATTCAAGAAAATGCAAAGTTAAATCCCTTAACATGAGTATAATATGTCATGTCCTAAGCACCAATCTACAGATTTTCACTACTCATTTGAACTACTTGCTAATGTGAAAAAACACCTAACAGTGTATTTGAGCTTTTTTGTTCAGTCTCCCCTCTCCTTCCCTCTCCTCAACTCAATTGCAACTAGATTTTTTATAGTATTAATTCTAACTCCAGAGCACCAGAAAGAAAATAAAAAATGTGTAACAGAGCAGAAGTTAAATATTTTAATGTCAGTCAAACTTGATGAAATTTACTACTGAAGACTTAAGATATTAGTAAAAACAATCCCTGAAATATGACTGTTTATTTTCAAGAACTAGTGAAGGACATGAGACCCCAATAGCCTGAAAGGAATCAGAGAAAATAGAAAAAAATAAAATAAAGAGTTGGCAGGCTAATTTTCAGAGGCTTGTTTAAGCCCACATCAGAGGTTTTAGTGCAGGAATGTATGAAAACAAGTAAAAGAAGACTCCAGTAAAGTAAAAAACAATGAATATTATAACCTGAAAGTTTAACAGACTATTAAACTCTCAATCTGTAAAGTGATAAGAAAAATTCTATGTCTATTTGTCCAGAGCAAATTTTAACAAAACAATCTAATTTCCTTCTTTGACAGAAGTTTTCCAGTTGGTAAATAAAAACAGAAACAAAATAACTTGAATTGTAACAAAATACCAGCAAAACAGCTAGGAAAGATGGTGTAGGTTAGATTACACTAATGATCCAAGAATGGTTGAAAAAACTGTGCTCAGAAGGTGGTCATCAATGGTCTACTATCAAACCAGCAAAACATCAGTGGACTAAGCAGACTGTGTCCTGCATAAATGTTTGCAAGAATTTTCACTAGTTGTACTGGTGCTGGAAAAAGCATGCACATACAGAATTTTTAAAACTTAGAGCTATAATTTGTAATTATCCTCTTGTAATCTATGATATTCCTAGAAGTGCTGAATACAGACTTCAATAAAGTACTTGCAGTTCTAGGTATTTGCTGCTACCTAAAACAGGTTCCATGTATGTTCAATCAAGAATCACGAATCAGAGACCATTTTATGAAAAATATCATTTGTATTCTTTTATATTTATGAGATGGTCTTTGTGTTACCACCTTGTTTGTTCTTTTTGCATTTTGTTTTACAGACATACACTTTATCTTACTGTAACTACTTTCTTTTTCCCTTTAAAACTGATCTTCATTTGTTATATTTTAATTCTATGTTACATGTGGGAGATGTATCAGCAAAACAAGAAAGCAGGAAAATAAAGTATTATTCATGTTTTTTCACATGGTCTACTCAGTCTATAAAGGTTTTATATGTAACAGGCCAAAAGGAACCATTCTAAAAAAAAATTTAGGTATTGCATCATGTAACTTTCAGTGCATTAAGTTCCCAGGAAACAGACTATAAACAGGATTCAGGGGAAGGAGCGAAATAACCAAGTTAGAAGGAAATACTGTGGAGAAAGTTGTCACTGAAGTCCTTGGCTTATCTGAGGATATAAAAAGGCAGAACACAAACCTGCACTTCTGGCTGCAGGAGGGCACCTGCCCATTTGGCACCAACCTTTCAGTTCAGCAATTAAGAAACCCTGAGAGAAGGTGTGTGCCACGTCTGGCACCGGCTGCAGTTGCGGGTTGGGTGCCTCTGGGCTGCATAACCCCTCCTGTGGGAAAGGGACTCCAGACCCCACAACAGCCCTTCACCACCGTCCACAGCCTGGGGAAGTCTAGGCAATGAAAGAAAAATGACACATGAAACAGGTGAAATACAATTTCTGAGTTTCCATGACAGCAGTTGCCAATCAGTATGTTTTAGTTCTAGGACTACGTGCTTTGGATTTCAACTTGTACCAATTTTCTATTAAAAATTAAATTGATTTCCATTTTAGTGTGGTTTTTAATTCCTTGGGCAAGAGGATCACTTCTTTGCTCTAAGTCTCCTTTAAGCTCTTGATTGTCATGTTTTAACTGGATATTTCTGTTCAGTTGTTGGAAAAAAATGTAGTCCTGGATTTAAAGGAGTGCAAAGTTGTATAACTAAAAGAGTAAGCATTTTAATTGAAAATAATTGTCAGTATTTCATCAAACATGCAGAAAAATTCTCAGTGGCTCCTGTGTATGTGTGGCTAAGGATTAATTCAGCCTAAGCAGAAGAAACTGTAAAGTGCAAACAGCAAAAAACCAAAGATGTAGAGAGCTGACTATTGCTTGCTCTGTAGGTGAATTTGGTCTCAAATAACTCAATCTATGACATAATTTTTACACCATGATTTTCCATGCTAGGGACCTGGAAGGATCATTGAGTCCAACTCCTATGCCTGCCCAGGACATCCCAACATACACACCGTGTGTCTGTGGGTGTTGTCCCAATACTTCTTGAATATTGTCAGGCTTGATGCCACGGCTACCTCCCTGGGGAGCTCTTTCAGTGCTCCACTACCCTCTATCTGAAAAATCTTTTCCAAGCAGTCAACCTAAACCTCCACTGGCACATCTTCCTGTCATTCCCTCGGTTCCTATCATTGGTCACCAGAGAGAAGAGGTCAGCGCCTGCTCCACCTCTTTCTCTTGTGAGGATGCAGTAAACTGTCATGAGGTCTCCCCTCGGTCTCCTCTTCTCCAGGCTGAAAAGACCAAGTGACATTAGCCACTCCTCATATGACTGACTTACCCTCTAGACCCTTCACCTGCTTTGTGGCCATCCTTTGGACATTGTCCAGTAGCTTGATATGCTTTTTATACTGTGGTGCCCAAAACTGCACACAGTACTTGAGGAGGGGCTGCACCAGTGCACATGTAGAGCAGGACACTCACCTCCCTCAACTGGCTGGCAATGCTGTGCTGGATGCACCCCAGGACTTAGTTACTGGTGACTCAGAAGAGGGTAACTATTGACTTTTTTGCTATCTACAGATATCTCACCCAGCACTCACTTCTGCAGCTGTTAAAGGCAGCGGAGAGACATAAAAGGCCCTTTTGGAGGAAAACTGCTTTTGAACTAACCTTTGCTTGCGTCTTTGCAAACAAAGAAGTGAATTCACAGTCCGTGTCATTGGAAATTATTAAACCCAGATTTCGAAAAGAACTGTATGTTTCAGGAATAGGTCTTTGCTTCTATTTTCTCAGAATCCCTGCTTCCAAGACAAGTCCAAGAAGGGTGTTCAGTCCTAAAAGAACTGTTCTCACTACAAGTGCCGAAAGGAATTTTTTGCTTGCCCAGAATGCACTCTCCCTCATTTCAAGGGGGGTAAAAGAATATCTACTTGTTGTCAACACTTAACCCACAAGATTTCTAGTAGTAGGATGTAATCAAGCAATATTATTAGGATCTTGCCGGCTAATACAGAAAACTGGTGAAAAAAAATCTGTTGAAAAATCTAATGTTCTTGAGAATGTTTATAGTTTTGTGTTCTCTACAGTGTGGGTTTGTCTGCATCATGTTCTCTACTCAGACCACTTTCTCTTATCTCAGGACTTCAGTTACCACTTTATCGGAGGAAGATAATATTTGACTAGGACCAAAGGTTTTATGGCTAGAGTATTCTTGTCATTCAGAGACCTGATGAACCAGAAACACTTAGGATACACCTCTCACACTTCCAGTTAGTTCTTGTCTTGTTGTCCAGTCCCAAAAGGGGCTTTTATTCATTTATTCATTTATTTGCAGAAGGATGGAGAACACGCTTTGTGATCCCACTCCATGATCTGCCAACTCACCGCAGGAGCCATGATGCAAGAGAGAAGAAAATGTTTTTCACCAAAGGAAGGCTGAGCTGCACATCTCCAAAATATGGGCTGAGGTACTGCCCTGCCGGCTCCTGCCGTCGTGCAGTAGCTGTCAATTCCACAGGGTCTCACGCATGCAGAAAAAGGAGTTCAAGGGATTTGAAATCACTATTCATAGTGTAAAGCCAAAGCTTTACATGGAAAATGCATCATGAAACATTTGTGATGGCATTATTGTAACCACCCTGGTCCAAAGGAACACTCAAGATAAGCTTTACAAGTGGAGGAAATATCATTAAACCCTACAGGGTAGCTGCAAAATTGTAAGATTTCAACATATAAGGGTTTGTTCAGATCTGAAAAGGTTATCTACTTTTCCCAGCTGTATAAATTAGTCGATTAAAAGTCTTATCTCTACCTATAGACCTTGTCATTAAAAATTCATTCATTTTTCATTCATTCGTCAACAGTCTGCACACAAGATGACTTATTGAGTATTATAAAAATATAGCCCTGCTAAGCGCAAGTTTGTTAACTCACTGTTCCAGTCTGTGCCTGCATGTATCACTTTTACTTCTGAGTTACAACTGTGACTTTATAGGTTTCATCTCTTTTTTCTTCTTTTTGTCTTGTTTTAGTGTCCTTGCTTGGCATTTCGGTCACATTTTGGTGTAAGTTCTTCTCCAAAGAATTTTTTTTTCAAACTTGTTTACCTGTTCAGTGAGATACATCAGTTACTTAGTAACACAGGATGCAATATTTAACACTTATAACAATGATAAATTAGTCTTTTTCATAATCTTTTCACTTTTCACACCTCCACTTTTAAAGTTTCTGTGCTTCTGAGGTCATAGCAGTGAAACTGAATCGCAGAAGCACAACTTCATTTAATTATCCTAACAACACCAAGGTCAACAGGACTTTGAATGTCCTTTTCTGTGGAACACTAATAAAATAACTTACAGTTCAATGTTTTTCTCACCTTCTCATTATTGCTTTAATTGTCTGTATCTGAAAATAAAATTGATTTATTTCCAAGAAATTTATGTAAATATTCAAGTTTTTTATTTACTAGTTTATAGATTCTCTATGTTAATTAAAGTTCATAAAGGAATATGATAGAAATAATTCTTTTTCTTTAATGCTTTGGAGGATCTGATCTTGATTATGTTGTTTCCCACGCAATTAGAATAAGCAGTTCATTGTAAAATAAAAACAGCCAATAGGTATAGGGAAAAAAATGAAGATATTGCAGTCCTATTAAATTTAAAATGGCTATAAAATCTGAAAAGCAGGTGATTTAGCACGTCTTTCAGTTGAAATAGTGATGACAAAAATTTGGATCTGAAGGAAGAAAGCTGTTGTGGATTTAGGGAAAAACTGTAGAAGGCCATGTAAAGGCAAAGTATTGCTGGAACCAAACTGGAATCCCAGCTAGTGATATGTATTTTCTGTGTAGTTCTGCCACTGCAACTTCACACATAACTATAAGCTACACAAAAACTATAATTTCAAGAAGCTTTTTTCAAGACACTTACTGGCAATCTGGTGAGTAGCATCTGTGTACTGATAAGCGGTACACTCATACCTTCAGATAATTTTTTGTATTGTTTATTTTGCATGTAACCCTTGTTTAAAATGGAACAATTTTTTTATCAGAATTAATACCATTGTACTGCAGCCACCATCCAGTTCAGCATTTCAGGCTTTTATCGTATTTGAAATCATGATGATTGGTTACAGGGAGAAATATTCAGACATGAAATCAGAGCGTTCTAGCTGAGATTTTCCAACCCACCAAGAAGCCAGCCCTGCCCGTACTCCAGGGCATTGTGGACCTGAGACTGCTTCCAGAAAATTAAATGTCAAAGCTTTGGGATTTAATAACCTATCACCTGTTACATGCATTGTGATGACTACTGTAATCCAATCATCCAGTCTAAAACGCTGCCTGAATGAGCAAACTGGATGCCTAAGTGAAACTGGATAGCTTAGGACTTGGTAATGGTATGATATATGCAGCATTCCCTACCCGGTAAAAGCACTTAAGAGACTTATTGCATTTTAAGCAATGATCTCACAGAAGTAAAGGGAGGCATGTGACTATGTGATTTGCCGTACTGGGACCCAAACCTTCAGTCCAAATGCCACTACCATATGGAGGTGAATTTACAGGGCATACTCTACTTAAAGGTATATGCAGAGGGAGAAGACAAAAAGGATGTTTATGCACGATTCCTAGTAGGTAACTGTTCAGAAATAGTCACAGAAATAATTAGCACTCGAGAGGTGATCTGGCTGAGGAATACAATAGGAAGACTATTCTCACCTTCAGAAATATTTGCTGGAGCTGGATTTCAAAAGGCTGAGTTTACACCTATGTATATATTTGGGCCAGGATGCCTCATCGCAGCCATGCTACTGTAAAGCAGCAGTGTCTTCAATCCCTTGTGTTGTCTCTCAGCTGCCTTGAACTTGGGCAGTTCTTCAAAGGGAAACAACCCCATCCAAATCAACAGCAACGTCAGTAATGTAGTGATTTCCTCTTTGTTTGTGCATACAACACATTTGCACATTTGAATATTTGCAGGGAAATTTTCCACAAAGTAAAGCTAAAAGTGTGTTTACTGTTCAGTAATTCAGTTAATTTATGTGTGATGTAGTGTTCATCCAATAGCAATGGCGATCACCACAATCGTTTAACCGGTCTTGCACATACATCATTATTATTTTAAATATTAGAATTGAGAACTACTTGACAGACAGAGCTTGAGATCACAGTTTCCAAGCAGCTTCTGCTAATGTACACTCCCATTTTTCCTTCACATCTAAAAGATGTTGTGAAAATCTTTCTCGAAGTCTTCAGAGTCCTTGAAAGAACAAAAAAAGAAAAGGAAAGTCTATTCCTAATCTTTTAGTAGAAATACATGAACTGCCAAAGGACATTGTGCTTCACGGAGTACACAGGTCTGAGGATCTGTTATGGCAGGTCCAGTGCCTGGACCTCAACATTCAAATTGCTTAGGTTCCAACCACTTTATGTGTCCAATCATACTTCTTCATTTTTCAACTGCCTTTTTGCAGGACTGTGTGGAACAGAAAATTAGTTTCTATGGCATCAGTGAAAACTGGAAAAATAAAAGGCACTAGCACATTGTATGAGCTTTCTTAAAATGTTTGTTCATTCAGAACAGGCCATGAGTTTCATAAAACAACATTTTTGTGTATGTTTTGTTCTTTTTTTTTTTCATCAGTGCTTTCCGGCCTTCTCACCCAGGACTAACTGGCCGGTCCTCATTTTGTTCACATGTTGTTTGCCACTCTGCACACAGCTGTGCCGTGAGTTCTTTGCGTATACACTGTGAAAGAGGACAGGCTGTGTCCAAACGTGTAAGTCTCACCAGATAGAGACAAACAGACAGACAGACAGACAGACAGAGGACGCTTTTTAACCATAGCACACTATCATAGGTGGCTACCTTCTCCATTGCTCTAGGGAAGGTGATGAAGTTGAGGGAACAATTAGTTCCCATTTCAAAGGACATAATTGGAATTAATCACCAAAACCAGAAAGACTCTGATACTGAAAAAAGTTCTAGTTTTGTCCTTATGCAGACTGACTTCATACCGCTGAATATTTATCATGTTCCTAACAAGGATCCAGTCCTGTTCCTGATGCTAAATAAAACAGTAATAACATTTTTCTGGTTTTGGTTAGCCATGAGATAAAAAAACATATTTATTAATTGGGTGTCCTATGCTACAAACTGAAAAGAAGCACTTCTGTAGCACCATAGCTGTAGGAATTGTTTAGGCCAATAACTTCAGTCTCAGCTTAAGCTTTAACTTCATCTGTGTATCTTTATCATACAGTAATCTATCTAATAGGAGGGATATAAAGGCCAGCATGCTGGTGCTTTGCTTAAGGCAATTTGTGCTGAAAACTAAAAAAGACTAAAGGCTTCAGCAAAAATATTTTTAATAAGGTCTTTAAGATGAAAGTAATTATTTCTTCCTTTTATCATAAGTACTTCTGAAATTTTTGTTCAATGAGGTCTTCATTTTAAAGAATTCTTTCCACATGAGATTTGTACAACGTCTCTGCACTTCCTTGTTTCCTTGACCAGTGATATTCTCAGTGGTCAATAAATCATGATATAGACTGTGTAGAGATGTCTTTTACCCGTATGTGGACACAGCCATCTTAGAAAAATAGATCTTTATATATTGCAGATATTATCTGTTGTAAATATACTGTAGTTGCAGCTCTGATTCAGCAGAATACTTATGCATCTGCTTCTGACTATTTAATTCATCTGGATGTAGGAGTATGTTTAAATACTTCGACAGGCCTGTCTTCTGGTCTCCTATAGAGAAATGAGAATATCAGAGCTATTTCCTTCGCTTTATGTAAATCACCCCTTGAAGACAATGAAACTTTATCTTCACTTTGTGGTAAGACGTACTGCTTTGTCTCCTGCGTGGTTTGAGATTTGGAGTGGCTCTGGTCGGCTCTGGAGCCACAAGATAAGCGGGAAGAATGAGGACACTTAAACCTGCACCCATCACTTCTCTAAATTAGTGGGATAAAGCTGACATTTAAACAAAGATACACCTGACCAGATTTCAAGCCATCTGTCTGGCTTAAGACCTGGGATCAAAATGGAAGTCTTGCTTGTGAGCCTGGATTGCTGAATTCCTTCACGTACAAACATCTTGGAGAATGATGATTTTGAAATAGAGCCCATTGTCAAAAAGTTAAAAGCAACATCACTGAGGAGTAGGGAGAGGAGCACAAGTGAGGAAAATAACAGTGTGTCCCAGACAGACAGACCTTCCCAGCACTTCCTCCAGGCTTTCTGGGCTGACAGCAGGGAGGTGAGGAGAAGCACCATCATTTGGCAGGACTGGGCAGGGAAAGAGCTGGAGATTGGTACTCTTCCCTGGGCTCTGGGAAGGGAGCAGATTGAAATGCAGCACAGAGGAATGCATCCAGTTCAGCTCTTTCTTTTTAAGATTCAGCCCCTCTCTGTGATTCAGAAGTCATGGCAAAGGACAGGCAAGAGTAGATAAGACAAAGGGGGAAAAAGAAGTTCTTGGGTATTTGAAGAATCAGAACACGGTCTTCTTGAAATTATTTTCACTAAGGAAGAGGGAAAAAGCAGAGAGAAAATAATTAATAACAAATGTATTCATTTAAATTTGAGGAGAGTTCTTTTCCATTTTTTCATTAGTGATGCTTTTAACTGCTGCCATTCATTAGACCAGCAGCAAAAGAGGACAAGAGTCTCTTGAATAGTCTCATAAGCTGTTCTATTTAAATAAATCAGGGTAAAGTCTCACAAACCAGAAAAATTAAATTAAATCCTTGCTCTTAGCTGGAGAGAGAACTAATAGTTGCATTTCTGGGAAATAAGCCATTTTCTCTAAATTTTATATGTATAGTCTTAAAATTCAGTAAGTATTAGTGGCACAAACTAAAATGAGAGGAGAGGAGGGTCTGTATTCTTCAGCACTACTTTCTACACCTACTGATTTGTGTGGATTAAAAAAAAAGAAATTTGGCTACTGAAATAGCAATATTCCTGCTTTGGAGGTAAAATTACAGAAACAGAAAGAAAAATACATTCACTTTTTTCCAGTGATATCTCATTCAGGATTCTGGTGTACAAAAGATCTGTAAGGATTTGGACTAAAAAGTCTAATCCTTATAGAGCTGAAGTTGCGACAATGAAATATTTAACCTTGCAGTTTTTCTATCTGATTTTACAGGAGAAATAATTAATCGCTGAATTATAGTCAATGTTTTGAAAAAAATGTAAACACTTCTTGGCATTTCCTCATGCATCTTTGCGAATACCACATTTGCTACAGTTTGCCTGTACTTTGACCTCTGTTATAGGTAGAGATAACTGGACTAACAGGAGTACCAGCTCTGGACCAGCTGTAGCAGCATGGGCTGTGTTCATCAGCAGAATATTTACTGCATCTTTTGGCCCTCTGCACTACTTTAATAACCAGGTCTTCATTTGAGTATGCTGGACAAAATTCATACGAGTTTTCTATTCTAGCAGAAAGTCTCCTTTACACTGTATTTTTACAGCATACGGTGACTTTGTGAACTCGCCCAACTACCACCAGCACAAAGCACAAATGAAAATGTCATAGTAACCTAGTTTCAATATTTCATTAATGAATTCTGAAATATGAGCCTTTTTAAATAAATCAATGTGACTTTAATTCACCTTTAGTAAGATAACTAGTCACTTATCAGAGTTGCATCTAAATAACTACAAAAGCAGCACAGTGTATTTTTATAAATTCTTCGCAGATCTACATGTGGTGAGTTTATACATCTTAAAGGAGATCGTTATTACAAGTTTCTGAGTATTCATCTTCTGCAGTGGAGAATCCATCACTTGGGCAGATTTCATGGTGAACTCTCCACTGTAATCATAGCACGATTAAGGTTGGAAAAGAACTCTAAGATCATCCAGTTCAACTGTCATCCCAACACGACCGTGTCTACTAAACCTTGCCCCAAAATGCCACATTTACATGCTTTTTGAACACTTCCAGGGGTGGTGACTCCACCACTTCCCTGGGAAGCCTGTTCCAATGCTTCATAACTCTTTCAGTAAAGAATTTGTTTCTAATATCTAATCTAAACCTCCCCTGGTGCAACATGAGTCCATTTCCTCTGGTCCCATCACTCGTTACTTGGGAGAAGAGACCAACACCCATCTCCTTTCAGGTAGTTGTAGAGGGCAATAAGGTCTCCTCTGAGCCCCCTTTTCTCCAGGCTAAACGATCCCAGTTCCCTCAGTTGCTCCTCACGAGACTTGTGCTCCAGACCCTTCACCAGCTTCGTTGCCCTTCTCTGGACATGCTCTAGCCCCTCCATGTCCTTCTTGCGCTGAGGGGCCCAAAACTGAACACAGCATTTGAAGTGCAGCCCCTGCAGCGGGACCATCACTTCCCTACTCCTGCTGGCCTCACCATTTCAAGCCACAATCCCATTGGTCTTCTAGGCCACCTGGGCACACTGTTGACACATGTTCAGCTGACTGTTAACCAGGTCCTTTTCCACCAGGCAGCCACTCTCCCAAGGCTGTAGCCTTGCATGGGGTTGTTGTGACCAAAGTGCAGAACTCAGCACAGTTGGCGTTGGCCCATAGATCCAATCTGTCCAGGTTCCTCTGCAGAACCTTCCTGCCTTCGAGCAGGTCACTCCCACCCAATTTGGTGTTGTCAGTTATCAGCCGTTTTCTCAAAAAATCAACGTGAATGAAAACTTTTAAAAAATTAAAGTAATTTCAGTAAATCAGCTTAAAACTGCAATAAAAAAAGTGAAAAGTTCCTCTAGGTTGAACAACCATTCTGTTTTACTGGAACAGGTTCCAAAAAAATTGATAGTTATTTTCTGTTGAAAAATACCATCTGTTTCTTGGAAAAGAAACAAAAAGTTATTAAATTTGCTGTGAGTGCAAGCTGCAAGCAACAATAATGAACAATTTAGAGATGAGCACTCAGTAAGTCTGTGAAAAAACTTCGTGCAAGAAGATCTGCTCAAGTGATTGAGCAAGGGAGTCTGCTTCTTTTACTTTATATTTGAACCCTATTTAAACACTTAATTTCTCACAATGAGACCTGAATTTGTAAATCAATGCCTAAGATTCCCTTCGGGCCATGGTAAAGCCATTCTTAGACCACCTTTACATAGCAGACTTGAACCAGGCTGTCCTCCCCTATGAAAGGGTGACTAAACCAACAATGAGTGCATGTAACTTATTCTCATCTGCAGCTCACCAACATTTTATGAGAAACCTGATATAGTACCTGGCCATAAGTCAATTCATACTGTATTGCATGAATGATCCTATTAATATTAAAAGTCTATTCAAACTACTAAAGTCCGTAATGCTGGGAAATTACCTTTTGCTCCTACCACTATTACTAGTATAGAAAAGTACCACCGCATTTTGAACCAAGCCACCATCTGTTATTTCATGCCTCACCAACACGTAATTTAACATACTGTGGTAGAAGATTTGTGGTGAAATGGGCAATAAGGTTTTGTCGTCCTTCTGCTAACCTTTAGAGCTAAGGAGGGAAAAATCTATGTCTGGGGAAATTCACATGATTTATTATAGACAGGTGTATCACCATAAGATGAATCATACCCATTTACTCTTCTTCCACTGATTACAAAAGAGTGTAAGGGGCCCATTCAGATTAGAAATACGCATAAGAAATGCAGCATTTGATCAGATGAATAACACCTAATACGTCTACTTATGAATAGAACATGCATAGACTACCCATATGTAGTAAATATTATGCCATTTACTGCACTATTAGCATTCAGATGCTATCTTGATGACAATGAAATCAGAATAAAATAGACCACAATAAAGAGAATTTATACTAAGTATGCAGTTATGATCATACAATGGCTATGGCAATTCAACTTTTTTTAAGCATATTTTGGGGTCCTGAAAAAATCTAGTTAAGGGAAAAAAACCTGACTTCTTATCTATGTTCTATCCTTGAAAGCTTGAATTGGAATTAAGCTTGAGAAAGCAGATCTTATAATGTTGCAGGTCATTTTGTGAAGTGGTTTTCAGCGTGCCCATAAAAAAGATCAAGTAAACAGCTTTGAAGAGTCTACACTGTACAAAATCAAGTGGTTCAAATGAACTCCTGTATTGTCTAGCATAAAATAATTGTTCTTAATTGACAAAAAAGACTTACTGAAATGCAAATTTAGGAAGTACATTCAAATTTGTATTTGGATATTCTTAACTGCTTGGATAAATTTAGATGCATGAAAGTGTAACAGGAGAAAAAGCACGCAGCAATTCTTTTCACCTGGACACCTAGAAATAGGCAGGCACTTTTAAAGTGGTTAACTAACTAAAAAATATCTTGAGTTTTAGTATCTGAATATTTATATTAGTATTTATCATTAATTGTGGTAATCTCCAAGAGGTTCTGCTGTTGGCCAGGATCTACTCCTATGTCTAGAATAAGAAATACATGACTAATGAAAAAATATTAGGATGCATGGCAGGCAGTAATTCCAGCATTATAGCACATCTGAAAATCAGTTCACATTTTTTGGAGGCCCAATGCTAGACGTAATGAGCTTGTGAAAGTCAGACACTTTTGGTCTTTGCTTTCTACCCATTGCATGATCATAGCAATGAATATGAGGAGAGATATTTTTCTCTCTGTCTAGCCCATAAAAATGTCTTCAGTTAATGGGCTAATGCAGCATATTAGCATTACATATTTTGCACTGAATACTGAAGTGTTTATTTGATTGGTAAAAATCTACCATCACTTTTTCTGCAGTCCTTTGAGAGAAAATATAAGCATATCTTGGCCTCTTCCACACTTTGCAAGATCCAGTATTAGGTTTATTGATTGCTAGATCGGAGAGGCACCCTTATTAACCAGAGGAGGTATTTTCAAGGGCTAGATCACAGTTTAGGATCCCTTGTCCAGACTACAGTGGCTGCAATGGCAGAATCTTCTCTGACTCTGTGTTCCTGGAAGTCAGGTTAAGGAAAAGGCCTGTGCTCCCTTCATCTTTTACTCAGGATCCCTACAGAAAGTGTGTCAGCAGGGGCCAAAATCAGTGCTGCGACTTCTTGTATTCTGCTTCCTCATATCCATTCCCCTTTGCCTGCGTTGTGTAAGCTGAAATGATCTGAACTTGGTCTTCCAAAGTACTGAACTTACTGGGACAATCCTAAACCAGAATCTAAGCATATGCTTATTGTCATACATAAGACTTCAGTGGTGCTGCTTAATGTGCTTCAGAGCCCGCAGTTCTTTGGCGTTCTCTGCTTTGGCAGGTGGTGTTGTTCAAACACTTTCTGTGAAGGGAACCAAGCTGTTTGTAGCATGGGGCAGATGAGATGCAGTATTACAGATTTATGAGATATAAAATAAAAAGAGCCAAAGAAAGACACTTTAAAAATTTAATTTGTGCTAATGTATGCAAGCAGTTGAAAAGTGTAAGCTGGTGAAGTGAAAAGAAATCCTGATGTTAATAAAGACTTTATGAAAAGCAAACTGTGTTCACGTGACTGAAAGGACAAGTGTTGTCAGAATATGAACTAACTGCACTATGAAGGATCAGAAGACTTACTTCAGTGTTCATAAAAATATGGGAAAGTAAATATCAGAAAAGACTGATAATTATTTCAATGACAGTTTGAAACGAGCATTTAGATTTGTGTAGATAGTTACGACAAACCTGTAAGACATTTCAAAGGAGAGTGTTTATTGGCAGTGAGATATGCAGTATACAGAAAAACCTCATTCAGACTTCCCTGTGTATCTTAAGCTTCAAGGGACACCCAGCATGCAACTGCAAAGAATGTTGCACCGCATCGTACACAGCTACCTGTCATCCCGCTTAATGACCAGTTGATAACTGGTTAGATCTGGGGCTGCCTTCTGCTCTCAGAGTGCCCTGGCAGACAGAATCTGCACAACCAGAACTGTTTCTCCGTAGGTTACCAATATGCTCAGAAGTGGGCCAGAACCGCCCCGTGGCTAGAACTGGTCATTATCTCCACCACATGGCAACAGGACCTACAGGAGCATATTACTAGAGCAAACGGCAGTGATGTGACTATCTTTTATCCTTCACCAGAATGCCATTTTTAACTGAACTGTCTCTGCCCTTCTTGAAAGAGTATGAGGAAAGAAATTGGTAAAATATTTTCTTTGGGTGTGTTTTTTTGACTTTACATGAAAGAAGGCAAAGTATAGGGAAAATAAATACTACACTTGTATTTTAATATAAATCATGCTTCTTCGTGTATTTATGATGATATTATGGTTTCAAATGCAAAAATCTTTTCCGCTCACTGTAAAACTACTTGTGAGCCATAAAACTCTTTCTTATGCAAAGCAATGAACTACGCAAAATTTTAAAATAAGTATTTTTGACAATGACTTAGCGACATGAAGGACTTCAGCCACCTTCTGAACATGGAGACTCTTCACTTCATTAAAACACATAGTTTTTAATGTAACGTTTTATACATGCCACACACAGGCAGAATAAAAAGACTAAACATCTGTATCTATGAAACAATCAAAATTGCTTTTCTTCTTTTTTCCCCTAAGCTAAATAATTAAAAAAATATGTGAACAACAGTAATAAACAAATTACTAATGATTCAAAAATACGTAATTCCTTTCTTTGAAATGTCTAAGCCCATACTCCACTTTCATATACAGAAATACTCATAAATGAATTTTCATAACTAGTCTATTTAGTTTGGTATCTGTTTTTTGGACTCAACACAATTCAGTGTCCACAGGTAATTCATTCAGTGGTCTGAAATTAGACAGAGTTGCCTGAATTTGTTGAAAATATTAGCTAGAGTAAATTGCCAGAAGCAAAACAGACAATCTTAGGAAAGGCAGAGCCTCTGCTCAGGAAGGGAACATCCGAAAGCTGCAATTTCTCTGCAACTGGAACAGCACATTTAAGAAGTCTCTCTGAGGTATCACTTACCCCATGATTAAGTTCTTGCAAGATCTTTTTTATTTTTGTTGAATCAGCTTTTTTGGAGAGTAAAATATTATGTCTGAAGATTCTTACCATGAGATCAGAAGTTGAACTCATAATCCATGCAATAATTGCCAGACCCTGTGAACAGTTGTTTATTATATGACTGATATATATTAATGTAAATATTATAGATAACATACGACAATCACTTGCAGGACAAACAGTGGAAGTTACCAAGATGACGACTGTTTTTCTTTTCTGATAAGTCGATCAAACAGTTAGAGAAAAAATATTAAAAATGAAGATTTAAAAGTAAAAAGATGCTAAAATTGTTCCTATTCAGGACTGTGAACTGCATAATGCATAAATAAATACAGCAATAACCATCTGGGGACTTTTCTCCTCCCTCAGAAGTCACCAGGAGCACTATTATAAAAGCTGTGGGAAGAACATGTGCCAAAACTCTGCAGCCAAATGAAAGATTCTGCTTATGATAACTGAGGCTTTATTTATCCCGATTATTTGGTATTTTCTTTGACAACTAAAACTGCTTGAACACGTGAAGTTTCACCCAATGAGTCAGGCTAACTAAAGAAGATACTCCAAGGTGATATCGACTACTCTTCTGCCAGAATCAGCAAAACCAGACTTCTGTTCACTCCTCTGTTGTCACATTTCCCAGTGTTCATTAAACTCCCGCAACTATCAGACTGAGACCCATGGAGCATTAGGTATTTGCACATACCTGCTTCTACTCACTGTGCAAATGGAGGCAAACTGGAGGATCATAATTTCTCAATTCTGGCACAAATTGTGTCTGCAAGTCTCCTTATTCACACAGTAAAAACTATGCATCATACAGAGATAATATCCTTTCAGTTTTCAAATAGAGTTAAACTGTGATCTAGATCAAATAAATACCAAATCAAAGTTAATGTTGGGGAAAAAAGACCTCTTGAAGGAATTTCAGGATCTGCTACATCTTCTCCTCCAATAAGCTTAAAAATTGGTGGCATACCTTTGGACAAATCTGTATTGCAATAAAGCATAAATCCAGCACAAAATGCATCCTGCTTTCTCTAAAACTGACATCTTTATATGAACAATTCCTTTGAACGCCTGCATCTAAGACATCTTCAGCTTCAAAGAGCAAACCACTGACCTGGGGCGGTGCAGAAAATTTGAAGGATTTATTATACAAGCCTGCATAGCAGCCTTAACTAAGTAGATTTGAAAGCTCTTTTTTCTGGAAGCCAGAACAATTAAATCTCATATGATGAAAACCTCTATGTCTGAGAATTACAGGTGTGGAACATACCTTGTATTCTTTGTTATACAGCTGAGAAAAACTTGCCAACTTTATGGTAGTGCTTCTTTTCTATAGTTGTGCATGCTGTTGAGTAAAATCAAAGAAGTAAGGATTTTGTCTGGGAGCAGGAAACAAGTGTAAGATTTTAGAGCTATCCATTTCTCCTAGACAGCTGCTTTTTTAGGTCTTGCCTTGTTTTAGTCTTACACCTGCAAATTATTTCTTTTGTGGTTGAAACATTTCTGTTATGACGTCTTCCAGTACAAATTTATTTTCTTCTAAATGTCTATGGGAAATTTTTCTAACTTTTTAGACAAAGAAATTCTATTGTTATCACTTTTTTTCAGGAAGAAGATAGAAATGTCTTTAAATAAAACCATCTCAAATAAATTTGAGTTTTCAAAAGAATAAATAGAAATACCCAGTTCGTTTCATATGCAGACCAAAAGAAAAAAAGAGCCAGGGGAGAACTGGAAAAGATTAACTGAAAAACTGGAAGTTCTTCACGTGTAACCAAAAAAAAAGGGGGTTGGCCATCTATTTTCATAGGGTCCCCAGTGGCATCTGAAATGTGGATATCTGCTGCAAACATCCCTCTTTAATTATGTCTTCGGCTATTTTTAAGTAGACAAACTTATCTCAGACATTTAGATCCATGCTAAGACCTTTCAATCATAGATCTTTGCTCACATCCCTGCTTCAAGGGCATTGGAATACCTCCCCCATTTTTAATACACTTACAGTCATAATGCTGCTGTGGGGTAGGGAAATCTTCCTGTGTCATTTGGTAGCTGGTTTCTAGCCAAGATTTTAAAGGAGAAACCAGATGCTAATAGAAAAATGTAAAGGAACACAGCATAAGCAAAAGGATACAAAGCTGAATATGCTCTTATTTTCCCATACTCCAAAGTTAGTTATAAGAGAAAAATATCCTTCTGGTTTTCAAGCTGTTGTTAATAGCTAAGATGCACTTTATATATCTGTATTTATACAGCTCCGAAAACATCTCAGCCTAATACATGCAGTTCCTTTTCTTCTATCTTTACAAAAGTATCTGAAGAGGAGAAAAGTAAATCCCATATAAATTGTGTTATCCTCTTAAAACTGTGAGTCGTCCATGGGTCTTTTTTGCTATACTTACCATTTTATTGGATGATAATGATGACGAACTATTTTAATCCACCTATCAGTGTCCCTGTAAATTCATGGAAGACAAATTTACACTTCCCAGAATTAATAGTTTAAGCTCTTTGACATGAAGTGTCTTCTTCATATAGTATGCCCTCATCTATCTTCAGTGCCCCTGGGAGCCTCCTTCAAGCCTGCATAGAACTTGTAGATTGATGCTGGTTTTCATATCTGCATGTCTGAGTTGTGTCAGAAAACGGTGACTTTCCCCTCTGAGAGCAGCGGATAGAGGGTTAGATCAAATTAAAGAGTTCCTAAGCCTAACATTAAGAACAAACAGGATGAACTGTATTGAAAAGACAATGGCAAACCTAGACAGACTTTTATTTTCTACAGAGTTAAAGATGGTTCTGCAGTAATTGAAATCTCTGCTCTTAAACACTCACAGCAGCAGTTTTTCACGCTGTATTCAAGTGCCCCTAATCTCGTCTATCGAACAGCAGAACTTTGTTCCATCTTTCACAGCCCTTTCAACTCATATCTCCACCCTTTCACTCCTGGGAACCCTCCCGATGGTGTATGTTTCCTGAGATCTGTGTCTTCCCTTATCAATTCTTTGTATTTTTAACTCAGAAATTTTGATAGTTTCCATATTTCGTTTCTGTTTATTATCTGGGGAAGTTTATATATGTGTGTGTGTGTGTATCTGTATGTATGTATGCGTAAATCACCCACCGTGCGATGACTTAGACAAACTTGTTCTTAAAAGATTGGAAGTGCATGTTACCTGGGGAGGCAGAATCAACTGATGATTCAGAAATTGCAAGGTTAATTCTAACATGAATGGCTTGGAATTTTTTGTACAATTCATTTAAGATTCTCTCGTAAATATTAGAAGTGTTGTTTGTGCTTAACATTGATACGTATAAATGAAACAAGCTTGCTGCTTCATGTCACATGCAATCTGCATAGTTTTTAACATACGGATAAAACCAGAATGTTTTATTAGAACTTTTCTGTTGAAAACTGGAGAAGGTTTACTACTGTGTTCTGTAACTTCAGTATACAAGAAGTTTAAACAAATTTGTATACCAGAAGTATGTATCCAGATCAGTAGTTTTTAATCAGGAAACTCAAATAAATTAGACTTACTTCAAAAAGTTAATTTGATTTTCACTATTTTAATAAAATACAATGACTTGCAAAAGAAGTTGAACTTTTAAATACTTGGAAATTCAAATAGGTATGTTTGGTATAAAAACACACAGTGCAAGAATCCAAAGTTTGAATAATTCTGTTTGAATAATGATGAATAGTAGCCTGTGAATTTCAGAAGACACAGCTGGTAATTATTTTATACTTTATGGAAGCAATTTTTCATGTACAGACAAGCTTTTGGCAAGGCTCGCTGCTCAATAAAACAAGTTGGACTGCAGATGCAATAGGAAAATCACAAGTTAGACAACCATTTTGCAAAGCATGAACAAAACGGAACAAAAAGAAGGTATGGAATGTCAATAATGATCTCCCAGTGGAATACGATGACAAATAAGAATCTAATACCAGCAAGTAGTTCTTCCTGAGTTGCAAATGAGGTTATAGGTAAGGTACTGAGCCCTCCTGTTTGGTAAAGCACTTAAAGGCTTACTAAAAAATTAATGAAATGCTTGCCCTGAATTTTAATGTGTTCTATGTCAGACTCCTCACTAGTTGTTCACTTAAAAAACATGAATAATTCCACTGATTTCAGCTAGACAACTCTTGTTATGCTCTCATTGCTGTTGCTTAGATAGAGTCTTAGTCTCCTTTGTGTCTATTGACTGCTGAAATCTTAGAAAACGTCTTGCCCCATGAAAGGGCAATAACTATGTTTTAGGATAGATCTGCTATTTAAACTAAATTATTACCATTTAAAGCCTATTATTATTATAAATTACTGTGTTTTTTTTTTTGAATTGTATAAATTGCTTTCATCTGATATTTTCAAATTATATATTTAAATCTGATCAATTTAAATTGAGATAAATGCTCTCTATCATTTAAGCACTGAGGAAGAGAACAAATCAAGTTTTGTCACCCAGGCAATTCAAAGTGGGAGACAGTCAGCAAGCTTAGTCTATTCTGTTGTGCATCTCTCTCCAACCACCTGAACTACTGATCCCCTTTAGAAGCAACTCCTGAACTACTGGACTTCACAGCATGGCATGAGTAGTCAAAAAGATCAGAGGTCATCTTACGAACAGAGGCAGTAGACTTGAGCTGAAGGTGATAATTTTACCCTCTAACTCAATGTGAATCATTCTGTCAACAACCTCACATAATCACTTTTTTACCAGTATTTGAACCGCAGTAGAAGTATGCATTTTCTTCTACAGACAGCTACATGGGGAATGAGAACAATCGTATCTACCGTTAGAATAATAATAACTTTTTTAAGCACACATATATGCTCTGCTATTATTAAGGACAATAATTTATTATCTGTCATAATCCTTGTGGACTAAAAAGTGTAAAGGAAAGCTGTGTTGTCCTCAATGCACTGAGAGAAAAACGCATGTACCTAGCTCAGTCTTCAGGAGCTTGCTCTTCTGGAGCCTTAGGAGCTGTTAGGATCATAATGAAACAAACTGTCAAAATACCTAAATCCTTTATGAGAACCTTTCTTCATAGAGCTTTGATTACATTACATTGGTGTTAGAGAAACACCAAGAGTTCTCAGGCAAGACTGGAAGAGGTGGCTGTCTCGTTACAGATAATAGAGGGAATACGCATATGTCTCTCTGTGTTTGTGCGTGTTCATGCGTGTGAGAAAGCCCAAAAGTGGCACACTGATCTTCCCGAGTGGTGTATAGAGATATATATATATATATATACACACATATATATACAGGTGCGTATACGCATTGAATCAACAGCAGAATTTGGAAGGAGATAGTTAGGCTCCTAAGGCTTCCAAGTCAGAGTTCTCTTGCCACTTCTGTTCTTGTTTATCTTACTTTTTTTTTTATTTAATGCATTTATTACATTGTCATTTAAACACCAAAATAGAAAGAGGGAGCAAATTGCTATGTTCAGTCTGTATTCAGTAGACTCTATCAGGAATAGACAAAATATTGCACGGTATATGATACCAAAATGCCGTAGTTCTTAGACAAAGCAGGATAAAGGAGTACAGTTAGTCTCTATGTTGCTGAGAACTTCAGAGGTTTTTAAATGTTTTACACAGAAGGAAAAGAAGTGTGTAGTTTTGCTGTGAAAGAAGAGACAATAAAAATAACTGACAAGCTAAATCACAATCTGTTGAAAAGTTTAAAATATTTAATGGTTTTGGCCCTATTTCTGTTATTGCCCAGGTGCTCACAATAACTTTGGCATTTGGTACAGAGCAGTTGTCTTGCTGGTCCTACCAGCATTGAGGCTGATAATCAGCTGGAGAGAAAGTCTAAATGTCCAACCACCAGAGAAATCCCTCTATATTGAGGTCTATGCAATAAATTAGTGACTTACAGCCAGATTCAAGGCCAGAACTAACAGTTGGGCACTCTAGTCTAAACTCTCATATATCACAGAGTATGAAAATTTACCCAGATACCCTTGAATGGAGAACCATCGCTTGGATAGACTGATTTTCTCTGTCCAAACAAGGTACCTGAACTTTCAAACATGTAATTCACAACCCAGAACCCAGCAAACCTGTTTCCTCTGTAGCATTGATTTCCCAAAATATGTCAGACACTGGTTTTGTTTGTATTTCTATGAGATGCAAAGATTCTGGTGAACTACTCAACCTTTCTAGCCTGTGCAGAGAATGTCTTGTAGGACTTCTGCTGCAGCGTGCTGTGGGACAACTCACCCTAACTTAATGTTCTGTACTACACACAGGTATACTTGGGATACTTTCCCTGTCCTCCTTTTTTTTAATTAATCCTTTGTGCAATTCAGACACATGCAGTGGCTTCCTTGGAATGACATCTACATGCCTTATATATATCATAGGATAAAACTCAACAGGGAGACAAAGGACAAAATATTAAAGACTGATATGGCAGATATCAAACACTTCCCTACTGTTGTACGTGCACAAGCTTTTCTGCATCAGGAAGCCTATTGCAGAATGATGTAACCATAGCATCTTGAGGAGAAGGAATGACTTCCAGTGATGCCAGAATTACCATATGGGGGACTGGAACTTTACAGAGGTGTATAAAGAGTCTGTCATAACTTCAGAGTTCCACTTCACAGAACCAAGGACCAAGATCAAAATAAAACCTATTTGCCTTCAATCCTCCAAGGATTTTGAGAAAAAAAAAATGCTATCTCAAATGATAATTGGCTTTCAGAGACTAGAATTGCTAGTGGCAGGTCTACTAATTCTACTGATTCCTATTGTGCATGCTGAGAAAAAACCACACCATGACTGCTCGGCAGACCCATTGGTTTCCAAAAACAATAGACCGGTTCAGAAGTATGACACAACAATTCTGTACATATACAACACATGCTGTGTTTGCCAGTCATGATGGATTAATTATATACACAGAGCAAAAAAGTATTAGTAATTATGCGTCACATGCAGTCTACATGCATGTGGTGAATCTGGTACTCAAAAATGTACTGCCCCTTTGCAAAATGCCTTCTACCTATGTATAATAGTAATATGAATGGAGAGAGAAAATGTGAAGCAAGGAAGCTAAATAATATAATGTCACTGTAGGAACAATTAATCTAGCTTGTCACCAGCTCCCCAAAATTATATCCAACAAGTGAAGATCTCTGGCTGACTAAATCGTGTTCGTAGTCTTCATGTGGGTTGCCTTTAGATATCACTTACAGTGGACAAGCACAAGCTGTTCAGTACAGTAAGTAAAGTGCTGGGCAAATTTATGACATTGCAGTTCCTGTGTTTAGGCAAATAAATATCCTCTTCCCTTACAGTCACATTGTTAGGGATGGTGTTATAGTTTGAGTTAATTGGGGTGACGCTGACTCTGGCTTGGCCAGAAAACTGCATGTTTTTCAGACAGTTTCTCTCTAGCAGTGATAACGTGGAACACTGGTATGAAGAGAGGCCAATATTTATACTTATTCCTCTGGTAACCAAGGCCATCCTCAAGCTGGCAAAAAACGGCTGCATCTGCAGAGAGGAGCAGACAAGACAGGTGACCTCAAACTGACCAACAAGAGTATTCCATCCCATATATGTCATACTTGCTATAAAATTGAGAGATCGTGAGGGTCTCACTCTCTTCTGTGATGGTTGATGTCCAGAGAGAATCTCGTTTGTCTGATTGCTCCTGACCCCAGATCCGTGCATCCCTGAATGCAGTTCCTGAGTTCAATGCCCTCCTCGCTGTGGACCCATTCCCCCGTGTCTGCTCTGCAGCAGATGTGGTGACATATGGCCATCAAGGGGTGGGGGTGCGATCTCAGATACTTGTACATATTTTAAGTACTTTCTAATTATTTTAATGATTATTACTATTACTATCATCATTTCATTAAAGCTATAGCTTTAATTCCCAATCCACAAGACTTTTTTGTCTGATTTTCCTCTTCCCTCAACTGGGGGTCAGAAGGAGCCTGAAGAAGAGGAGACTCAGGGGAGACCTTATTGATCTCTACAACTCCTAAAAGGAGGTTGTAGTCAGGCAGGTGTTGGTCTCTTCTCCCAGGTGACCGGTGACAGAACAAGAGGACACAGTCTCAAGCTTCACCACGGGAGGTTTAGGCTTGACATTAGGAATAAGTTCTTTACTGAGAGGGTGATTGGTCACTGGAATGCTCTGCCTGAGGAGGTGGTGGAGTCACTGTCCCTGGAGGTGTTTAAAGGGAGATTGGATGAGGCACTTAGTGACATGGTGTAGTTGACAAGTAGGAGTAGGAGTAGGTGTTGGGTCATAGGTTGGACTCGATGATCTCAAAGGTCTTTTCCAACCTTATGATACTGTGTATGTGTGATACTGTGTGAAGGGTGGAATTTGGGAGCCCAGTTGCGCTATTTTTCTGCCAAAAACTTAGACAGAGAAGAATCAACTTTCTTGATCTAAGGGATCTCCCCTTTCTTGCCATGGTCTCTGAACCTAAATCTACACAACATGGGACAATTCTGAAAATTCATATACTTACAGTAACAATGGATAGCCAGCCTGGAAAAACTGAAGTCAATAGAGACCTCTCCACATGGATACACATGGACAAACACTGTCCTCCTCCTAACAAAATATCTCTAAATGAATGGACTATATGCATTTCTGAAGCATTCTCAAATGAAAAGAACCTGGACATTTGGGATGCTTTAGTCAACATGCCTAACTAGAGACTACTTCCCTCTTCAGTACCAGGTCACAGGGTCAAGAGAAAAAAGAATGGCATATATGTTTACATTCACAGAGGCTCAAATATCTTATTGATTTGTCATGCATCTGGATTGCACATTACCACAGGATTTGTTGTACAGTAATAAGTTTTTCAAACTCCTGGAATTGGAAGTTTGTTAATCTTTCTGGAGGATTAAATACTGGCTTAGTTTCAGAAACTTTTTTGGTAAGGTCTCTTGCAAATAAGGTATTCATTTAAATGTAAATCACACTGAGTGTGAGTTTGGAGATAGAGCATGCCATATAATTGACAGATATAGATGGCTTGTTGTTTTCTAATACAGTAGTAAACTGTTTTGCAGAATTGGAAGTGAGGAACTGGAAATGTAGAGCTGGAAGCTTTTGGGGAAGGCAAACACTGAGCATTTTTTACTTAGTGACTGCATTGGGAAGTAAGGACAAAATGATAGCATTAGATCATTCAGCTGCTGGTGGCAAAGACTGGTTTTTTTAAGGTGGACCTAGTAAATTTCCACACAAACAAGAAAGTCCAAATCTGAAACCTTGAAAACACACAAGTAACCTCAGTAGTAGTGGCAAACTTCTACTCTTTATGTCTACATACCCTGGAGCTATAAAAAGGTCAAATAGAAGAGATACATTTGTACTCACAGTTGCTCAAGCTGACTCTCAAAAAAACACAAACAGCTCCAGGTGGTGGATGTCTAAGCTGGAGTTACATGACTTCTTCGCGTTCATAGGTTCTTTTCTCTTTATAGGATGCTATCAAAACACCTTAGTCTCTAGTCCTGCACAGGGTTCAGAATCTGCCGCCAAAACTGTAACAGATCAGCTGGTTGCCTAAGGACGAACTGAATAGAGAGTCAGGATGAACAGATGTCCTATAGCATTTGCCTCCCAAAAGCCCATTACAGTTACAAATGATGTTCTCACAACATTGCTGTCTTAAACTCATTTTATGAATGGTTTTATTGCCATAGCTATCTTCTTCCCTATAAAATGGTGGCTTCCACAGGAGCTACAAGATAATACAGAAAGCTTCGTTGCTTTCTACAAATGTTTTCCATTGCACATGGTTCAAAATTTGCAATGGTATCAATCTGTAAATTGTTGTATGCAAGAGAAGATGAGTTAAAATTAACTGGGAGTGGGAGAGACTGTGTAAATCTACTGGTTCTTCTCAGGTCCTTTTAGGCCGCCCGGATTTCACTGAGGGGTGGGAAGGCTCATTACTGCCTGGAGTGCTATGTTTATACCAAAGGAATAAAGCTTCCTCCCTCTAAAATCTACCAGCTTGAAGGAGAACAGGTCTAATTTTGTATTCTAATTGCTCCTCGATGAAACAGAGTTTTTACAATGACTCTCAATAGATTTAGCTTGTTTAGTTCTGCGCAAGAACTCACAAATATATGATGTGCAACACGCCTGCAGACCCTTTTTCTCCAAATTCCATTGTTAAAAGTAGCGCAACAGTGATCAGCCTTGTGATGCTTTTTGCACAGTCAGAATGAGAGAGTTGCTTTGTATGTTCCTATTTTTACATCTGTCTCATTTTACTTTGGCTCTCAAGTAGGATATTGGAGCACTACTAGGTAAGAAGCGCAGACTGTTTTGGATGTACACACAGGTTTGTTAGCTAATTGCTTTTATTTCACCTTTTCCTTTCATTTTCTGTGTAAACCAATATCTGAATTCTAAACACATATCACCATTGTATCACAGTATCACAGTATCAGAAGGCTGGAAAAGACCTTTGAGATCATCAAGTCCAGCCTATGACCCAACACCTACTCCTACTCATCATCTAAACCACGGCACTAAGTGCCTCATCCAATCTCCCTTTAAACACCTCCAGGGACGGTGACTCCACCATCTCCCCAGGCAGCGCATTCCAATGGCCAATCACCCTCTCAGTGAAGAATTTTTTCCTAATATAGAGCCTAAACTTCCCTTGACGAAGCTTGAGACTGTGCCCTCTTGTTCTGTCACCACTTGCCTGAGAGAAGAGACCAACTCCTGCCTGACCACAACCTCCCTTTAGGTAGTTGTAGAGATCAATAAGGTCTCCCCTGAGCCTCCTCTTCTCCAGGCTAAACAACCCCGGCTCCCTCAGTCGCTCCTCATAGGGCTTGTGCTCCAGCCCCTTCACCATCCTCGTCGCTCTCCTCTGGACACACTCCAGCATCTCAACATCTTTCTGAAACTGAGGGGCCCAGAACTGGACACAGTACTCAAGATGTGGCCTGACCAGTGCCGAGAGATGCCTTGTAGGAGATGCCTTTTTAAGCCATTGGGGATATAAAAGGTAAAGGGAGGAGCAGTGGTATTTTTCCATTCTAAAAGTCTTCCCTCAAGTGTTTCATCTTCCTGATCTGGAGCTCAAACACCTGTCAAGGCAGCAAGACCTGGAATCAGTTCCTCCTACAGCCCATGGAAACACAAGATATCTGCTAAGAGGGTGCTCTAACTGCCAGGCTGTGCTGTTTGGTTTAAAGATTCTACATCCTTCTTATGGGACTTCTGTCACTACACACAAAAATAAATCATCATTCATTGGGCCAGAGTGGTCAGGCCTCTGTACAAATATAGTGCACTATTTCTTCTACCATGTGCCCTTAAAAAAACATGGCTGCAATCACATTTTGCAGGGGGTTTTGTCCTAGTGACATGTGTGCAGTTTTCTGCGGACAAGACCAACAGAGAACCCAAGTGAGGATGAGTCTGGATTTAATTCATAGTTTGATTAAAAATTTCTGGATTATGATTAGCTATGGGTTTGAACAAAGCATTGGGCAGTTCTGGATATGCACAGAGTGAAGGATTAGTAGGTTTCCATGATGTGAAAATAGGTAGTAGCTTAAAAAGCAATGTGGATTTTTTTATGTTTCCCCAGTTTTGGACTTTGTCACATATAGTTCACCCAAATCTCACTTCAGGAACTGGGAGACAGAATTTGAACTGCCTTATTTAGAAACTAGGTTGAGTTTAGGTGCCTAAATCCAGGACAGGACTTCAGCAAGTCTCATGTCTCGTAGCAGCAGAAGTTAATGGGACAAGGCTCAAGGTTACAGATTAGATGGTTGCATGATGTAATCATAGCTGAGAGCAAGTCAGGGAACTGCAAGAAGGCAGCAAGTGTGACTCACGGCAGTGAGACACTAGGCAGGCTGAAAGGTGTAAGTGGAAAGTCGTTTTGGATAAACAGCTTTGCCACTGAATTTTGTTCTTTCCCTTCACTAAATCAGTATAAACACTCCTTTCATGATTTTTCCAACCCTTTTTTCTATGGTTTTATTTCATAGTTTTTCTGCATCATATTTCATCTTTCATGTCCCTTTTTGCTTTTCTCTAATTTACATTCATTTGTGTAGCAATAGAACAACTGCCTTTTACAGTGCTGGCACGTGCTTTTTTCTTTCTTAGAAAGCTCTATAATGGCTTTTTTAATTGTCATTTTAAAGCCTGCAAGCTTTTGAAAAAAAAAATAGGATTCATCAGTAAAATATCTTAACGGCTCTGGAATACTGACAGGCGATTTCAATGACTAAGTTATAGTTTAGTTCCACAAAATTTGCAAACTTCTAAAGCTCTGAATGCAATTACAAGATTTCATGCTTTGGAGGAGGAAAGAAAACACTGATACCACTTCTTGGGCAATTTAAAGTAATTCATTGCTGTAAAGTGCAAAAGCAACACATGGTTTTACAACAACCAAACAACAATTTGGTCTTGCTAGCATCATTAAAACAGCATCATCAAGTTAGACTGTAAACATAAAGAGTCCAACAACAAAAATAAAGCCTGGTACCAGATGACTACCATGGAGTACAATTTACATCACCGGTATCAGCCCATGACCCAGAACATTTATGCTGGCCCACTTGTGTGTATCATGTGAGCAAAGTGCTCCACCTGCTGGGTACCACGGCAGGCGAGCCAGGCAACTTGCACTACGTGTTCAGACACCCCTCAGGGCTCTAGCTCTCTTTATTGGCTGTTATTTACAAGCACAAGAATTCTAAATACTATAAGTCACTAGTGTTCAGACAAAAAAACAAAGCCAAAAAAAAAATGATGACAGGGTCGCTTCTTGTCTTGTGTAGAGAGTTTCTGCAATGCTTTGCAGTTAGCAAACACGGCACTTGGGAGCATGACGTCTCTGTATGCCTGAAATGGTTTTGCATGAACATTTTAAACATGATGTTAATGTGCGGTGCTTTGAACGTGCTTATATGCAGTAAACTATTTTCCCACTAGATGTCAGTGTGCCATCCAGCACACCAGGTGTGCAAAAACCCAAAATTCAACTAGTCCTTCAGCTCAGTGGAAGTTCAGGAGGCTGGGGTGTAAAAAATGTTTTCTTTATTTTCTTTTTTATAATTCTCTGCATTTAGACCTAATGCATTAATATTATTTCTACATTAGTAATTTTTGGATTAGTAGCTTTTCCTGTTATCACAGCAGGTCACCTCAACGTGAATGCAAAGATAGAGGATCTAGCCAAGTTTTGGACTGTGTTTTGGCAGGAACGTGTTGTCAAAGGGCAGTGACAGGTACTCCCCTTAGAGAAGCTGTCTGTGGTATCACATGTTCTGCTTATGTTTGATACACAATAAATCGGATACAGGGAGAAGGTGCTGCAGAACAGCCTGGCTGGAAATCTAGGACTCTCACTTTTCTCCTATACCACAGATTGCACTTCATGCCCTCTTTCGCTCGCCCAGACATTATCAGCTTCTAACAGGCTTGAACTCCTCCCTCCTGTGTCTGTACGTCCCAAGAGCCTGCAAGCTGTCGCTTCCAAATGGCTTAGCAGGATAACCAGCAGGCTTCTTCACCCCCACCAGAGAGTTCATGTGGGTACCCAGATGGTCTGTCTTCCTAGTTAGACTTTGGAAAAGGGTGGGGATTTTAGGAATGGTTAGCAACACAGGAAAGATTTGTGCATTATTTGTCCATCCTAAAAGTGATTCCCTCTCCATACTATTTTTAAAGATCCAGCAGTAAGATCCAAGTAGCTGTATTGGCTCTTGATACTCACAAAAACATTATTCTGACATCAAATGTCCCCAGAATGCACCACAGTACAGTGAATTCACTGCAATGAAACAACTAGTTGAAAATTACTCCGAGCTTTTCTTGGAGAGCAGCAGTACAAACCTGAAGGAAACATGGGCTTAGCAGAAACCCAGGCTCATTTTTAACTCAGAGTTTAACTGAAGGACTCCTGGATCACTGTGATCCACTCAGTGGATCTGAAACAGCCCAGGACTACAGACATAATAAGTTCTCTGATTTCTGAATTTCTGAGTCAGATAGACAAGACTGAAAATCTAGCTCTCATCTCACACGTCCTATTAATCACACATTTTATATTTCCCTTGTATAAAGCACATCGTTCTCCTTAGGGTCCTTTTCTAGTGTTAGTGTGACCTGGCAGTTGTGTCTCCATAAAGTTTTGGCTTGAATCAAATTCCTACTTGAAGGAAAATACAAAAAACTATAAAAGTGATAAGAGAAAATGAAAATAAATACTATATGTGCTATCAGGCTGCAAAGTGTCCATATACTGTTGTGGATGTCCTGCAGGGAAAACAGATTGTTGTAAAGCCATAAATTTTTCATGAAACAAAGGTTTGTAGGAAAAATAGGAAGCCCACTGATTCAGCTGGGGAAAAACAAATAATAAAAAAACCAAACAAAGAAACAAAAAATAGTACAAGGCAGAGAATCAATTGGATATGTAAGCTTTCCTTCAGATCTCAACATTTTTTCTCTGTTTCAGTAGAATTTTGTCATATCCAGTAAGCATCCTCAGGGAGAGCCCAGGGTAAACATCTGACAACCACTATCCCAGTGCTGCACTTCACTGTAGTCAACTGGGTTTGATCACAACACTATTACAGTCAAATGGTCACACAACACCTGAACAGAACTACTTCTCACCTTGTGCAGTAGTGCTACAGCTGCCTCCTTCACTTGGACAGTACAGGTTGCTGTCCTTTCTGGATCTATAAGTTCAGGACAAAGTCTTCAGATGGCCAAAATCCACCACATTCTTCAGAGAGGGGGGAATTCTGGACACACTGCACTGGCAACAATAGCTCCACACTGGAGTAAGGGTGTCCCACCATGTCTCAGTGTGACAGGGTTGGAAAATGAGGCCTTCTCCTATCTCCTACAGATCAGCTAGAAGCTCCTGCAGTCTCTCGGCTTCTGTACCTAAATTGCTCAGAACTCACATATTTGCCATCCACAATCAACATGGCAGCCCCAGGGCTTCCCAGCATCCTGGATTCATCACCCACTGAACAAGGTCTTATGGGAAGTAATTCTCTCCCAGAAAAGGCAACATTGTGCCTTATGAAGAGGTGCCAGCACATGGTAATTAGGCCACCATTTAGGACTTGATGTTTTTTCTTTCCTTTTGCTTGGATGACTCAGGCTGAGTACTGAGACAGCACACTTCCTAATACATCCATAAAAATAAAGCAAGCTAAGGCCAAATTTCAACACAGGGAGAGAGGATTATTTACATAGGCTTGAATGAAGAGAAAATAAGTTTGGATTCTGAAAAGCTGTATTTTTAATATAGATTCACCATATATTGAAGAAATTTGAATGTTCTGTAACCAGTGTGGCTGAGGATGTGTGTGCTGTAACTGAAACAGACAGCACAAAAGTGGATGGAAGTTATTGATATGAGTTGTCTACTTTGGCTGTTTGGGAGGGGTGAAATGGAGAGGGAATACACATGTGATACAAAAAAACTGCTTGGCAACAGTTGGAAAAAGTTTCTAAAAAACAGTGAGAGTGATTCAATCTAAGGTTAAAGCATCTGGGGTTATGTGCGATGCAAGTGTCTGAACTCACATTGAAATCTGCAAATTAATGATCAACAGCATTTAACAGTAATCAGGGTGCAATTCAGTTGATCAGCTACTAAGAATCTTATCTTGAGATTAGATCACATCCAATGAGTTTAGGGGGTGGGAGGGATGGAATGGGGTTTGTTGACAGTGATAAAAAGGTACTCTTAATTTACATTACACCTCCAGGAACCAGGACCTCACAGCAGCACAAATGCAATAATGATCACCATCCCTGAGAAAATACAAAGCATACTCTTTGCCTCTCCTTCAGTGACAAAAGTCCTGTGACAGGAACAGAAGAAGATACACAATCTTTTCTACGGGGGTCTGAAGAGCTGACATGGACAAAGTCAATGTCGCATGGACATATGTGCCATGGAACAGAGGGTCCCGAGCAATGCTCCTAAGCTTAGAGGACTTGCACAACCTTGAAAGCCAGTCCCTATCTGAAGTAACATAAGGCATAGGACCTGCTTCAAATCCCATAGAAATCAATGAGAATCTTTTCACTTTCATGGGTTTGACATACCATTACTGTCATTGTCCTGTTTCTTCACACCACATCCTGCCTTGCTCATGCCTCCCAGGAAAAACAGGGCTGAGTGAATTTGCAGGCTTAAACCTTGTGCAAAGAACTCAGATATTTCATATGTAGCTGGCAGTCATAGCTCCCAACTTCAACAGCCATCCAGAGAAAAGTTGAAGCTCACTGTCATGATGAAGAAGTGGACCTGATTGAGAAATGATAGTGAACAGCTGCCAAAGGGGAGGGAACTGAGTGTTTAAAGTTTTCACCGATGGCTCCTGCATTGCCTCACAGTGCTACTAGCAAATAAAAATATGTCAGAACCTACTGATCGTGCCCAGTTTGCATTTCATAAATTAAAACATATCAGCTGTTTCTTAACATTTTATTTTCAGTCTTCTTTTGGTCATAATTTGGCCTAAGGACTGCATCTGTGATGAATTCCTTGTAACAAGACATTGCCATTTGGACTACAGTTGTCATCAAAATATTCTAGTGTGCTCACACAGACTGGGAGAAATATATTTTGAAAAATATTCTATCACTCAAAAATTAGTTTAAAAAAAATCACTATTGCTTGTTGAGCTAAAAACTAGTCTATATTGAAATACAGTTTCTGCATTACTCTGATTTAAAATGTCTATGTGTCTGCGTATATGTGTATAAACATAGCAACACAAAGCAGTAATATATACAGACAAGAAATACACCTATGTAAAGTAGTTTTCCAGAATGCAATCACTCTCTAATACCCTTTTTTTTGATATTACATAGCAGCATGAAGACAACTCGAAGTGTTTGTTTTGAAGCATTTATTTCTCAAATCTGATTCTGATTCAAATTTTGAGATTAAGCGCTGGTATTATCAGGCTGCTGTGTGCTTGGTGCTACAAAAGTTGATAAGATAGGTGCAAGGTTCTGGAGAACAGAGATTCTCAAATACACATTAAAAGATCCCATCTCCCCTCTGAACCCACCTGTTCCTTTCACAGCCGTGCATTGGGCCAGGCACATGCCAGTCTGCCCTGGCTGCTGTGGATGGTAACCCACCAAAGCCAGAGCCTGGGCAAGAGCTCCACTTTCAGGAGCTGCAGCTGAGGTCTACTTTGGACAAGGAGCTGCAGGAGGGACAGGGAGGCTGCATGGAATGGAAGTGGACAACCTAGAATCTCACTACAGTCTCTAATGGATTTCACGAGTGTTGCCCATGTGGAAAAATGAGTAACTGAGGTTGTCAGGAGATCAAAGGAGAGCAATAAAACCAAAAAAAGGCTGGTTGTGACATTATTTTCTAACAGACCACAGGCCGAAGCCACCCATTGTGGTATTGCTGTTGGCTGTGATCATACTGAAACAATCTTGGGAGCCGTGGCCATTGTGAAATGCTGGGGTGAGGCCACTGCCTTGTCTGTGTGCAGTGAGACGAGCACGCTGTTTTTCAGCTCTCTTACGATTGCCCCCTTAACCTATGTTTTTCCTGAATATTTATGCCACAAGAAACTTAAAGCATTTCTGAAGAGTGCTTCGTGTGGTGGTGGCATCTGGTTTGGGTGCAGGTGTCCGGGCACTGGCGGTGTGGCTGAAGGGTGGCTTCACAGAAGAGAGGCTGGGGCTGTCCCATGCTGGACACAGCTGGCTTCAGACAACTCCAGTTGACCCACTGCAGGGCGTAGCACAGCCCAGCACTCAAGGTGGTGCTGCCGCTGGGAAAGTGTATTTTAAAAGGAAAAAAAAAAAAAAAAGAAAAATGAGAGAAAAAAGAAAAGTGAGAAACAGAGGGAACACCAAGGACAGAGGAGAAAGAGGAGGAAAGCAGGAGGAAAAGTGTTTTGTCTAACTGTTTGTTTCCTTTTTGGTTTTTGTCCCCCAATATCCAAATCAGTAATTAAATATTTATGGAGATTGCAGTAAATTAATTTTACCCAAGTCGGTTTTGCCCATGGCAGCAATTGGTAACCGACCTCCTAGTCTGGTTCTCACCTTTGAACTTCTTTTTCCTATTCCACAGCCCCAACCCCCTTGGAGGAAGGGGGGAGGGGCAAAAGGGAGGGTTGTCTCTCCATGTCAAGGGCTCTTCAAGTCCCCATCCACTCCACTAGCCCTTCCACAGCATTTTTCCTACTTGCCTATGCTGGTGTCACATGCTGATGTGCACAGTTGTCCATAGGTAATAGTCTCCACTTGTCCAAAGAATGTCACACTGCTTACCAGTGAATCAGTAAAAGTGACCTCTACTGCAAATGAGAGCTGAGAGTTAAATTATTTTCCTGTCTAAATGAGAAAAAAATTAATGCATGGCAAGAAGATGTTACCAATCTCAGGCATACTTGCCTGGGATGTCGAAAGCCTAGCTACAAATTTGTCCTTATTTCTGTCTTTGACTCCTCAGCTAAGTTGTATCAGCACTTTTCTAGGTTTTACACTGAAGGTTCAAACTTCCTCGCCCCTTTCCTCTCTTCATTGATCCATTTTGCTGCCTGCAAGCAGTCACTGCTTCCCATATTTAACCCATTGATTTTCCTCAGTTTCTCAACTGCCCAGAAAATGTTTAACATTTTATTACAAATTGATTTTATTACAGCCCCCAGAGGAGGAGTTAGGTAGGTACACCTTCAGAGCAGTCATTTAGGTGTGCCAGGCTCAGTCAGGTGGAACTCAGGCAGTCGAGGCATCCTGATGTTGTTCCCTTAGGTATCTATCCTAGCACTGAAACCGCTTCCTAGCAAACACCATCACAACTTCAGTATGTTTGTACAAAGTTTGAGTTTAAAAAGGAAAAAAAATCCTGACCAAGTGCCTCTGCTGTGCACATTCACCTTCCTAGCCTTTAATAACTCTTGGCAGTCTGAGATTTGATCCAGAAGGTCCAACAGCAGACAGAACTGCTTAGCTGGAGCCATACTCAACTTCAGCTTCCATTTTTTGGTCAAGGTCTCATTTATCCTCATGATCTCTGAAGTTACTGATTCTTTGAACCTGACCGATATTCCACATATGCGGTGTTTTATGTATAATCAACTTCTTTATTACATAACAACCAGTAACATCTGAAAGCATTAAATATATTCTAACATTTTAATGATAGGAAGGAAAGATTCATGGGCAGAGTAAATATCTTTTATCGGCTCTATGGTGTAGCTGGAAAAATACAGATTTGCTTTTAGGTACACAAACCTTTTTCTGGATTTGAAACAGAAGCTGCAAAATTGTGGCTTGATGTCTGCTGTTTCTTTTAGTCTCGAAGCATGCTGTGGATGCTTGAACTCTTGTCTGATTTCCCAGCCGTGTGAGTAGACAAAGACAAATTAAGGTATTAAGTCCCTGTGAACCTTACTTTGGTTATATCCTTAGATCATCATGACTACATTAAGAACTATTTTAGACTACTGTAAAATTCATTGTAAAGTGAAATATCTGTATACTTGATGATCT
Organism: Neomorphus geoffroyi; assembly: GCA_033558235.1. NCBI lineage: Eukaryota > Metazoa > Chordata > Aves > Cuculiformes > Neomorphidae > Neomorphus > Neomorphus geoffroyi. Next base: position 23,262,635 of record JAUMJM010000053.1, on the reverse strand, counting down.
TGCCTTCTAATTGCTAAATTAGATTGCCTTATATCTTTTTTTTTCAAGTGATACCTTACCTTAAAATCTTTCTAACAAGTCTTTCTAACAAGATTCTTAATATTTGATTTATTCCCTAAGTTGTATTTCTTTTTTAAAACTCAGAAAAAAAGTGTTTACTTGCTTTTAGGCCTCCTCTGTGAAATTCTCTCCTTAAAGAGAAGGAAAATGCACCATCTGTGGTGTACTTTGTAGTTGCCTATTTGAGGCAGCCTGTTCAGTAGGAAGTAAATCTTTCCACATTTTAGAGAGCTTGTGAGGGAAGGAATTTATCCACATTTAGCAGACACTGGGGTAAGTACATTCTTCTGGAAGCCACAGATTTGGAGGGCAATAAATCCTTCCATTGCTATTAGACAGGAGGCAATAAATCCTTTGATCTCTATCACACTCAATGATTTTACTCCACTCAGAATGTACATTTCATTGAGGTACTGTATTCGTTTTCCTATTTCCCTGAGATTAATTTATCCTTCTTTTCAAGGTTACTACCCTTTTTTTAATTAATTGGTTGTACTTCTCAATTTTTCACTGTAAGTGCATGGCACGGCACTCAGTCACAATACCTGTTATGTAAGAAAACACTTTTTTTTTTTGTTTTTTACTTTCCTCTCCTCATCTGGATAAGAGATTCTGAAGTTTAACCAAAGCATTCCCTCCCTTAAGAGTACCGAAATATTTTGTCTTTTAAACGGGTAGGTGTGCTTAAGCTTCTTGAAAGATTTTCTTGAACAGCTGCTTTATACTTTTTGTCAGTTTCAGATCAGACTTTTTTCCTTACCTCTAGCCAAAAGCCTCAGCAAGCTCTGTGTTGGCCTGAGAAACACCAGAAATCTATCAATCCATGTTGAAAATTTAGGGGAAGGGGGGTATTTCTGTATTAATTCTGCATTATTTTTTCTTCTACACGAGCAATGGTAGGATTTTTATTCGCGGTTTGGATCCTGAAGCCAGAGAATAAATCTAATTGACAATTTCTAGCAGTATAACATCTCCCAAATGTTCAGAAGTCATCTCATTTTTCCTGTTTCCCCCACTATCTGTTTTAAAAAAAAAATAAATAAATCTGAAAGCGTTTTCCAAAATCCATTCAAAACTAAAGTAACTCACTCACAAATATTCTTTAAGACTCCATCCATTGAGGGGTCAGATGGGGAAGATTAATTTAGACTAAAACTTGCATCTTCTAGAATAAGAGCCCATAAAGTATCTGGAGTTTTTAGCCTATCCGAGTTTAGTTCTGTCAAACAGTGACACCCAGTGGCCAACAAAGCTGACCGGGCAGACAGTCTTAGAACACAAGCCCCGGTACCTGTTTGTGCCCCTGACAGGAGGCAGAAAGGAGGTTTCTGGCAGGCAAGTACCTGATTAGTAATGGGGGGGACTGTGTAGCAAATGAAGCAAGATCATGTTCAGATATATCAAACCTAAATACACCAAAAGATCTGTCCTCTTTTTTTTTCTTCTGGTGTTTAATAGCATCGTATTAGACTGGAGATGTTTATCTGTTCCCCTAAGGACAGGAAAAAAATTATATTCTGTTTATAAATATGTCAAGTATTCCCTTCTGTCACTGCCTTCTTTTACAGCTGTTAGGCTGGGGACAGTTAAAAAAAAACTGCACTACAGGGTGAAACAGAATGTTGTCAGACTTTATAAACCATCTGGAACAGCAAGCTGTTTTTCATGCCCTGAAATCCCCAAGTCCTGCTTTTTTACAGTACATGTAAAGTTGATATATTCCTATAAAAAACATAAGACTTAAGCTATGAAAGCGTAATAAGAAGTTCCAGACTTTTCATTAAGTCTCTGATCTTAACTACCGAGGTGGAAGGCATGTTTAATAAATGAAATATGGGACAACATGGCTTGCAGCAACCTCAGCGATACTGTAGCACAGCCAGTTTCCAGCTCCCATCGGCCCTGCCCTGCCCAGCAGCACCCTGACACACAGCACTAGCAAGCAACACTTTACAAATGAAACTGAAGGTCCAGATTACCATCTTCTCCACAAAAAAATCAGAGAATCAGAGAGATGCATTTCATAAGCTTTGCTAGAGGAGTTTCTGTAAACAGTTTGGTGTAGATAGGACTCTTTCATGACTTAATGAAGGATGTTTCAGCATAGGAGTTCGGCTGTCTCTGGCAAAAATGCCTTCCAAGTACTGCCAAGAAAGGAGACTAGTGAGAGGTGAAATTCAGACTGATACGGTTTTGTATGAACACTGCTCACACAGCCAGCAGATTGCTCACTAAAGGATAGAAAGAGACTGGTCCCCTGCTTCATTCATTCTTCTACCCATAAAAGAATTTAAAGATAAAAAAATTAAAAGGTTGGGAAGACCCCGTTTCCCAGTGTGATCAACGAGGAGAGCTTATTTTCTGTTAACTCTTCTTTACCCTATTAACTCTGCCCTTTTCTCCCTTTATATCCCTAAATGTTAAATTGCAAAAGTACTTCACTATTGTGAAAAATCATTTTCTTTGATTGATGCTTTTCTAGTTATCTAAAGGAAAGTTACAGCATGGAATTAAAGATGAGAGAGTAGCTGAAAAAATACACATCAAAGAGGAATTTTCTGATTTTCCTCATGGTCAAGATTCTGAAACATCCTGCTATATTCAAACAAAACACAAATACACTGTTATGATAAATCCACAGTAAGTCACTCACGTAGCCATAAACACTTCATAATGAAGTCAGGCAACACCACATTCCTCTAACAAAGTAAATATGCTCACAGTCTCTGAATGTGCTTTACTGATTTAAAGAAATCTCATGCAGTGTATAATCTATATTAAGAATGTTTTCATGAAACTTCGGGAAAGGAGGTCTATTAGACATTAAGATTATTTGTAAGTGCTTCATTTAAATCTTTCTGATCTACATACATTAAAATCAAGTTACAGCAGTAACAAGTGCCAGATACTCAAAACTGAGGCTGTTATTCCACACTTGATCTTAGTCCCTAAGGAAATCATTTACTTATGACATCAGCAGGGAAAATGGGGTGAAATAGAAAATTACTTCCGGATAAAAAGCAAGAGCAGATCTGGTTGTACCAGTGCTCTGAGGTCCAGATTTCCATCCAAAGTAAAACATTGACAAATAAGAGGCCAATTATGTCTGTGACTGAAAGAAGAGTAATGCTGATTTATATTAGTTTTACTGTACAAAATTACTGTAGTTTCACTTTTATGATACTGACACTTCTGTGTGGAAATGCATTGTTCTCAAAGAAAACTAAAATATTTATCTGTCGTATCCATACTTCATTCACATTTTCTTTCGTTCTTTGCCTCTTGGATTGTTATTTCATCAGTCTCCTTTCCTTCTTTGTTACTCCCCTTTCCTCCTGCTACCAGGTTCCAAATCTGCCTGTCCCCTTAATCTCTATGTTGTGAGCCTCTCTTCCATCAATTTCTACTCTCCTTCTATTCTTCCTTCAGACTTCCCGCTTGTATAACTTGTTAAATCTCTCTTTCCAGCAATAGCTAATGCTTCATTTTTTCCTAAATCCTACTGGACTACTCATTGTTTAGTAATTTTGAATGCCCATTGTAGCCCCAGAATTTCTGAATTGTAGTTAGCAGCTTTTTAAATGGCCTTAGTATCACTTTTTCTGTTCACTTCTTTCCCTGCAGCTGAAGAAGTAGAGGTGCTTGCACACAGATTCAGCATCTTTTCAGTCAAGTCTGGAGGAAGAAAACATAAAAAGATGGAAGCATGTACAGCTAGTGGAAATTTTTGGAGCCTTCGTGTATGAGTATGCTTGCAAGCATAGCTGTTACAACCAGGTTCGTTTTTATTTTTCTGCATTAAGCTTCTGCTCTTTGTCTTCATTTCTACTGTCATTTGGTGTCAACTAGTTGGTTGAAATATTTTGTGTAATTGAACTAAGCAACTATGTTGATAATAAGACAAAGCCCTAAAGGTCCCAAATTCTGTATCCTCAAAATACTTGCAAATTTTCCTTGTTGCCGAATGCTGCCCCTGGCAGAGAAAATTCATTTTGTGCTCCATTAGGCTCTGCTGTCTTCAGTTTTCTCTATCATGCGTGCCCCTTTCTTTCCCTTAGCTGCCGTCTACAGGAGCTTCTGCAGCACTTAGCATCAAAAGTGCAGTTCTTCAGAAAAACCTGTCAATGCAAGAATTTAAATCTGCAAAAATTACACAGTAATACCAGCTTGGGGCAATGTACCCTGTACACAAAGAGACTTTTTATCTTTGGATGTTGGTCCTTGTGACCAATTACCAAACCCATCTTCCTGACTTATTTTTATCATGACTTGATAACATAGTGGCTGTGACAAAGACCTGTAACATTTCCAGCATTAATTCTGCTGATGCACAATTTTACTTTAACATGCAACTCCAGAATTCCTAAACGATGTCAAGAAAATGATACATATTTTGCTGCAATTTCAGAAGAATATGCCTCACTCTGATTTTTTTTAAAAAAAAACCAAATGTTAAATAATATAAAATATTTTAAACTGTAGTTAGAAATTTCATGTGCACATGTTATTGTCTTTATACACTAAAGAATTTAAATGGTATCATTATGCAACCAAGTGCTCTACTGAGCTAACACTGTCTATTGCTTACTATTCACGACGTTGCAGCACTCTAACTTTTGTCCTGATTTTAAACATGAAGTGATTGAATGACTGACAGTCCATGGGGGAAAGAGCGTTTCTAATGTGAGTATGACAGTATTTAGTGATCTTGCCTAAATTCCAAATGACGAGACAAGGGAAGGCCAGCTAAACCTTTTAGCTTGGACAAGGTAATTTATAGATATATATAAGATGCTACACAGTGTAGAAAAGCAATAAAGGAGGTAGCTAGTGAATGTTTAGTTACTGTTTATCATAATGAAAAAATTGCTTAATGGTTTTTCTTTGATTGCACTGGAATTAGGAGGCACTAAATTAAATTACCAAATAACATATTTTTTTAAATAAGAACTCTTCCTATCTGCAGCTTGGCCATAGATCTCCTTAGCAAATGAAGACAATTTGTATGCTACAAATATAAACAGATATTAAAAACAAAGAGACTAATGTGTAGAAGTAGGGTCTACCTGGAGAAGTGTGGGTGTAACATTTCTTTCAAAAACCTGGTAGCTTTGAGCAAGCATAAAGTGAAGGATCTCTTTCCTTGTTTCCAAGTTTACTTTGTTCTTAGGCTTTTCTTTCCTTAGGAACTGCTCTAGGCTGGAGACAGGATAATAGGTCTTGGTACTTGCTAGATGCACTCTGGCCTTTCCACTTCCAGCCATTACTATGACTTCAGTACAGCTTTTCTTGTGTTGATCTTTTATCAGCATAGGTTTTGTTTGTGTCATTAAGCGTTTTTAAACTGTTTCTTTTTAAAAACATGGTACTTCAAATATGTTTCAAATCTCAAAAATGGAAGAGAAAACACTATTCAAGACAGTTGAACAAGGAAAACATGCAGTCACCAAAGAGTTCCTCAAACTGGGACAAATTATGCCTGGACAAGATGTCATTCTTGTCCTTTGTACAACTTAAACTAGAGGGATGTTACACCAGAAGAGTGAAAAATATTGCTTCTGTAGACCATTACTCTCCTCAGTCTTAGTAACAAAGGCCTCCAGAATCTACCAACTCCTTGTCTCTAACAAAAATGATGGAGCTTTTTGTAGTTTGCTTCAGTGCTCAAATTTTGCTATATCCTGAAATTAAATTTGCCTGGTTTCAACTTCCAGTCTGATCCATTGTACTGATCCATTTCTCTTCTGGATTGAAAAGCTCTTTACTAACATCTCCATTAGTCCTTATTCCTGAGGACAAACACTTCTCGGTCTTCATACCAATCAACCAAAGAGATTGACTTGCTCAGTCATAATCTGGGAAATAATCCTCAGGCCTTTTTCTCTCTTTTTTTTATGTTCTATGTAAATGATTGTAATTTTTTCTTGTGTGACATCCAGTACTGAGGTAAACTGAACACCCCAATTCTCATTGCCACTGCCCTGCTTTTGCAGCTGCAGATGCACAGAATAGCTTCTGCCTGCTTGATCCCCAGGGTCTTCTAAATACTTTTTGGTATCAGAGAAGTCTTCAAGAGCGGATTCTGTGAGAAGACATCAGGAACTGCTCCCGTGTTGGACAGAGCCAGTTTCGAATGGCTCCAAGACAGTCCCAATGCTGGCCGAAGCTAAGCCCATCAGTGATATTGGTAGCACTTCCATAATAACATTTAAGAAAGGGTAAAAAATGCTGTGCAACACAAGTCAGAGAAGAGTGATAAAAAGTGACAGAAACAACTATGCAGGCAAGGTCCATAAAGAAGGAGGGGGATGAGGTGCTCCAGGCACCAGAGCAGAGATGCTGCCAGAGCAGCCCATGGAGGACAGTAGAGCAGATATGCGCCCTGCAGCTCACAGAGGACTCTGTGCCAGAGCAGGTGGATAAAACCTGAAGGAAACTGTGGACCGTGGAGGGAAGTCCATGAAGGAGCAGGTTTTCTGGCAGGAAATGCAGCCCATGGGAATGATCCACGTTACAGTAGTTAGTACTGGAGTACTGTGTCCAGCTCTGGGCCCCTCAGTTTAAGAAAGATGTTGAGATGCTGGAGTGTGTCCAGAGGAGAGTGACGAGGATGGTGAAGGGGCTGGAGCACAAACCCTATGAGGAGCGACTGAGGGAGCTGGGGTTGTTTAGCCTGGAGAAGAGGAGGCTCAGGGGAGACCTTATTGCTCTCTACAACTACCTAAAAGGAGGTTGTAGTGAGGCAAGGGTTGGTCCCTTCTCTCAGGTGACTGGTGACAGAACAAGAAGACACGGTCTCAAGTTTTGCCAGGGGAGGTTTAGGCTTGACATTAGGAAAAAATTGTTTACTGAAAGGGTGATTGGTCACTGGAATGCACTGCCTGGGGAGGTGGTGGAGTCACCATCCCTAGAGGTGTAGTTGACAAGTAGGAGTAGGTGTAGGTGGTGGGTCATAGGCTGGACTTGATGATCTCAAAGGTCTTTTCCAACCTTATGATACTGTACTGTGAAGGACTATGCCCTGTGGGATTTACCCTACAGTGGAACAAAGGAAGAGCTTGAGGAGGAAGGACTGGTGGATAAGTGCAGTGGAGTGACCACAAATTCCGTTCCACACCCCCTCTGTGCTGCTCAGGAAGCAGGAAGGAGATAGAAGGCTCATGGGTGAAGATGAGCCTGGAAAGAAGGGGGAGATGGTGGTTTAGGTTTTATTTTTCACTATTCTACTTTGTTATTAATTGACAATAAATTTAATTTCCCCAAAACTGAATCTGTTTTACCCATGATAGTAACTGATGAGTGATCTCCCTGTCCTTACCTCAACCCATGAGGTTTTCATCATATTTTTTCTCCTTGTACTACTGAGGAGGGGCAGTGAGAGGATGGCCCAGTGGGCACCTGGTGTCCAGCCACGGTTAACCCACAAAACCACTGATGATTTATTTTAATAAGGTTTTACACTTCAGGGACAGTCAAGAATGACACAACAAGGAACAGCACAAGTATAGTGAAAACACAGGCCAGCAGCCTTTACAGACAGTATCAGATGTCCTTCTTTCTTCTCCAGGTGTAACTGGGAAAGTCTGTCTTTCATAAAGCAAGATGCAGTCAAACATCTTTCTTCTAATGGTATCTATAAAGTAAGATGTTGTTAAACATCTTTCTTCTAATGGTGTCTTCTGATTGTGGCAGGAGTTCCCAGGTAACTTTGGTACTTTGAGATGTTTGGAAACTGACCGCATCAGGTTTTTAGCCAGGTAACAAGGTTAATGACACATTTCTATTTGTAGGGATGAGAATGAATAACATCTATAGTTAAGTAACATTCTAAAAATATTCTGAAGATAAGCTGTTCTAATAATGGGAGGTAGTGTGAAAGAAAGCACAATGGCAAAGCAAGGGAGAAGAGTGTTGGCCGATAAAAGTGGAAAAGAAACGCTTTTGCAATTTTGAAACTGAATGAAATGTTTTCATAGTTAAAAACTAAAACATTCACCACTAACTACTCACCAGGGTTGTGCTGAACCAGTTTCAACAGTGAGTCTCAAATACATGAATTGAATTGCCTTAGGGGAAAAATAATTTGAGTCAACTGAAACATGCTGTTCAGTTTCTATTCAGTTACTTTAGTATATGAGTATTACATATAGATACTGGATATGCAATACATGTTGCCTAAAAAAATTACACACGGTGAAAATTTATTAAGATATGATTCTGCAAGTGACAGTTTCTTTTTAGAGTGGAAACAAGTTTGGAACTGAGCGTAACTGGAAAGAACAGGAAACACAAAAGCTACCACTCAAAATCTTGCAAATAATCTCTAAATTATTTTAAATTTCTGTATAGATGGGTAGATAAAATATACACTCAAACACATTCAAAAGTGCATATGATGAAACTAAGTCAGCAAACTATAAGAAATCACCTTCACTGAATGTCCATTGAAACATTTTTTAAGTCTGTCCTTTCTTTAATTAGTTTATTAATGTATTTTGTTTTATTTTATTCCATTTTGACTGGTTTTGAGGACATATAAAATTTGATCTAATACTAAAAAGACATTTTTAAAGAATTATTTATATTGTAGTTCTATCTGTAGTTTTTCCACAACATGAACTGTAAAGCTTTTATGTCTAACAATTTCTAGCTGAATCTTATGAGATCACATATAAAAACTACTCATCAAAAGTAAAGAGAAATCAGTCAGTATTTTCATGTATTTCGATGTTAAAAGGCTGTCTCCAATGAATTACAGCATTGTAGTCTCTCTGGAAACATCTATTATCCTGTACATAATGGAGTGTTTAGCCAACATATGGGACCTTAAAGATAAAATTACATTTAAGGCCTGCCAGAAGAACATCAGCCAGTCAAAGCAGGTGATTAACTACCAGGCAGCAAATCTGGGCTGTAATTTACTGTTGTAAATATAGATGGAGGCTAGATAAACAAACTCTGGAACAAATAGAACAGACTTAGAATTGCTGTTTATTAAATAAAATTCTGGCCTGAGGAGGTCAAACCTGCAGCTGATAGCATATATTGTTACTGTGTTTCTTTTCTTGGTTTACAACAATTTGGAAAGAAAGAGACTAAAAGTACTTTTTCAGTAGCCTGGTTAAAGTTAAAGTAACAACAGTGACAGACTCGTTTTTTACAGCAATCCACCCCACAAGAATTATTTGAAATGCTTTATAAAGCTTGCATTAAAGATGTGAATAGAAATCAATGAACGTAATTAATAAGGATGTTTGAATTTATAAATTCTGTGGCAGAATTTAGAGGACAGCAGCCAGAGGAGGAGGGCTTGTAAGTTAACATGAGCATGATGGTTTGCTGCTCTGTGCTTTGGGTTTTCCAACCTTTAAATGGGGACAGTGATACCAGCTGGGATAGATGGAGACTGCCACACACGTTCACATGATAGGGTAATTGCATCTCCAGGGATCCACAGATGGTTTCCACAGAGCTGGCTCCAAGGGAAGTCCTGCAAAGTAACATCAGTAACACCACTTGCAGACCAGCATGGCCTTAAGCATGGTGTCAGCTGGTGATATCACTTGATCAACTGACTCCTTCCTAGAAAGTTTTCACGACTTCCTGCAAGAGATTACGGGATGCAAATAGACTAAAATTATTCTGAGTTCATGCCATCTAAAGGCAGATTGTATAGGTACAAAATGAAATAATTACTGAATTATCTGGGTTTATTATTTGGGAAGTGCCCTGAAGCACTGAAAGTCCTTTGTAGGCTCTTGCTTGTAGTCATTCTACTGTCACTCAGCAAAGATCATCCACAAGTAAGAAGTGTAAGGGCACATCAATAGCAAGTTAAAGGGTGCTAAATTTGAGACCTAATTTTAATTATCAGACACTGAAATCAGTGCTGTCTGTCAGAGGTAAGCATGGCTTAGCCATCCAGGCATCTTGGGCCAGACACAAAGCTTTTGTGCGCATCAAGAGCTTGGTAATGTCACAGTTCAGCACGGGGACAGGGACCTAACAAGATCCCCTGGGAGTGACAAAATAACAGGGAATCACAGTCTTTTGAATTAAAAAATACCTGCTTACTAGAGGACTGATGTCTGGTTTAGCTGTCTTCATGATAGTTTGAATATGGTCCCAGTCTTTATCCTAGATTCTTTCTTTACTTGTCATTGCCTGATTTTGCCAGTTAATACTGGAACCTGGCAGATGTCAACTTCCGACATTTTATATGACCTCAGACTTTGCCACTATCATTACTTGGACCAATTAAAACAGAAGTTTGAAATTGATAGTCTGCAGAACTCTCTGTCTGGTGCTATGTTGGGGTGATGGTCAAACTACTGCAATTTTTCATCTGTGATCACACTGCCAAAATAACCCTAGTAACACTTTTTTCCTACCGTGTATTTTTTGCAGGATTTGTTTGCAGGTGTAGTCATTGCCTTCTGCTTTTTTATTGGATGCACAGAATATTTCTATGCAGATTCACAAAATTTCCCCATCCTAACATGTCTCTACATTTAGTCATAAACCTTACTGAATTACTATTGCTCATTCTTTTATAGCCAGCACATGCAAAGTTAACAACAGACTGATAATGATGTTGACATTGCTGTTGTACATTCTCAAGCCACGTTTTTAACCCAAGTGATTCTAATTCACTGTCATTTATAATTAACATTATCTGAAGCGCCTTGGAAGCAAATAAATATCTCTGGTGGTGAAAAGTATTTGTCCACAGGATATGTCACAATTCGGTGTATACAGGTAGATACAACTACAAGAAGCCTCTTCTATCTTGAAGATGAAAGAAATGCTTGCACTCTGCTCTAAAGAAGGCGAAGCTCAAAGAGACAAAATCTTGATGTTACTGATAGTTGTCCCAGCTGTACTGAGAATTACGTCTCTACTTTTTATCTCAAGTTGAGTATACATTAAACTTAATGCAAAAGACTAGAAGGGAAGGTTACTCGTTTTCTGTTGTAACAAGGAAAGAACAAGCAAAGGGCAGAGTGAGAAAGAGATACCATGCTTGCACTTAAGAACACAATTAGGATTGAAATACACTTTAATGTGTACCCTGCAATGCATTATGCCTAGAAAAGTTTTTAAAACGACAACTTCAGGGAGAAATGCTGATCTTTTTCCAGGTGGAAAGTTTATTGGACAGCCAACTGGAACGTCCTTTTTAAATGACTCTACCAGGTATCCCCCACTTACCACCTCCTGGTGGATATCACAAAGCTCTCTCAGAGCACTTCATTGAATCATGGAACCATAGAATCAAAGAAAAGTTTGACTTTGTAGGGACCTTTAAAAAATGTCTAGTTCAATGTTAGTGGACTAGGAGGACATCCTACTTGAGTGAGTTTCCTTTTTCTTGGAAAAAAAAGAAAGGATTTCCTTCTGGCAGTGATTTAGCTTGACCTAGCTGCTAAGAGACAGCCAGTCCATGAGACCAGCCTAGAGCAAATCCACAGTAATTACCTGGAAACACGTGGCAGTGTGAATCCAGAAACCTCAGCCCTGACTACGTCATCCTAAAAATCTGTTGGGCCACACTGAGACCTAATGCAGACCTACACAAAGACTTGCTGCTGTAACTATCACAGCTGGTAAATAAAACTGTCCTCTTCATGATTACAGTTAAGTTCAGCTCTGAGAATTAATAGTTTATTAATACATTCCCCTTGTCCTTTCTGTTCCTTTTGATAAGACCTGCACCTTCTGACCAATGCCTGTTTCTAAATTTCAGAAGATCATCCCTTTTGTACTATAAATTGTGTGCATTTCTCTGTGTGTTGGAGTAGTAAAGTGTCTCAACCTTCCAGTCACTTTTAGAATGAGAGAGTCACTGTCAGAGATACAGAGGGTTCTCAGTTTTGTGCTGTATCTGGTAAACAGCAATGTTTCACTGTCCTCAATATGTCCTTATTAAGTAAGCTACTGGAAAATCAAAAGGCAGTGAAGAGAGATGCTGGTGAATACAGAGTGTGCTTTAGCTGTCTACTGCAACTTTTACAGAAGACATACTTTCCTGAAAATGCAGAAATAGAATGAAGAGACAGTGACGCTCAAGTGAGGTCTGGACTTAGATTACAAGATGATGTAGTAAATATAGCATATATTTGATTATACAAGAATATTATGTAAATGCTATTAGTGGTTTCAAGAAGACTATTGAAAATAAAATAAGGAAAATTAAAACAAAGGAGCTGAAAGAAAGTAAAATAAGTTTTTCCACTAAATATTCCTTCGCTTAATTAACAGAGACGTCTTCAGAACATCTTTAAAGAGAAGGGAAGGGTCCAGCAGCGTAGCACCGCAGAGCGTCTCCGCTGGTTGCGGCGCAGCCGCCCGCGCTGCTGGGCCAGCTCCCCGGCGCAGCCCAGCGGCAGATGGAGCTCTCGGCTCGCGTTTGAGCTGCCTTTAGTGGGCTTCCTTTCATCTGTTTAAACTCTTTTTTGTTCCTTTCAGCTTGCCTATTAAATATTTACATCCCAGTACTTATCCTTTGAAATTCAGAAATAAGTCAAACAGGAAAAACAAAGTCAGTGGCTCTTTTCCACACCAAAATACTGTGATTCCCTTTGAGCTTTCATGCCATATATATTTTCATAAAATCACTGCTGCTCTGGTCTAACAACAGTACAAGTCAAATTGAAACTTTCTATAGTTGGTTCAGGCCTTGCACAGCTAGTAAAATGCATTTTTTATAAGAAATTACTTGGTCATTAATAGATATGAAGGATGTTCATGTGCATGAAATTATATTGCACAGTTGGTTTCATGACATATTTCATCTAAGGTTTAGCCTGTGTTGCTCTGCATTTTAAAATACTGGGTTTATGCTGGTTTTCAGTATGTAGTATTTGAGTTACAGTGCTTATCTGGTATTTATCTGAACCAAATAGTTTCCGTGTTGCTTAAAGTTAATGAAAAGGAGTCAGACACCGGCACAAGATAACTGAAAGAACAGACAGCATCCTTTCATGTGCCACCTTAGTCAGTGGGAGTCCCCAATTTCAGGTGCACTGGAGTCTCATCAACTGAATATTTGTATCAACTAATTTCATTCTCAGTAAAATGCCTTATTCGCAAGATCTGGGGACGTAGTCTGGCACAGGGACTTTGGAATAGGGAAATTCGGACAATATTCACCATGGTGTTTGCAGGCAGATTGGGGTGCAGAAAAGAAACGCGTGAGTTCTGGGATGAAGTAAAGTGTAAATACAAGACAGCTTAACTGTGATGCCTTTTACTTAGGATGCTTTCTAGAAATGATTGAGAGGCATGGTGTCAGTTTTCTGCTCACAATGGTATTCAGGCTTTTTTTTTTCCTGTTTAATTTTAACTGAAGATACACATGCCATTTTCAGGACAAAGATGAGAGCGCAAGATTTCCACCTTCACAAGGAGTGAGGGGGTAGGATTTTATTCCTGATGAGCAGAGAGCTTTCTGTAAGCTGTTACCTAGTATCACTGGACTGGTTTCTGTAACAAAAAGGGTGTATTAAGTCCTCTTTCTCTGAATCATGTGGCTCCACAAAATTTCCAGAAGTAGTTTAGCAGACCTTAGGTTAAAGCACCCTTGCTAATGCACATTTGTTCTTGGATATGTAAAGACTGTTTCCTTTTCATTGAATTAATAATTTCACAGGTGTAATTGTAAAGCCATAGACACACTGTGTTGCATTCCTGTAGGTAGTATCTACATTTTTGCATCTAGGATCTGGTAGCAGAGTGCAAAATGAAGTGACTCTGTGCAAGGGCAGCAAGCTAGCTGCTTCTGAAAGCTTCTTTTTCCTTCAGTTGCAAATAGACTGTGGTCAATCTGTCTTAATGCAAACCCTGGTTCTTTCCAGAGCAGTACTGCACTGGAGATATGAGGAAAATGGGAAGAGAAGCAACAGATTATTTGCAAACAGATAGCAGACAGAAGTCATATAACCAACTTAGTCATATATGTTTCACAGAATACACTGGAGAGGTCACTTAGCTTAACTATTTTGGATTAAATTTGTAAAGAAACCCCACAGTCTCTGTTCCGACCTCCCAGACAATGATGGGGTTTAAAGAAGTTGCAAAGTGCAGAACCTGGCAGAAAAGGAAAATCCAGCTGCAGGAAAAGACTGGCAAAGGTTGCTGAGCTCTATAGGGAGTAAGGGCACAGAGACCATAACTGGTAGGGAAATTGAGCTTTTCAGCCTAGAGAGACAGTTATATGAATGCTGAAGCCAAACATAAAATTGAAACAGATAATTCAGCCCAGAAAAGCCTACTTAAGTACTATTACACTAGACTGCCTGAAAGGAGGGTTCATTTTGAAAGTACTTGCTGTGCAGGGTTTTTGAGCTTGCAAAGGGAAATTCAAGCAGCAAATGGGCATGAAACACGATTAGGTGTTTTCTCTCCATCACCATCATGCTGGCACTCTAGAGCATAGTCCTTTTCTCTCCATGGAATATTAGTTTCTGCACAACAGTTTGCCTCCACAAAAACTTCCACACACAATAACCAACAGCTGAATATCACATTAAAATAATTCAAAAAAATGTTCTCCATTCTTTTCTAGTTGCCAAAACATTTAGAAACTGCATTAATATTTATATTACAGCTATGGTTGTGATTTTGGATTACAAGATTTCATACCTGAAATCTTTGAGCAGATACATGCAATAGTAAATCCTACAATCTCAGAATATATGAAATATATTGCAACAGTAAAACAGGTATCACAACTCTAGAACTAATTTCAGACAATAAGTCAGTGCAGACGGACAGGACAATGTAGCAATCACTTGAAAATTATTTGAATACATTTAATCCAGAATATACACTTCCCAACCTAAGAACATGTGGTTAAAATATACTGGCAGTTTTTGCACAATATTCTGTGCAGTTCTGCAAATGCTGCGCGGCGTGCACTGAAAATGCTCTAAAGCCTGACCTAAAACATATCTGTAAGTATTTAGGTGGTGCATTAATGAGTTTCCACTGACTTCCATCTGTTACCTGGTGGTGCAACCAAGCTGTTTGTGTATCTGCACTGAGATCATACACTTATTTTTTTGGAACTTTTACATATCTATATCAAGGAAGAACCTGTGTCCTTAAAGAAGGTGCTGTAAAGTGGAGCAGCAATGCTGCACTGAAGGCAGGGATACTGCTCAAAGAGAGAAAGAAGCAGCATGTCAAGCTCCAGGAGCCTTGCTCCTGTGCATTGCTTCCTTATGCGCATCTGGGCTGATTAGTTTTGTGCCAGAGGCCAAGCAGGTTCTCTACTAATCCCAGGAGAGATAACAGTGCGTATAGCTGCCTCTGACCTCCTGCAACCATTGATAAAGTCTCTTAACACCATCAAAAGTCCATATATTAGCATGAGGGTGGATACATGAATACAGTTAAACAATATCATTGCTTTTGAGCCATCTTTCTTAATCCTGGGCTGCTCTGAGCTTGTGACTTTAATGTGCAGCACATCTGCAGGTCTTTGGAAACATCAAAGGAACAAAACCCATTAAATTAACATCCATAAAGCACCTTATGGCTAATAATAACACATCTCATGAATATGAGTGTTTGAAAATTGACAGTGGCATTAACAGGGAACTACAATATTAAAAAATATTTCCAAGCTTCTTCACACAGGGTCTTTTCAGCTTGTGATGTAAATGCATGCTGTAGTACACTTTAGTCCTCATGAATAGCTGGCGTGGCTTTCATCTTTCTGCTTGGTACACGGTGGCCTCTTTCTCTGCTTTACTTGTGGCAGGCAAATGTTGCCTGCATTTTTATTGCCTTACCTGCTTGAGAGGGGTTGGTTCCATTTGCAACAAGGGTCTACCAGCACTTTAGGAAATTGACCAGTAAACTTGTAGGTAGCTCTGCTTTAGAGTAAAGAAAAAGGAACTCAATTGCATAATCAGTCAGCGTCACTGGTCTTTTTGAAAAAAAAAATGAAGAGGTGAAAAAAGAAAACTCATGGAAATACAAACATTGTCAACACCTACCTTTGTGTTCATTCAGCTTACTTCAATTAGAGCAAAAGCTCTCCTGAGTCTGTCTATACTAAGGGCCTATCCAAGCAGTGAGGCAATGACAAACCTGGCTACTGCTCAACATACTCAGAAGGTCTCTTACCAAATTCTCAAGATTCCCCAAGCTTTCCGCAAAGCTCTGCTGCCACTAGGGATTTTCTCCAGCACTCAGCCACAGAGCAGAATTCTGCCATTCTTCATCTATGCCCCCTCAATTGCATCTTAGCAATATTGACTGTTATGGACAGGGTCTAGAGCTATTTTCACCCCAAATCGTGACCTTCCTCTTCATGCTATTTAATAGGCACACATGACCTTTAATTTCCAGAGGAACATGAACCTGGGCTAGAAGATGCTCGTGGAGGGAGGAAGATTATCAGCCCTTTTTCAGAATGAGAATACATTCAAGTGCCATGGCTACGGTCAGAGAGGGAGGCTGTGGCACAGACAGAGGAACATGATTCCCTTTCTACTCGATATATGGGTTTCTTTTTAGCGTACTTAAACTATTTTAATTTAACTCATTTTATTATCTAAATAAGAGTTATAGGATGAAAATGCTATAAAATAATGCTATAAAATCATCTTGGAAACTATAGTAGGTACTGAGTCTGAACAAGACTTTTTGATCCAGTTGTTCTCTACCTCTCTTTCTATGTCATATAATATCTTCATGTTCTTCATAAAAATGCGTGAAGCATGGATAAAACTCCATAGAGTAATACATAAATGTGATCTTTAGTGGAAATGGATCTGAAGTAGAGTTGGATTTTGAGTAAAAAGTAATGAGAAATCTTTAATATGGTTGAAAAATCAGTATAAAATTACCCTTCCGTTTCTGAATTGTTCCATATTTCATAGAAAATTATTACAATGTACAGGTCTTGGAATACAAAAGCAGGCAGAGAGAACTATGACAGCCTGAAAGACGTTATTAGTGGGAGATATTTTCAAGTCTAACATTACTTGGAAATATTTACCCAATCTTTATGGACATATATATTCTTATATCTTATATACCTGATACCCACAGTTGCTGCAGTAGATTGAATTATGCTGTAGCATGTGCAACATTCACATCTCAATTACTCTGCATAGGCTATATTTTAATATCAATTTGGTTTGAAAACTTACATTGTCTGGCAAAAAATCTGCTTTACAGAATTGTTCCTGAGTTCCTTTCATTTAACGCCTTTGCAGATGGGTCTGCAAGTGACCATCATGGACTCTCTCCATACAAGGTGAGAAGGGTGAGTAGAGTCATTTTAATTTCCTAGGCCTCATAAAAAAGTGAGCAACATACTGCTGTGCAAGAACCTGGAAATGCAGTAGCATCTCAATGATATTAATAACTGCAGGTGTTCAAAATTATTCAGCACAGACATTTTATCCTTCACAGCTGTATTCTACCCCAAACACAGGCCTAGAAAGTGATTAATAAGTGTCACAAAACCACAGATAATGAAAGAAACATTATGTGCCCTAAAGCATGGCTTCTTTCAAGTCCTGGAGAGTCCTGTAAGATGTGATAATATCTGAAACATTGTGATTCCTGCTTCAGTATGAATGCCTACCCTAAGTAACTAGTTACCTTCCCTGAAATAGATCAAATAAAGGAAAGATTTGCACAGCACTATGATTTATTCCTCCTCTCTCTTTAGGAAGGAGTTTTCTATTACACAGGATGGATTCTCAGCTTACCCTATTATCTTACACTCTCTTTTTTTTTCCTCATTAGCCCTGAGGAACACTGCTTCTTGCAAACTCTGCTATTTAATAACTATTTTTTTCAGTTTTCACAACAAGCAGTGCACACCAAAATTCTCTCTCTTGCTGTTGAAAGAGCTCTAGCGGGTGACAACAGCATTTGTCAGTGAAATGATGATCCCTATTCAGAGCCTAGCCTGCTGTCTTGTATCATAGATGGGAAAAAGCTGTATCTCTCCCTAGCTTTCTTCCGTTACAGTTGAAAAGCTTTACCCCCAGTATCCTCCTCTTGTGTTTTGCTTATATGGTGCAATATCTGCTTCAGGGATTCATTCAAAAATAGCATCTTGCTAGGTTTACTGACTCCCATTTTGGTCTTTTCACCACCTTACTCTTTCCTTTCTGCAAAAATGCATGAGTTTCCCTCTAGTTCCTCGATTAAACTTCTCTATTCAACACTCAGCATTTTACTAATTGGTTCTCCATTCATACTATCAGAAAACTAAGTTGTCTATCAACGAGTCAATTGTAACCAACAGTTCTGCTGGTAGATAGCCTGCAGCAGTAATGTGGCTTTTGTTGTTTCTGTGAGTAACAACTAGTTATGAAAAAAGTCTTATACTCATTGTATATGTTTTCTTATCTTGATCATATCAACCCTAGCAGCTTGCTGGGAACCACTTATGATTTCAGTGAATGCTTTCAATTGGAAATGGGAAGTAAAATTTCAGTGTCAGAAATTATTTCCAAGTGACTATGAGAAAGCTTCTGTTTCCTGTCTTCTGTTCTATATTGAAATCACTGCTTTCATCAGACCTTGAAATTCTGTCATCAACTGGAGCCTAGCAAGATGATAATTATCTCATATTAATTTTCTGCTTGGCCTCTATCACTGGAACTGTCATATTTGTTTGGAAGGAGAGCAGAAAATAATGCAGCCAGAGAATGCTGCAACAAAGATCTGCTGTAAGTGATCATCCTAGGACAAAGCTATAAAGGTAATTGAACAAGGAAAAGAGTTTAAGCATTATCTGAGCATAAGGCTGGCCTCACATTTTGGATTCCTGAATGAATAATCATTAAACAATTTTGTCTATCAGTGTTTCACTGTTTTGAAGCTTATAGTTTTTAGTCTATTTAGGAGCTACTATGAGCATATAGCAGGAAATAAATACAGCCTTCACAGAACAGGAATTTTAGCCTGTCCTCTACCTCCACCATATGCACAGTTCTATAACTTTCCCTGTGCCTGCTCCTGGCTGAAGTCTGGAGAAAGGAGCCAAGGTGGAGAGAGGCCAGATGGAGGTGATGCACTGACATGCAGCATGGTAGCCCTGTGTCAGGCAGATGAGGCAGAGGAGGAGTTTGGGGATTGTCTCCTCCCACTCTCTGGATTTCTCCACTTCTTTATACAATAATATGGTACCTGAGAAAACAGGGACAAATGCGACAAGGACAAAAAAAGTCTTCTGATGTGAGAAATTTATGGGAGGTTTTGCTTTTCACATGACATTTACATAAGATGCCAAGGAAATTTAGACTTAGAGACCAATAAATGAGGTATTAAACGTGTTAGTCTCCCAGGGACTCAGGAAGAAGAGCGTTTGTTCTTGACCACTGCGTGTGATTCCCATGTATTATTAGACGGACAGGAACATACATTTACACATGTTTTTAACCCTTGCCACATGCAGTGTTAGTTATCCACATCAGAGCCAGTTTCTGGCTCTGCACAGTGAGTGCCACCAGCTGGCATGGGTCAGGTCCTCTGGTGGACTACATCACTGCACCCACCAGCTCTTGGTGCTTTGAGCCCCGCAAATTGTGCTACACCTAACTGCACACACCTAACAACTTCCCATAAAAACTGGGTTTGCATTCCTTCTCAGAATTAATTTAATTCTTGTGAAAAAAATCATTGAGAAACTTTCCTCAACACAGAAGCCTTAGTTTTCCACAGAAGAGGTATCAGTAACGCAGCAAATATCTCTGAAGCTCCCCAATGGGTGAAATTGAGGAACAGTTCATCCTGCAATGCTCATTTCATCTGCAGTTCTGAACAACAAAAAGCCACAGTGCAGGTGTGAATTTTTACTTATGTCCAGTTTCTTAGTTATGCATTTATGTGGAACAGAACAGTGAAGACTACTGTCTTCTGATTTAGACTAAGACAGTATTTTCTAAGGTGCCATTTCCCTTTTTTTTAGTTTCTCATACTTTATTGGCTTCCAATAATGCCTCATACTTCTAATTCTAAAGAAGATTTTGTCTTTTGCAGACTCTGTTTTCACTGCCCAATAAGTAATGCTCTAGTAATGCAGAAAGGATAAAACCTCAGGGCCATAAGCCTTGCTAGATATGTGCAGAGCTGACATCAATAAGAGCTGTGTGCACGGAACAAGGCCAATAAATACTGGGGCTCTCAATGTTTGACTTCTAAGTGCTTCTATTGGCTTTTCATGGATAGGCTTAATGGTATTATCCATGCCCTTAACAGAATATTCAACAAATGAAAAATGTATCTGATAATCCACTCTACTGAATAGCATGTCCTGACAGCTAGGGACTCTTACTCCAACTCTTCTACTGAAATGAACCAATTTTGCCAATGTCAGTTTTAACCAACTGAAGCCTTTTCACCTCATTTTTATCTCAGTGACAGCCCTTCTCCAGTAACCACCATTTACACTGACAACAATCTCCTTCCACCACATGCTCCGCTTGTCAACAATAGCCACTTTTATTAATATAAAAGTAGTTTCTGGGAGTTTTGCTCACAGTCTCACTCAAGTGTAACTGCATAAAATTATATGTAACTTCCTACAAAATCCTCATCATCTTCTTTTGGACTGTTTTACTGAGCCAGTTAAGGATCTAGAAATTAGAACCATATTACCTCTTCAAATCATTTTTATTTACAATCATGGATATGTTTATTCAAGGATAGCGCAGAAGTAGTAATCCTCATTTCTGTATTCTTATTTTATCATTTTCGATTAAAGTCACACAAACAAAAGATATAGTCCTATCTAAAGATTTTCTGTCTTATAATCCAGCTCCAAACCAGGAGAACCAACTCTGGAATAGAGCTTCAGTGTAGATATTGGGAAAAGAGAAAGGGAAACAGCATGGAAAGACACAGATCTTCAGGTGGAGGGTGGTGGGGGAGTGGGAGGCTTCTGAGCACTGGGGACATTTACTGGAATGGAGATTGTCCAGCTGACCCCTGATGTCATAGCCATCTATCAGGAACTCTGGCCTCACAATCTGCTGATCAATTCAATCATGCTGGTCTTCACTCATTTCATCTCTCACATTTCAGAGTCCAAGATCAAGTACAGAAGTTAAAGGGAAGACAAGGGCAGGCTTTTAGAAGAGGTAGAATGAGATATCTACACTGATACTGTACAAGTATGGGAAGGGCAAAACATCAGATTTTTGTGTTATATGCAGGACTATGGAGCCGAAGAAGAGCAGAGATCCTCAAAGCTAGAAATTGTGAGGAAATGGATCCTAAATACAGCAAAAATGTTCAGTGTCACTGCTTATAGTTGATATGATCTGCTCTGAGAGTTTGTACAAATAAACACTCTGAAAATTAAACAGAGGGCTTCTGTTTGTTGCACATTTCATTGGCAGTCATTCTGCTGAATGTATTAAAAAACCTGCCTACTGCCCAAAGCTCTGGCTCCCAGCAGAAGCTGAAAAGCCTCCTTGGAAGATTCTGAAGGGTTTTGAAGAAACGGGGAAATGGAATACAGAACTATCTGTGATCATTCTCCTCTTTCACAAAGTCTTTGAACTCTTCTCAGACTTCTGGTCTCCTCCTGGAAAACTGCACATCAGAAAGTACCTTCCCTTAGTCCATGTGGATGTAAAAAGTAGGAAGTAGGTGGATTCAACAGAAATAGAGCACCCGAAGTGAAAGACTTTATTGCCAAACTTACTGTAATATAACTGTTCTAGGCTTGGATTATTTCCACTTTTTCGTATATATGAGGAAGGAACTTTATTTATCCCAGACACCATATAAATGTCTTGCAACTTTTCTGATCAGCAAGTGTTCCCTCTGGTACATAATGCTACTAAACTCTTAAGAAAGGCTACTAGCAGATAAGAAAAGATCAGTTTATCTTAGGCCATGACAATGTCACTGGGTACGACACTGACGTTTAAAATAGACTTAACAACACGTCAGAGTAATGGAGTAAATAAATGAGAAATGACTTTTAAATCATAAAAAATGAATACCCAACTAATATTTTTGCTTATGTAATGCTGAAGCTCCTGTTATGAAGCAAATTCACATGGCAGACCACAAAGGACTACGGGCAGCTGGCTGCCCGTGGCATGGATGGGAATGTTCTGTATTGGGTTAGGAACTGGTTGGATGGCCGAGCCCAAAGGGTGGTAGTGAATGGTGTCCCATCCGGCCGGTCACTAGTGGCATCCCCCAGGGTTCGGTGCTGGGCCCGGTCCTGTTTAATATCTTTATTGATGATCTGGATGAGGGGATCGAGTCCTTCATCAGCAAGTTCGCAGATGACACCAAACTGGGAGCAAGTGTCGATCTGCCAGAAGGTAGGAGGGCCCTACAGAAGGACCTTGACAGGCTGGAGAGATGGGCTGACTCCAATAGCATGAGGTTTAACAAGTCCAAATGCCGGGTTCTACACTTTGGACACAACAACCCCATGCAGAGCTACAGACTGGGTGCAGAGTGGCTGGAGAGCAGTCAGGCGGAAAGGGACTTGGGAGTGCTGGTGGACAGGAAACTCAACATGAGCCAGCAGTGAGCTCAAGTGGCAAAGAAGGCCAATGGTATCTTGGCCTGATTCAGGAACAGTGTGGCCAGCAGGACTAGAGAGGTCATCATCCCCTTATACTCGGCACTGGTCAGGCCGCACCTTGAGTACTGTGTCCAGTTCTGGGCCCCTCAGTTTAAGAAGGATGTTGAGATGCTGGAGTGCGTCCAGAGGAGGGCGACGAGGATGGTGAAGGGGCTGGAGAACCAGCCCTATGAGGAGCGACTGAGAGAGCTGGGGTTGTTTAGCCTGGAGAAGAGGAGGCTCAGGGGAGACCTTATTGATCTCTACAACTACCTAAAGGGAGGTTGTGGTGAGGCAGGAGTTGGACTCTTCTCTCAGGCGACGAGTGACAGAACAAGAGGACACGGCCTCAAGCTTCGCCAGGGGAAATTTAGGATTGACATTAGGAAGAAGTTCTTCACTGAAAGGATGATTGGCCATTGGAAAGTGCTGCCTGGGGAGATGGTGGAGTCACTGTCCCTGGAGGTGTTCAAAGAGAATTTGGATGAGGCACTTAGTGACATGGTGCAGTTGACAAGTAGGAGTAGGAGTAGGTGTTGGATCATAGGTTGGACTCGATGATCTCAAAGGTCTTTTCCAACCTTATGATACTGTGATACTGTGATACTGTATGTAAGGTAGTACACATATGGAGGATTACCTTAAAAAGATTTCAAAAGGTCACAGAAGCCAATAGTCACAAAATTACATGCCCTAGTATTAAAGTTTTCCATATATCTTTCATTTTGGCTCTTTGTGTATATATGGCATTATACAGTCTTTAGTTAAACTCTGAAAGTCATTGTTTTCACACAATCCCGTCTTGGTCGGTGACTGAAAGACGACCATTTTAATGGACCCTTTAGCCTGGTTCTTCAGGTTGAGGTCCCAGACGTAGTTTCAACATGGTGTTCAGAGCCTGTTCAATCCAGAATTATGAGTTTCCTAGCAGGATTTCCTCTAGTGATTGTTCTTCAGTGTCTGAGGGCTGTTTCCACAGGAATACAAACACGCAAGAGTGAGCATGGTGTGATCTCTCTTTTGGGTACCTAATCGGATAGCAGAACTCACAACATCCAGCTTGAATACAAGTACCCTCCAAATTATTTTTTTGTTAGAGCTGGGCATCTGCAAACAGAATTAACAAAACTAGCTTAAAAGTATCCAGTGAAAAACGTCAGGAGCGTATTCTAAACACATGTTTCTCTTTGGGACATAGACAGCTTACTCTGGTGTGTAAATGCTTTCATAGCTCCCTCCAATCAACAGTCACAGCCCAGGCTCTTCTCTCTCTTTGCAAGGCAGAATCCAGCCCTCCTATAGGAGACACATAACTTTTAGACATTTACTAAGTTATCCCTCTCAGAGAAAGTGCACAAGTACCTCAATGAACCGCTAAGAAGGTGGGGGGAAGTCAGAGGCCCTCAAAGTTAGGCGAGCCTGGCTGCGCTTGGTTTGGTAACATGAGCAAGTGGATGGGACTTCTGCTGGTAATCCTTTGAAGACATGTTCCAAGCCCCCGTGTTTATGCAGGGAACTAGGCTGCTTATTATTAAAGAGCATTTTGATAAGGTGCCTGAAATGTGTTCAGGCTGGTTCACCCCTGGGATCATACCTGAGTATTTACTTGGGGAAAATGCATAGTGGAGCAATTCAAAGGAGTGAGCATACTTCTTCCACATTTCACATATCTTTGTGAGACACAAATTCAGGTCACTTCAGAGAAGAATCTTCAACCTCAGTCTCCATAGATTTCTGCCTGAGACTTTTTTATCTACTGTTTAAGACAATCCCACTCTGAAAGATCTATTTGACTGAGCCTCCAAAATGAAACCAGCAACATATAGGCGTGTTTTGTGGATTTTCACAGCTTTGAAAGATGAAGGTGCCAGAAGGTAGTCCCAGGATCAGGACGTAATTGTATGTCTGTACATGTCTAGTAACAAAATTTAGGCAAATAAGACATGGAATGATGACATATGAAAAAGAATAGTTGACGCATTTGGACACCTCCAGGACAACTTATCAAAATGACGGTTGGGCATTAAGTTTTACCTACATCCCTATATTCCTTCATAAATTCTTCCATGCTATACCTGGTTTCAAAAGGGAGAGTTTCTCAGGCAAGCAGACACCAAGGTGAGACACAGACCATGTGAAAATACGCTTGCACACACGCAGGGTTTTACTTACATTTCTACAAAATACTTCATGTTTATGAAAGACTTTGATTTAATTTTCGAAATTAATCTCAGAAAGTAGGCTCAGGAGAGAGTGAAATTATCTTTATATTGTTTCACCTAAGGGGCTGAACTGAGGTAGCAGGAAATTCAGAAGTGCTAGAGGGGAAACTGGAGGCTGATAGTACCATATGCTTTGTGGTACCCCAAAGGAGAAAAAAAGTGGGAGTAGTTTTTATAGCACCTTATGGTCTTTTTTTCAGAAAAAAGGCATAGATGGGAGCATAGAAAAAAATCTGAAGTTTGTTTCCAATGAGTGCCACACAAAGCCAATTACTCTTTGTATAAGCACTATTTTTTTAATGCTTCATACAATTTCTTCAGTGCTTTCTATTCTCTATCATATCTACAGAACTCCATAAATCTTCCCTTTTCTGTTCAATGCCTCCATGTATCTGGGTGTTAACTTATTTGGGTCTTACATAATATTTTTATGGTTCTACCAAACAATCCATAGCTCAGAATTTTATTAACCAATCCAGTGTTATACCTTCAGTACTGTGCTTCTGGTACAAACTTGCATAAAACCCCTAAATAGCGTTACGGTGTTGAAAGCAGTTATAAATATCTAATGTTATCTAAGGAGATATTAGTAAACAAAAATTCTGCATGTTTCTATATGGGGTTTTTTATTTATATGTTATTTTTGTTCTATTTGCAAAGGATTGATATCTTTTGGCAAGTACTGTGTTCCATTGTATTTTAAGGCACTCTTGCTCAGGACAAAATAGAATTAATATAATTAAATCAAAATACATATTTGGTTGAAGAAAGTCCACAACAAATATCAGCAACATTTTTACTTAATCTTTAAAGTACTTGCTGCGGCTGAACATAGTAAGCTAACTAGCTATCAGCACTGCAGCAACTAGCATTTTGACAGTCCTGTGTCATTCTGGCTGTAAAAAACAATGCTAACAATACAAGGATCCCCTTAGTGATGCTCTTTCAGAAACGGATTAAATAGTCAATCAAGTTCAATAGCTTTCTGTGGTATGGAATTGCATACGGCATATCTGCCAAAAGTCATTGGTACATATTCAAAAGCATGTTATTACTTCCCTGTTAGGTCTTGAGGACAGACTAGTGTTCAGCTGGTTATATCTAGTCCATCTTTCTATTTATATTATATTAATATCTAGAATTCCTATCGCTGTTTGTTTTTATCATCTGAAATTATGGAACTAAAGTAATCTGAATCCTTTTGAGACTCATTATTTTTAAAGTTTTCATGTTGATTTTTGTTAGGCAAGAAGGGTTTGAGTAAATTCAGGACTACATCTTCGCCTGGTTGAAACAAGAGTCTTCAATTGACTAAAAATGCCTTGATCTCTTCACATTGCAGTTTAATCATAAACTCAAGGAAGAACAAGTCCCTGGTTTGTTTTAGCACTATCAGAGATACCATTTATAGAAAATATAGATCTGCGTAAAAGCATCTCACACAAGCTTTGTGAAATTTCAGTCATCACTTCAGTAGGTGATATCCTACATCTTGACCATTCTATATCTTGCCATTCATTACAATTATGGCTTAAATGACACCTGGAAAGAAATCTGTGTACCTTTACCCACTCTGAAGTTGTTTCCAGTGATTTTTATTTGGTAAGAAGCTAGAGACGTTTCCAGATCCATATAGTCCAGGTCACATCACGCAACAGCCAAAAGGTTACTGGGAAAGATACCTGCATGTAAGTCCTATCTGTGTATCTGCACATCTGGGGATGCAGGGCTTTTCATTATGAGGGTTGAGTGGGAAATTATTTACTGATTCTTAAAGGGGTTTATGATACCAAATAGAATACTCTTTGATAATCTTTCCCTCAATCTCTCTTTGTAATTAAAAAATTCCAAACCTTTAATTTTTTTTCTCCCAGGCAGATTATCAGTGAAGTATTGACTAAAGTCAATTGAAGTATCTTTGTATTATCAAACTTTCATTTGTTTATTTTTTTTAAATATTTTTGTTCTTAAAATGGAAGATTATTACAAACTGAGAAATGTAATTTGAAAATGGCAAACATGAACATTTGGCAATTTCAGGGAAATACTAGAAATTCTCCAAAACAAACTTATTCAGTTCAGTTTCAACAGACTGAGTTTCCAGTCAAAACTTCCAGCTTTTTTGCTTCTCCACAGCTTTGTCTCATGTTTTGCCTGTGTGAAAGCTGCCAGGATCCTCATAATTAAGGTTCCCATTATCATGGTGGCTGATTCAATTTCTCATCCTTCTTCCTTTCATCAGCCCTGCTAGCTTTCCTCTGACAGTTTGTCACAAAACATTCAAGGCCTTTTCTATGCTAAGAAACTGCACGGGGCATGTGCATGCTGCTTAACTCTTTATCATCTTCTTCAGCATGGTTTTGGTCCATGTCAACTAGTACTCTCCCTGCCAATCCTAAAGCACAAACAGATAACAGCTTAACCATATAGGTAGGGAGGGAGTTAATTATCAGGCCCAGACTTGAGACCAATTTTGACAGTGAACCTGAGTAGGGCTGCCCTGTTTTCCCTGGAATGAAGTTTATGGATGAAAGACTCGTTACACTCATAGATAAGTCTCACTCAAATGTGTCAAAGAAACCTCTCAGCCAATGCTCCTTTCTAAAAGGGCTCTGCTACTGAGATACAGGTTTTAGTTACGTAGAGACATCCCATCTGTAAACAGGTTTTTGTGCAGACATTTTGACAGAGGTTGCTCTCAATTAAAGTGTTAGATACAGTTTGTTTTCTTACTGTTGTGTGCGTTTTCCTGTGACTGTTGAAAGGTCAGGCTTCAGTAGGACCTTCTTAAATTAAAATAAATAAATAAATAAATAAATTCATCTTTTCCTTGCCCATAGAGCAGTTAGCACTTCCTTCCCTCTCATCCAGGCTACCTAATAAAAGGTAGCGACCCATCTGCCCTTATGTCATTTGATAGTTGAGACATTTTCTTGTGTATTGCTAAAGCTGGGCACTGTGTATTTGGCTGCTGGAAATGCTCACTCTTCAGTCAAGCAAGGCAGCTGAGAGAAGTTAGGGAAGCTTGGTGCATCAGTTTGCAGGTTGTTTGGATTTGGACATATTAAATGCATGCTTACAAATGTGCACTTGATCTTCAGGTCAATGAGCTAAGTTCCATCTTAAGTCTATATAATCAAAAATGCAGTGTTGCAGCACTGAGCTACTTGGGCGTTGTAAGCACTTAAACCACCAGCTCAGTGCTCCATGGATATGCCATCACATAAAATATGCATAAAGCAATCACCTTTGTGTCTTTTCACATCAAACATGAGTGTCCTCAAAATTCTAATGATTAAACCAAAATAATCTTGCCACACATACTTTTTCTAAGCACATGCCTGATCCACAGAGGTACAGTAAATAATTCCTTGTCTCTGAATTGGTTTACATTTACACTTCAAAACTGTGAGGAATAAATCTGACAGAGCTATTTGATCTTTGCATGAAAACGGACTTCAAAGCTGAATGTGTATTTCTGTTCATTTTACAGCTACAGATTTCCTGCAGAAAGTGATTATGCCTCTGATTACTGATGCCTATTGTAGTAGCAGTTTCGTCTAATGCTTTTTTTAGAATTTAATCATTGTCTTTTGTTGACCAGTACAACAGTACAGAGAGCTTTGCGCTGCATGTGTAAGTGGCTAGTGTAATTGAAAAACAGACTAAATCCACTGAAATTTTGTAATGCAGTAAAACATGAATAGAAGAATAAAAATGTCCTCAATGTCTGGATGTGTATTGTTACTTTGAAGCTACTCCTGGCTACCACCACCATAGGATCAGAGGAGAAGCTAACACCCACTACTTTAAATAATTATTGGATTCATTTTTCTCATTATTTCTCATTCATTCTATTTTGAGCACCACCCCACTTGAAGTTATAATTAGTTCTCTGGAAAACCTTTTGCAGAATAAATGGTTCTGGCTTTGGAGTATCAAAGATATGACAACTATGTGCATGAGGCACAAGAAACAATTTAGTCATCAAAACTTGAAGTACAGACCAAAGTTTTATTTGAATATTAGTAAGAAAGACATGCGTATAAGAAACATTTCTTGCTCCTTATAGATGGAAGAATAAAAAGGATGCATGCAAACAATTTTTCCTCATGCTTCTGGTCACAAGCAGTGTTCCCCAGGGCTCAGTATTGGGGCCAGTTCTGTTTAATATCTTTCTTTATCAATTATCTGGATGAGAGAATCAAATGCAACCTCAGTAAGTTTGCAGATGTCACAAATTGGGCAGGATTGTTGTTTTGCTTGAGGGAAGGAAGGCTCTACTGAGGCATCTGGACAGGCTGGATCCATGGGCTGAGGCCAATCGTACGAGGTTCAACAGGGTCACAACAACTCCAAGCAATGCTACAGGCTTGGGTATGAACGACTGGAAAGTTGTCTAGCAGAAAACAATCTGAGGATGCTGGTAGATAACCAGCTGAATAAGAGCCAGCAGAGTGTCTAGGTGGCCAAGAAGACCAA
The DNA here is from genome assembly GCA_033558235.1 of Neomorphus geoffroyi. NCBI lineage: Eukaryota > Metazoa > Chordata > Aves > Cuculiformes > Neomorphidae > Neomorphus > Neomorphus geoffroyi. Next base: position 23,233,304 of record JAUMJM010000053.1, on the reverse strand, counting down.
TGGCACCCTGGCTCATATCAGAAATAGTGTGGCCAGCAGGACTTGAGAAGTGATTGTCCCTCTGTACTCTACACTGGTGAGGCCAGACCTGTGCTCAGTTTTGGGGTCTTCACTTCAAGAAAAACATTGAGGTGCTAGAGTGTATGCAAAGAAGGGCAACGAAGCTGATGAAGGGTCTGGAGAACAAGTCTTACGAGGAGCGTCTGCAGGAACTGGCATAGTTTAGTCTGGAGAAAAGGAGGCTGAGGGGAGTCCTTATCACTCTTTACTTCTACCTGAAAGGAGGTTGTAGTGATGTGGGTGTTGGTCTCTTCTCCCAAGTTACAAGCAATAAGACAAGAGGAAATGGCCTCAAGTTGCACTAAGGGAGGTTTATCCTGGATATAAGGAAAAATTTCTTCATTGAAAGGGTTGTCAAGCACTGGAAGAGGCTGTTCAGGGAAGTGGTTGAATCACTAACCCTGGAGGCGTTTAAACGACCTGTAGGTGAGGTTCTTAGCGACATGATTTAGTGGTGGAGTTGGCAGTGTTATGTTAAGGTTTGGACTTGATGATCTTAAAAGATCTTTTCCAACCTAAACCATTCTATGATTCTATGTTTCTGTATTAGCATGTGACTCAGTACTTTGAATCTTTTGAAGTCATGTATTGATGGATCCTTTTAGATTTTTTTGGATGACATCAAACACTTGTACCCAGTCTCAAAATTACAAATGTAAGTTCATCATCAAAAGATATGAGAACAGTGATATTTGTCGTAAATGTGTCTATTCAAAAGAAGCTTAAGGGTTTTGCTCCTGTTTCTCTGCAAACATTTTTAACACTCAAAACTTTTTTTAGAAGAGCGGCTGTAAGCATCCATATACTAAAGACCTTTTTTCTTCGGTCCTGCATTTCATCTTTTCTAGCTTCCCTTTCACATCGTCCTCAGTCTTTTAACATCTGTAGTCTCTGTGCTCCTAGCCTTGCATGCTACTCATCCCAGAGGGAAATATTGGGTGCTTTCCCCTCCTGTGGTACACAGTGAAAATGCAGTTTTAACAATTAGAGTCTAAAAGGCTTCTTACAAGCCCCAGCATACCAAGAGCAGCATACAGTCAGTGTTCACCCAGCAGCAGACATTAACTATATACGTACTATTAAATTTATGAGATTTCCATGAGACTGATGGTAGATAAGATCTCCAAGAATGGTTGTCTCCTCTCTCTTTACAAATCCAGTTGCAGGAAGAATTATATGTATGAGATAGAATGATGGCTCAGAGTATTGGCTCTCAGACTCTGATCCAGGAACTGAACTGGTCTTGAATTCAGATCACACAATAAGATTGAACCAAAGACTGCCCAATGCATTAAGTGGTTTCTTTCACAGTGCTCTGATATTTAATGATAAGGCTAAAAGAAATTTTGAGTTCTTATAGATGTTGGTATAATAATTTAAGGATAATGCCATTAGTGACGAGATGACATGGTGACATAGCATGACTTCTGCATTTTCTCCTCTCCTGATGCCCATTCACTTATGAAAAAGTGAGTCTACAACTAGTTATTTCCTTCCTAGGAACTATGCATTCCTGGAAAATACTGTAAAATAAGAAAGTCATTCAGAATGCTAGAAAATATGGGTCAGATTGCCCATTGCTAAATAGAAGTGGGGTACCATTTTTATTTCAGTTTTTCCATTCATCCTGCCAAATTTTTTTCCACTGGAAAGAATTCAGGTGTTCCTCATTATCTTATTGTGCTCCTCTAGCAAATAAACAAGAAATAAAATTAAATCCTTTCCATTGGACAGTGTTTTAATGACTCAAATAGTATAAAGTCAATATTAGTATTCATGTCACATTCAATTATCTCCCTACCATGTCCCCCCATTTGCTTTTCCATGTGTTGGTTCATCACACAATGCTAATTAGGTCACTTCAAATAGACCATAATTGGTGATGGCACTTTTGCAGGTTTATATTTTCACACAGAAAATCTGAGAATAAATTAATGACCAGCAATTTTGACAATTACGGTCAATTAAATTTGTCAACATCACGATTGACAAAATTAATCTATATTTAATATTGAAACCTTGACATTAAGAATGCAGTCTTGGCAAGTAACCAGATTTAAGTGACAAATATGTAATACTGCATCAAAATTTTTCACTCTCAAGCGATATATGCTTAAATATCAGTAACTTTTAGAACCAATATCCTAGCAATAGACAAATAACAAGTAATATTACTGAAGATCACATATACCAGTGGAAAAAATTACCTTCTAATTAACGACTACACTATTGTCCAGGCTTTAATGAAGGTATAGAAAATTCCAGTATTGGGATTTCAGTGTTATAATTGCATGCATACTTTATCTAAAACTGTAACTAATATAACAAAGATCTCTATAACATGTTTCTCATTCCTAGACTGGTTGAAAATTTCTATAAGTAAACTGCAAGATGCCTTGGTAATTTACTGACAATGCTCCACTTCGATCTTATACCATTTGGTTTATGTACCAGAACTACAGTTCTCTTGTGTGCAAGCTAGGTGCACTGCTAATAATCCTCCCCTCAGGCTGCGTATACCTTATAGTCATAATAAAAATATAACAACATTAAATGCAGAGGTAATTAAAAGCAGAATTAATTAATTCAGAATAAAAGCATCAGAATAAAGATGACCATAGAAAAATAAATTAAAATATAGTGCTGTCAACACGGTTTGAGATATATGTATGAAAGAACAAACATATCACAAGGGATTCCTTCCTAGGAAGCCTTGGAAAGTAGATTGTACCAAACAAAACTGGGTAAGACTGGCATCACTTTCCCATTGCTAGATCTGGAAATAAAATGAAAAGTCAATTAACTGAACTTTATTTCAGAAAAAAGCTCCAAAACTGGAATTTGAAATCGTGTTTATTTTTACTACCTTTGGCATGACTACGTTTTGCCCTGGGGATATACTCAGGTCAAATAGTTGCATTAATGCAATTCAGACAGGCTTTTTGAAATTAATCCCCCACACTTTGCAACACCCAGGGAGACTTCTGTCTTCTGTGGTCATTTGGAAGTCATTAGTCAAGCTAAACAGCCGTGAAAAGCATTGATGGGACAGGATAGTAAAGCAGGCACAAAAAAATCCTTATTATCCAAGATATATTAACTCTCTGTTTAACGTGGAGTCAGTGTTATATCAACTGTAAAGGAAGATGGCTTGACAGACATTGATATAGTTCGAACTGTATTATCATAGTCAAATGCAAATTGAGTATAATAGCTGGCAAATCCAAGAACAGACTTCATTAACTTTCCAAGCATGTGCTTGCATGTGAACAGCATATTCCCATATTCATTTTGACCTAAAGTAGCTAAATTGGTTAAAAAAATTAACAACTCATTACAGCACTGAGTTTCCTGATTGAACTATGGGGCCTAAGTCACTGCTTTCACAACTACCAGGAAGGTCAAACCACTTTCAATTGGAAATTAAAGTAAAAAGAGGTACATATTGTGTACACCTCTCCTTGCGTTTTTCTGAATATAAGACAGCATGTAATAGCATGATGTCTGAGCAAAACCTGATTGCTAATTGCAAAACCTATTTCTAATGCTTTGTAGGAATTGTTTTCATCTTTCTTTATATAAACCATTGGACTCAGTGGAGAATGCTGGCATGCCCAGGAAATAAAAATTTAAGTCCTTAAGTTTTAATTCTTAGTATTTGCATTGCTAGGGTGCTTAAGAAATTTTAAAAGAGACAATGTTCTAGCTGAGGTAGCCTTATAACAAAGTGGAAACAAGATTATTTAAAAGCAAATTTAAAGTCACTTTAAAAATAAACAGCTGGAAAGAAAGTCAAGGGAGAAAGCAAAAAGACACAACTTAAAATCCATTGTAGGCAAGAGAAATATGGATGAAAATGCTAGATTTTTCAGAAGAGTTCCACCTGAAGAATTCCACATTTGGTTTATAACACAAAGCCATCGATATTCTTGGGTCTTGAACACTTATAACGACCTGTTTCCTTTGGTCAGGTATTTTCTCTTGTTGGTTCTGATCATGTCAGAGAATCCTTCTGCACGTGATCTGCATCATCATTTCTGACAAAGCAATGGCATAACAGCATTATGTCAGCTTATTCCCTAAAGAAAATGCATGGTGAGCACAATCATTATAAAGCAAGAAGATACATAATACAAAGAATTATTTGATCACTAACCATAAATGTGTCCTCCACGATGGACTACACTGCAAAAATAAAACAAAAATTCTCATATCTATGTGGACTGTAAATCTTGCATCTCTTCAGAGGACAATTAACTTTTTAATTGAGGAACTGGAAACGGGACCAACAGAGTATACACTTCTTCCAGAATGAAGTAGGCTTATCTGAGTCTCAAAAATCACTTCACTTGTCTATTCCCGTATATAATCCTATGCATTCCCTGACTGTATCCTCCTACGTCTTTATCACATTTCACATTAACCACACTATTATATCCTTCTCAGTGGAGTCGCCTCTGCCTCTCTCTTGCCGTAATTCTTACAGTAGGAAGCAGAAACACAAACACAATAGACTTTCATGGGCTGTTTAAAATTGCTGATAGAAGAAGATGGCATCAGAGGCTGGCTTTGAGAAGCCAGCTAGGCAGGCTGGCTTAGAAACATACTGTCTCCAGAGAATGATAGAAAACCTTCCGTTTAGTGAGTGTTTTCCTTGCCCTAAATTTTCTGGAAAATAACCCAAAGTTTATTTAGCTGACCTTCCTGTGCAATGTGTGTGGAAAACAATCCTTTTCATTCTTACGGCCTGACTTTTAAAATATTTGTTGTCTTTCAGATATCAATTTGTAAATAAATAATCTTGAATTTACATCCTTGTTCATTTTAGGGTCCTTGTTTCATCAACAATTATCTACACTAATTTGTAAAGGTAATATAAGTGATTTCAGACATATAAATAGTGGACTGTGCTAACGGCACATCAGTCCCCAGGATACAAACCCCACATTCACACCAGGTATAACCTTCTTGCTGCAGCTGTTTAGAGTCATAACGTGGGTCTGTGTGAGCCACAGGACTCGCAAGAAGCACAGTAGAAGTCCAATGATTCAAAAACTAGCTGTTAGTTTGCTGTTTGGAAAATAGTGAAGTATAGTGACTGCTTTAAAATACCCAAACTGTTCACACCTTGTGAGCTGTCATTCAAAGGTATTGTAAAACAGCAGAAAATTTTTCTTTCTGTATCAAATTTTCAGCAAAATATCTTTTTCCTCACCAAACATAATTTTTGAGTACCTAATTTTGAGCATTGTACATGAACACTGTCTTTAATTAGATTTGCTTATTTAATAGAGATAGAGGGAGGTTAGCTGATAGAATAGATGTTCTATTAAATAGATGTCAAAGAAGACTGATAGGAATAACATTCCATTGTTCTTTAGCCTTGGTTGGCAAACAAAGAACCATGGTGGCCGTTCACTCACTCATACTCCCTTTGTGGGGATGGGGAGGGGAATCAAAAAGAAAAGGTAAAATTCGTGGGTTGGGATAAAGACAGTTTAGGAGAACAGCAGAGAAGGAAGAAAATTACAACAATAACAGCAGACTATACAGTGAGTAATCAACCGCTCTCTGCTTGAAGATAAAGCAATGCCCACGTGCACTCCTATGATGCAATCCTGTTGCGCTGCTAAACCATGAACTCAGCCAGGTTCCAAGCTGTGCTGCCCGGCTGACTACAACACACACACACACACCCACACACCCCTTATATACTAGATGGAATAGCTCATTGACCATTTTGGCCAGCTAACCTAGCTGTATCCCTTCCTAGCTACTTGTGAAAATTAACTCTTTCTTACCCAAAACCACAAAATAAACTCTTTCCCACCTAGAACCAGGACACATTCTTGGCAGCAAGAACTTAGACATCATTAATAAGATATTGGACTGAAGAATTTGGTACCTTACATGTCAGAATGGCTTAAAGGAAGAAGTATGGGACTCCTTTGGAGCACATTATTTATTAACTCCTACACAATCACCTATATACAGTAAAATGATGTAAGCATGACCACATCTGTCTTCTCATAGCAGGAGAGTCTTCTTTATGTTCAGATGGAAACTCTGGAACAGGTTTTAAGTGAAGCAAAATTATTCTTCATACCATTGCTGCTGCATTTGGTTACTGGAATCAGAGGAAGCATGTTCTCTTCCAAGTATGCTCAGCCTTTAATGTTGAATCATATGTTTTTGTTTTTACAACCAGTTTTCTTTACCCACTGAGTCAGCATGGGGTTTTTTGATAGCGGTCTTTTTAGAGTGCATTCCAGCCCCTCCTTCCAGGGGAAACCAACACACGAAAGACTTAATTGAAAAGATGTTGTGCAATTCAGTTTACTAATGTTTGTATGATTATTTAAAACCCTCATATGGAAGCTGCAATCAAAGTACAAAGAAGCTGGTTACTATTTACATCCAAATTTGTAAGGAATCATTTGAATGTTGTTTGAGAACATGTAATTAATTTTTTTAATCAGAGAATGCAGAAAAAGAAACTCACTGATCATAGCATGAAAAGTGTAATACGTATCCTCAGAGATGAGGACGAAGCTTTGAAGTTGTTGCCACAATTATACAAAACACTCTTTCGTACTCCTGCAAAGTTAAATAAAGGATGAGGCTGAATATGATTTCATATAGATAATTTTTCATCTGATAGAGATGATCACTTTGTAGATGGTGTCAATATTATATAAATTCAGCCTCTTGAGTCACACAGACATAAAGAAGAAAATTACAGGTAACTGAGACCTTTGGGGAAAGGTCTATATCCAATATTTTTATAATATGGTTGAAGCACTGCAGACATCATTTCTGCAAATAGATATTTTCTTTTGCTATTAAGAGCCACGAGGTGCATGCAGCAATTCTCTATCACTCCCACTTAGTCAAGATGAACCGGAATTCCCTCAGCAGATCCACAGACTTTGAACTGCCCCCACCAGCTGAACTTTTCTTTTTATGGCTTTCTAATATTCCTGTTGGATTAGAAGCAAACAACAAGAAAGAGATTGAATTAGCAAGAGGCCCTGTGAGAGGCGAACACACACCACCAGCCCACACAGCCCAGTGGCAACTCCAGCTACTGTCTTTGCAAAGCATTATTTTCCACCTCAGGCACTGGTTCTGTGTGAGCAGGAAAAAAATTTGCTCTGTGACAGATAATGAGTCACTTACATTGTTAAGCTAGTGTTTTGGAAGAACGTTATCAATCCGACATGCCTGCAGAAAAGGTGCTTTCGCCAAGCCTTCCACTCATTAAATTGGCTCAGAACATTTAAATACTCAGTGATTTGGCCCAGTTTGGGAGGGAAGGCATCTGCATATTTTGTGGTGGTTTCTTTGTCCGTTCTTCTCTGCTAGGTTTTTATGATGTGTCCTAGAATAACCCCAGCTCAGCCCCACACAGCCACTTGTTCACTCCCTGCAGTGGGATGGTGGAGACAATCAGAAGGGTAAAAAAAGAGAAAGAGGAAATTCATGGGTTGAGATAAAGACAGTTTAATAGGGAAAGCAAAACCTGGGCATGCAAGCAAAGCAAAATGAGGAATTCATTTGCTGTTTCCCATTGACAGGCAGGTGTTCAACCATCTCCAGGAGAATATCATACATAATGGTTACTTGGGAAGACAAATACCATAACTCTGAATGTCTTGCTTTCCTCCTTTATTCCCCAACCCTTTATTTCTGGGCACCATGTCATGCGGTGTGGGATATCCCTTTGGTCAGTTGTCCCAGCTCTGTCCCCTTCCAATCTCTTGTGCACCCCTAGCCTACTCACTGTCAGGGCAGCATGAGAAACAGAAAAAGCCTTGACTCTGTGTAAACACAGCATTATAGAAGCTGCTATGAAGAAAATTAACTCTATCCGAGCTAAAACCAATGCACAAAGCAAGTGGAAATAACTTACCAGTTTTGGTGGCACAGAACTAAGTCTGTATGAACTGAATCTGCAAGATGGCAAAAGCCATGACCACCAGCTGGGAAAGGCAGAAGGACAGAATGTCAAAAAACTTCATTTGCAACCACGTCATCAACCTCAGTCACGTGCTTATCTTTGTAAAGGATTTAATAGTTATCTTCATTTGCTTTAGGCTTTCACCAGTCCCAGATCTCCCCACCATAATACATATATTACCAAAAAACCCACTGCAGGAACTCTGCAAGCAGGTGTAAATACTTGTAAAGTTATACCCTTAAAAGATGGCAGAACAAGACCTGTTTATCTTGACTAGGGAAGTGTGAATTTGCAAGGCTATTTTTAATTTTTCTCAAGTTTTTTTCTCTTTATTTTTGAAAAAGAATTGAAAAAAAAATGGCTGCTCGTATTTCAGTTCAACACTTGTATCTGCTTTAAGTAGCACTCAAAGAAATCACAGTCTAGACTTTCAAAAGTAAGTGAGTGAAATAAGAAGCACAAGGTAAATTAACTTTTAATTCTACCTCTGTTTCTGAAGCACTTAAGTACTCCTGAAGTTCTCATGTGAATTTTTTTCCCCATCTTTTATTCTCCTCCAAAATATTGCATTAGACAAAGTCCCATCAAAGGCCTCAGTCTCAACACAAATACAGAAATTGAGGGGTGTCCAGTTATTTAAATCTAGACACAACATAGGCATTTAACTATCTTTTTAACACCAGCCCGCACTGCACTTGGATCAATAGTGAAATTATGGCAGCATTCGAAAACTCTTCCTGAACTGCCCATGCTGTACCTTGTGAGTGGATAGAGAAAACGCCCATGTAGCAATGTGTCCTTCTCCACCTTTCCTTCTCTAGTGGCAAGCAAAGTGTCTAAAACAGTGAAGGAGAAACTGGTGTAAATGAACCCATTCCAAATTCTACTGGGAGTGCATTGGGTGCTGGGCTGGGACTGCAAGCACACAGCAAACTCTGTCCAGAGTAGGGCAGTGGGAACTGGGATAGTTTTTCACCCTTCTGCTTTGATCCAAAGTCTCTGATGTGTGGCCCCACTGCATTCTGAAAATTTCTTCAAAATTACGCTGAAACAAAGACCAAACAATCTGACAAACCAATTTCAAACCAGAACAGTTCTAGCCACTTACTTCCTTGATTAAGGATTTTGAATCTTTTCTTTTTCCTGTGTTGCATTTCATTTAATTTGCATCTATAACAAAGGTTTGCTGAATAGCTCAAAGGAGGAAAAGCCCTCTCCTGTAGCTATGTCTCTTGAAATCTAAATTCAGAGGGAGCTCTAGGACACAGTTTTGACTTTGGCCCTAAATTTTCTTTAATTATGGTTATGGTTGTTTGGTTTTCATAGTAGAAAAAAGGAAAGCTATAAACTAGTGGGGAGATAATGGTTTTGATTTAGTTAGAAAACTTAAATATACACTCTGTAAATTTTATTTTATTTTTAAATGGAGATGTCTTGCTTAGTATGTTAGTAAGTCTAGGAGTTATCATTTGTATCATGGTACTATGGCCACAACAAATGTGCAGTGTAATTGTGTTTCACGTCTTCTATTTACAAACATTTGTGATTAATTTCTCTGAAGTGCAAAGAATGGCAGTTCATTTAAGAAAAAAAAGACTAGCATCAGTGAAAATATGAAGCATGGAGAAAAAAAAAAGCAGCAGAAATTGAACATGCATATAGCTATTTTTCCCCACTCATTGCAAAACCATTCATATAATTTAAAAGCATTCAGAAATGAGGTCAGCTTCTGGCAGATCACGTGGTTCTTGACTTTACTGAACCACTGTTCTGTGATCGGCTCCGTATGTGTCATCCTTCTGCCGTGTAATTTTGTTTTCAAAGTCTAAAGACGTCATTAAAGCGACACGTCTGCTGCCCAGTATAAAAGACTGAACACTTTGCAGTTGAAAAAACAAACCTCACAAATTTATTAGCCATTAAAGGTACACAGAGCAGAATGGCTTTGAGATTACTGTTTAATCATCAGAAATATTTATTCCTTGAAAGAAGAACACTTCCAAGAAGACATGGAAAATAGTATTGCAGACATAGAGCTTCAGGTTTCCCTAAAACTTACCAACAAGCCTCAAGTTTGCTACACTTTCCTCTTTTCATTCAAACATTTTGCCTCCTCATTTCATAAGAGGAAAGTCAGCATTACTTAGATGTTTAAAGGAGCTTTATAGAAGAGGGAGGTAATTGAAATAACTAGGTTTTATAGCCTGAATATCCCTAAAATAAGTTTGTCAGCCCTTGGAGGTTTGTTCTTTTCTCTTTGGTATATGAAGTCTTTCTGTGCTTAAAGCATACTTGGCCAGTTCTCAAGCAACTTTGAAATAATCAAGGAGAGTGGAGATATTTCTGAAAAGAAATTTATTCTAAAATACTTTTAGTTATCAAAACTAATAAGAAAATGTCAATAATAACAGAAATAAAATGAACTGTTCTTAGAAATTTATTCTAACAATATTATAATCTTATAAATGTTAAGTTCGGTTAAAATACTCATCTTGGCAAATCACAAAAAAAAAAGTATTGTTATTCTTACAGAAGCAATGGAAAAAATAAGAGATCTTTGATATGTTCTTCGATGCTACCTTCAAATAACCTAGCAGAATGAAAGATATCAAAATTAAGCATATCAATCCAAATGTTGGCACCCAAATCTGACTAGTTTAGAAAAGATGATCAGTTAAGATCATCAACTGATCATCCAGGAGATAATTTCATCCTTGCCTATAATTTGAATAGGAAAATCTCTTTGAGATGTCGTGTCTTCCATTACTATCTTCAGCCAATTTAGAATATATTTACTTGGATGCATAGGACTAAATACAGGCAAATCTAAAGATGACAGTGCCATAATGAAACACATTTTGAAAACCAGAGGTTTTCTGTCACATGTAAATTACAGTTTAGAAATTATCTAAATTCCACATTAACAATTTCTTTATGTGTCTTTCTTGCGCAGGGACGTACGACACATGTCAGTTCTACAGATCATCACTCAACTACAGCATCTTCTTTTTGTAGCACTTTCAATGGAGTTTATCCCATTTGCACTGGAGAAAAACTCTAGATTTTTTGTAGACCATAGACTGCATAAATCCTTTTGATCTGTCATGCATAATTTAACAACTTTTAAGCATTTTGTTTACTATTACAGGTGACTCTAAATTTTTCATGTAGCCACAGAAAGTACAGATGAATTTGAATCAGTAAAACAAACTCCAGAAACATAAATCTTACAAGGTCAAAACAGAATTAGATTTCCTCCTTTCTAGCTTTATAGTGATTCCTTTCCCTTATAGGTTTCCGTGTTAGAGAAAAAAAACTTTTAAAATTTTGAAAAATCTATTTTAATCTTCCAGATTAGGGTCAGCTTCTACAGGTGTATTAAGGGTTCTTAAATGCCATGACGAACAGCTGAAAAACCTGCTATCAAACCTGTGCATCAGATCCCAATGCCCTAGCCATGTATGAGTTGTTTCATCATTTAATTTAGTATTCATAAATATTTTATCTTTATCCAGAGTTCATTGCCAGCTCATCAAGTCATAAACTACCATAGTGTAATTTTTACCAAAGAATTACGCAAGGGCCTCTGTTTTAGACAATAATGTCAGATACACTGAAATATCATCCTCTCTGCTTACATGGGTTACACAGTAAACTTGAACAATTACATTAAAAATGGTTTTTGTTTTGTTGTTATATGTACCTGCAATGTTAACCACAGTCAGGGGTAAGGTTATATATGTATTTGACGAAATGCTCAAAACAATGAGGACAACTGCATTGCAACCAGATCTATTTCTTTTCATTTGCTACAGCAGTAGCCTAGCTTTGATTTAGGCAATTAATTCTCATGTATCTGAAGTTAGGTAAAGCAATCTCATTTTACATTATATAGTCCTTCTATAGACCAATAAGAAATACTTAAATGTATAAAATAGAAAATAAATAATTTCTGTATTGATCTCAAGCTTGCAAAGTAATGTATTGCTAATAAAGATTCTAATATGTGAATAAATGTAAGGAAAAGGCAAAGATTAATGTATGGGAACCTGATTCTAAAATACTAATGTTTAAGAATTTCTTTGTAAACTAGGAAATGTTACATAGGAATTCATCGTATGTGTTGAAACTGCAAACATCAAGCCACACAGTACCATTGTTGTACTTAGAGGGCAGTTCAGTCCCATGTCGTGGATATACTTAGAAATTATATCAAAAAAGAGGCATTTCTGAGGTGACCATGGTTATTGAATGACCACATTGTTTAGAGTATGAAAGAAGAGACTTGACCGTGCCGATGTTATGATTTTGAGTGACCAGAAGATAAAATAACAAAGAAAAATTTTAGTGTAGATGGAGGGGAATGTGTGTGAAAAAAAAAATCAAAAAAATGAGTGAGTCTTGAGTTGGCTAATACCTCTTCAATCAAAAAAAAAGGGTTACAACAGGCAGTTCTATGAAAAAAATATTGCTTAATTCTGGGTAGAAATCAAAAAGAGAATCTGAAAAATGGGAATTGTTAAGAAACAATGAGAAAGAAAAGCAAGATTATTATATTATCATATAAATTAATAATTCATATCATTAGTGCATTCTATGCTGATGGCCCAGGCAGAAAAATAGTGTAGATGAACTGGTAAAAGTACAGAGAAGAGGATCATACATATAGATGGATCGAAAGAGGACAAACAAATAAATATAACAGCTTCCCTATAAGGAACAGTTGAACTAGGGCTCCATTGCTTCAAGAAGGGAATACAGAAAGGGAAAACTGAAGTCCAAAAAATTATGAACCACTTAAGTGAATAGGGAACAGTGCTTTTTTTGACTTTTTCCGTACAAGAACATCACATGAAACTACAGCTAGGAGACTCAGAATAAAAAAAGCCTGTGGGCTTTACAAGATGAACCCTCAAGCTGTGGAAATCCTTGCTGTAAGATATTGAAATTTAGAAAAATAAAAATTAGTGAATAAAATCTCGTTAGAGTTATTAATATTGTTTATTTTTAAATGTTGTTTCTATGTTTCTGGCATTCTCTGAACTATAAAACACTGAAGAATGAAGAATACCATGGGACAATATTGTTGTAAACATTTTTCTTATCCCCTTAAGTAGGCACAGTACAACTGAAAATAAAAGGTGGTAAATGGATCTTTGCTCTGATCCGGTGGAGAATTTCTATGCCCTGAAAGGCAGACAAGTTGAGATACACGCTGTAGATTGGTAGCTCAAACTGCAAGTTGTCTGGGGGCCCTGCATTGCACTGGTTTGCACAAGGAAGTTTCAAAGCTTCAAGTGCATTGATTTTCACAGCACCTCCCTGGCCACCCTGGAGCCATCCAATACTACCAGGTGTTCAAAGCTCGACTTATTGGCTGCATGGAAAGCTGGGACTAAAGTGTTAAAATAGTTCCTGCACCAGATATTGAAGTTAGTGGACACTGTCATGCAGAGGTTTCCCAATAACCTGAGCCATGGAGAAGACAGGTAGCCGCTTCTGGACTCTGAAATTTGTGCCTTGTCCTCACATTGAACTGTAGATGCAGTCAATAAAAATAATCCGGCCTTGTGATGACAGGTACTGCAACACCTAAATTGAAGAAGAAGACATGATGTTTCCTAGCTTATAGTCAGAAAAAAAAGGAGAATTTCAACTGCTCCCTTAAGCTGAGAAAACATTATGGGGGAAGCACTACCCTGTACTTATACTCCCCAGCAGTACCTTCTGTTGGTTGCTTTCATAAACAGGGCACCAACAAGAGAAACACAACTGCTCTTATGTTCTCATAGGGAATTTGCTAACTTTATCTGGTTGTATTTAGCAAAACATCAATCAAGTTTCACAAAAGCCTGATAATCAATGTATTTAAAAACAAGACAAAAAAATAGCTGATGACTGAGGCATAATTTATTCTTCGAAATATCTCTATGAACCAGCATAGCTACATTCCCCTCAAGTCTAGCTGAGCCACTTATTATCTGTTCCATAGTTGCTTTCTTACAGATACGATGTCCTCACTCCAGTAGCAGCAGTTGCAATAATGATGAATAAATTCTACAGGTTATTATTATTAAATTATACAGTTATCTGCCGTTGGTAAATAGATCGTGGGTCTTGCTTTTTCCCGAGATGGTGACAAGGAGAAAGAGTAATACAAATCCCTACAGGAATCTGACAGTAGGTATGTTCAGAGAGAAGATGCAGGGCCACACAGCTGGTCCCTAACCATCTGGGCTCATCCTTAGCAAGGCAGAAATTATCTGGCAGCGGAAGCTACCAAGAACTATGGAAGCTGGAGACATGGGCAAGGAGTTTTGCAATCAAACTCTAACGGGAGCTATCGGTGGCACTGTCCAGAGGACCAATACTGACATCCCTACCACAATCAGACTCACTATCATAGTAAGACAAGTTCTCATTCAGTAGTCTGAGACATTACAGCTTCTCTGTGAAACAAAAGAATGTGCTTTCCTCTGGTTTATTGTCATTTACCATAGATTTCTTAATATTCAAATAACATTAGTCGGAAACTATAACCAAATGCCTCTTTCATTCGATCCAAATGTTTCAGATGTTTAGTAAGAACTTTAAAATCCAAGCTGTTTAGAAATCCCCGTGTGACATGAAATTAGCTGATCTGCCAAGACTTTTTCCTTAAATATATTTTATATAATTCACAAAAGATTTTCAGGTGCACAACAGATGTTTCTGTAAAAAAAAAAATCAGAGAACCCAATAGTTAGTCAATTAAAGGCACAGAATTTCACAGATCAGGAAAAACTCTAACAAAAAAGTATTATTCTGAGGCTCACTGTCTTGGTCACAGCCTTGTACTCTCGTCAGAAGGTGATTTTAAATTATTCCATTCTGTACTGAAACAAATGCCAAAACATTCATTGGGATGAGGGTGCTTTATTTTTTAAAGCAGGGAGTCCTTATCTCCTTCTTAATTCAAATTATAGCCAAACAGTTTAGGGTTCCTTAAACATTTGCTTTCCTACTGGATCTCACTTTACCAAGTAAACCTTTGTAAGACTGTATGACACGGAGGCCCACCTGCATTTCACTTCAAACATTTTCTTAAATTAGAACACGAACAATCAGGAGCTGCGCGTCAACTTGAGATAAGTTTCACAGCAGGTCTTGCTCTCCCAGGACTTCTTTAGACACTTCACTCTTGTTTCACGCATTCGCCCCATATAGCTCAAGTTTATCCATATTCGAGGCCTTCTACTCAGAGTCTGTATTTTGTTTTGCAGGTGTTATGAGGAGGTTTATAAAGAATTTTAGCAAAATAGAGCTGGGGGGGAGGAAAGTGTGGAGATTTTACTATCCATATATATATATTTTACTATCCATATATAGAGCCCAACTTTATGAAGTCCCCTGTACTGACAAAGTAGAAGAGAAGAAAGGGTTATTTTCACATGAAATATTTTCTGTACATCTTGATATGAGATAAAAGTGGAAACTGGACTGTTGTTTCAATTTTTGCATGAGTGCCAGGCACTCAGGTACGCAGCAGAATGACAGTAGATAAACTGAAATGTGTATGTGGCTGGCTGATCGACCCAGCTGGAATTACAGGAATTGTAATGAAGAAACAAACTGATAAATCAGGTGGGTGTAAAAGGTGAAGTAATTAATCTACACATTAAGTATCATTATCCCTATTTTGATCTTGCTAGTAGGTCTCCCAGGAAAACAACAATGTTCTATTTTGAAAATAAATAGTAACTTATGTGTAAAAAATCCAGGCAGTAATAACTGAGAGACTAATTTACCTATTTGATATTTTAATAGGCATTTCTAAGAAATGATTCAGTGTATTAAAAACTCTAAATGAACGTTGAAATGGATTTGAACGTGCTGTTTGTGCAAGTTCTAAATTTCTATGAGACTTTTATTTGAAAATTATTAGAATTATTCAATAATGTCAATGACAGATCTGCAAATATGCGTCCTTACTTTGAACAAACTCTACTATCTTAGTTAACTGAATGCTACTTTAAATATTCTCTCTTACTTTTATTTCATACACTTGACTTTTCTTTTACTGTAATGCTCTCTCTTGAGCCAACAGCAATCATTTTTTTTTCTGAGTGGATTTAAAATGTCAGGTAGCATTATATGTAAGACATCCTTTTTATCTCTTGGTTAAAAATCACATTTGCAGTAATTATTTGAAAAAAATACATATTTCATGACTACATCTAATTTCGTGACCTTCTGAGTGTTCAAGTATAATGTATGCATTTATAATTAACAATGCACGTTTTAGGAACAGTAAGGCAAAATACAAAAAAATAGCACATGATGTTACAATCATGATATATATGCATCTACCATCCTTATATATCTTGCTATATATTTATGTATATATTTATTTATTCATTTATCAATGTAGTGTGGATATACTTAAGGGAGGACACTTTTATTTTATTTCTTATTTAGAGTAATTTAACGAAAACTTTTCCATTTCACTGTGATGCAAATTCATCGGGATAAGATGTAAGCTTATGAGTTGTTCTTTGAAAGCACCGAAGGATGGTCTAAACTGTAATATTATTCTTCTATAGAAATATTTGCCTGATTTATTAATATTTTTTAAAGAATATTCTGAAATAAATGGAAAAATCACAGACCTCCCATATACTAGAAGATATTATTTTATCACTTGCCCTCAGATACTTTGTAGTGAGAACCTCTTCTATTTTAAGTCTATCGTATAATTGAAGTCAATTGTCTTCATTATTAGGTCAAGAAATTTTTAGAAATATTTATTAAAAAGGCAGTGTAGTAAGACTTATTTTAAAATGTCTTAATGAAAAACAAATCTTTAATGCCTGAAAAGTACTTTTACAGTAACAATTTTGCTGTGACTTTGAATAACTATCTATAAAAAAAAAGAATGATTAAACATCAAACTAACCACTAAAGTAATGCATGGACATTTTTGTGCATTAAAGATATTTTCAGTTGCTGTTTTCAATAACTATGAGTTTTAATAGTCTTTGTGTTAGATTTTTAAATGCCTTCGAAAGTCTAATATATGCTGAATTTCTTCAGTCAAATATTTTTTAAAATATATGGCAACTGAAGTATATGGTAATTGATTTTCCTCAGTTATACTAAATATCTGGCTTAACTTTTCAAGAAAATTTCTTTTTTTTAATATCATCAGCTAAACATTTGTATTTATAGCACAACTTACTCTCAAGAATAATAAAATACTAATAATAAGAATCTCCACATAACATTTTTAACTACAAACACATTAAAAATATTGTTAATTGCTATAATTGATAACTGATAGTTCATATACTTACAGCATGGAATTCTAAACATGTCTACCATTTTTTTAACCTTTCTTTGGAAAGAAATACTTCAAATGTTTGTTCAGATACGGAAACAAATTAGTGAGCCAGTATGATTACATTTTATTAGTTCCAAAATTACACAGTTGTCAGAATAGTAGAGTAACACAATGTTGTATGAGAAAAAGCCATGATTTTTTTCTCAGAGGAATGTAAATTATGTTTGTCTTGGGAGATAAATAGACATACTGGAAAAAAATTAATAAACTAAAATATTCTATTTAAAATTAAATATTTCTAGTTCCATAACTGAAACCTGATATTTTAAAATTTAAATAATTCAAAATATTTTAAATTTTAAAATATTGCTTACTATTGCCCAGTCCATTATTTTCTATTCAGTAATAACAAAAAATATTCCTTACCTCTATAAGCAAATATGACTTCTTAGTAAAGAATAAAATACAGTACTTAAACTAGTATTTTATAAAGGAAAAAAACAGCTGTATTAATTTAGCTTTTAGTAAGTCCTTATCTTTAACTTACCTCAAAATGAATTCTCCAGTATATATTCTTCTTGGATGTCTTTTGCTGCAGATTTCTACTCCGCCAAGATCTTACATACATATGCTTTGGCTTTATGCATATCACTCACATGAAAATACATTATGTTAAAGAGTCTCAACACTGTAGTGTAAGAAAATTCTGGATGGTAATGAGAATATCATGTTGTTGAAGAGCTTCATAAAGCATGTTATTAAGTAAGCACTGTCTTGAGCCCAAATTCAGCTAAATAAAGATGAAAGCTTGTCAGAAAGTTGAAATGATACCCTAACAAATTGACAAAATTAATATATTATTATAAGTCATTAATAGTTTAAACACAAAATTAGATAGGCAGATGTGCTGTTGTTTTCTGTTTAATCAAATTAAAAAGTCTCTCCATTGCAGGCACAGATGTGTAATCATATTTCCATAAATAATTATTTAAATTATAATCTAAACATTCAACTACTGTTAATATTTAAAATATATTCATTGATGTTGTTTTATAGTGTAATAGAAAAAATATAAGTGCTGCCACAGGTTATTATTAGTGGCTTAGCTGTCAGATAGTCAAATCAACTAAAAGACCAATTACTCTGACGATACACAGGTTGAAAGGCTGGTTAAAGCAGAGCTCATTGCTGACATTAGGTTGTGTTTGGTGAGTTCTGATTCTACGGTAGTGGGGGGTTTTCCTGTGAATTATTATAATGAGGATGTTTTGGGTTTGGATTCACACACAGTAACTTGTTCTCAACTGTAATCTTTTAATCTTCATTAAACCCTCATAGCACGCACAGCAGAGTTTCCATAATGGAAGTTCTGCATTACAGTTCTTACTAGAAAAAAGAAGGCTTAAATAAAGACACAGATAACAACATACAATGTTTCCTACAGAAGTCCGTTTCTTTCATACACGTCTATAGAAAGCTGGATAGGTCATGTAAGAAAGTCTGCCTCTAAAAGACAGTAAGTTCCTCTTGAAACTCCTATATACACATTATATTCATATCCCGCTCACAGAAGATGTTTCCTCTTAGGAACAGTAGCTCTGAGGTGATTTTTCAGACGAATGTAAGCGGTTAGGAATGACGTATCAGTCAGGTGAACAGCCCGCTATGGTCTGCAGCAGTTGATTCTCTTTCAGAGAACAGAGACCATAGTGCTAATTTCTCTCAAAGACCCATAATACCTTACTGCTTTAATTTTGTTAAAAAACTATTTTGATATGCAAATCATAAATCTATGGAAGTAAATTAGAGAAGTATGGAAAGTTTTCTAAAAATATCTCCCTAATCACTCTGTCTACTAGGATATTTTTAATTTCTTCATCTGTTTGTACAAAGAAGCACAAAGCCAGAGTACCCTAAGAAATCTCAAGCTTCGCTGTTCAAAACTTTTCAAAATATTTTCAACAAATAACTCTGCTTATCCTCTGTAGTCATCATGTAATGTCAGAACTACACATTGCTAAGAAGATACACCAGACCAGCTTCTAAAATGTTGAAAGAAAAACCATCTAGGAGTTTTGAAACAAGTTCAAGTATTAAGGACCATAAAGCTATGTTCTTACTCAGGGCACCCCATCAATAATTGTGTCTCTCCTTGTATACAAATAGCCTTACCAATTGCTTCCTCTTTATGAATTTTATTCCCGTTGCAAAAAAATAAGACATACAAATTATACAGTCATTACATATTGTTAACAGGTAAGAAGAAAAATTAACCAAATTCTTTTTTAATTCAGTGAGATTCTATATCTACTAAACAAGAAATAATGATTGGGTGAATTCCACAAATACTTCGAAGACTCAAAATATTACAGAAACTACATGGAAAAGAATTAAAGCAACTCATACGTTCATAAGTAAATAAGGCAGAAATGCTTTGTCTCCTGTTTAGATGCCGTGTATGTAAATAAAGACTGAAAACTTTTAAAGAAGACATCTTGTGGTACATAATAATTGAAAAAATTACCAATTCTTTTATTGCTGACCACAAGCACTTGCAATTTCCCATGTGCATTACTGAGATCCTGAACTATAAATGAAGAGTATCTTTATTCAGCTGCATTATTAGCAAATAAGTAAGTTAGATAAGTATTTAAATCAGTTGATATGTTAATGCATTTAGCTCTTACTGTTGGTTTTCTTGAGACTGAAAATTATTTCATCAAAATATGAGCAGACTGTGATATAAATATCAAATTGCCTTAATTTATAATGAAACACCATTGTTAATAATGGAGCACTGTATAATGTGATTTGACTCAGAATACAAGCTTAGATTAAGTATTTGCCGTTAGAAATAGCAGAGATTTTATTTGGTTTAAATTGTTGCATTAGTATTTACATGTAGCAGACAGTAAAAGTAGAAGGAAAAACAATGCTGAGGTCTACTTCCAGCTTTGTGGAACAGGAAAATTATTGTTTCAAACTGCTTCACTGTACTTATAATAAAACAATCACTATTAAATCTTGTCTTTTATTTCTCAATTCATCTTCAGAAACTGTTAGTGATGCAATTTATTTAAAGGGGAAGAAATTTAAATCATGAAAACTTAATTAACAGACAGAAGTTGTTCTGCTTTGTATCACTCAACTATAAAATGTTATCAACCCACATCATTTTGCAATTAAAAAAAACAAGATATATGTTTTTATAGCAATCCTTATCACAAATATCATTTAGGAGGTGAAAATGTATATATAATGTAATATAATGCAGAAGGATTATTTTAAAATGAATATGTAACGTCTGTTAGCTAACATGAAAGGGAAAATATATTTTTAAATAAATTCTACAGCCACTTGATCCTGTATTAACAGATCTTAGACCATACTATATTTCCTTAGACTACAGACCCTCAGGAGGGTTAAACAAATACTCTTTTTTACTGTTTCAGGATACAGCCTCTCCCGGGAAAAAAATTACTGAGCCTTTTTCTCCTAACATTTTATACCAAAAAAATAATTGGCAAATAAGAAGAATTTAAATTCTAAGAAATGAATAGTAATGAACTGATAACTAAAATATTGCTTAAAGGTTCAAATACACAAAGATTGTAATAATAGTACTATTCTGTTAAGCTATGTATACTTCATTGAAGCCAGCGGAAAGGAAAACATACCATATCACCACCATACCGCAGGCATTTTCATGCAACCTAGTGCAAATTCAAAGCTTTCTCTGACTGTGTTCAATAAAACAGCCACAACTATTTTTAAATACATCAGGAGTCCATGACCCCGTAAGTAGTAACTTCCCTTTCTTGATGGAGTGTGCATCTCACTTTTGTAAGTGTCAACGGTTTCTGGCTGGCTGGCTAGAGACCACGGCATACTCTGCTTTTCTCCCAAAAAGGCCATGTCATTCTTATACAACTTAATCAGTGGCTACATACAGGAAAGCAACACTGCAGCCTTTCTGATCATTTTAATGAGGACCCCTGGCTATTCAGTCATTGAAATATAATTGACTTGCTCTTCTCTTATTTTCATAATAGACACTCCAACCTAGACCACATTTATTTTGCTATAAGAAATGTCAAGAAAGATTGGAAGTTTTCTGAGTATCCCCATTAAAACTGAAAACATGCCACCCTGTCTTTTGCATTAGCTGCGATCATTTTATATAGAACTCATTATGCAGATAGAAGATGCAAATGTTTCATCTATCTCACGTCTAACCAAACTGCAAGTGCCAAGAAAATAAGCACAAGAAAAATAATTTTCTCTTTCTATGCATGGGCGTGTGCCTGTGGTGTTTACATTGTGTCACAATGTCAATATCCATGTGTGCGTGTGCAGATACGTGCTCATAGATAACACGCACCGCTCAAAGTCCTAATATTTTATTTCAGGTAAAATCAAAAGGTTTTTTGGTACATATCATCACAGCCAAGGAATAGCATTTTTCTCAACTGAAACAGCTCTACACTACTAACTATTACTTTAAAATCAAATGAGTAGCAGAAACCATTCAAATGTGAAGATATCATCATGCACAGGAATGCATTCAGTGTTGTTTTTTAACTAGAATAATACGCGTTTGCCTGTCAAACACGTTGTTTTGAAGAAGTCCTAGTCACTTACTCCAGTTCATAAATTGAAATATCAGGTAAAGAAACGGAGTCCATGGCATGCTAAGTTCTGCTCATATCTGGCTAGGCTGTGACACTCATTTCCCAGCTGAACACAATATCATACAGGACACCTAGGAAGAAAAGTCATTCCTTGTCGACTTAACTGTGCCATTTGCAGCGGAAAACAGAAGAGATCTCTTCATGTCAAGTATTAACACATATGGTATCTTACCAATCCCACCAGTAAATAATACCTCTATTGCATTGCACTTTTCAGTATTTTAAAGACGTACATCCTCAGGTGTCATTGCTCAGAATGTTACTAATCACCCAAAATGAGACCCTTGCACATTTCATGATTTTGCGATCAGATTTTCAGCCTTCTACATTCAAAAAAACCCTCTCTCTATTTTGAATTAATCATTACATAGGCTTAAGAATTAAAAGATCACAAATATGATTGCTACAAGATATGATATTTTTAATCTGCATTTGTGTAGGGAAAGTGGATTTTTTTCCCGAAACATAGACAATTCTTTTCTTATATATTATACGGTATTAGAGAGGGGCCTGAAAAATCATACTTTACCTTGAAATAACTGCATACTAAGATAACAGAAAGCGGTGGCAAAATAGATGTTTTAAGTCAATACTTAATGTCATACATCATAGTTTTTCCTCACAAAAGTCCTGACAATTCCCTTACTTGTTTTTAACATAAAGATATGAAAGCATCATTCTTTCTGGCATATTTACACAGCTCATATTTGATGTCTTTACATGCAGGTCTTGAGGAGTGTTTCTGAGCCTTATTGTAACGGGGCGCTGTGCACCAACCACTTCCAGCTCCACAGGAATGGGTCCGGGTCCTTCCCATCTGCCCCACGCTGTCTTTTCCTACAACTCAAAGATGTTGTTGCACAGTACCTTCAGGAAAAAAGACTTCTAAGCATCATGCAAGCTATCTGTTTGCATGTACAGCCTGTCATCAAGCCATGGCCCCCATGCTCTCACACAGACTACTCTGGGCTTGGCAGAAATAATCAGCATACAAGAGGGAAGGGAAGAACCCCTAGGCTTCCTCTGAATCAACATCAGTGCACACGTTCATGCTACTTTGCCAACATATGGGTATACCTCACAGTATACTTTATGGATAGCAGCAGCTCTTGGACTCTAGCAAATAAAGATTCCAGTAATGTGACTGTGTATAAACACAGGTTTAATACACATGAATAGTGTTACATAATTTAAATGTCTAAAATTGAAACTATTGAAGTTACTTTTATTTACTTTTTTAGCTGGAGCTGCTTTAACGATTTTATGGATAAAACCTTTAGATAACAAGCTTTCCACCAAATATTTTTTATGGAAATCATTAAAAATCTCTTTCAGTTTTCTCATGAGAATTCCATCTTTGAATTGGAATAATAGATAGATAGATAGATAGATAGATAGATAGATAGATAGATAGATAGATCTCTTTTTCTAGCCCACCTCTATGTTCAATAAGCACTTTAACAAAAGTAATTCTTAAAGAAAAACCCAAAACTATCATATAAACAAGCAAAATCAAAAGGTGAAAATTTTGTAGCTTGTTTCACATATAATCTCCCCCACTTTGTGACACACCTCCTTAAAAGTGAAAATACTACACAAGGAAAACTGAAAGGACAGACTTTGCTTTGAGAGCTGCATGGCTGCGTGGTGTCTGTCAGGTGCCACCAGGTGAGATGAAATACAGCTTGCAATGAACACTCGAACCACTTGAACTCTGCTGTGCCACCCTTCCTGCTCTCCGTCTGTGTCTGAGCAATGAATGTCCAGCTTCCTTGGTCATTTGATTCCTGCATGGCCCTTCAGCCATCCAGGCAAAGGACTCTACTCTTGTCTCCTTCATCTTACAATCCACTTTAAGATACCATTATTTCTCTTTTTCCATAAATTCTCATCCTGGTTGTTGCCTGTGAAGTGGTCATCCTCCACTCTGGCTTCCACCTGTTTCTCCCAGGCAGTCCATCCAGGAAGAGGGTAGGAAGATCTCCTACCTGCAACACAGGTCAGGAAACACCAACCCTCACATGTGTTGTGCATTAGCTGTCTCAACCAAAGATTTACTTGGTCTGACAAAGCAGGTTCACAGAGAGAAAGAGGAGGAGTACCACATTGGGAAACAACAAGTTTTGGGACTCAATGAGTTTAATTCTATTTCTGGTTCATGTTTTCTCCTGTGACTTGGAGAAGTTAAAGGTAGAGTGGTCTCGGCTTCATCTTGTTATCCATGTAAGGATCCCCTTTCAGTCAGCAGATCAGCCGAACCCACCCGTCATTAATATGATGACATCCAAGGATTGAGTCTGCCTCCTGGAGTTGAGGGCTTTTACTGCAGCCTGGAATTATATGATTTGGAATGGTGGTTGTGCCAGCCCATGAGGACAACACATGCTTCCTGTGACAATGAGAAAAGCCTATTCAGGCAGAGTCTGAATACATCAACAAAGCTCCCACACCCAGTTCTCTCTCATTAGCCTTGAAGAACTTGTCTGGCTTGACATTCCCCTCCATGCATTGTCACAGATGTGTTCCTTGTTCAGTTCTCCCTCAACCATCTCCATGATACTTTTCAGACTGTTCCCCAGTTTAGGAAACCAGTATTTCTATTCCTCCTTCGTGTGTCTGAAAAACCACTTATGTCTATACACAACCTGCAAGTGAACAGGACATTCACCTAGAAAGGATGGCTTCAAACCCAGAAATTTAGGTGAAATGGAAAATGAAATTGGAGATGAAGGAAAGGTGGCAGGAAGAGTACTTTTCTATAAACATGTAGAATTATTTGCAGGCTGGGATGTCATTTGTGATAACCAAGAGTGGCAAAATTCAAACCCTCTGTTTTGTGCTCTCTCATCAAAAGCCAGAAGCACTGCTTTCTGCTTGTTCTGCGAAAGAAATATCAAGCACTGTAATGTAAAAACAATACACAATTATAAAATATTTTGTGCTATTACTTGTTCTGGGACACCAACTGATATCTTGTGTCATGTGTTCTTAACAACACACTGAAGCCTTTGCTCTTCTGCACTGATCGTCTAAGTCTAAAACAGGGCACTGGAAAACCCTAGGAGGGCAACGCTGGGGCAGAAAGCTCTTGTGGGCCCATCTTGACCAGCCACCCACCTGTCAGTCCTGTGGGGAATTAGGTTTGGTGCCCCAAGAAGTTACTGACACATGCTCTTACAAACCCTGTAACATTGGTATCTGAGGAAAAACATGGGAAAACAAAGTCTTAGGTGGCACTTGAATTTTCAGAGCCTTGAAGGGTTTCCCCTCCATCTCACAGGCCTCCAGTTTCTCAGAACAAAATTTTCTGGATTAGTGAACTGTGGGTGGACCACTTGTGATCCACCTGAGTCATTCCAGAAGGTGTTACTGAACAGATGACAGATATCATTCAGGCACAAAAGTCTTTTAGGAAATCTCAGAAATCAGCTGTCTCTAAGTACATTCTTTTTCCTAGCTATTTCCTCTTCTCCTAACTGTAAACTGGTCGCTTAGGGCCTTAGAAATCCTAGAAAATTCTTATTCTCAGAATAAATTCTGGTATGTTTTTATACTTTACAATTTCCAAAAAATGTTACTACAGAAACAAGTCAAAGAGTTTCTTAGGTATGTTAATGTTGTTGGCAGTTTGGGCTTTATCATTGTCAAAGTGGAAAGTACTTCTTTCCTTTTTCAGTTACTCTGTATACATTTATCATGAAAATGTACAAGAGCATCAAATGTTATACTAGACTAAAGGTTGCTTTAATAATGTCTTGCCCCTGAAAACATTACAGTGCACCGAGTGCTCGTTTCATTGGGTTTTTTACTGTGGTTGGTGAAGACCAGTTCCCACTCCCAACAGCAGTGTCTCTTGATCAGATAGATTTATTTTTTTGAAAATTAAATGTTCTGATGAATTACATGCAAATCAAGGATATTTTGGACACACAAAGGAAGATTGGGACTCTGGATAAGCGAAGGAGATTTATAGTCACTTTCTCATTAAAACTACACTGGACTAAAGAAGTAAGAATACAGCCATTAACAAGAAGTCTCTAGTTCTCTCAAGCAGACTAATGGAAGGGAGAAACTGTAATGCTGCTGGAGAATAAATAAGGTCATAATGAATAAATATAGACAACCTCTGCTGAATGCCAAAGACATAGCATAGATTCCAGCAGGAATTATGCACCAAATGACTTCTGAAAGTTTGATGCATACCATCTACCTGACACCAATTTTAGCAACAAGCCAGCAAATGTCTTAGGGAACTATAGATCTTTAAAAGTGGGCATGGAGGCTGACGACAGGGATAGCTACATGGTCAAGATATGGTGACTTATTTTGCGTTCTTTCTCTGTTCCACAAGTTGCCAATGGGAATGGCAAGACCCATTAAACCTGTGTTCCTATGCTTCCATATTTATCAGTGATTAATTGGAATTGTTGGTCTTAATCAATGCATTACTGTCCTTATCTTCTTATTGCTTATAGTATGTTTAACACTTGGAATATATGCAAATTTTGTACATATGTATACATACACATGATATATGTGGGCATGCAGCAAATGCCATTGTAGTCACAATATGGTATATTCAATATCATATATAAATTAAAACCTTATTCTTTCTCCCTTACATGAGAAAATTATTTTGACTAAAAGACCTATAACCAAAATATGACCCCAAAATTCTACTTTTGAGAAACTTCCAGTCAATCCAGAAACTGAAATTATTTAAAAAACCTAACAAAAACTATATCTCTTGGATTTTCAAGCAATTTTTTTTTGTCTTTGCTTATACTGTGTAATATTTCAGAGCTACACTCTGTCCTGACTGATGTTTTTTGCTTTTTTCCTTATTTAAACGGGGGAAGCCTAGGGCAGTGGATGTCACTGGGAGTCAAGGTGCCTCACAGACAGGCATGCTTGCCTTCAGCAAGTCTACAGATTTGGTCTCTTGGTATCTCCAAAGAGAAGTGGCAACTAAAAAAGCATTCTGAGTATCCACATTTCAGATGTAAACACCTAAATCCTTCTACA
The DNA here is from genome assembly GCA_033558235.1 of Neomorphus geoffroyi. Classification (NCBI taxonomy): domain Eukaryota; kingdom Metazoa; phylum Chordata; class Aves; order Cuculiformes; family Neomorphidae; genus Neomorphus; species Neomorphus geoffroyi. The sequence goes on along the minus strand of JAUMJM010000053.1, from coordinate 23,206,249 downwards.
ATCTTTAATCTCCCCGAATAGGATTGCAGTTTAATTACAATAAAAACATATAAGCTGCTCACTCTGAACTCTTTGTGCGGTTAATAGCACTGTAAGAGAGAGATTCTCTGATCTCAGGTAGATATCTAATGCAAGACAAACTAAACCACACCAAGAATTGCTTATCTCTCCCCACTGATCATAAATGGCATAGGACGCTTAGCCTGGATTTTGAGACCTACATTGTAGGTGTCTATCTTTGCTCGGATAAATCCTACGGCCAGTCGCCTTTCTTCAGTGGGAAATTATTGTACGCCTCATCCTAACAAGGAAGAAGTCATCATAAATGCATCAATGATTCTGAGATACTGAGATACTGACCTTCACGATGTGTCATATATATCTCTTTCAACATGTGGAAAAAGGTGCTGGACTATCCTTGAGTATGGCTATGTTCAAAGACAAGTGACAGTTTCCACCAGCCAGTTAAAGCTGTAAAACTTGTGATGCAAATAGAAGTTCACAGTGGGAGCAAAGGGCTTGACATTAGGGGTTTAATTTTTGACTGCCTAATTGAATATTTGCCCTCTGCGATTCAATCATGACCCCAGGATTCACTCTGAGTAGCGTCTTGCTTTACCAGTTATTGCTCAGAAGGCATTGTTGGAAGGTGGCCCTTTGCATCCGAAGTTCTTGAAAACTTAGAAATGCAAAAAGAGACAAGCAAGCAGAAGCAAGTCTCCTTAGCTAAAGGTATTGTTCTAAGCCCGTCAGTAGGCGAGTGTGTCTCTACTACACTGAGGTCCAAGACACATACCAATATGGTTTATTTTTTCAAGTGTAATCAAGTTGACATCTATCCACACCGATTACCCTTCAGAAGGGGAGAGGAAAATTCAGGAGGTGGGAGAGAGGTTCTCTGCTCTCTGGTGGCTTCAGATGTATCCTCCACAGGGTAGCTTGGGCCTCTGGGCATAGCCCTGAGAGATGGGTGGTACGTGAGCAACCATCCTGGAGGCGTTACGCCTCAGAGCTGCTCTTCCCTATTCCTGCTTGCTCCTCAGGGCAGTAATTTGTTGCTGGTCTATACCAGCAGCAAATTATAGCAACCCCCATGCCAGTTCAGTTTGCATCGGGGAACTGGAAGAGGCAGGGGAGTGAGGGACAGAGGGCTCTGGCCTTTGCCTGACCATCTGCCTGGTGAAGTACTGGTACTATTTAGTCAGTTTTCCTCCCGCTCTCCAGTGCATGATGCAGGGGGAGCCATGGTGACTCTGAAGCTTCATAGTCCTGACTGTGCTGTCCATCAAACACAGCTCAATCTGCCCTTATCTTCTGACTATTGCACAACCATACAAGGATTTCAAAAAACACAATGGCAAGGCTCTGCTTCACTGAAACCCTTTTTTGCGTTGGAGAGGCTGTCTACAGCTCAATTCTAAGCCCTTCAAAAGTCAGTCAGAGAAGAAATGCCGACTAGCTTTTGTTGTATTTGTATAGCATCCCAAATGCTAAATAACACTCCTCTTCATGCTTAGCATAGCTTTATTACACTGCTCTATCACAGGATGCACCAAGTGAGTCTGGCAAGTTACTAGCAAACCTTTATACAGATTGCATTTTTATTTTCCCTTTATGGTGGCAGTTTATCCAGACCCCCATTTTCAGCTCCTTACACGCTAGCTCAACTGGTTTATACTGTTGTTTGGTTATCAAATGGGTTTAAAATCATTGTTACAAACATAACTCTGTCCTCATTGCCAACAGCATTGAATAAAGACTGTCTTATTAAAAGCAGGAATTCTGGGAAATTGCTCTTGTTTTACTAGACTTGTAGCCAAAACAAAAGACACAGTCAGGAAATTAGGCTCTTTTAATTAATATGTTACAAGTGCACCCTACCACCTTGAACTCATCTCCACTTCCTTCCCCTGCCTGTCTGATTTTGCCAGTGGTGTAAAAAGATGGAATGACAAGTCACTTTTTGATATAAACCACATAGAAACAACTTCTCATATCTTTCTATTTCTGCTTTTCTTCTCTTGCTAAACATTCTTGGTCTTTGCCTTGTACCAGTTTGTGAATATAAGATTAGTAGGAGACATTTGGATGTTTCTGCCTGGGAATCCTGCCGTTAGCTAGCACACGACGCAGTGTTCATTCGTGGTCTCTTGGCTGACTTCGCTCGCCTCCATCTGTTAGGCTGGCTATATGCCTGCCTACAAGTCAGTCAGCCTGTTTCAGGCTGAAAGAAAAGGAGGATGGTTCATCATCAAAACACTAACCGAGAGGCTTTCACTTGCACCTCTGCTCCCATCCTTAAGTGCAATCCTTATCCCAGTCTTTCCTTTGAAAGGAAAGTTGGTGTACAGTACTTCGATTTTCTCCTTGGTGGTTCCAGTGTTGCCACTAACCTTCAAGTATGATATGTTAGAAGGAGCCAGTAAATCTGAAGTTCTTGCCTGAACATGTGTATTTGAACTTCAATTTCTTGAGTATGATAAGGAGAAATTTGGATAATAAATTGCCAAAGTTTTGCACCATCAAGTTATACAGAATTGTACATTACAAAAAAAAAACAAAAAAGGCTGCTATCCAGTAAAAGGTTTTCACCAAATCTGACACCCCACTGTATCAGCTAACACAGACTGAGGATAGATTAACTTCTAAGACACAAGGCCAAATCTTTTTAAGTCAAAGTCACAAAATAAGATCTAGTCGTTGATTTGTGTACTAAGGACTGCAGATCGAACATGCTTATCTGTGAGAGACATCAGTAGTTTTTCATGGAATTTTGGTGTGTCCTGAACTCTACATGGGGTTACAAGGCGCTATGCAGACCAATTCCAGGTTTAGGAAAGGTTCCCTGACATGGGGTTATGCAATCACTAATGCACTGTCTACACTGTAGCTCTACATCATAATCCTGCAGCAGCCCATACACAATCATTCCCCTTTGCACCCAAAGCTTTCAAGTATGTAATTTCCAGCATGACCTATGCCTTTAACCCTTGGGCACAGCCTTACCCAAACTGAAACAAAAGCTCAAGCAAGCTCACGTGATCATTGCTAGTGTCACTTGCCCACTGCCTTCCCATAACTCCCTCCACCATAAATATATGAAAGGAAATCCAATGAGAATCTGGCTATAAAGTATGCAGAAGGAAAGATGGTGAATGAGAAAGTAGCAATAGCACAGGTACAGCTATAGTAGTGGAACACACTCAGATTAGGCCAATCATGCTGATTTGTCTGGTCATTTGCAAACCTGGATAAGATTACAAAATTAACGATGCTCATATAACATTGAATGTACAAAGAAACTTACAAAAAGACTCTTATCTGCTCACAAAATTCTCCTTGAAATTGCAATGGAAAAGTTTTCTAGAAGAAATAATAAATATTTAGAGATGGGAAAAGGAGAGAATTTTGTATCAGAGGTAGGCTTATAATAGTTATCACTCTGAAAAAAACTGTTGATATTTAAATGCAAGATGACTATTCTATGTGTTTTGTTGAAAACTCATGCTTCATGTGACACTCAACTTTAGTTAGATTTTCTGTAAATTTAGAAGGAAAATACGGTGAGTGTAATTACTTGTCATGGAATCATAGGATGGTTTGGGTTGGAAGCGACCTTAAAGATCACCCAGTTCCAACCCTTCCACCAGCCCAGGCTGCTCAAGGCCCCATCCAAACTGGTCTTGAACACTTCCAGGGAGGGGCCAGCAACAACTTTCCTGGGCAACCTGTGCCAGTGCCTCACCACCCTAATCGTGACGAATTTCTTCCTAATGTCTATGCTAAATCCTCTCCCTTCACATTCAAAGTCATTCCCCTCGTCCTATCACTACATTCCCTTGTAAAAAGTCCCTCCCCAGCTTTCCTGCAGCCCCTTCAGGTACTGGGAGGCCGCTATGAGGTCTCTCTGGAGCCTTCTCTTCTCCAAGCTGAACAATCCCAACTCTATAACCCTGTCCCCATATCAGAGGTGCTCTAGCTCTCTGATCATCTTCATGGCCCTCCTCTAGACCCGTTCCAACAGTTCCATATCCTTCCTGTGTTTGGGATTCCAGAAGAGGACACAGTACTCCAGATGGAGTACTCTCAGGAGAGTGTAGTAGAGGGGGAGAATCACCTCCCTGGCCACACTTCTTTTGATGCAGCCAAGGACATGGTGGGCCTTCCGGGCTGCAAATGCACATTGCCAGCTCGTGTTGAGCTTCTCATCAACCAGCATCCCCAAGTCCTTCTCCACAGGGCTGCTCTCAATCACATCATCCCCCAGCCTGTATTGAAACCGTGGATTGCCCCAACCCAGGTGTAGGACCTCTTATTGGGCCTTGCTGAACCTCATGAGGTTCACACAGGCCCACTTCTCCTGCTTGTCCAGATACCTCTGGATGACATCCTGTCCTTTTGGTGTGACATCTGCCCCACTCAGCTTGGTGTCATCTGCAAACTTGCTGAGGGTGCACTTGGTCTCACTGTCTATATCATCAATGAAAATATTAAATAGCACTGGTCCCAGAACGGACCCCTGAAGGACACCATTTGTCATGGATCCCCATCTGGACATCGAGCCGTTGACCACTACTCTCTGAAGGCAACCATCCAATCAATTCCTTATCCCCTGAACAGTCAAAGGATATTGTGGGAGACTGTGTCAAAGGATTCTGGCATATTTTTCTACAATTAAATTATATACTTATCCCACCAAAGTGTTCATACTTTCAAATATCTATGCAACATTGATCTGTGGCAATTTATTCTGCTTACACAAAACATGTTAATCCCTATTATCCTCTCATTACACATGTGCCTTAATCAGGTGTATAGTTTTTAGAAGTGTTGCATTGAAATTTGAATTCAACCAGATTTACATAGTCACTGCAGACACACAGAGATACAGAACAATGAAGACATAATACCCAGATTACCAACAGGCTGAAGACTTTAACAATCAAATAAAGCCCAACTGTACACTTGCACTGGGCATTTGGTTTTGTGCCCTCAGTTACTTAAATGCATAAAACTTATTTGTAACCTCTGCTTTTTCTTCTGTGACACATCACCTCTGATTTTAACCATTAAATAATAATCTCTTTGAAAACGTATTGCTCTGAATTTCAGTATTTTATACCAAACATTCTGATACTTATTCAGATGAGAGATTCCTCCTTGGTGAATTTGGTGTTATTAGTTGTAAAAATCCTGTGATCATTTTTATGGGAAGGATTTAATCCAGTGGCGCTAGGATTCATTTTTTTAAAGATAGAACACTCTGCAAACCAAATGTACTACGCAGGCCAGATTGCAATTGATTAAAATGTAATTGTTAATACAAAGGGTTTGTCTTCTCCCCTGTGGGAAAAACAAACAAACAAACAAACAAAAACTTAAAAAAAAAAAAAAATAACAAAAAAAAAAAAAACAGGCTTTCAGGCAACAAACTGTAGCAGAGATTTGGTGGTTTTCCCCTCCTTTCTCCATACCTACCTCAACCGATTTGCAAACCGTAGTGTCGGCTCCACGCTGCCTCGGGGACAAGAGACCAGAGGTGCTGCAAACCAGGACTGATGTGCCTGACAGAGCTGCACAGCAAAGTCTGAGTGATGGCCTGAGCCATGCCCGGCAGTAGCCAAAATTATGAGTTGTTTTTCTTTCCTGGAGCGCTGCATTCGACTACAATCATGGATGTGGCATATGCAGTAGCCAGTCAGCTGCCAGTTGATTCTATATATATTCTTAGATTAAGTTTTTGAAAGCCAAATAAAAAGATTTTGCATGCAAAGAAATATGCTGCAGATCGGTGACTTACAGAAAGCTTTGGGGGTTAAAGCCAAAATGGTGCCTTGGGAGATACGGCTTGGCATATGCTGGAGTGCTTTCACTTAAAAGAAACACTCAAACCTGAGATATCTCTGACTAGATAACAGTTATAGCTTGTCCCGGTGTGGATGGAATTTGTATAATGTATTATTGTGTCCCAAAATAATGAACCACGTGGGAAAGATGGTATTTGGTTACTTTACTTATTTCTGTAGCAACAAGAATTAATTGCGTCTCTTTAGAGATGTATTTTGCCATAAAGGTGTTCAAATGTAAGAACAGAAATATCTCCTTAAAAAATAAAGGGCCCAAGGAAGACAAAAGGACCTATCTAACAAGTGAAATAGCTGAAAAATGCTAATAGATTTCTTCAAATAGTTTCCAAGTTGCTAAATCTATGGAGCAGAATAGAGGACAAATCTTGGATTATACCGAAAAGGAGTCATAAAAGAGTCATACCCTTTCATGACAGCTTGGAAACTGGGTGCTTTTGACTCCACGTTCCCTATTATTTTGTAAAAACATGCAGTAGTCATTCTCAGAACCTGTTTTATTGCCTGTTACAATGTTCATGTTCGTGGTTGAGTAAGCACTCTAAAATGGTGACTAACTTATAGCATAACAGTTAGTTTTCCCAAATGCCCATTGATCATCAGTTCTGAAAGACACAAGCCTGCATTCACTGCTTGCAGACTTAAACTTGCATATCTAGATTTACAATTCCGAATCATTTCATTTGTCACCAAGGATATTAGTGTTCTTGAGAGCTGGTGACCTTTGTACTTTAGTTGCCTTTAGAAACTAAGAAAATACATTCTGATAAAAAAATAGCCACTTCTTATCTACTTTACACACACACAGAAAAAATCAGCAGCTCTGTTAAGAATGTGTTGACAAGTGGGTTTCAAAGATCTCCCATGTGTTTTTACTGAGAGCTCTAGGAGCAAAGCACTTGGAAAATTCAGGACAAACAGCCAACAAAAAAAATTATTCCCTTTTTTCCTGTTTAATTAGAATGCTGTTTAGATACAAATGATCAGTGAAGTAGTATCTGAAAACCCACATGTAAAAAAAAAAACCACAGAACTGAGAACAATTTTGCACCCTCTCTGGAAAAGGAAATCAAATCAAGTCTACAAGCCTTTGTGCTACAATTCGTCCTGACATAATTTGTAAGAGCCAGGAAATTAATGCTAAACAATGAAGCTCATAATGAAAACATTGTGAGTGACAACATTAACATAATACAGAAAGAGCCTCCCTGTCCATCTACCAACAGCTAAGGTCCATCCCCCATGCGCAGGATGCTCAAGTAAGAAAAAAACAGACCAGGTTTCTAGCTGCTAATCAGTGTTGATAGAAGAGCAGTGTGCAGTAGCAGAAGAAAAAGATGAGATTAAAGTGAATATTGCACTAATGAGCATGTTCTTCCTGATGAAAGATTTTAATGTGGACTCTAAATCCCTTTCTCTCTTTCATGTGCTTATCACAAATGTCTCTATTTGGGAAACCCTACAGCAGAATTATATGAGTAGATGCCAACAGACATGTACTTAGGTCTGCAGCTAAAGAGGATGAGGTGTTTTGATTCCAAATCCTGCAATGTCTGAATTTAAAGCACCTGACACTGGAAGGGAATTAAAATCTCTGTGCTGTTTCTATAGTCTTCTACATGATACTGAGGCCCAGTTAGGCTGTGTCTACATCAGCAAGCTGTGCAGCCCAACAGGATCCAATATGTAGTGTGGAAGAATTGCTGCTGGGAACTCAGTCACTGCAGAAAATGCATTTTGTGGGTTTGCATCAGAGTGTCTCAGTCTGGTCCCCTGGACCGAACACTCCAGCACAGGAGCATGCCAGGTGTCATCCTGGAACACAGCTTCTGATTTTGTTTCTTGCAAAAGAAACAAAGTTAAGCACTGTGAGAGTACTCTGTGATGCAAAGCAAGAGTGGAAGATTCAGTTCAAGAACTCCCAAACCAAATAAAAATGTTAATGCACATAGTTTGGCTGCCTCAAACCACACCATTCAAATAAGCTGCACCATGAGCAGAGAACTGCCAGGGCAAGCTGGAAATATCAGAGTATGCTAAATCAATGCACCTTTGGAGATTAAGTGTCTTCTTCACAGACAGGTTAATCTTCCATATTTAATTCACACCCATAGGCCTCCACAGCACAAGGAGGTGATGAAGACTTCGTTGTGATGAAGACTGCAGAGAAACACCTCAACCTTTGCTAAACCGTGACAACACCCATGAGCTCTAGTTGCTCAGTCTGTAGAGGTACTGGACCATATGTTTGCATATCCCAAGAGGGCTTAGGAATAGAGTGAGATCCAAGACACAAACCTCTACAGACTGAAGTTCAATACAGAAAATAAAATCCATGTAATCCAGTAAATTCCAAGAGAGTTTAAGTGGGACTACCACTAGGTAAGCACATTGAAGAACGCAAAACTGCAGCATCACTGAAGAACTTTCAGAAGTGGATTTAGGTGTTCATTGCTTCTTTAAATTAAAGCACTTGGGTGTACCAGAAGTTAAATGATTTGTGTGTTCAGGATGTAATTTTAGCATCTATAGCGTATTTATTTCTGTCTTAATTGTGTTTTGCCAAGGACTACTTGACATTCTGCATCCATGAATCTTATCTACATCTTGTTGACTAAACCTGAGATGCTCCTGGCAAGTCTAAGAAGTAGGAAGGGAAAAAAGGCAACAAAAAGGCAGCAGCTATGTTTCTAATTCCTCACTACAAGGTAAAAATAAAGTAACCGCGAGGAGCAAAGGAGATATTTTGTGCCACCACAATTTACTAGTGTGTGAAAGTTGTTGTAATTCCACAAGATGTGCTCTGCTCTCTAAATAGCACTAGATTGATATCTCCAAGGAACGTTTCCTAACCACCACTGGGGCAATAAAGGCACACAGATAGTTATTTCATCTTCATAACAACTAAGAACTTACATCCCAATCCCTTTTGGCTCTATGGGCCAGTTTTCAGACCTCTTGGACTCCCTTAGCATCAGACAGCATATAATCCATTGCAGTTTTATCCAAATTAGGAGGGTTTGATGTAAAATGGAGTGAAATTCACATTATGCAAATGCAAGAGCATTTGTTATTTTCTGGGTTGTTTTATTATGTTAAGCTTCTTGTCTACATTTTTTTACTTGTATAACCAATATTTCATAAAAGAACAACTTTAAACATACTGTAATCATTTTGGTTGCAAATTATTTTGTTTACAGGTCATTCAATAATAAAGAGTGAACTCTGGCCATGGTAAAACAGCAATTAATTGACTCTCGTTTTAAGTCACATGGTGAAATTATGTGTTTGTGTGAATGAATACAATTAATAATACAATAAGGATTCATGCAATTATATGTCTGGCGTCCTGTACAAAGAACCTGGGATGCCACAAGATCCTCTTATTGGAAGAGCTACCTAAAATGCCATCTGCAGTTGTCAAATACTGGGGAAAATATTTTTGCAGACAGAAACCCCAAAAATAAAACTATTTCTCTGAACTAGCCCTCAAGTATGAGTGCAAAATTGAAACAACATAGACATTTCTTGTTGAAAGCACATGAATTTTGCAGAAAAAAATGGGCCTGTGTTCACATATTGAGAAGCAAATTAAGATGGGAATGCTATGTGGGGTTGTATTTCCACCATGATATGCAAAGAATGCAACTGCAAGCTACTGTATTGCCTTTCTTTCCTCCTCTCAGCCTTCTCTGACCTCTGGCCACATATTCCAGCCTATGCACCTTGAGCCAGAGAGGATAGCTGATGCGTATGAAAACTGTTTCCACACGCAGAGGTTAGTTTTCAGCAGTGTAGGTTTTTTTTCCATAATCTAAATCACCTCTTCACCAAAGACTAATTTCAATTGACCTTCTATATCTTCTGTCCTTCCTAGATCTAACCATGGATCTCTGCATCTTCTAATCTGACAATATGGCAAACTGGCAATCTAAGGTCAAGCATGAGTTGGAAATTTTGGATAATCGTTGACAGGTTACAAGTTTAGTTCAGAGGAATTGATAATACAGGCCTCAGACTATCTCTCTTACCACCATAATCATCATTTCAACACTGAATGGATAAAAATCCAGACTTATATCTCTAAAGAAGAGAATGGAAGGTTTATAACATTACAGAGGCTCAAGAAAAAAGACTGTGAACTTCTGAGATATATTTTTAATATCTTGTTTTCTGTAATAGAGAATTGGATATAGGGCTTAAGAAGTCCTCTCTGTTCCTGATTTCTTTCACATAAATTCAGAGACACAAGCCCAACATAACGATAAAAACTGTGGCTGAGGTAGACCCTAACCCAGTGTCTACTGGAAGCTTGGAGGACGTACAAAAGGTTGGATCAGTATGCTACAAAATCTTTAGTGTTTCAGGTACACTTTTCCCTAAATATCTACTACTGGCTTAGAAGAAGGTATGGGATTCACCCAACCCTTTTACTGAACACAGATGGTTACTTGTATGTCTTCACAACCTTGTCTCTACCAAATGCTACTTGATGACCAGAGTTATGAAAACATAAACCCAGGTTGTTGAACAGAGCTCTTCACTGTCTCTGTTTATCCTGTCTTAAACAGTGAACATTAGGAATTGTTTCTTCAAACTGGAGTTTGGGGAGAAGCTACAGTGAGTTTCAGAAAAAAACAACATAGAGATCTCTGGGATCAGAACAGGGTATTTTACTGGAGTATCGGGTAAATTAAATAAAAATATTAAAGAACTGCTGAATCATAAGAAAAGTATGCTACAAAAAGTACAAGGTAGGATAGGATACATATAGAAAAATCTTGTTCGTTAGCATAAAAGAATTCCTCCGGGGAATCAAGAAAATAGACACAGTTAAGACAGTATTGCCTAACACAGAAAGAATCCGTGGTCTTAAAAGATGCAGATGACAGCAGTTTGGCTGTAAGCTCACAAGCACAGAGGCAAAGGTGAAGGTTTCAACATTCAGCAAGCACTGCTGTAGCGGCTGCGTGCACACATGCAAGCTGCATATTTGAAAGCCTGAGAATCCAGCAGGCTGTACCTTGTAAAAACAGGGATAAGACAATTGTCCTTGATTTACCCAGAGAATATTTCCCACAGTTTGATAAGAGCTAAGCTACCTTTAGAGCTTGAGATGCCTGCTTGCTTCCTTTTACAAAGGTGTTTTCACCCACCAGGCCCAGTTGATGCAGGTACAATTGAACCCTGGACAGCTGCTGAAATTCCTTGCAGAGTTAGCTGAACTTATCTGACTCAGGAAACACACTGTAAGCAACAGCAAGTTACAGTACCATGGAAAGTACTATTTGTGTGCCCTTCCCAACTGCTGTGGTCAGTGTAAACATACAGGTGAGGAATAGCAGAGATTAATTCCTAATCCTTGCAAAAGCCAGACCATTAAGTTGCATTTGGAAGAATATAGAGTGATATGGTTGTCATAACAGACTACCAGCGCATCCTGAGCTTGTGTTCATTGAGTTTAATCGCTTTGTTCCAGCACACTCTGCAAATGTCCCCTTGTGTCACTGCCCCACAGCTGCAAAACCCATTGGGTTCCTGAAGCAGATGAGCCACAAAGTGGGGATCACCAAGTGCAAGGGCATGCAGTGGGACCCAGACCTGGACCACACACCCTCCACTTAAAGGGAAACAAAGGCAGGATGTAGAAAGGTTGTCACAGGAGCATGTCCTGCCTGCCAGACCACTCCTAGGACACGAGGAAATACCACATTTGCATCCAACACCTGCCGGAGTCTGGATCAGAACTTCAATGGAACAACTCTTTCCCAAACAACGTAACCAATTAAATACATACCAGGGGAGGAACATAAACTTCAGCTTCCCAGAAGCTGGATGAGCTCTGCTAACTGCTAGTATTAAGAACTGATCACCTTAGATTACCTGCTTTCATCCAACAGATAATTAGTTCCTAAAGGTAACAGCTCTACTAGGAAAGACTGGGAGAATCCTCCTTTTAAGAAGGTGCTGCAGCAGAACTCTCAGTGTGCTGCCCTCAGCAGCTGGACAATTCACTGAACCTTCTAGTCCCTGACAAAACCAGGGAGACTTGTTTGCTGGTTTAGTCCCACAGAGGACCCTATAGGAGAGTGTAACTCAGAAAGTCATTTGGGGATGTTCCCAGATACAGTTTAAGTTTCACCTTTCCAGACTTGAAGAGGGATTTGCAAGACAGTTTTTTTATTCAGATCAACCATGGATGCCTAAAATATCCACTCAGGCAATTTCTTTTAAATCAGCAAGCAGGAAAACTCAAAGAAAATATTTCTGCTTTGAATTAAGTGTTTTCCTGAACTGCTGCCCCATTGTCATCCTATCTCTGCTCATGACCGTGTTAAGAGCCCTTCATTTCTAATATTTTTCTCTTGGATCCAAACTCCCTCTTCCCATATTCAGCTTTCCAGCTTTCCATCTGTAAGAGTCAGTCTGAAGAACAATGTTTGTCTTGACGTTGCCATCAGGGACTTGGAGAGATACCAAGAAACAAACACCCTGAAAGAAAGAACTGTGTGGTCCAGGGAGCACTGTGCTGTTCTCTGATACCTTGGACAGCAAGTAACAACCACGATAAGGCCACATAGCTTCTGTCAAGAAGACGGATTTCATCTGCTGCCTCAGCCAAACTTGCAAACTCCTCCCAAAACCACACCAACTGGACCTGTGCAATTAAGTTTGGCAAGTGAAGTAAATACTTTTGGGCCTGCACAGTAAAGTCTTGGCAAGCGAAGCAAGAACCTTTTGAGGTGGAGATTGGCAACCATCCCTGGGACAGAGGAGGAGCAATGAGTGTTGCTTGGCATAAAAGATGGCTCCTCAGCTCCCATGCTTTGAAGAAGAAGAAGATGAAGAAGAAGACGAAGAAGAAGACAAAGAAAACGAAGAAGAAGAAGAAGAAGACAAAGACGAAGAAGAAGAGGATCTGTGGTGGTAGCTATAATCCTCTTTCCTCCCTTTACCTCACCTTATTTTTCCTTTCCTGTCACTCTTCCTGTCTATTGCAAGCGGCTTTACAGGCAAAACAATAAAGCTGCACTGTTTGATTGAAGCATAACCCCCTTAGCATGGTTGCCTTGATTTTCGGGCTTCGAGATCACAGTAAATGAACTATCACGCATCGACCGAGTGGATCATGACATTAAATTGGCATCACGGACAGGATAAGAACCACTGAGTGCACTGTGACACCACCCGACCACAACGCCTCCTTTCCACACCGTAACACTTCCCAGATCTCAAAAAATACCTTTGTTACGGTGTTCTCAGTTCGCTTGCACCACTGGGAGGTAATCTCAAGAGCTGGACTCCCCTTCAGTTGTGTTTCCTTCACCAGCAGACCTCGAGGTGCTCCAGATCCCTTTACTCCGTACCTGCTTCTCCTCCGTTCCCCCTGTCACCACCTCCCTGGTTATCACTTTCTCCACCACATAGACTGAACTGTTTGACTACACTTCTAAACTGGATGTGGTAAATGATCTAGTCTAAAACAAAACAAAAGCAAATCTGCACAGGTGTTGGGAGGTTTTTAAAAAGCTCATTTGACAGTTCCAGCTGCGAGCCAGGCTGCAGAAACAATGGAAGGACCAAGGCTGAAGGGGGGCTGCAACCTCCCATGGAGAAGGGTGAAACGCACAGCTGGGGGAAGTGAAAACAAAGGTGGAAATCTCTTCAGCTTTGCTGAGGAAATGTAAGGGAGAATCAGAGAATTACAGAATGGTGAACTGCAGGTGTATCTTACAGGCTGAGTGAAATAAGTTAAATTCTATTAGCGGGTAGGTCAATTTAAATTGAGTGGAGTACTAAAGAAAACAATGGAACAACGAGTGAATAAGGGGCAATTGTTTTCTTGGACACACTGTTCATATGCTATACTGTAGCATATAGAATACTACTGGTAGGAATACAGAAACAGAAACAGAGGTTTTATTTTATAGGTTTTTCTGAGTTTGTGTATCTGGATGCCTTCTTTTCTTTCTTTTTTATTTTTTTTCCATCTTCTTCCAGGAGTCTCTCTATTTTTTTTTTTTAATTCCTATGAAACTAGCAAAAGGGCAAAGAGTAAAATACACATTCCATGTAAAAGTGGATGTTGGCAATTGCCAGCTGAATCTGAATATTTCTCACACAGGAAAAAGAAACCAAAATTATCTCAAATAAGAATAAAATTCAATCTAATTTTACATCACAATCTTAGTTTTTCTTTTTTAAATAGTACTTTCTAATTGCTTTGCAAATTTTCATCACTGTGGTCTGCACTACTCTTTTTAAGTAAAAGAAGCATTGTATCAACAGAAAAGAAATCAACCTAACAAAAACCTCAGATTTTAAGCAAATGCAACACATGAAAATGTGATACATTGACTGAAACTTACATTGAGTTGCATGAGTGTAATCAAGGCTTCTTTCCATCAAAGATTCTATTATATAAGGGCATGAGAATTGTGCTAATGTTACATGATTAGTAATCATAGTTACAGGCAAAATCAGTGTACAGCAAAATATACTACTCCAAAAATAGTGAAAACGCTCTGTAGGGTACAATTGAGAGCCAGTTAGATTCAAAGCAAATTGTGACTAGTGGCTCGAAATGTTTTTCACATGGCCAGTTAGTCTGCACTATTCATGAGGCAGAAGACTGAAAAAAAGGCAAAATGAGTCACAGCTGTCTGCTACCCACGGACTGGCCTGCAAACCTAAACCACGCACACCTACAGGTAACCAGAACTGTTGCTTCCACCAAAATATTTACCTTGCCGTGTGGCTTAAGTAGCTCTGTTGATCAAGCTGCAAAACGTTTTGCATTGCACACTATACTGTCTCTCCCAAAGGGAGAGGAGCTTGCTGCTGCTTGCCACTGGCACGTAAAAAAGCAGCTATAGCGATAGCTCTGCCACAGAGCGCAATTGCTCCAATAAACAAACGTTAATCACACACATTATGCACAACATAATACATGTGAGCTTGTCAGCAGGCAAACAGCTCCATCTCTGAATAAGATCCCTTTCCAAATTAGGAGAACCAAATTACACAATCTGACAGCTGTTTGCTGACCTACCTAAAACAATTTGGTGGTCTCAGTCCGATTCCTCATGGGCAGGTGTCTGCTTCACAGAAAACATCAGCACCATTTGCATTAGGGACAGGCTGGCTAGCAATCTCAGCAGGCTGGGCAGAGCAGGACTAGCCTTGCAAAGGCTTTTTTTCCTGTGCCCTCAGGGCTGGTCCCCACAGGCACGGAGGACAGACTGGGAATGCTTGGAATGGCAGTTAGCTCTCATCCAGGGGCTAAAAAGTAGATGTGAATTTCCAGTCAACTCAGTCCAGCCCATAAATATTGTCTTCCACTGAAAGCAACAGAAAGAACAAGAACTATGTTGGTTAACAAAATAAAAAACACTCAACACTGATGGACTTCTAGAAAGAACATCTAGGATATCATGGCTCTGTTTAGTAGAGACCTTGCTTTTATCCAGCTAGAAATCCCACCCTGAACTCAGCAATAATGGGCTTGATTCTCCACAGTTTCTTTGTTTCCAGCATCTTCAAGCAAAGCATGAGTAAGCAATAAAAATTGTGGGTTTTAAAAGATTACTCTCTGCTTGAGGTTTTCTTTACACTGCAACTCATGCAGAATGAGCTTATGTATTTGGCAGAAGCCAACTACCTGTCTAAGGTATAATTAGTACAGGGACAGCACCAAGATGTCCCAAGTCTCGGTGCACACATATAAGCCACCAATGTAAAAACTCGGTCAACTTTCCACACCCGACTTTAAGATGTCAGGCTGCAAAATCATCCAATTCTTTCATGAATCTGAAAGGACTTGTATTGAGCATCTTTCTTTGCAGTGAATTTCAGAAGTCTCGTTTTTTCTTCCAGCTCAGGACAGAGCATACAGAAGAAAGACAACTGATACGTCTGGAGTAGATTCTCCACTCTTGGTCTTTTCATTGCCTGAAAAGAGCGTTGACATCACTGACACTCCAAAGCAGTACCTTGTCCTGAGATTCAGTAACTAAGGAAGCAGCTCTGCAGGCATTAATATAAAAGCCAAGTTACTTGTTTGAATGCTGCCACACGGGGTTAACTGGTGTCGCTACCACCTTCACTTGTTCTAGAAACTCCATATTTGAATGTCAGGAGCTTCTGTTACTGATGCATCTGTAAATAATTAGCATTTCTTTGTTGAACTCTAATTGTGTCTGCCGTGCAGCTGTGTCAGAGAAAGTCTCAAAATAGATGTCATAAACAGCAATGGACCAAACTGTTTCCTTACTCCCAGCTGACCCCAGAACATCAGAGTTGTAAGTCAGAGCATGGCATGGCCTCAGGGGCCAAATTCAGCTCAGGGTGTATCTCTGCTTCTCAGTTTTATGAGCCATGCATTTATTAATCAGCCTCACACAGTGAGAAGCTGCTGTTTGTCAGGAACAATCACGATAGCTGGTAGCCTCTTTATCCAGCCTGGAGTTTGCCATGTGATTTACCATGAAGGGAAGACCAGGGGGGATGGGATGACATCTTGCACTCACTCAGCAACAGCGTAATTTTGAGTTTCTTTTCTAAAAAAGACCACACATGTGGATCCCATTGCAATGCTCTTTTCATTTTCAACACTGGATATTCATGATGTTGTACACAAATATGTCCATACTCCACCAGTTCACATCTCTTTATGTCTGAGAGAACACACTCCACAACACGTGAGAGAACTCTTGCTACTCCCATAACACCCCCTCTGCAACTATCTTACTCTTCCATTTCCAAGATTTTCCAAGTTCCCACGCCTCCAGTTGCCCTATCAACATCTTTTCTCCACCTCATTCTTATGATTTTCTTCATTCATCTGTCTTGGTGTTGTTCCTCAATTACTTTCCAGTTTCCCAAAATATCAACAATATAAATCTGCACCACCAGTATTTCATCTGTATCCATCCATATAGTCACTGCACATGTAGCTGGCACATACAGACACTATGTTTCTTCCTTCTCTAATTTCAATTCCGTCTAATGCAAAATCATGCTTTCAAATGAGCTGGATTACTTTTGCTTCAGAAACAGAGAAAAATCAGCAAAATAACCTCCCCCTTCATCTTCCTGAGAATAGCTTCTTATTTCCTTCCTGACAAGTATCAGAGCATAAAGCACTCAAGAAATTGCAAAGCAGTTTTTAATACTTTCCAAATATCTTGTCACGTTCCTTTGGGCTGAAATTACTATAAATTCATGAACATGTTAGCCATCCCATGATTTTATTGTTCAGTGAATAATTATCTGTGAAAGAAAAACATCTCTTTATCATCCAGTGTTCTTTTCTCTGGATGCCTATACTCTCTTCTGCATTTACCAACACTTCCACCTTCTCAGCATCAGATTCCCCTTAAAATTTAATCATGTCTTACTTCACCACAATTCAGACTAGCTGTTATCGGAGCATGTCATCTGCTCTATCCCCTTATTTCCCCCTCAATCATGAGATCCCCCTCTAGGTTTTATTGATTTTTTTCCTTATTTTTTTTACATTTTGGTTCAGGAAATTACCACCATATGCTTGCTCTAGTGCAATTCTCTTTCCCCAAGTGGCATCTTCTTTTGGCCATTGTTACAACCAATATACTTGGCTGAGTCTGACTCAGTATGGCCTTTCTTATGTTAATCCGAATTGAAAGTACAGCCTTAATCTCTGCATCTGTCTTCTTCCAGCCAATACGATTCCCTAGCCTACCACTATGGCATTTGGTGCAAAATATTTAATATTTGTCCTAAATTTAACACAACTAGAGACGAATTCTTGGACTTGACTACTCGCCCACAATATGACAAGGCTTAGAAAATGGTACTCAGATTTTAAATCTCATTCAAGCTCTAATGATTTCACAGCATGGGCCTTGCAGCTTCCTAATGTCTATAGTAAATTTCCGTGATTATTTAAAAGCTATGCAGCTGAGACTACTCCTGAGATTATCATTTTGACTACTATTCCCATGTGTTTACTTGTTGCTGCTATTCCCTCTGCCACGTGAAAGTTAGCCTTTCATTCTTGATTTCAAGGAGCAATATAGTTTTACTTCTCTCAGCCTTGCCTCTTCATACCTGTGTCCTTACTCACACCGATGAAGACAGTCTGAGTGTGGTGGCTATTTCCCAGCCTTTTTTCACATCCTCCTCATTGGTGGTAGAATGGCCCAGTGATACTGCTGCATTCTAACCCCTGCTCAAACTTAATTTCTCTCATGACACTCACTCTCAACTGTTTATTTTGTTCATATCAGGAGAGAAGTGTTGGAAGGAGAGGAGAGCTGGAAGGGACTCCAGTACAACTGAAGTGTGATTACAGGAGTGCCGTGATGCTGAACAGTGGATAGAGGGGAAAGGGAGGCACCACAAATGAGCTCATTGATAATAACTGAGCTGAAGCTGGATGTATACCCTTCCCTCAATTCACATATACTTTTTCTTACTGTTTCCTTAAAGAAGAGAGAGCGTGCTCTACCCACAGTTAACAACCTGGAAATGCTATTTATTTAGAAAAGATATACACACACTGGCACGTAAACAAAGAACCCCGTATCATCAGGACTATGGTCAAGACTTTGTGATGAATACCCTGAAGTGGTGAATCTTCGTCTGGTCGCAGTCGCCCCTCCACCACAGTGGCTCCTCTGGGGTCTCCAACCAGGAGTGCCCTGAAGCCCTGGCCTGCCTTTCCATCTCTGGGGTTTGAACCATGCCCACTTACTGCCATGTGGCAGCTCCCTGAAACAAATCAGAATAAAGGCTTCTCCTGAGGAGAGCTAATGATGCATCACAGGCAGAGGCTCTCCATCAGCAGCAATGAGATGCTAACATAAGGCAGCACAGTTTGCTGGTTTTTAATTCAAAAGGCTGTCTTTCTTTTAGTAGTAAAGTCAGGAGCTGGAGGGGGTAGGGAGCTGCTTGAGTGATGAATAATTGTGAAACACTAGCCAAAACAGAAAATTCTTTGTAGGAATAACCAGCCTCTTCAAGAGCCCACATGGTGTAAAACTGGCTGAAGCATTTATCAGTTTGGAAAAGCTGATTTGCTGGACAATAGGTTGGATCTTCCACTGAACCCACCTGAACTAATTAAGAGGAGAACAGTCCAAGAGTATTTCCTGATCAGAATTAATATGCCCATTTTCTTTTATTTAACAGATCAGAACTGATCAGCAACTCTTCATTATTTTTATTCATTTTCTTATCTCTGCTATCATCTTCATATATCTTCTCATCCCTGCAACACTGAACTGCAAATGAGGTTTGTATGTTTTTGAGATAGAAGTGCTCCTAAGCTGACAGTGCAAAAATCTGTGCCACATCATATGTAAAAGAAGACCAAATATCCCATGAAATAACAATTTGTATATCCAAAGGTAATCATAAATACTAATCCACGATACTTTCTTCCCAAATCAGATTTTCTATGCAACTCCTGAATGCTTCATTACATGTAATCTAGGAGTCAAATCTTTAAGTGACTTGCACTTCACAACCTGTATCCAAGTAACCAATGAATGAGAGCATCCCTGAAAAAACTTCTTCTACAAGGACTGATAATTTAAACCAGAATATAAAAGTGTGATGTTTCCTCCTTAAACTCCTCCCATTATTTACACTTCTGCTTTAACTTCTGCATCTACCATGGTAAATATATTTTTAATACTTCTATATTCATTCTTCTCAATAATTTTTTCTTTTTTTTTTTTTTAAATGTAAAGCTACCAGTTCAAACAGTCAGTATTAGCACATTTTGAGATAAAATGTCTTTCAGCGGGATTCTGTGGGCATCTGAGCTCCTGCTCCCACCAACAAACAATTATTTTTAGTCTACATTCCAAAGTCTACATTGTACAGACACTACTTTAGAAAATCTGCATATCAGGTAAACCTAGAAATTCTGGGTTGGGTGGAAGGGCAAAGAGCATCCAAAATGACAATTCTTTGACTAAATATACATCACTGAATTTTCTTATTTGGTGATATTATCCAAACCGTAAACTTTCATCTCAGTACCATGAAGTCCCAGCCACTATAACTTGCAGTCACAGATGCCTCCCTTCGCAGTTGTTCTGATTCTCCTGAAAAGCAGTCTCGCCAGAATCACCAATTACTTGAAAATTCTGAAACAATTCTGTAAGAAATGAATCTGAATATCCCGAATTGCACATGTATGGAGCTCCAAAAGGAATATTTTAGATTTGAAAAAAATTGCAACCTAGCATCAGCATTTTACCCAGCTGCAGCATGTTTTAGTGACGTGATTGCCAGCTTGCAGGACTGAAAGTAAATGTGAAAGCAATAAAAAGTCAACAAGTTCAGAGTATATATTTCAGTTAGAAAAAATTTTGATGCATGGACATGCTATTTCCACTCATTTAGATTTTGACAAAATCCAATTGAAGCCCAGTGTCCACAATATACGAGCTGGACTTTACACATTCCTTCAGATTTTGCTTCTCAGTATTTATGCTCATCGTCCTTAATAGCTTGACCAGCTTCGCACATTTTAGTTCCACAATCTAATAAATGTCAGCCTGCTTTACCAGCTGCAGCCATATAATTGCTTGATTGTGTTGGGTTGGATCTGTAACAATAAGTTACCGTGTAACAGAAATGAATTTACTGAGCAACTTTGGCTGGCAGATTTCTGCTGTAGCCATGCCCACAGCGGTCACGGCCCAATTGCTTCTGTTGTGACTTTTAACGAAGTACGCATACTGAGGACCTATTTTTCACAGCACTGTTGTTCAAAAAGCTGCATCACCAGCACTGTTAGCTTCAAGTCATGACGTTTACACAAAGTAGGTATACAGTGCCGTGTGGAAACAACACAAATGTGTGTGCAAATGATTGTTTACAGACGTTTGTGCATTCAATGCCTCACTTTGCACATATTATCATAGGAACTGTACTTTCAAATAAGCCTTGTCCTTATTTCTCGGAAGGAGCAATCAATCCTTTGATGGGACTGACTTCTGTATTTCAGAATTCTTTTAAAATATGATAATGCTCAGTTATGCAATCATTTCTGTATATGTTTGCATTGTTTCCACATGGTACTGTATGACTCAGCTGAAGGCAAATCGTACCAGTAAGGGCCAAGGCAAAGCAGCCACTGAGTAACTTAAGAGCCTTCTCAATGTCCTTTGTCACATGAACTTGTCTTTCCTAATCTCATGCCTGCATGTTTAGACAGTGTCTGTATATTCCTTCCAAGTCCTTTTTTCCACCTCTTGTATACATTCTCCTTACATTTATCTTGACCAGGAGCTTCTTGTTTGCAAAGATGAGGTCTGGCATCTCCCTTTATCGGGTCCTTGATCATCTGTGCCAGGAAGTTATCATCAATGCACTCCAGAAACCTGCTGTGCTGCCCATCTTGCAGATCTCATCGTGATTTAAACACTCTGTGAGAGCAACACGGCTTGTGAATGTGAGGCTCTTTCCGGTTGTCTGGAGGAGGCCTCATCTACCTCTTCTTAATCAGGTGGTCTGCAGCAGACCTACACCACAACGTCATCTATATTAGTATGCTTGCTAGTACTGACCCATAAGGTCTAGCCAGTTTCATCATCCACTTCTACACAGACCTCTACTCATCCCTGCTCTTATCTACTGCCAGGGCACTCCATGAACGAATTCTGGAGCAGCAGATCCACAGATGGGGTGAGTCATTCTCTGGTACTAGAGCTCATAATCTCCCAGCCTTCCCCATCCTGGGAGACTTTCTTTTCCCAACTCTGTAAGCACAGACTTCACCTCTGCACCTCCTTTGGTACAACTAGGATTCAGGCTCTGGTAGCTGCAGGATCTTGGAGAAGACCCAATCACTCTCATCATCATCTCTGAAGCTGCACCTGTCTTTGCTTTAGGGGAAGTTCAGTCCAGGGTGTCAGGGAGAGTATTTGTTGAAAAACAGCCCTGGTTAAGAAGAGAAGCCAAGGCAATAGCAATGTTATCCTTCAGAATTATTTATAGCTAATGAAAATGGGAAAGTTGACATCTGGGAGGCAAGGAAAGTTAAGGCAGTCCAGCCTACAGGTGAGGCTGCAGTCATATCCTCATGTCACTAAGCCTCTCATAACATTCTGTAACTGCATATGTTTTACAAGGAGAGCTAACAACCAGTAAAAACAGTACATCTGTGAGTGACCAAAAGGATAAGGGCAATTCCTTAAATACAGGAAGTTCAAACAAAATCTTTAAAGTCCCCAAACACCTGTTATTATGAATTTTTGTTGTTGTTGTTATTCCTATGTTAAGTAATCTGTGGATTTTGAAGGCTTATTCAGCCTTAGAAAATGGGGGAAATAATTAGTTTTGCTAGCAAGTAAAGTATGTGCTCAGGGAAGAATTTTTGGTGGTAAGTAGCTCCTTCATGGAGCAGATCAAGGAGCAGTTGTTAGAAAGTAAAATAACACAATTCCAGCCACAAGCAGGGGGGCATATTTTCAGCAGTGAAAGACGCCAAGCCCTGAAACAGTCATGGACAAGGTGGCATGTCACCATTTGAAGTCCTCGAATTACAAGAGTATTTCTCAGAAACATGGCATTGCTCAAGAAAGTGTTATAGGCTTACTTGCGGCTTACTGGATGAGGACCTTTGCATGTGGTACACGAGGTACCACACTACATTATTATTAATAGATATTTAGGACCACCAAGAACCCCGATGCCAGTGATCTACGCAACTAAACACATAGAATGAAGACATATCCTTGTAATTGAAATTTCTCAACCATTTTTATGTTGTGTGTTTATAGTCGTGTGCTATAGAGTTGCTGGAACAATTTACGGTACTGCTGTGAGATCCCAGAGAAAAGGATAGCTGAGTTTGCTTGGGTTTTGAACTGAGAGCAAAACACATGACAGAGCCATTGACTGCCACTTGCATCATATCAATGGACGACCCCAAAATATTCCATTGGTTTTCTCTCATTCTAAATTAAAAGGCTATCCTAGTACATGCCAAAATGCCTTTGTAGATCAAGTCCATACAATATTGGCACACCTCTGCATACTGAACAGCAAGAAAAATCACAAGCTGTATAATCAGTATTCTCTTATAAAAAGGGTTCTTAACTTATTTCTTTAACTGATATTTTAATTTCTACTTTGCATATTCAGTATTTGAACCTCTATGAAGAATGCATGAATTGATGTTTTCTACACATAACTAATTCCATGATCACAGCCAAATAACAGCTCTTTACTGGCACCAGCGTATAATGATGTTTGCATGAAACACCAGACTCAACACTGAGTACTTCAGTTGCTGGAAAAGGTCTTAAATCAATATGTGATATCTGTGGAACACATGCTACCTTATTAAAGATTCAGCTAATTCTTATTCATTCATAGGCATCATACCTCTAGGAGCAGAAACAAAAAGTACCTAATGCCACTGTGTAACAGAAAGAGCAGGAACTGTCACACAATAAACAAAAATAAACTAGAAAAATCCCACTGGATGCCATAAAGACAGTCCAGCACACGAGGACTGATAACTCACTGAGAATACCAAACAGGGGCTGCAGAAGTAGAGGTCTGCTCTGTGTAGACTTTGAAGCAGCGCAAAGCAGGTCACTAAATTACAGCTTCTCCCATGTGGCACTCTAAATTATCCATATGTTCACACAAATCCATCTGAACCGTAGCTCACATAAACAAAAAAGAGTATTTCCCAATTGACCTATCCCAGTCCACTTTTTCTTTTTCAAATGCCCCATGTCCAAACAGAGTTACGCAAAATTGTCTGTGACTCTAACTAGAATGGACTTATTTCTAGTCACATTATTCAATTTATTCCTCATATTTAAATCAGTTTTTTACATTTATAAAATATTTCTCCCAAATAATCTTCCAAAGTAGGAGTAATATAGCAATAAATCTGCTTGACGAGAGTTGATGTTAACAAGCATTTTTTAAAACATTTACATGTTTATGTATGTTGTTTTTTCTAGAGCTTGATTCTGAGAAATAACAGCTTTAATCCTTCACAAACAAAACGCAAAAAAATCCTACTGATATCAGCCATGGGGATGAATCCTCTATAACAACCTGTGGCTTGTCTGCAAACCTTAATTAGTTAGAGAGATCATGATATAGAGCCTCTTCAAAGAGGATAAGAGTGGTAGTTCTCTATGGAGAAACAGAGCAACCTTTTGTACCTGGTAATTTAAGGAGCAGCAACAGGCTAATCCGCCGCCAACGCGGGGTGTAGCATGTGGTGTGGTTCTCAGCGGAACAGCAGGCCCCTAATGAGGTCTAGGAGTGGATAGCAGCTGGTAAACTCGGTGCTCAAGTAGGAGGCTCAGAGAGCCTTTATTTGCTAACAAAAGGCTGCAAATTGCTCAAAGGCCTGAGCAGGCAATGAGAACATGTTCATATGGTCAGCCAATATATAAATTTTCAAAACAAATATTACAATATACACATTTTCGTTGCGGAGGGAAGTAGTGGCTGAGGGCTGAATGGCTGAGAAATCTGTCATACGTTGACTAATTGCTAAATTGAATCCCCTTAGAAATTACACCAGCTCTTCTCTCTGTATTGCAACAACGAGACAACACGTATGCATCTAATGTATTTGCATGTGATTTTCAGCATAAAATAATTTCAGGTGAGCTACGCACAGAGTTAAAAAATATTTTACTTCATTCCTCTGCCAGTTGAGTCTGAGAACTTGGTTGGCTTCTGAAGTGTAATGAATGGGGAAAGATGAACTGTATATCAATCAATAGGCTTTCACAAAGGATATCATAAACTATAAGTTCAAAGATCAAGCATTTGAACAAGATCAGAAGCTGAGATTTACTCGGATTTTTTTATGCATCTGATTTTATCCATTGTTTTCTGTATAGTATTAGTATAATTCTGCTGGTACACAGTTTTGTTTAATTACATGTTATAAGTACAGTTCGAAAGTAGCACATGACAATAAATGATCAGTCATTATTGCTACCACAAAACTCTACAGGTCTCAGCCCCCACTGGAACACCAGGATTATTTTCTGTTATCACAGAAAATACTAATGTAATTTGTTCATTTTTTCCTGAAAAACAGGGAACGGGAGATAGAATCAGCTTTTAATTAAAAAAAAAAAAAAACAACTAACAGAACATCTTCCTTACCATTGTAACAAAGGATTGGCACAATTACCGGCAAGTAACCTTAAAATAATTTCCAGTGAAGCTCTGGTAATAACAGAAAACACACAAACAAATTCATGTGAGGTAATCTGGTCTTCCTACTCAGTTGAGGTTTTGTATTAGAACCACAAAGGCACAAAAAAAAACTTTCTTAAACACTTTTTTAAACTAATAAGGACCAATAACATTCATTTGGGACAGAAAATATTGCATGATTTTGCCTAAAAATTTGAGCTGTTATTGTCCTGGGCTGTGAGATTGAAAATAACTTCAAAGATAGACTCGGGAATTCTCTTGCATTATTCCCATTAATTAAAATCTGAAAAGCAACATATTTCACTGGGCTTGGAGAATGAGATTAAATAATTGACAAATAATACATCAAATGCAACTACAGCAACCTTGTGAAATCAATTTATCCATTAAATCCCTGTACCAACTTTTCCTGGTCACATGAGTCAGATGAAGAATCCTTTTCATTAACCTGGGGATAAAAATAAATAAAAAATTTTTCTAAACCTTCATCGCTGAAACGATGAAACTGTGGGGTGCAGCACTGTCCATAAATGAGATATTTGTACCCTGAAAAATAGGAGATCCCTAGCTTTGCTGCAGATACAAGGACAGTCTAAAGACTGTCATGCAAAAGCATTGAATAACCACAGACGATGCACTAACCCTGAGCTGGCAGTTTAAGCACTGGACATTCAGGATGTCGGAGAGCTGCAGCATCTTGGCAACGTGCTGAGCCTCTCTGCCCTCACCAACGCTGCTGCGCTGCACTGTGCCCTTCACTGGCAGCGGGGACGGGCTTCCACCAGCCTCAGAAGGAGCAGAGGCTGTGTCCTTCCATCTGTATTGCCACCTGGTTGATGTTCACTGCAATACCGCTCTCATGCTGGGGGGGAGGTTCCTCAGAAGCTCCCCCAAGAGATGTCAGGCTGCTGCCAGTCACTGTCTGGACCTGCTCCTGTTAGGTCAGGAAAGGACTGCTCTCAACCATTCTTGGCAGGTGCAGTTTAGGAAGAATGCATCAAAGGAATTGATAGGCACAAAACAGAAGTAGTTTATTTCTAGCTAATAAATATGGTCCTTGGGTTGCTTTCTTTTAAGTAGAATCTGCTCAGCAGAAATGCATCATAATAGAGTATATTACAATCATACTGGTATAAGAAAAGGAACCCCAAGGCAGAACATAATTTAATTAACTCTGTTACAGGAAATTATGATTATCAGAAGTCATTGACGTTAGACCAGTGTGTAACCACCTACAGCTTTCAGAAAATATATGCTATTTTAACTATTGATGAACTTGACTCAATAGCACACCGTCTGAACAGGTTCTCATTTGTGAGTATTCATTACATATTCAAAGAGCTTTTGGCACAAAATGAGTTCTCAGGGCTGTAGATCCAGACCCCTGATAGACTTTTAATAATGTTGTCAGAAAGGCAAGATATTTGTCACAGTCTCCTCCTTATATCTACGTTTTAAAGCAGAGACTGTAAAGAATTTTTACTGTCTTTAACAACAACAGTGTCAAGCAACTTATAAATTTGGAAAACAAATATTCAAGAATCTATAGATATAAAAAAATATCATTTGGGTTGTGTATTTTTGACTCAGTGGATTTCTAATCTTAAGATTAGGCCTCTAAAAAGGGAAAAATAAGATTAAATTGCCAGATTACATTGATGCTCATTCGCAAATATGGGCAGCCCAATTAAAAATGAAAAGCTGACCCACAAATCCCTTTTGGTAGACTCTTGCAAGAGCACATGTAAATATCCATACACAATATTGTGCTATGAAGTAAATACATATAGACCTTTCTGCAGACTGCACTGAGGTCAAAATTAAGTCTTTAAAGAGTAAATTATGTAGACTAATTGAAAGAGATATAATAGTTTTAATTTTGTTTTGGTAAAGCTGTTGATCTTTTTAACCTAATATATAAATTGTCATAAAATTTATAGTAACATAACTGTTAATTTTTTTACAAAAGCTAGATTAATAAGATAAAATAGAGAAGTTAGTTTTAGCTTAATTGCTGAGACAAAGGAAGCAGAACTTGACTCAAAAATCGTGTGGTGAAGTTGAGAAGAAAAATCAATTACTATTCAAATTCATGTCTATTTGTAAATGTTCTGTTGGTATGAATACAAAGTTCTGCAATTTACTTCATAATTACAATGTAAGAAAAACTAGTATCACACCTGTTATTAAAATGCAGTCATTAATCTGGTATGGTAGATTATGTAATTGTTACAAAAAGTCACTCTTTATGAACAACTGTAGTGTAGGCTGGACTTGATGATCTCAAAGGTCTTTTCCAGCCTTGTGATACTGTGATACTGTGATACTGTGTAATTGTTCTATATATAGGTAAGAGTAATTCCATAAATGAACCGTAAGTTTTATTTTCATGATGTTGCACATGACAATAATTTCAACCACCTCACACTCAAAAGCTACCAAATGGCTAATGAAAATTTTCAAATACTGTAGAGGAAATAAAAAGAGAAATCCAAAATTATTTTAGTCATTTAACAACACACTTATCAATTTCACTGTTTCTTGTCAGTAGCCTGTCTAGTTTCAATAGACAGTTTGTAGCACTGGATGAGGATTGGGATATAATGCAAAGAGAACGACTCCCTGGAGGAAAGT
Organism: Neomorphus geoffroyi; assembly: GCA_033558235.1. Classification (NCBI taxonomy): domain Eukaryota; kingdom Metazoa; phylum Chordata; class Aves; order Cuculiformes; family Neomorphidae; genus Neomorphus; species Neomorphus geoffroyi. The sequence continues at coordinate 23,178,545 of JAUMJM010000053.1, read as the reverse complement.
TTGAGATGAGGCCAATTGTCAACAAGAGGGTCCAGGTCTGAATAAAAGGGGCGAAGTCCTGGCCCATTTGACATTAATGGCATACTCTCAATTATTTTAATATGGCAAGATTTCAACTCTGGGGAGAAGGAACAATCACTATAAATGCAGGGAAATACACTCAGCCATTTGTTTTATCCCCTCATCCTTTTTTAAAAGAGTAAATATCATTTATTCCTTGTAAGGTGTCACCAGCACTCCTGGTTTTTTGCTACAGTCTTTAAACTCAAACAACTCAAAACAGGAAAAATATTGTGCATTTCCTGCAGTTATTCTCCTTTCCTGAAACCTTTTACCAAGGAGGCTACTGCGCCCAGAAGGGCTGTAGCAGATAACTGATGATCTCATATGGGGTTTTTGCCTTTTCAATCGATAAACCAGTTTCAGATCATCTGATGTCAACAGTAAGCAGCTTTTTTTGTTTGGTTGGTTGCCTTTGCTGGAGGCTAGTCCTAAGGACCTGGCTGTGTAACAGTCTCTCGCGCTCAGAAGGAGGCTCTTCAGGCCTGTTGTGGCACCGGCATCTGCTTTGTGTGCAGGGATGTGCAGAGAAGCTTAAGTAAGTGTGGGAAAACAGCAACTGCAGATCAGGATTCGCCATAAGGCAAGACCTAACACGTAGCCTTTTCTGGTTCAACACAAACAGATGGAAAAACACATAATAGGCTCCAGCTAAAAGTCTTCTGTTTTATTCTCTTTCACATGAATATACCACTGAGAAATTAGCAAAGTTGTTCAAGAACACTCACAGCCAAAGTAGCTATATAATTGCAAAGCCTTTTTCTATTAACGATTTTCATACGGATATGGGAGACATAATGATTAAAGGAATACGTGACCGGTGTAGTTCACAGTGAACACAGTCAATTTTACATGCCATAATTTTTGAGCAACACAGTAATCTTTAACAGCACAAAAGAAAATTAGGCTGGCCACATTCACATCCTGAGAACTCATATGCAGAACAGGGGGGAGGTTCTTCTGTAAAAAAGAGCCTCCCCTCCTGTTTTTTTTCCCCATGTGAATTTTATTAGGTGGTGGGAAGAGAAATGAGTAGCAGGAAGAGGGTACATCTACACTTGTAGCTGCTCAGTGGGGCCCAGGTAAAGCCTCTACAAATACATGGAATGAGGAACCATGTAAGCCTCATTTTACTAGCCAGGGCTTTTCCTTGTGCCAGAATCAGCGGTTTCATCTGCCAAGATTGCTTGCAGAAACTCTTGGAGTTGTAGTCTCCCATGGGCATTGTATACTTACAGCCTTTTGGGGTGGTGGGGGAAGGTACGGGTGAGAATGAGCAGAGATTTCCCTACTGCCAGCTGGGCAGGGTGGAGAGGTTTTCTAGTTTGTTCCTCATGTGGTTCCCTAGCACTTCAAGAACGGGGGGGGGGGGGGGACGACACACGGACGGACAGCTAAGAATTAGGCTCAGAGAGGCTGTGATGTAACTGCTGTACATCAAAAACACTGATTACACACAGGAGACAAGTCTCCTGTAGCTCCCATAGCATAGAGCTAGAATTTACCGGGGGACTGAAAATTAATTAAAATAAAGGGACTTAAAATTGAGGAATTAGGCACCTTAGCATGATTTCATGTCCTCTAACCTGAGACCTCTACATCTCTAAACACTCACACCCCAGTTAATTTTCCAAACTTTACAACCCATGGCAATGAATGGGTACTCCTAAGTTACATCTCATCTTAAAATCAACAATAGATCAGAGGGTTGTATGCCAAGAGTGCCTATTTCTCTCTACATCCTTTACAAAGGCAGCCTTTTGCAGCTACCTCAGGCGCAGGTACCTAGGCCAGTGTTGCCCCCACACTCCCCACAAGTACTGTTATGCCCCCCCAGCACTGTTATATCCCCCCTGTCTGTGGAGCTCTGCACGTCTCAGCTGGCCGGTGACGTCCACATGCTGCCACAAAGTAGGATGACCTCTGGCAAAACTTTGCACCCACTCCCTGCAAAGATTAATCAGCCTGTTGGTTGTGCAGAAAAGCATCTTCCTCTTCCTTGCTAGCAGGAAGGTCTGGCACACCCTGTCTGTCTGCTGGAGGCAGGCAGGAGCCCTCCAAGGCACCATCTGACAAGGATGTCTTCTTCAATTGCTCAGAACTCAGCCTGCCGAATTATTACGGACTGCCTTGGGCTGCCTTGTACAACACCTTGCACACATGTTAAAAGCACATAATTAGATGGGCTTGGAAATCATTTGTTCTCTTTCTTCTAGAGGTATCCTGCCTTCAGTCCGCAACAGGCTACACATGGCTTCATCCTTGATTCCTCCAGGTGAGATTTGTGTGGCCCCAGGTGTGGATGGAAGGCACATTCACTCCTAAAAATGCCCTGTGATGCATACTGTATCACTAACATACATCCAAAACAGCAATCAAGTTATTCTGTCTTATTTTGCCTTTCCTTGATTGTTTGGAGAAATCGAATGTATCCATGCTTCCATACAGGTAGATGAAGAGCCTCAGCACCCTTACTGTTACATCCACCTTCAGCCACAATAACTGTTTTGTTTTCAGTGGAGTTATTATCACTTCATACAAGTGGGAAAGGGGAGAGAATGTGGCCCATTATCACTTCTCACAGCTTTAGTGCAAATAACCATCTTTTACAGGGGAGGAGCAGAGAAGGTGTCTGCCTGCCTGTCCTGGTGTCTAGCAAAAGAATACAGACAAAAAAGTTAAAACAGAGATTGGTGCCAAATGGCAACTGTTCACTTATTCACGTGTGTGCTTATTATACTACACTAGAAGCAACTGAAGTAAAACTGTCATGGGAGTGCTGCAGTTGTGGCATTACTCAGTGCCAAGTGGTGGAAGTAACTGCAATGGCTCAGCCATCTACTGCTGAGCTACAGAAAGGGCTGTGTTTGGCACCCTTTTGCCTGAGGAAAGAGTTTGACAAGCAGATGGAGAGATGGGCTAGGGCTCTGGCACGCTGTTAGCCAGCCCGATGGCAACAGCCTCATTCAGCGTGGTGTCTAGCTGCTGGCAAGGGCTTTAGAAGTCACCCTACAGCTCAGCCCATGCTGGACAAGTTACCACCACAGGAGCTCCTATGGCTTGAGATTGTTAAAGAAGGATGGTAAGGTAACGCTGGGTATTTAACAGCAGGCAATGCATGAGCAAAAAGGCCAGGTGGAAGAAGTGAAAACAGCAACTTCAAAGGTCTGACCCTAGAGGGGAACGAGAGGAACTCCACAAAAGAGTTAAAACCAGCCCTCATCCCAGGATACCAAGCACAGGCAACCCATGAGGCTAACAGAGGGAAAGAGTTGAGGTTTCAGCCACCCGCTGCCCTAGAGCACAGGCACAGCTGGCAGCAGAGGCACAGCTGGCCTCCCCAGCCCAGCCTCCCGCAGCACAGCTGGCTGGCAACAGCTGCTGTCCAGCCAAGTGGGAGGCTCATGCTCTGAGCTCTCTAAGCTGCACAGACTGCCCTCTCACCAAGATAACTATTTGCGTAAGCATCAGAGCTGATCGATATTCCATGGTTGGCATCTTTCAAAGATGCTAAGAAAGAAAAAAGCATCTTTCAGGGAAACAGGCAGCATGCTTTTTGCTATAGTGAGTTCTTCAGAGCAAACAAAAATCTTACTTATAAATCTTGTCTGAATACCTGTACCATTTTTCACTGCTTTGATGAAACATATGACAATTCCAGACTCTGACTGCTACTGGCATTACACCTAAATCCAGAACCTTTTGGTCCTGGTTGAAGAGTATCCACAGACATATTATGTATATTAATTTTTTTGTGTAATTATACATCTCTAAGCAGTTTAACTGCTCTTTATATTTAGATATTAATTATGCATAAAAGATATAAGATTTTGGTCATTAATACATTAAATTAGTGTTGTGGGATTTCATATAATTACATGAAAAATATACAAGGCCATATACAAGAAAAATATGTGCTATAGTATTGTGACCCAGTTCTCTCTGGACCATGCAAGAGACTCATAATAAATTTCTGATATTTCCTCTTAATGTACTTTAAGGCAATTATATGCAGTTATGAAGAGGGCACATAAAGAGAAAATACTTAAAATAATATAAATTACAAGCCTAAAAATACAGGTCAGAAAAAAGAATTGATGGCTGATTGTATAACTGCTGCTTTTCCTTAAGCCCTTGTCTCCCAGGAGATTGATAGAACCTAATGAAAATAAATTATATACTGCACTGATTAAGCTGCAGTTAGTAAATGAAATTCCATTTAATAAAAAATAATCTAGTTTTTCCTAAGCAGTTATACTTGTTTCAGCAGGTGATAAATGAATGGGATTCTAAGATATTATCTTCTTTCTTTGAACAATTTGCAAATGAGCAGAAAGCTTCCAGTGACAGCAAACTTTCCTACACAAACACAGAGCTGTATGAAGGTCTATGTAGAGCTACATTTCACAGTAGAATGTGTTGCTAATCTCTCCTTACACAGCAAGACTACAAATCTGCAGTATTGGCTTACTGAATTTCCAAGAATCGAGAGCTCTGTGCTATCAGCAACACCACTTAAAAGTTTTATTCATGTGACTCTAGGGACAGTAATGTTTAATGTGAGCATCAGGCTCAATTCATTTTCAGTAACATTCTGTGACCGCTAAAACCACACTCGGAATCAGCTGAATCTTATTTTAAAACAGGTGAACCAGAAATAACATCTGTGCATTTAAATTCCCTGCAAGACTTTTTGCCTCCCTATCCAAAACTTTTCTAACATTGTCCACTCAGAAATGGCAGATTCCCTTATGCAATTCATAATCTCTTTACCTATTCTACTACAGTCATTAAAAATCATAATTCCTTTTGGTTGCATTGTGCTTTCTGACTTTCAGCTTGAGCTTCTGCTTAGATTATTAAACCTGTATTTTGCAGAAACGTTTTCTGGTGGTTTATCATCATTAATCTGCTAGTGTAATACTCCAGTAAGAAGTTAGAAAAGTGATCTTTTACAGCAGTTTTTGGTTTTGTTCCATTTTGAAGTAGCATCCTGGACCTATATCTTGACAACTGGTCATTTTGAAGAGGGAAATTCTTAAACTTGCAACTCCCTGTCACAGCCTTGAAACACATTAATTTATGCCTATCAATAACAATTTCCCCATTACAAAAAGAACAATCAAAAGATACAGGTATGGCAAGATGCTGGCATTGCGTTCAGTGCTTCTGGCAGAAATTAATGGGGCTTTCCTATTGCCCTGTGGTCATCAGAAAGGTTAGAAAATATCCTTCTTCTTCATTAGAAAGTAAGTTAGTGGAAATACTAATTTGGGGCTTCTAAGACCACTGTCATGTTATGTTTTGATATACGCAGCTGGACAACACTCAGGGTAGCTTTAGTTATTTCTCCTTCATTTCACCATCGTTGGCTGCTCCTTCCAAGGCCACCACTCCCACTGTTTATTGCTTCGGTGAACACCGGTACCTCACCATCACTGAGGGGAGGTTTGGAGACAAGACCTCCCCTGTAGGAGGGTCCTATGGTCACCTCAAATAGAGAGACCAACAGTTTCAGCAACTGGACATTACTGCAGTTATTTCCTATTTTTAGCTTGGAACAAAGCTCTTAGCTCTGTTTTACCTCATCTGCTTACGGACTTTTTGCAAAACACAACCGGTTTTCTCAAACATTTAGTTACTAACTTTTGCCAGTATTCCAGCAACTGTCAGCATTTGTGGCTCCATTTTTGCTATTTTTAGAGGAACTAATACTAAATGCAAGTCTGTTGCACTAGAAATTAATGTTAATATTCTTTCTTGTAAAGAAAATATCTTTTTGCAGATGACATTCAGGTCACAGCAATTGAAACTGATGTAATATAAAGATGATCAGGTGTGTACTTCTAAGACGTGACTTGGTATGGTCCGTGTACATATAATAGAACCAAATAAATAACAGAAAAAATATTCATTGAGTACTAACAGATGCAGATCTGAATGTGAATATGGACTTCTACCTCTTTGTTTTTCTTTTCAGCTACATCATAGAGAAATTAGTATAATACAGACATATTATTTTATTATCACAGTAGTTCACCAGAGAGGTGCATGTGCTTCTAGGCTAATTCTTTCCACTATTAGTTCATTTATTGTATTTTTATTTTTTTGAAGCGTCTACAATAGTTAGGGATGGGGGGTGGGGAGGAAAGAAAAAATATATATTTACCAAAATAATTACTCAGATAGGTATACTAAGTAGAAAACTTGGCAACAAGAATTCATAATGCCAAGTGAACTTGATGAATATCTAATTTCTGCCTTCATCCAAAGTTTTTATAAACAAATAGAGCTTCACTGTACAGTCAAATATGTTTTAATGAGAGAAAACTGTAGGTCGTTGCCATTTTGTTAAAAACCTCAAAACTTCACTGTCACAAACAGGTCTTCTACTGCTTCCTACAATGTTATGTTGACCTTATTATCATCTCAGAATAGCTGAACACGAGTCCCTGCAAATCTGGCCAACATTAGAGAAATCATTGATGTAGGAATTTCTAAGAAACAGTGAAAGGCAAAATGCTTATTTTCTCTTTCAATAGCTTATTTTGTTTCTTCAGCACTCCAGGACTCCTTTTAGTGGTTTTAATACAATCATGCTATTTTTCAATATTTGTACCTCTTCAGCAAAACTAATTTGTTGAGTGCTTTTCTGTCTTCCTTTGGGATATAATTCTGAGAGCATAACATCATTTGCAGTTCAGGGTGTGTTGCATCTCACAAATCACCTTGCAGAGCATACATTTTTATGGGTGGCATCTTCATACACTACAGTGAGCCGTGAAATAAAATGCTCTGAATACAATCAAAAATATTTAATATATCTTATCAACACAAGAGCCTTTACTACAACCTTTGTCTCAAAAGATACTCAGACTCTCAAAAGTCTATTTTGGTTTTATTTTAACCTTGCCACATATCAAAGTACAAGGATGAAGCTTTGTTCCTGCTGTCAAGACAACCACTGCCTCTTCAGCAGAAGGGAAAAAAAATCAAAGACTTGTAGAATGCCAGTTGAGTTTGAACCTGAAGGCCACAATCTCTGAGCACACCTGGTACTCCCCACAAGAGCAGGACACTCAAGAAAATTGAGGTTTCAAATGAGCTTCCATATAACAACCTATAATTTCTTTTCAGGGAGTGGGGAAAATATTCAACATGACAGTCCCTTTGCTGAAGCACAAGGAGGAGTTCAAGATGATCTTCAGAATGCTGCAAGACAAAAGCTTCATTACACGTAATTACTGCTTACCTGTACCCCAGATTGATAACAAGCTTCCTCTGCCAATTTTACTCTATCATTATATTAAGAGGTGATTAAATTATTTGACAAATCAACTTTCCTGTGCAATATGGAGTTATTGACCTCAGGTTAGGTAACAAAGGGGGTAAGCATCATGGTTACTTTAAAATGGCAATATTTGTCCAAAACTTAGTTACAATATGCAGGTAATATTCAAGGTAACTAGTGAGCTTCTATGCGTTTGACAATGAACAAATGTACGCTGTAATATTACAGGTGTGCCGGCCTTCAGATACCACCTTGAGTGTATTGCCTCCTTCTCCTTTGCAGATTGAGGAACTTTCCCATATTTGATGGTTCCTGGTCTTCCCTGTGTCTCCATGGTAGCCCAGCACGGTGATGGCAGTCGGCATCTGCTCAGACTGAGCAAGGCTACCTGGGTGATTCACAGCAGGCTGCTCAGCGTGGAACTTCTTTGCCCTTCTCCTGGTGTCTGAAACAAGAGAGCAGCCACGCTATGGGCCACAGTAAAAATACTGCGCAGATGGTTGCAACACAGCAGCTGGCCATGTACCCTGGTCCTGTTTGGTTACTGGTACAGACATAGCCAATCTTTTATCATTTCAAAAGACATTTCTCCTGTAATCAGGATGTTGTTATTCCCTTACTGCCCATTTGCAGTCTTTCTTTTGAGGAGCAAAAGGTTTACACCAATTACCTTTTTTTGTCCTGCTGGAAACATTTGCAATCTCAAATTCTGCAATAGGAAAAATGTGATCAAAAGTGTCTAGAGTGACACTAGCTGAATTTTCCATGCTGAACAGTTCTTACCCAAGTTAATAGGACTAAGGTTTATTCAGAGTTGAGACACTGTGAAAGTGAACAGCAGTCCACATACGAAGGTCACTTTTGATAAGCAGGCCCACTTTTGGTGAAGTCAGCAGGCAGCATTCTTTCAGGGACAGCTTCTGCACAATATCAGCCTACTGTTTTGTGAGAAGTGAACAGCCTGAATGTGAGCCAGCAGCTTAAGTGGGATTAAGGGAAGTAAAAGCAAAGGTCAGGCTGATGTAGCAGTGCTCTGACAGTGTCCAGAACTAAGCTGCGTAACCCCCTTGTACAGCTATATTCCAAATTAGCAAATAAGATGCCTGGAAGAAGAATCCTCATCTGTAGTCTGAAAGAAGCACTGCTCCCTCCACCTCCAAGTGAACGCATGACCCTGACTATGGTCAGAGCTGTCCTCTGCAGCCTCAAGAGATCGAACTGACACTTCTTCATTCTCCTATGCAATGAACTCCCAAGCATCCCCAATGGCCTCTCCAAAACTCTTCTGCTTTTTCCCTCACCTTAGCTGGTGGGCAACCACCATCTCATTGGGCCAGGCTGCATAAAGGAAATCATAAGTTTTCTGACTCATTTGCATGACCTCTTAGCCAGCTGAAACAAAACTGCTATCCAAAGCAGGTGCTGGCAATAATTGGCTCTTTCTAAAATCCATGAGTTGAGTGTGAAAATGGTACTACATATGCTAATTTCTCACTATAATATGCGCATGAACTATTCTTTTCGAAATCCTTTATTTTGCCACATGAGTGCTTTGTTTTGAAAATCCCACGCTGTGCAGTTTCACACAGGCTCTGCTGTGCTCTCCTACATACTGTGATTCAGGGCTGGTGCTTCCCACCATCGCTTCTGTGCGTGGCCACCACCAATCTACGGTTGTATGTATGCACATTATAAAAGTAGAAGCTGGAAAGCACAGTTCACTAGCAGTTTTAAAAACACATAGTTGAAATTGAAGGGCCTGCTTTCCTTATTTGTTTTTCTCTCAACTGTTCATCTTTATTACCTTAAATACTAATTATATTACTCAGTCTAAAACATAGTTCACCTATTAGATGGAATAAATGAATTTTTTTTCTCTGTTTCCTCTTTCTATTGTACAGTGATTTTAAAAGATACCAGGAAAGAGTCATGCTTTATAGACCATTTATAATTTTACCCATAAGCAGCCTAATACTAATCTTTTACAAGTGGCAAATAAGTGTTTACTTCCTTATCCATGAGACAGTCACACAGAAGCGATCAAGTTCATTTTCTCTCCTCTTGATAATATTCCCACCCTCCTCAACAGGTAACAACTCCCGTTGTCAGTCTACTTGCTTAACTGGTTAAAAGGATTGTGTCAAACTCAGAAAAATTGTTCTGAATCAGTCATTGGTCTTCGTGTTTCCGCAATTACATGCACACCAATGGACACTATTCTTTCCAGCTTTTTCATTCTTTCTAACTATACAAATTGCAAAATTAACTTGTCTTATAATTCTTGATTTTATCAAGTCTATGATGTCCAGAATCCCTCATGAAAAAAAAAAAAAAAATCCAAATTTGTGTTTTGAAGGAATTTTTATTGAAAATCAGTACTTAAATGTCAAAGATGCAGTTGCTGTTTCATGAAAGTGTTCTCTAGGTAACTGGTTGTTTCTCAGCTCTCTATACTGATTAATTCCCGTTTATTTTGATTAATTTCTGTAAAAGTATTCGACATATTGGAAGGGGATGTTATATAAGCAATATATGAGCACTCTTGTATTCTGGTGATTCCCTTGTGAGATACATTTACCATGGTAGTTATGGAAATCTTGTGGACACATATTTCTTCTTTTGGATTGCATGGTTCTGCTGTGGACAGATTCATTCAGTACTCATTGGTTTGCAAGAAGTTTGTTCTTGACTATGAGTTTAGTGAGATTAGGAGATGTGCCAAAGGTGACAGAGGAGATGCTGGGAAAACAGATCTCAGGACATAGTCTCCTCATAGTATTTGCTCTAGTAGTGTAAAAAAATTTTCTATAGAAATCCCAAATATAATAACACAAGATTACTAGAAATATATGACTTACTTAAGGGAAGGGTGTTTTTCACGTTGTAAACAGGTGGCGCAGTTAGAAACCCAACTTATTAAAACCAGTAGTACTCTGGGTACATAGCCCCCTGAGAGAAAAGACAGGGATGGGAAGCACAATGAAGCCCTTATAATCCATAAGGAGATAATTAGTGACCTGCTACCTAACTTAGATATACACAAGTCTATGGGGCTATATGGGATCCACCCATGGGTCCTGACGGAGCTGGCAGAAGTGCTCGCCAAGCCACTTTCATAGAATCATAGAATCATCAGGTTGGAAGAGACCTCTGCAATCACCGAGTCCAACCGTGCCTGTCTCCCTACCAAACCATGTTCCTAAGAACCAGAGATGATGACTCCACCACCTCCCTGGGCAGCCTTGACCACTCTTTCAGTAAAGAAATGCTTCCTAATGTCGAGTCTAAAGCTCCCCTGGCACAACTTGTGGCCATTTCCTCTCGTCCTATCACTTGTCACTTGTGAGAAGAGACCAGCACCCACCCCATCACAACCTCCTTTCAGGCAGTTGTAGACAGTGACGAGGTCTCCCCTCAGCCTCCTCTTCTCCAAGATAAACCACCCCAGCTCCCTCAGCCACTCCTCATAGGGCTTGTTCTCCAGCCCCCTCACCAGCCTCATTGCCCTTCTCTGCACATGCTCCAGCCCCTCAGTGTCCTTCTTGTAGTGAGGGGCCCAAAACTGAACACAGCACTCCAGGTGCGGCCTCACCAGTGCTGAGCACAGGGGCACAATCACCTCCCTGCTCCTGCTGGCCACACTGTGTCTGACACAGGCCAAGATGCCATTGGCCCTCTTGGCCACTGCTGGCTCATGTTCAGCCCCTGTCAACCAACACTCCCAGGTCCCTCTCTGCCAGGCAGCTCTCCAGCCACTCCTCCCCAAGCCTGTAACGCTGCATGGGGTTCTTGTGTCCCAAGTGCAGGACTCAGCACTTGGTCTTGTTGAACTTCATCCAATTGATTGCTCTGCCTGAAGGTAGGCAGGCTGTATAAAGGGGCCTGAATAGGCTGGATCAATGGGCTGAGGCCAATTTCACGAGGTGCAGCAAAATCAAGTCTCAGGTCTTGCACTTGGGTCACAACAACCCCATGCAATGCTACAGGCTTGGAAGGGATTGGCTGAAGAGCTGCCTGGAGGAGAAGCACCCGGAGGTGTTGTTTGGTGATTGTCCGAATATGAGCCAGCAATGTGTCCAGGTGGCCGAGAAGGCCAACAGTATCCTGTCCTACATCAGGAACAGTGTTGTCAGCAGGACTAGGGAATGGATCCTTCTGCTGTACTCAGCAATAGTGAGGCCGCACCTTGAGTGCTGTGTTCAGTTTTGAGCCCTCACTTCAAGAAGGACACTGAGGTCCTGGAGCGTGTCCAGAGAAGGGCAACAAAGCTGGTGAAGGGTTTAGAGCACAAGCTCTAAAGGTAGCCGGGATTCTTTGGTCTGGAGAAAAGAAGACTAAGGGGAGACTTTATCACTCTCTACAACTACCTAAAAGGAGGTTGTAGTGAGGTGAGGGTTGGTCTCTTCTCCCTGGTAGCTAGTGACAGGACAAGGGGAAATGGCTTCAAGTTGCACTAGGGGAGATTTAGATTGGATATTAGGATTAATTTGTTTCCTGAAAGGGTTGTCAAGCATTGGAACAGGCTGCCCAGGGAGGTGGTTGAGTCACGATCCCTGGAGATATTTAAAAAATGAGTAGATGTCATACTTGGGGACATGATCTAGTGGTGGAATTAGCAGGGCTGAATCAATGGTTGGACTTGCTAATCTTAAAGATTTTTTTCCAACTTAAATGATTCGGTCATTCTGTGATTAATAATCCAGAGGTATTCTTTAATTGTGACCAGTGGTCTTAATTTGATAAGACAAAAAGCTTTTCTAGAGCAAATCTAAGTCCCTCAAAACATTGCCTAAGATCTCAGCTGCAACTTACAAGTTTTTCAGTATGTTTTGGAAAAGCTTTAATTCTGGGGGGAGTAGGTTTGTGACATTTTTTATGTACTTATCTGTCTGTTGTCATTCTCTTGATGACGACTGATGTCTAAAAAAAGGTATGTGGATATAAGAGTACTCCAAAGACTGATGAAGTGATGGCTAATTGATGGTAGAAAACTGTGAAGTCAATATTTTTAGGTGATGTAATCAAGATTTTTTTCTGAATTATGCATGTTCTCATTCATCCAGAATGCTACTTCTCATGGTGCTACTATCAAGTATCTTCAAAGGACACTTTGAGCTTTAACCCAAAGCATCAAGACTTTGGGACATGCTCATATCTTAATTGTTCAAGTGCTCTCAATGCAATCAATAGTAAAGTTCAGAAAAGCTAGCAGTTACTTTCACAATCCTCTGTTGGAAAGGGCTCTAAGAGTCCAATCACTTGCAAACGTGACTGTAACACTGCATTTCCTTTTCTTTTTATAAACCTCTTTCCTCACTTTAAACACTATTTAGGTTATTGTGTTGTATTCAAGATTTTAACAAGAAGATCCAGAGTCCTACTCTCCCACAATGATGTGAGCAAATTTTTTCAGATAAGAGAACAGCAGTTCAATACAGCATTTAGAATATGGTTCACAGTTCTTTCTCTGATCTCTGAAAGAAGCATTAATAAGCTCTTGGCATTTAGAGAAACATTCTTTTCTCTTTCTTTCATTTTCTTTTATTTATTTGTGTTCATTTGAACTTTTTTTCCTCCCAGCTTTCAACTTCTGTAAGAAAAAACCTTGGAAGAAAATTAAAACTTCTTTTTTTAAACACATCACAATTTGTTGATATTTTCAAGCTCTTGAATATAACTGCATTCACAATTTGAATGTGTGTGCTGTTTAATATCAAACAATTGTTTTAGTGCCATTTCAAGTGTCTGGCTGTGTTCATGCCTGCTAATTAAATGCTTTATAAAAAACATACAGCCTAAATTGTGCAAAACTTCATCTACATCTGCTTCTTCTATGAAAAGATGTCCTTGGAACAACTCCAGTATATTAAATAGAAAGCTCTTTATTACAAATAAGACAGTCATTTACCTGTAGGCTTTAGCATGAGTTACTGTGTATTAAATTCACCATTCGCTCACTATTGACAAGCAATAATGCAAGTGTTTCTGTGAGATTAAAAAAAGAAAGTATTATTTTAACCCTGTTCAGATTTGTTTTGTTCTGGTGTTGTTAGTGTTTGGTGATAACCAAATATTTCTGTCCCAACTTCAAGGTAGAATAAGAAAGCCAACAGGTTTCCTGCTCACATCCAGCACAGAGGGTCATTACAGGCTGTGGTGGTGGCACCTGCAGGTTCCTTCAGGGCAGGGCTCTCTCTTTCATGTGCAGCAGAACCTACATGAAGCCTTTGAGAGAGATGGTGAGACAAGTCTGTTACAGGAGGCAGACAACACATGCATCTACACTTCATCACTTCACTTCTATATTGTGTGTTAATCACACCATTATGCAGTATTCTCAACACCTTGCAGGTAATTGAAAACAAAGGTTATAAATAGAAGCAAGATGGTGAATCAGTGACGATGTAATTGACGAGTAGGAGTAGGAGTAGGAGTAGGTGTTGGGTCATAGGTTGGACTCGATGACCTCAAAGGTCTTTTCCAACCTTACGGTACTGTGATACTGTGATACTGTGATACTGTGATACTGTGATACTGTGATACTGTGAAGATGGAGCTGTCAGTGCTAAGAACAGAAAAGCACTGTGGAGAGCCTGTCTTGTCTAGACCATCCATCACAACAGTGCAATGCATCCACTAGGAAACAGATAGGGGCTTGGACTTCTCAAAGCTACAAAAAGCCAAACTGTAATCCACTCAACCATTGCCTCCCAGACTTACTATTTTACACTTTTAAGAAAGAAAATCTTCCTTATGCTTCCTAAGACCCTCCTGAAGGCCAAACCTAGCCTCACTCGTACAGCTATTTCCTTCGCAAAAAACTTTTTCTGTATATTTTCTATATTTTGAAACTTCCATTTAAGATCATAAACCTTGTGCAAGAAAATGAACTCTTAGAATCCAACACTGAAAAGGCAAGAACACTTAAGTTCCTTTGGCTTTCTTCATAAGTTTCTTTCATTAAAGTTCTTCACAAAAATATATACACATTCTTATGAACAGAAATGTCTACGTGTCCTTTAAGGCAAATATTTTTCTGCAAAGACACTGGAGAGAGGGTAAAAAAAAAAGCAACAGAGTCACATATTTCTATTTTTAAGAAGTAGAGCTTAAGGAGTCACTGAATTGATAATGAGCTTGGTAATGTACATGGAGATGCCATAGAAATGTCATATTTATCCAGACTGATTTTCCTGCCCCTTTTTTTGTCCATGTAATTTCTCCAGTAAATTTTTTTTGGTATTCTCACAGCAAAGCATGAACACAGCAGGCATGGAAAAGCTTTTTCCTCTTATTGCAAAATGCTATAAATTTTCCTATAGATAATAATAAAACAAAAATAAAAAACAAACATACAGAAATGGATGCATGTTTCTGTGAGATAAGCTGCAATCAGTCTTGTCTAAAATGGATGCAAAAAAAATGACATGAAATGCAGCACCATTTCCCTTGAACGCATAAAAGTCTTTGTCCACAGAGTCAGAAGATCATCACAGCACAACATATCTTGGAAATGTTCAATGATGACAGTTGTGAGCTTTCTTGGAAGAAAGCAAAAAAAGTAGCTCATCTTGACACAAAAACCCTTTAAGTTTGAACCATTACATTGTGATTGCTTCAAAAGCTCCTAAAACATTGCCAGATCTTTTCAAGAATTGGATAGAGGCAATTGAGTTTACTTTGAATTTCAGAACTAAGTAAATTTAAGTCTTAAGAGTGTTTTTCCGATTGAAATTGAATGGCATTTTTGCTGTCACAAGTTCAGCAATAGCAAAGCATTTTCACCTCAAATAATTATCTTTACACATTTACCAAGATAATAAATGTAGTTCATTTGGAAGGAGAAAATTCTTCTACTTGCTACATAAATACACATTATCACTAGAAATAAATTATGTCTCATAAATCCCAGGATTATTACATAGTCCACTTTCTTATGCAATAACTGCATAAAAGATGTTGATTGCCAAAAACAGCAGAGGTTTTTAATTAGATACAAAATAGCATTGTTAAAGATTTAGTGATTATTCTTATACAATACATTTGCTTACCAATACATTTTTTGAATAGGTTTTTATTTCTAACCTGAACAAAGGCAATTTAATTTCCGTTTTTCAGACCATAGTGTTTCAGATCTGAAACTAGTTTTAATCTTTTGGAAAAATGCCCTAAAACAGAAATTCAAAACCTACAAATCCATTCCTGTATGAAGACAGTTCAGGAATCAAAATCATTCAGTATTGCAACATTCAGAATTTATTGCTGCTTGTGCAACTGAAACTCCACTTTCTTGCACCTACTCATTTCACTTGTCCTTCCAGCCACAACGCAAGCAGTCGTGCGCTGATGAAGCACAGACCTACCACTGTGCAGATTGCTTGTGGTTCAGAAAGCACACTGTACAAAACAAAGCAATTCAAATGGCATTTTTCAGAGCCCAAATCTGGGCAAATTTTCATGAGGACAGCAGAAGACCCCAGTCAAGCTTCAGAATTATTCACTCACCCATGGTCCTAATTAAAAAAATGAGTTATTTAAAATTTGGAAAAAATCATCATATTTTCCTCTCGGCCACCTTCTTTGGAATAATTCAGCCAAAATAGGATCAAATCTGTGACAGACACTGAAACATGAAAAACATCCGTTCAGTTCCCTATTTTTTGTAGAAGAACATGGGACATTCTTGACAGCAATGTTTCTTCCACCTCTACATGTATTAAATTACGCAACCACTTCATCTCAGTTGCCGTTAGACTTATGGCAGGCTGACAGATGCAGGTGTCTTTTTTGTACCAGTCATTCGCTGTACCTATAATATCACACCGTCACAGAAGTGATGACAAGCAGACCACTGTTTCTGACCACGCTCACACAATATGGGTCAAGTATATAAAATAGCTGTGGGCTGTGAAGACTGCTATTCAGGAAGTCTCCTACCTCTCATTCAAGTTCAATCACCTGAGGATCTTCCACCTCCAGGCTGCTGTCAAGAACCAGGTCTCATGTCTCCACAGGATTTACAGCCAGCATTTTCCTTCTGTCCCACTAATTGCAATCTTGGTGCAGTCCATGTCTGTATCATCAACAGCAACCATCTCTTTTCTACGTTTTCCATTTCCAGCAATACTTCTCTAGTCCAAACAAAATGTAACGAACTTGGAGTGAACTGATGCACTTCTGTCAGTAAGGTGGCTATAGTGTTACTTAGGCAATAATCTTTTTCCATCTGTCCAAAAAACAAAAGTATGCCTCACTCTGATTAAAAATTCTACTGTGGCTTAGCGTTAATAGTCGTAACAACCAAGACAGTAAGAGTCACCTTATATCTTTTTGTTTCAGAATTGAATATATGCGTACACAAAAGACAGTAGAGCATGAAATCACCAGTGGAGCACAAAGTAACTGGAAAAACAACGCATGCTGCTTTATGTTGTCTGCATGTTTTCTATTGTATTACTCTTAAATCATAGCAGCTACAGGTAATTAATAATTGCTAGTTCCTATTAACATTAAAAAACATCATCAAGAACAGCTCCTTTTTAACAATGACACATTTCAACTAGCTTGCCCAGGATTCTTGTTTCTATGGCCTGGACTTGACAGACTAAGAATACACCCAGCTGGTTTTCAAACCAATACTTTCAATAGTCTGAGGAAGGGCTGTGTGACTTGTCATAAAAACAGCTGCCTCTGTCTCCCCAACCAGCCAGGAATAAGCTGAAGAGAACAAAACCTTGAATGAAAACACCTCGACTTTTCATGCAAGGACAAAAGATGGTCATTATGCATACCAGGAAGGTTCTTTTATAGCTGGTAATTACATATAAATTGGAGAGTTATAATAAAAAAAATCATTTCTCTCTTCATTTACCTAAAATGTGATTTCTACAGCCATTATATAATTACTGGAATTTTCTGTAACATTATTAAGAACAAATGAGCTAGTGTTTCTGAAATAATCATGAAGATGAAAATACTGGAAGTTCCTTATTAGAACTGGTTGTTCGGCACGAAGCAAGTGGCAGGAAAAAAATCTTTTCTTGAAAACTACAAACTGAACTTTTTTCAGTGTTGAAAAAGGATCAATTTCTATCTTTATACTGTCAAGAAATAAATTATGCCTATTATCTCTAACTCATTATTTCAAGCTCTCTATTTTTCTGAGTTTCTCATTTGTTCAGAAAATGTCTACCAACTACTGACATGGAGCAGCAAACCTAAAATGAGAGGTAGAAAGATTACAAAAATTCCTAAAAAAACAGGAGCAGGTCCCTGCTGTCACTACTCTTCTTTTCCAGAAAATGTCAGTCCATCATGAAATAAATGTTATTCATGATATTTAGTCAAGCACTCATTCACGTGTGCAAGTCTGAAATGTTTGAGTACAAACAACAGTAAGCAACGTCTTAGTGAAAGAATATAAAAATAATGAGTAGCCAACTCTTAGGAGATATTTATAACTCGGTGAGCTACAGCCTAGATAGCTTTTAGACAACTAAGCTAGATGACATGCTTCACCACAGTGAGCATTTTCAGATGTTTTGGAGGCTGAAAATCCTCACTAAATATTATTAATATAGAGGAATGCTATCGATATAGGGGAATGATACAGAGAACAAAGAGGAGAGGAAGACTTATCTGTATTTCAAGGGATAAGGATTGGAATAAGATGCATGAATAGCATCCTATCACTACCCAGCCCACCAGAATCTTCACTTACCTTGAGGCAAATTATTTTTTGTTACTGGCAGTGTTTATGTAAGTGGATAAAAACACAAGAAATACAGAAAAAAAATCTCCAGTCCTCCAGGATGTTTTCTATTGGAAGAAGGTGAAACCACTCACATCTCCACAATAGACCTGGGGCTGTGATGATGGCATTTTCAGCATATTCCTGCTGTCCTGAGATACCCTGGGCCACAACAGCAGCAGAAACGTACAATGACACAACTCAAAATGTGGGAGAGCAGACTGAGAGCCATTGTTCCATTAAACTTGAGTCTCTTTTCCTCCAGCCCACACTCTGACCCCCCAGGTAATTCTGCTTGCTGAGGGCTTCCTCCCAGGGGTGAAAGTTGTTTCTCTTCCAGCAGGAAGCTACAGGTTAGATTTGAGCAGGTGATAAGAAATAAAGGTTTCACTACTGGGGTAAGGAGGTGAGCAAGATACCTAATTTTCAAGATAAGGTCTTTTTTTCTTTTAATGGGAGTGTGGTAACTATAGCAAAGAAACTTTTTCAACTCATCATAACTTCTCTGACTCCTTGAAAATTTCATATCCCTTTCTCACTCCACTGATGACAGGAAGAGGTTCTGTTCTCAGATGACTTAGACTACTGAAGTAGCTTCAGTTTTCTGTATCGGTTTGTGCCCGTTGCCTCTTGTGCTGTCACTGGGCACCACCAAGAGAAGTCTAGTTTTGCTTTCTTTACTCGCTCCCATCAGGTGTATGCACACATTAATCAGATCCTCCTGAGACTTTTTTCTCCAGGCTGAACAATCCCAGCTCTTTCGGCCTCTCCTCGTATGTCAGATGCCCCAGTTCTCTAATCATCTTCATAGCTTTTCACTGGACTCACTCCAGTTAAGTCCCTGTCTCTCTTGTACTTGGAAGTCCTGCCATGGATCCAGAACGTGAGATGTGTCTCTCCAGGGCTGAGTAGAGAGGAAGCATCACCTCTCTGCTAGTGATGCTCTGTCCGATCCAGCCCATGAGACTGTTGGCTATCTTTGCTGTGAGGGCACATTGCTGGATCACATTCAATTTCTTATCCACCAGGACTCCCAAGTCATTTTTTGTAAAATTGCTTTCCAGACAGTAGGTCCCAAGTGTGTACTAGTGTAGGGAGTTATTCCTTCCCAGTGGCAGGACTTAACATTTCATTTTGTTGAACGTCGTTAAGACTCCTCTCAGACCATTTCTTCAGCCTGTCAAGGTCCTTCTGAATTGCTGCACAACCATCTGGTCTATAAATCACTTCTCCTAGTTTTCTATCATCTGCAGACTTGCTGAGGTTGCATCATCCAGCTCATTAATTAAGTTATTAAACATTGTTGGCCCCAGTATTGACACCCAGGGCACACCGCTAGTGACTTCAAATTGTTAATCTCAGCCTCTTGGAAATATCAGTTCAGGCAGTTTTCTGTACACTTTGCTATATATTTATCTGGTTCATTCTTCACCTGTTTGTCAATGACGGTGTTGTAGGAGATGGTGTCAGACAACTCATTCATGTCAAGATAAACAGCTATGCAAACTGTTCTGCTCTCAGTCTTCTAGCTATGATCAGTGATGACTCCACTGCATTTACCAAGTCTCCCAAGCCCTGAGCAGCTGGGCCTGAATGACGCTGAACTGACCCTGCTGTGAGCAGAAGACTGGGCTGAATGGCCTCCTGAATGATCCCATGATTTGTGACGGCAAAGAGATGAATCGCTCCCCACCAAGAACTGCTTCTAGGCTCTTCCTGCAACAGGAAAGAACTGGGATGGGAAATCCAGGGAATCACCAAGATCAAGCTTGTTTCTCCTGTTGGACAGGAGGACAGGAGAGATGAGGGCAGTGAAAGCTGCTGCTGGGAGGGTGATTTCCCAAATCAGCACTGAGCTACTGCACCAGCTCAGCTTTCCACAGCCCACCACCTGCTACACCAAAGGTGGGAGCCCCTGTTGTCAGCCTCAGCAGTTTGCTGCTCTGAGTGAGCCCATGTGATAGTTACAAGCTCTGGCTTACAGAGCTCCTTTCTGACTACCAAAAAATATTTCCTGGTTGCAGAAGTGAAAGTAGAGCTAGGGGATTAAATATAGAAGAAAAACAGCAGAAAGAAGTGAGTAACAAGAAAAGAACAGCTGATCATGCAGCCTTAGTAGTGTGCAAAGGGGGGGGCAGGGCGGGGCTGCTGATATTTTTCTGTTATTTGCTTGGAGATGCTACATTTTCAATAGCCTACAACACAGCAGGGAAATAAAGCAGTTATTAAATTGTGCAAAAAGAAACTCAAAGAATATGAGATCTTAAGAAAAATACACTTCTAAAAGATATTCTATTTTTTTAAAAATCTTACAACTGGTGAATTTTTTTTAATCATTTAACACACTGGAGATTGTTGAGTCAGACATGCAATATTGTAAGTGCCTGTGGCAACATCAACTCAAAAATTGCTTATAATAAGAGCTAAAAACAAAAAATTGAAAAAATAACTATTAGATTATTCTCATCTGGATTTCTAAAGAACCAGACAGTTACTTTTAAAAGGAATATAAATGATGGTACAGGGAATTGAAAAGAAAAGGCAGAGAAAAAGTTACCCTGAGGAGTCCATAACTTGCAAAACTATGTATCCGGTAAACAAATTAGAGAGTATCTGACATTAAGGTGAAAGTCTGTGTAAACATGACTAAGTTATGTTGAACACAGACATATAAAACTGAGATAATGGAGAAGTTAAGAAATCATTTCTTACAGTAGTAAGGTAAAATAAATCTCAAAAATATAAACTTTGTAAAAGTTTGGGGAAACAGAGCACTTACTTGCAGGCTGAAAGTATACCAGGTGTTAAATCTGTTGGTCGCTTTAATATTGTTATAAGGTTGTTAATTTGAGTTGTCCCTGTGATCACATCCAGGACCAATTCATCCCTTTCCATCCACACAGCATGGCACTTTTGGAGGCTCACAGTCATTTCCATACTGCCCCAAATATATCTCATCTGTCCTGTGACATCTTACTACACACTTGGCAAGCCACCTTCTCCTGGGCTTTCCATAGCCATTGCTGTGCCATGTGCCTCCTTCACAGTCATGTCATTACTTCTTTTTATAAATCAGGGACTAGAAAGGAAAACCATTGGAAATAGAACAGTTCAGTGGATTATCAGCCTTTTCTGTGCTCTTCCCATGCTTTGAATTATGGAAGAGCATAATACAGAGCAGTGAACATCTGCTCTGTAGGACCGGCTCATCCCGATGCAGGAGGGTCCTGCAGGGACGTGACACTGTCACATCTCATGGTGTTCATTTGTCATCTCCCCAGCATGTGTCCTCAAGCCTGGGCTCCCTCTCCTTGGAGGAAGCCCGTGAGCCTTGCTTAGCATCAGTAGTGCTCACTGTTACCCAGGGACATGGCCAAGGCTGGTGGGGAATCATGGGCCTTCTCTGATTAGTGTATGTTCAGTTCAATCCTGAAGCTAAGGTCCTTCCCCAGGGCACTGATTCAAGAGAAAAGGCACATGTCCACAAATAAGACATATTTTATTTTTGCCAGAAACCTCTGCTGCAGTCTGATACCATAATTTCTACTCAAAGAGATCATGGGCAAAGAGCAAGCGCTCTTAACACCCCCTTAATACTCCATGATTTTCTAACTCATTTCATAGAGTGTGATCTGCCTCTCAGTTTCAAACACCCTGAAGTTGGCCACTTACAGGCAGAGTCAGGCTTAATCCATTGAGCTGAGGGCAGGAGACTCAGGGAAAGGGCAATATCCAGAGCCGTCTCTCAAAGGAAACAGACCGCACAAAACCCTGGTCTCTCCTTCTCAGCTGTTAAAACTGAGGACTAATTGCATAAGCAACCAGGAAAAAGAACTGTTTGAACAACCTCAGCTGAACCACCCTCTGACACAAAAACCCTGAAAAAAACATTTTCCTTAAACTTTTCCGAAGATCTTCAGGCTGTTTTTTCTAACTGAACCTACAAAAGAGAATGGAGATTTATTACAAGGAGGAGCAGGAATATGCATAAAGCAGAGTTTGGACCTGCAGAAGGGCAAAACTGAAAATGGCTCATATGAGAAGAAAAGTATTCATTATTGTGGACATATAGTGTCTGACACCTTAAGACATCTTCCTGGGCAGTCTAATTTTGAAGACATTTGAGAAAAACAGAATTATGACCAGAAAAAGTAGTCATTGCAGTCACATTTGCAGTAAGATTCTTGTGGGTATATAACAGTTGTTTAGCAACAATATTAAAATTGTTTAAATGATGTTTAGAAAAGCTGGGGAGTCACATACAGGTTCCCACCTGAGTCTGTCCAAGGCCAGTGTAAAATGCTGGATGCTGATGTCATCAGATGCTCTGGAATGTTTTTCAGTACAAAATGTGAAAAGACATCATTTGGCATGAAAAAGGTGGTTTAAAAAATGCTTTGGAAATAGGTGAAAGGGGCAAGTGCAAGCTGACTTTGAATGAGAAGGTCTACCTATGTATTAACCATACAAAAGACCCAAATTAATACAGCCTGTTCCTCACGACTTACGACTTGACCCAGTAACTTAAATGAGGACTACAAATTAGCTTGGCTTCTTCAAAAGAGCAAACTCAACTGAAGACTAACCCGACCTAAACTCTGCTACAGAGCTAA
Source organism: Neomorphus geoffroyi (assembly GCA_033558235.1). Classification (NCBI taxonomy): domain Eukaryota; kingdom Metazoa; phylum Chordata; class Aves; order Cuculiformes; family Neomorphidae; genus Neomorphus; species Neomorphus geoffroyi. The sequence goes on along the minus strand of JAUMJM010000053.1, from coordinate 23,155,831 downwards.
TACTCAAGTTAAACTTTACTAAAGAATTAACTCAAGTTGAGAGCTCAGAAGAGCTAATGCTGCTGAAGAGCACTGAAGTAAGCTGTCAGAGATTTCTATTCAAGATTTAAGATATGACATACAGAGTCTAGCAGAGGGTAAGATGCATTAGCATTAATAACAATATAATATGGTCAAGTGGTATGTTGCACAGTGAAGCATTTTTTATTTTACCAAGTAGAGAGTTGTTACTTACATATAGATCAGTCTCAACATTTGAGCATGGTCCATATAGAACACAGAACAGGCACATTTTTCTTATATGATTTCTTTATTTTCACACTTTAGTCTTCTCCACTGGGGAATATGAGCTGCTTGTGGTCCCCTAAGGCTTTTAACTAGCAACATGCAAATTTTTTTTTAAAAAAAAAAGATTGCCAGGAAATAAATTGGAGATGGGGAGCAGGAAAAGGGGGCAGCTTGAGCTGGACAAGGCAGGCAAGAAATGGGCTAGAAGGTGGAAAATTAGAAAGACAGATGGGAGCTAATTTGCACAGGACCTTGAAGGAAATGACAAGGAGTCTGAACTGTATGTGGAAAGCTAAAATACAGTGATTTCTCCATAATCATTCACATTGAGGGAATGGTATTTTAAAGCATTAATAAAATATGAATTTGGATAATACTTTAATTGTCTTTCTGAGAGAATGACTTAGGTGATCTAAGACTCAGGGCCATTCTTCATATTATTTTCCCTGTCTGTGGAGTCACTAAATAATTATGCCATTATTCCAATCGAGGCCTCACTTCTGAAGAACTTAAGCAACACCTGGATATACTGACATTAACTGTGGTTCAAGGATTAAACTTCCTGCAGTTGCTTTAGTAACCACCTCTTTGATGGGACTAGAGAATTCTGTAACAGTCACTCCTGAAATCTCCACTGGTTCTATTATTCCACTAATTTAGTTCTCCCTACTTACCAATGTACTGCCCACCAGAGAACTGCACTGATCGCAGGACATGCCTGCTGGGGTGGTATTTTAAAACGTCTTTGCAAATATATCCTACTTTTCCTCAGTGTTTGGGTAGGCTTTTTTTCTCTGTTGAATATTTAATCAGCACCTGGCTAAAGATCCCAAAAGGATGTTTCTCCATTCCAGAAAAAGCTTCTGGAAAGGCTGCGGTGATACTGCATATTTTTTTTCCGCTACATCTTGAATAAGGCAAATGAGCTATAACTTTGCATGTCTCTTAATCTATACCTTCCTAAAATGAAAGCATCTTTCCAGAATCAGAGCTAACAGACTCTAACAAAGGTTCTTAACATCAACAGACAAATCAGCGTATTTTTCAAACTATTGCATCCGGAATTTTCAAAAGAGCCCTGAAAAGTTACACGTCAAATGTCCATTGTAATTCCTCAAGAGTCAGACACCGAGCTCCTTGAGTAATGCTTCAGCCAACAAATTCAATTATGCTGAGATACAGGTGATGTGACTAGAGCTGACTCTAACAATATCTCGTGCTGGATATGGGCAGGAGAGCACAAGGGCAGGATAACATTGGAAGTCACGTGGCAACCTATGCTTTGAGAGTTCTGTATGGTCACTTCTGCAGCTCTTTTACCTCCAGCAACTTTAAGTCCCAAGCTGTGAACAGGCACTTTAGGTGAGCCCAAAGACCTACTGAGAGGCAGTCTGAGGGCAGGTCTAAACTTGCATCCTTCTGTGGATGCCCAAATACCTCTTTTTCATGGAAACACATCATACAGCTAGCACATGGCACACAAAATCCCTCCAGAGTCCGCTCTAGAAAGGGCCCTATCACAAACCAGAAGGGTAGGTAAGATTTGCAGGCAACCCGAGTCTGGCTTGTCTTTTTAGTAGCATGGCTGGACCTGCCAAAGCTAAGTCCAGCAGTGTTGACATACAGGCTTGAATCAGGACATGCTTTTGGAATGCTGTTGACAGAGGCTCTAGTACAAAAGATAAATTTGTGTAAAATCCTGTTACCTCTGTTATAGGTATTCTTTAGATAAAATGTATCTTTTAGAATTGACTATGATTCTGTCACTCGATTCCTTGTTAGTTTGGGCCTTTTTGCACAAGCACAATAGATCAAAAGGGTTCTGAAAGTCTTGGAAGGGTGCAGAGGAGACATCAGGAAAAGCGTGCACACCACAGAAGACTGTGCCAAAACAAATGAGTTTATAAAGATCACTTTGCTATGTAGTCTATTTGAACATTGTACATGCCATGTCTTTCACCATATATTCTTCAAACTATAAATAAATCAAATTGACATATATTCACAATCTAGCACCATCTGCTGCGTAGAAGAGGAAGGCATTTTAAAAGCAAAAAAAGGATCTCTTCCTTTTCTTACACGATACATCTTAATCAGGGAAATATATTCCTAATTTTACAAATGTGTAGCTTGACTTTAAATATAACGAGCATTTGAAAAGAACTGTTTGAGGAAATCCTTCTAACTATGGATTCTCATTTACTATTAGTTTCTGCATTGCAATAAAATTCATTTATTTCCAATACACTAAGCTGTGACCAGGAAGCAGGAAGGTCTCATTTGAAGTGTGGTGAATCTGACCTCTTTGGAAGAGATGCATATAGGAGATAAAGGTTATATTTTATAGACAACATTTTCTCATTTAAGATTGTAATTGAGACAGTTCTCTGCATCATCATATAGTATTTTAATTTGGTAATTATATTTTTCAACTGTTTTATACATAGCCTTTAAACAGGTTTTAGGTTTTTTTGTTAGCTGTGGTAAAATCATGAGATATTATTCCTAACAAATTAAATTCAGGAACAAAAGTTATACATCTCTTTCCTGTTTATTACTCAATTTAAAATATATATGTATATATTCCTGAAATTCTAAGTGTCTCTGGTTTTAAAGGTTTTGGAAGATGGTAGCAAAGCATATAAGCATATTCTAAAATTAAGAAAACCTGCCTCAAAAAGACTTTCGTATTGGGCTTGTTCAGCCTGGAGAAGAGAAGACTCCAGAGGGGGACCTGATAGCCTCCTTCCAATACTTCAAGGGGGCCTACAGGAAAGATGGGGAGGGGCTCTTTATCAGGCAGTGCAGTAATAGGACAAAGGGTGATGGTTTTAAGCTGAAAGAGGGGAGATTTAAATTAGACATTAAGAAGAAGTTTTTTACTCAGAGGGTGGTGAGACACCAGGACAGGTTGCCCAGAGAAGTTGTCGATGCCCCCTCCCTGGAGGTGTTCAAGGCCAGGTTGGACCCGGATTTGAGCAGCCTGACCTAGTGGCAGACGTCTCTACCAACGGCAGGAGGGTTAGAACTAGATGATCTTTAAGGTCCCTTCCGATCCAAACCATTCTATGCTTCTAGGAGTCTATGAAAAACTGAAGATTAGCAACTTTGTTACCCTACATGACACTAAAATTAACTCATTTAATCTAACAAACTTGTTTACAGTTTCTTAAGTCTCTCACACTAAAGAACTGAAAAAATATTTTGTTTCCTCTCTCTGCTTTGTCCGAAAGGCGTTACTGTTAGCACGCCTGCTGTCAGCAACACAAAACAAATGGGCGGTAAATTAAGTTTTGGCTTTAAAAACAAAAAGAGAAAAAAAGAAAAATAACCCACAAAATTTCAGTGTATTAACACAGCAAATTCTGGCCTGTGCAAAGCTGAACCAGTTTTCCTTTGAGTGTCGACCCAAAGACAACTACAGCTGTGGGCCACCTGGTGCTGCAAGCCCCAGCCAGAATCCTTCCTGAACTCTGAGCAGAGGCTGAAGATTGTCCCCAAACAATCAATCAAAAATTGTCTGTTTTGCTTATTTCTACAAGGAGGGGATCTTTCAACAGATAAAGCCTATAAAGCATAGATCAACCATCATTTGCATCGCTATTTGGACAAAATCTTAAGTTCGTGCTTAACTGCAAATGTGCGTTCTCAACAGGATGCTTTAACTCTGTGCCGTGGCTAGCGGGATCTTTGCTGAAGTGCCTCTAAAAACCCTGGAACATTCAGCCTCTTCCATTTTTCAATAAATATACTAAAAAAAATAAAACACTGCTTTTTTGATCATTTATTTTGGTGAGCTACCGCATAGTTTAGAATACTGGAAAGTGGAAAAGTGGAAGTTCTGCACAGATAAATGGAACTCAGAGCTGAAATGTATTTTAATACTCCAGTTTTCTGAATAGAGCTTAAAAAAATGTTCATGCTATAAGAACCAGTCATGTGCTCCAAAGCTAAAGACAGGATCCAGCTGCTCTGACTCGCCAGCAGGTTATACAAACTACAAAGTAGTATAAGGCTTCACCTCTGCCCATTCTTCCTAATGTTTTCCTCATGCAATTGTTTACTTATCTGCAATGAGGTTAAAGTGATGCAAATAGCAAAAAGCTATGAATTATTCCTGAGCACTTGGAACTTCAGTTTATTGATGAAGCTTTTCTAAATCACATTTTCTCTATTTCAGATTGGGACTTCAAATTACCTGGTACCAAATCATTGCCCTCAGGAGCAAGCGATCGACAGTTTCTAAAAAAGACTATAAATACAAGGTCTGCCATTATCCTTAAAACAGGATAATATGTTCCAAAGCCAAATAGATAAAAAATGATGAAACATTAAACATCAAAAAACCCACCCAGCTGCAAGTCTACATTAAAACTTTGCTAATTTTGCTCATAGTCTTCCTTAATATTTCAGAATATCGGCTCTAAACATAGCTGAACATACACCTCAGATCTAGTGATCCATTTCTTCAGCTACATTTTTTTCAGTTGCTAAGAAACTTACTTTCTCCTATTTCTTGTAAAATACAAGTTTATAACATCCGACATGCTGTAGGGAATCATTTCTCATTGGATTGACTTTGAATATACCTGAAAGCATTTTGTTGCTCCTAGATTTATCTTCTATGGTCCAATGAACTCTAGTGAGCTCAAACCTGACCTTGACATGTTGCTCTTTACCTTCAGGTGATAATTCAGAAAGTAACTGCTCACAGTCAAGTTTAAAATCATTCTTTTCAGACAGTTTTGAGGAAAACAAAAAGATGAAAAACAATCCTTGACCTTCATCATTCCCTGACCTGGAGCCAAGTGCAGTTAGATTTTATTCCATCCTCATGTCTTGTTGTCACTTCGGAAGTCTGAACCCAAGGCTTTCTGCTCACTTCGTCAGGTGCAGGTCTGCGGATTTTTTTTTTCATTGGAAACACAGCTTCCAAATATAGTGACTATTTCAAAATGTACTCCCAAGCACAGAACTTCTAGTGAAAACAGAGAAACACTTCCCCAGAAATATTTTCAGCCTGAATGCACCTAAATGAATTAATAGGCTTTTCTGAATCAATAAATCATTTCTTTGCCACATCAGAGTTGTGACCTGAGAAAAGGACCCTTAAGAACACGCCTGTTTTCATATCTGCAGCAGTTTAAGACTCAGAGCTTTCTCATCAGATCACATCTGTTTGTGTGTAAAATAAGAGCTTTTTGCAAAAAGCTTTGAAACCATATCACTTTAAATACATAGAGCATTGCCTTGCTCAAAAGTGATCAACTCCATCAAGTATTGCACTAGCAATCAGGACAAAACCTAAACTCATCTGCGTCACAGCAGACTACATCTGTCCAACCTGTATGTCAAAGAACTCAGCAAATTTTAAATAAGTCCCACTAGCTTTGCTGGGAAAAGTAAGTATTCAACACCTTTGTAAAATCACATTTTTAAGGCTATGACCTCCAGTCTTGTAGCCATCCATTAGGTTTAAAGGAGTACCATCTAGATTCCTGGTTTGTAAGACCCTGCCCTACAGCTTGGTCATTCACAATGCCGTTGATCTCCCATGTGCATCCTCAGACTATGGGCACAACAGTAATTTCAGCAGAATATGTGGCAGTGTTTCACACTGAAACCAAGATCGATTGGAACCCAAGATTCCCTCCAAGATCCTTACAATAGACTTCTTGGCAATGCTTTGCACCTGCAAGATGTACCCAAATTTCTTGATGCCATTTCTTATGAACATGCTAATATAGGACAAGTCAAAATTCATCAAAACTGCTTCTCAAATTATAAATAATGGGAGGTTTCTCATATCAATTGTTTTTACAAGAATACCTGAGGCTGAGCACAAATTTTTGGAAACAGAAAAATTATTTTCAAAAATGTTTAGTTTAGTCTCTAATAACATTCAAAAGCCATCCCAGTGTATGTATTCTTCTTTGCTCTTGACTTCCAGCAAGCAAATACTGTTCTATTCTTCACTTGTAAAATGCAGCTTTTCATTATTCTCTGATCAACTTTACTTAGAAAACCTGAGTTCTCCCATAGAAAATAAAATAGGGAAAACTTGTCATTTAATCTCTATGGCCCTTGAGCAAATAAACCTCTCAATGAGTGATATTTAAAGGAGATAATTTTTCTTCAGCCTCACCACTATTCTTTCCATCTATGCTTTCCACTTTGCATTGATCAATACAGTATGTTTTTCTCATCTAGAAAGCTCTCTTTTTGCCCGCAAATGTGGTTAATTATTTTCTCCATAGTATAAAATCCAGAGGATACACTTGCTTTCCCGTAACTATCAATAAGTACAAATTCAGAAGCTAAAACCAGTTGTTTTGGTTTTTTTTTTCCTAGTGCAAACGGGACTGACTATGGCAGACAGACAGCAGCCATGGTAGACCTAGAGATGGTAAAAACACGAAATCCGGGGCGTATTGTGCCAAGGCTGGGTGCGCATCAGCTCAGCAGGCACCGTAGGTCCTGCAGGTTTTTCACCTCCTTTCGCACCCAAATTTGGCTCCACGGAAACGGATGGATGCAGGAACCACCGTTAACTGGGTGTGACTTGACGACCGAGTCCACGAGACCACAGGCAAACCCGCCGAGCCCACGGGAGGATGCTCCTCAGCCTTTTCCCGCGCGCCGGTGACTCCCCGCCGCCGCCCGCGCCGCCCTGGCCCCGCGGGCACTTAGGGGCGGGCCGCGGGCTGGCCAATAGGGACGCCGGCCGCTCTGAGATCAGCCAATCAGCTGCGGGAGGGCGGGCAGCGACGCCCAGAACTCGGCACCACCGCCCGCCCGGGGACCGCAAAGGGCGAGTCCTGAGCTCCGCCCCGCGCCCACCTGCGCGGGGCGAGGAGACTCCCGGGCTGCGGCTGCTGATCCGCGCCTCCTTCTCCCCCGGGCTGCTTGTGGACCTGGCTCTGGCTCCAGTGGTCCTGCCGAAGCTGCACGAATCACTAAGGTTTCGGGGGATCATAATCGCCTCCTCCCTGACCCGAGCCAAACAAGAATAAAGTAAAAGTAAAAATTAAAATAAAGAAAAATTTAAAAAAATAAAAAGAACAAACAAGAATAAAATAAAACATAATAAAACATAAATAAAATAAAATAAAACATAATAAAACATAATAAAATAAAATAAAATAAAATATAATAAAATAAAATATAATAAAATAAAATATAATAAAATAAAATATAATATAATAGAGATCAACCAGCTTTTCACACGAAAGGGCTGTCGCAGCACATCGCAAAGCTGGCAGATCGTGACCCGCACCAGAGCGCGGTAGCCCCGCGGAGGAGCTGCCTTGTGCAGAGCAGCCCGGGGCATAGGAGTTAAAAAAAAAAAAAAAAAGTGGGAGGACATATCGCTTTTGAGTTTGGGGGGGGGTTGTCGTTGTTCTGGACTTCGGTTGTTTGCGATTGGTTGTATTTAGTTCGTTTTGTGTTTTGGTTCTTAACTCAAAGGCGACATTAATTTTCAGATACACAGGCCGTTAATTTACATAAATTGACTGTCCTGAGCACCTTCTTTTGTAAAGGTAGCCCAAGTATTACGATTTCACGGGACACTGCTATTAAAACACCCAGACTCCACTGACATAATTCCCGGGTTACAGTTTATTATTCTACTCTTTGTCGCATCTCTCCCTGGAACCCAGAAAGTGCCTTCCTTTGGGAAGGCAACAGATATGTGTTGAAATAAAGAATCGATCGGCTAAATTCCGGGTACCAGTGCTATAAACAGGATTTTTTACTCCACCGACAGATGAACAAGATGCCCCTCTCCTCAGGAGAGAGTTTTTCCGTTTACTTTCATGACAGAAACACAACTTGCATCCCGGGATCAAAGCAAATCGAGTAGGGGTATTTAGTGCACTCGCCCAGTGAAAAAAAAAAAAAAATCGTAAATGTTGCAGCTTTTGTATCTAAATCAAGACTTTAAAGGAAATCCAAGCCTGGCATTTTAATTCCCATTTCCTATTACTGTCAAGCACGTTTAGCCTTAAATGAGTAAAAGGAGGGTCGGGTTTGTATCTGGGTTTCTTTCAGGTGCTGGAAGTAGTTAGTTTGTACTTCAACACTGCGTCACATACACCTTGAACTGTAATAGGGCCCGATTCTGGAAACTCACAGCCGCATCAATCGAAAATACATACCGTCTGCTTGAAAGCTGTGAGCTACGCAAAATCAAAAAGCAAGGCTCCCGACTGTCTTCTCTGCCTGCCCGACTGGAAGCTCCCAAGAAAGCACCAGCCCGGACCTGAGCGGGAAGAGCCGGACAGCTGGCATGTCGCTATGGGCAGCCTGGCACTGCTTTGCGTGGTAACCCAAAGGATTTTCCAGGGGAAACAGATATTTTTCTGACAGTCTTTTTTAAGCTGGACGTGTTTCAGGCTTTTCATACCAATAGTATAAGGACATTTTTTTTCCCTCGGACACAAGTAACGATGATTCTAAAGAATACTGTTTGTAAAAATGACACGTTTGACAGAACACAAACAGAGCAGACTAATAAACTTCAGCCTTTAACATCTCTGTGGGGAAAAAAAAAATAAAAGAAAACTGTTTTCCAAAAGTCGTAAGAATAGGGAAGATCAGATTGAATTTGATTTGGGCTTTGCTGGTTTGTTTTGCTGAGTGAGAAAAGGAAAATGCTCAGACGAAGTATTCAGGGGTCAATTCTTCGAAGCTGGACCCAAAGACACTGAGTACAGCGGGATCTGGGCCGAGCTCCTGGCCATCAGAAGCGGTTGGAGAAAGACAACATCCTGCTGACAGCACTTCAGGGAACAACTAGACAAACTGTAGTTTGTCAGTAACTTTATTTAAAAAAAAAAAAAAAAAAAAAAAAGGCATGACAAACTGGAACCAAGACCAAAATACTGTATTCACTGTACATCATTCATTAGAAAACAAATATACACCACATTTGTATTCTACCAAACAGAAAGTGTATTTCCTTTAAAATTATATAGTGCGTGCTTTTAGATTCATGCTTTTCAATATTTATTTTACATTATCTGTTATAAATAATTGCAACTCAATCAAATGGTGCACCTGTTATCATATGTGAACCTCTTCAGTGCTGCAAGTGTGCCTTTTTTTTTGACCCTTTCCTCCTTACTTTCTTAAAAGCTGTTGGTATTGCTTTATTAGGACCCAAGAAAGCACATCTGTGGTGTCAAATAAAGTGTATAAATGCCAGAGGCGCTTGCAGAACTGAGACTGCTGCTGAGCCCCCCGGCTGGGACCACTGGAACAAGTGATGGGAGAGCACATAGAAAAAAATCGTTTCCAAAAGGCACAATTTCCTCGACACCAAAGGTACAATAAAAATATATGGCCACTGAAACGCGGGCGCCTATGGGGAAGCGGTGCCCCTGCAGTGGGATACCAGGCCCGCCAGGGTTTCTCCTCCCCCGTCTCTCCCGCCCCCCTCCCGGCTCCGCGGCTGCAGCGCTGGGGGCGAGGATGCTGCGGGAGCCCCGAGGGCCCCCGCGACGAGACCATCAGGGGGGACATCCCCCGCGTCAGGGCATGCCGTGGGACCGCCGCGGGAAGCCGGGAGCTCAGAGTAAGTTGGGGGAGGGGACACAGGTCCTTCCCCTGCCCCCCCCCCCCCCCCCCCCCGCCCCGTTACGGCCGCCGTCCCGCATCATCGTCACTGCTCGCGGTTCCTGCTGCCGCTCTCCGCGTCGCTCTGGTCGTCGGTGAAGCAGACGTCCACGTCGCTCTCGTTGTCAGTCTTTTGCTCCTGCTCGGCGTGAGCGTAGCCAGAGTCACTCTTGTCCTCGGCCGCCTTGCCGAGGCTCTGCCCGGGGTGCCGGGACTTGACGTGGCGCTCGAGGTCGCGGCGCCGCACCAGAACCTTCCCGCAGTGCTCGCAGCGGTAGGGCGTGTTGCCCTCGGCATGCAGGCGGATGTGCTTGTTGAGGTTACTGGGGTCCCCGAAGGGCCGCAAGCACACCTTGCACTTGAGTGGCTTGTAGCCCGTGTGAGTCCGCATGTGGATCTTCAGCCCGTACTTGCGGGAGTACAGCTTCCCGCAGTAGAGGCACAGGTGCCCGGCCTTGGGCTTCCCGCCGGCCGCCCCCGCCGGCAGCGCCTCCAGCCGCCCGCGGCCCTTCTCGGCCGCCAGCTCGGAAAGCTGCTGCGTGTGCATGGCGATCTCCCGGTCGATGCCGGCCAGCGAGCCCAGCTCGCCGGCGTGCAGCCCCGCCGCCGGCCCCGCGAAGTACGGCACCGCCTCGGGGTACTTGAGGAGCCCGCCGAGGTGCAGCTTCAGCGGGTAGTAGGGTGCGGCGCCGTAGAGCAGCTCCCCGTTGTACACGGTGAGCGGCATCACGGGCAGCCCGCACTCCCCCGCGTACGCCTTCAGCCCCTCGAAGGGCGGCAGGGCGAACCGCTCCAGCGGCGGGTACCGCCCGCCGGGCGGCAGCGCGGCCCCAGGCACGCCCCGCTCCACCTGCCGGAACGCCGACACCTCCTCCAGGGGCGAGAGCAGAGGGAAGGCGCGCAGCCCCCCGCCGCCACACGCCAGCCCGGCTGCCGCCTGGGCGGCCTCGCCTGGCAGCGCCCCGCACTTGGGCGGCGCCTCGGCGCGGCCCGCCTTCAGCCCCCCCAGCAGCTTGGAGAAGCCGAGGGCGGTGGCAGCGCCCCGCGCCTCGTCCCGTAGCGCCCCGGCGGGGCGGAACGCCGAGCGCGCCCCGGGGCAGAGCGCTAGTCCGGGGCCGCCCGCCGGCGCCAGCAGCGGCCCCGGGCCGCGGGCCGCCCCTACGCTCATGTCCAGGGCGCGCTCCTGCTCTTCCTTGCCCGCCGCCCGCTTGGGCAGCCCCGGCTTGGCGAGAGGCGGGGAGGCGGCGGCGGCTTCCCTTTTGACGGCGTCCCGCGGGCCGCAGCCCGGGGGCAGGTGGCCGCGCAGCGCCGAGCCCGGCGGATCCTTGGCGGGGAGGCCGAAGGCGGCGGCGGCGGGGCGGCCGTGCTCGTGGTGCAGGAAGGAGCGGCCGTGGCTCAGCGCGCAGTGGAAGTGTACGTGGGCTTTGAGGCTGTTGGGGTACTTGAAGGTCCTCCAGCAGTACCAGCAGATGTACCGCTCCTCCCCTGTGAAGGCAAAGCGGAGGGCCCGTCAGCAGCAGCCGCGCATCTTCGCGCACTCCTGAGCATCCCCATGCAACCCTGCGCATCCTTGCGCATCCCGGACACTCCCCGTGCATCCCCGCTCCTTCCCTGCCAAGGCAAAGCGGAGGGGCACGTCTGCGGCGGTCGAGCCTCCTCGGATCCTTGCGCATCCTCGTGCATCCCCGCCGCCTCCCCGCCCATACTCGCGTATCCGCGCGCAGCCTCGAGCATCTCCGCTCATCCCCGCGCCTCCCCGAGCATCCGCGTGCACCCCGCGCATCCCCACTCCTCCCCGCGCCCCCGCCGTGCCGCGAGGCGGTGCGGGCGCTGCGCGGTCGGGGCGCCGCGGTGCCGGGGGGGGGGAGCAGCTGCTGCCGCGAGTCGTCTGTCGGGGGGCCCATCTGTTGGCGTTTGCAGAGGAGGTAGCGTATGTCAGGGAGTCGGCTACACCAAACAAAGGCCAATCTAATGATCGTGAGCCCCTCATTACGCGGCGAGACAATATCCGATATGTATGTGCCATATGTAATCGTTCCCTTTCAGAGGACAATGCCCTTTGTGCCCCGTCCCCTAAACATTTCGGCTTCTCTCAAGCGGAACAGACCTCGGTGGCCGCGGCTGTGGTGGCTGTCCGGCACTGCGGAGGCACAGGCTTCTCTTCTCCCCTTCCTGGCCCGGCTTGCCAGCTATGTACTCCGAAGGAGGAGTATCTCCCTAGCCCCGACGGTGAAACACTGCCTCTGCGGTCAACCTGTCTGCCTGGGCATCTTTGTCTTTAGCTTTTAGCTTCATCTTCATCTAATCTTCGTCTTCGACTTCAACTTCATCTCTGTCTTCATCTTTATCTTTATCTTTTTTTTCTTTCTTTCTTTCTTTCTTTCTCTCTTTCTTTCTTTCTTTCTGTCTTTCTTTCTTTCTGTCTTTCTTTCTTTTTGTCTTTCTTTCTCGCTTTCTCGTTTTCTTTCTCGCTTTCTTTCTCGCTTTCTCGCTTGCTTGCTTTCTTCATTTCTTTCTTTCTTTCTCTTTCTTTCTTTCTTTCTTTCTTTCTTTCTTTCTTGCTTTCTCGCTTTCTCACTTTCTCACTTTCTCTTTCTCTTCTTTCCCTTTCCCTTTCCCTTTCCCTTTCCCTTTCCCTTTCCCTTTCCCTTTCCCTTTCCCTTTCCCTTTCCCTTTCCTTCCTTCCTTCCTTCCTTCCTTCCTTCCTTCCTTCCTTCCTTCCTTCCTTCCTTCCTTCCTTCCTTCCTTCCTTCCTTCCTTCCTTCCTTCCTCTCTTTCCTTCCTTCCTCTCTTCCCTTTTGTATCTAACTCTCTCTCCCTTTTTTACCTGACCCTTCCCCTCCTCCTTCTCTTCTTTATTCTTTTTCTGTCTGTATGTATCCACCTCGCGCGCGCATTCCTCCCAGACACCGACAAGTCGTTTCGGAGATGCTACACCCGCTCCAAAGCTGGGAGGACCCTGACTCCTGAGTTAACGCATGGGAACGCCAGAGGTGAGGCCAAGCGCCGCACAGAAACGAGAGGCTGCTCCAGTCCTGAATCGCAGAATCACAGAATGACCTGAGTTGGAAGGGGCCCGCAAGGATCACCGAGTCCAGCTCCTGACCTCGCACAGGACAAGCCCAACATTCACACCGCGTGTCTGAGGGCCTTGTTCAAATGCTTCCTGAATGTTGTTTTGGGGGTTCCCGTGGGGGGCGATGGGGGTGAGGTACAAGCTCCGCAGCAGCCAGGGCACCCGGGGGGTCACCGAGGAGGGCACGCTGGCTGCGACCGGTCTCCCCAGAGGTCTTTGCGCCAGGGATCGGCCGGTGGCGGTGATACCGAAAACGCGGGCAAATAAACTCTCAAACTCGTTGAATCATTTCTATGGTTGATGGGAAACCATTCCTTCACGCGTCCAGCGCTGAAATTAAAGGATGCTCGCTTTCTAAAACATCAAAAACAGTTTGAGAGAGTTTATTTGCCAGCATTTTCCATCTTAGCGGCAGCGGATGCAACACGAAGTCTCCGCTTTCGGACGCGAACCCGCGTGGGAGGATCCAGAGCTGCCTCGTGTGTCTCGTCCCCTATGTCCTCGCCGTCGAGTGCAGCCCCTCTTTGTCACCGCATGCTGGGCAGCGTTAGGAAGGCGTTGAATGCGTTTTTTTCGCCCCATCGAGGAGGAAGAGAGGAGTGAGTTTGTCTGCCCGGGGCCCGGTGAGGCAGCGGCCACATAAAGTGGAACCGCGACCGAGACGCCAGCGCCTTGTATCGGGAAACTTGGAAAGGAGAGGGACGGACCGAAAGGCGTGCGGCCCCAGACACCCGAGGGCTCCTCCCAGCGCCTTCCTTTGCCTCTGCGGGAATCTCTCCAGCGGAGCAGTTTGGCCCTGGTTGTCGTCGGCAAAAGCGTGGCGGGACCGAAAGCACTGGCGGCTTCACGAGCTTCACCTAGCCCGGCTCGGTGCTTTTCCCGGCGCAGTTCCAGTCCAACAACCGTCTCTCGGGGAATCAAAAATAACCAGAACAAAATAAAACAAAACAAAACAAAACAAGGCACCTCTTTCTCATCACGATAAACCGAAATAAATGGGGTCAAATACAGAAGATTTCTGAAGTTTTGGGTTGTTTTTCTTAAAATAATTTTTTTAAAAATTAAAATAAAAATGTCTCTGAATTTCTTCCACCCCATTGTGGATTTTTTTTTTCAGCGTACTATCCTTAAGAGAAGAGGACTTCAGCGTTTTGGTATGCTTATTCTGAGTCCGTATCAATTAGTCTCGAAACTGTGAGGCCGGAGACACAGCAGATCCGCAGGGTCAGCCTGCAGCTAAGCCTCACTTCGACGGGACGAGGAAAATTCCACACGCTGGGTGCCTCTCGCCTTCTTGCCCTTATTTTCCCTGAGCAGCACTGGTATCAATCCATAGGCAAGGGATGCTGGGCTGGCATGGTAGAACCCAGCACCATGTCCTTCGTGCAGCCGAAACTTCGCCAGAACCCGGACTTTTCGAAGGAGGGGACACCCTCCGAGGACCAAGTCCCTCTCTGCCCTTGGTGGGCGAACGGAGAGGCCACCAAGAATGTCTTTCCCGGGTACGGTTCTAGTACAAGGAGGGATTTGGGCTCTTGTGCATCGCACGAGTGGGATGGGAGGTGAGCAGCCAGTGCCCGGCGTTGCGGCAGTCATCCCTCCAGGCCGGATCCTGATTTCCCTGCGGAGCAGCCAGCCTTCTTTTCCCTCAAGCAATGTGCTGTCACCTTATCGCTTTTGTTAGCGTCGGTGTGATTCCATCTAAGAGTCAGCTTGCAGACCGAACCAAGCCGTCCTAGACTGGTGTCTTCCCCTTCCCAATATCCTCGGTTAGCCTTATTTGAGTATGATTTAAAGCCGGCTTAATTTTTTACCTAATGCATCCTAATTTACAGGGAGTGCCCAGTATCCGTTTCGATTTAACTGCGTGGATCTGCCCACAAAATAACCTGAAAAGAAGGTCTGAAGCTCTGACCGAGGAACATGCAAGGGGAAACCGATATTTTGAAAACCTGGGAAGCCCAATTGCTGTCTCGCATAACAACACTCGCGTTGTATGAAATCCTTTTTGCCTATCAAAAGATCATTAAATTGTGCCAATGACAGAACGACTCGAGGCACGGGGGCCTTTCCATAAGCTACCGAGGTTAATAGATCACTCTTTAAATGTAAGCAGATGGACACTTAGTTTAAAGGGTGGCAGGTTACAAGTCACTGCAGCTGTGCTGGCATTATTTTTTTTTTCGAGGGCGCGGATTTGAAGGGTCTACGTTTGCCTACCGCAGTTTAAGCTCCCATCAAAGGTGTGAATTAAAGAAAGTTTGTTTTGTTTCACTTAATTTGTTTGCTCTGAAAAGAATGCCCCCATCTGTACCTTTCTCGTCGTGCGTCGGGGTGGCCGTGACGGGGATGTCAAACCACTGCGCCAGGGGGTTGGAGTACCAGACGGTGAGCTCCTCTCCCGGCTGGACATCTCGTAGCGCGCGGTAGAAAATCTGAGAGGGGAAGAAAGGAAACTTCTTCAGGAGGCTTCAGAGGGGAGGCATGTGACGGAAAGCGGTGCCAGGACAGCCTGGAGCCGCGAGTGGGGTACCTGTCCTCCTGGCAGATCCGCAACAGCCTCCAGTGTCTGCTCTTGGGAGTTTCGGGCAGCCCGGATTAACCCTATCCACTCCAGAGCTGAGCTGCCGGCTTCATCCACTAATTCCCCTCTCACCATCCGCACCTGGAAGACAGGTGGCACCGCTGTCAATTCCACGCAAGATGTAACAGAAAGAAAGCAAAAAGCTTACCCGTCCCCCTGCCTGCCTGCCTGCCCACTCCGTCTCGCCCGGCGAGCCTGCTTTTCCACCCCGGGCAGGTGCCCGGGCATCGCAGCTCGGAAGCAGCGGCAAGAGCACCTCGTTACGCCGCCGGTTTGACTCTTCCATCCTCACCCACCTTTGGGTGGGACTTTCCTTAACTCACAGGTGCCTTGGGAGAGCTGCGGCCGGCCTAGAGCGGGTTGCAAGGATGAGGATGGAAGAGCCCGGGCCCGGCGGGGACCTGCAGCACTGCGAGGGGAAATGGGATTCTTTTTCTTGTATCGCACTGGCCCAAATGCACCTTGTTCAGTCGCAGCTACTGCATTTAGCTTAACACTATATTAAATGCTCAAGTAAGATATTATTTTTATGGAAGAGTTTGTACAGCCACTGAATCCATGCAAAACTATTGTGACACACACGACTTGTCGGGAGATGGGGAGGGGGAAAGGGGAGAGAATTTTAGCTACAAAGTCTCTGTAGTTTAGCTACAAAGTCTCTGTAGTCCCATACTTCATAATCTGCTTGCCCATACAAAGAGAAAATTAAGTGCCCGTTCTCTGAATGACCGTGCAATAAAAGTCATCGGAACAAAGCAGTCTAAAGCGAGACACCAAGGGAGCCAGATGAGAAATAAATTTGAGTGGGCTGGCAGAGCGTTTAAAAACAATTAAAGGGCATTAAAAATCCGAGCGGAACGCGTGAGCCACGGCTGCCCGGGGGGGTGGGAGGAGGGCTCTCACCCGCAGCCCCCTGAAGAGCCTGATGGACGGGGCGACCACCCTTCACCGCCTCCTCCTGGCTCCTTCCCAGCCTGGACACCGGGTGACCCCGGGTCGGGTGGTCGTCACCCCCTCCTGCCCCGGTTGTGCGAGGTTGTTTGCGGCTTCGGGTATAGGAGCAGTCCCAAAGCTGGGGTGATAAGAGAAGTAATTTGCGGGCATTTTCGGTATCAGGGATCCGCCGGGCGCTGCGCTGCCCCAACACCTGCGACCCGCACCCCACCGCAGCCCTCGGGGAGACCCCTGCATCCCTCCCCCTTGGCCCCCTCTGGACCCGCGTCCAAAGAAAGGGATGGGGCCACAAATCCGAGCCACATGCAGGAATAAATCGGTGCCTCTGTCCTTCCCCGAACAAAATCCAGGGCTATGGAAGCCTGATGGCCACGCTCCTCCGAGGCTCCAGGGACGAAGAGCCAGCCCGTGGCAGGTTCTGGCCCTGCCGTGGAAGGGGCAATGCCCGACTGAGCGGAGCCGCACAGGGCTGCGTCAGCGGGCACAGGGTTGCGGCGACGCTTTCAGCACGTCTGTGTCCAAGGCGGAGGTGCGGGACACAGACGTGTGTCTCTTCTCCTTCTCGAGAGACCCCAGGTCCCCTGACCTGGCGGGGCTAGGGGGACCCCGGCGCTGGGGAGGAGAGGGAGAGAGCAGGGCAAGCTTAGGAAAGCTTGCGAGGAGCAAAGCCGCGAGGAGACATCTCGGGATGCTCTGGAAAGACTTCCCTTTCTTTTCCTGGCTCGTTCTAAGACGGAAGGATGGAAAAGAGAAGGGAAAGAGCAGCCTTTTCTCCCAAGCCAACGAAAAAGCAAGGTCCAGCGGTGCGGGAGACACAGTAGGAAAATACCTTTTTTTTGGGTCCTGGCTCCCTGCGGTCTGACAGGTACTTGCCCAGTTTGAAGATGCCCGGCACAGGACCCAGCCGCAGCCCGGCCGGGATGCAGCTCTCGGCGCTCACGCTGATGGCCGGAGCCCTGCTGGTTTGCATCGCTGCCTCTGGGTGCGAGCGCTCGGGAACCCCAAGTACTTAAGGGGGCCGGAGTGACAGCAGAGGATGAGCACAGGCGTATCTCCGCCCGCAGAGTGACGCGGCGGTGTGTGGGCGCCGGCTTTTCAACGGGAGCAGGAGGGGTACCCCTTGGCAGGGGGATGCTCTGGGGCGCAGAGTTTGGTGAGAGAGTTTGGCTCCTCGAGCAGCTGCGGAGTCCCATCCAAGAGGGTCACATGGAGTCTTTCCCTAACCCTCCTGCATAATCAGGCGGAGTGAATGGCTGGCAGACAATGGGCCAGGCGACCTTCCCATTCCTAAAAATCCAATTTGTCAAGGGCAAAGAAAAGGCGCTGGTGAATCAAAGGTCTGGAGGGACCATTAATCCTCAGCATGGGGTATTGTCCCCGAGACAGTTACGATATTTTAAGTGACAAATCCACTGTATAATTTCTCCATAAATTTTACTTCCTTTTATTGTTCCTCGACAAACCAGTTTTGGAAAATAAGTGACTATTTTAAGTCTACTTGGCTGAGCCTTTTGAGGTTTAATATACTTCAAAGATTTTTAATTCTCTTCCCTTGGCTTTATTGTAAAGGAGATTAAACAAAGAGATGGAGAATGTTTTGAGGACTTGTTAACTTCTATTGATTCCTGGCGTGTGCCATACAGAAATTGGGCAGGTACTTGATGGGAAAACACCAGAAAATACCTACACTTTTTTTTAAAAAGAACGACCATATTACCATTTCAGTGGGTTGGTTTCAGGCCAGTAATGTGTTCAGAAGAGCTTTGATCCTCCAGAAGAATGAATAGCACAAAATATGAGCCGCTGTAGCCCATGTAAAACACAAACCGCTGCATCTGCGAGCGCTAGGGAAGCTATGTCTGTAATTCGTGGATTAGGAAATAGAGACAGGAGGAGACAGAGACATACAGTCACTGGGAAACAGAGAGACATGGCCAGCAGATAACACAGATGTCTAGCGAACAGCTTGCAGCTGGATTCCTTGCCTAATACATCCACAGGTTCCTCTCTCACACGCAAAATCGCTTGCACCAAGACTATTTTCTGAGGTGGAACCTACAAAAAGCGACTCTAAAGAAATCCAGAACGAAGCGATTTGAACAGAGTGAGTCTACGTACCTCCTCTTCGCTGAAGTATTTTAATTAAGATACAAAGAGGCGCTAGGATTAAGTCAGGTTATAATTCAGGCTGGGTAAATGTCCCAAGAATTTTCCAAGAGCTGGAAAGGAAAGGTGTGCGACTGTTTTCTCACGCACATGCAATGGTTCAGATGTGTCTGTTAGACCAAAGAATGCAGTAACAAATTCAGTTTTTCGCTTTAGCGTTTAGAGTCCTGTCTAATTCCCACTAGCAGGTTTCCTCCACTCCATACCTCGCAGCTCTCCAAAAAAAAAGATTTCTGAACCTTTCTCCTGCGGAGAAGTTGCACGTGCAGATTTTATTCATTGCTTTCAGAAGCAATGGAAGGTATGGAGCTTTGGTTTTTACCCTGCCATTTTTCTAGTAGTCAGACCTAATATATTTCAAAAGAAAACCCAAAAAGCTACGCTTCGAGCTTAGAGGTGTATCTACCGATAGGTGCTAGGTAACCGAGCAGGCTCTTCTCAAGAAATCCCGCTTCCAGCAAGGAAAAAACCCCTCGGCACGTCGTTTTCGATGTGATCCCTTAGCGTGGGCTTTAAACTGGATTTGTTTGCCGCTGTCACGCGAGAGCAAAGGCCGCAGGGACGCGCACGGGGACAAGAGCGATTTTGAACGGGAGCGTCTCACCAGCTGGCGGGCGCTAAGATGCTCTCTCCCTTCTCCCTGCCCGGCACTGGGAGCTGCCGGGAGAGCAAGGAAAGCTCAGTCTGGCAGGTCACCGCTGCTGCTGCGATGACATTTGCCCACGCCGGTCGCTCTTTGCTCTGTCCGCTTGATTTTTCGGTATGGCCAGCCAGCTTGCTGCCAGTCTCTGCCTTCCACAAGGCACCAGTGCCCTCTCACACAGTCAGCATCTCTGACATATCATCCTCTCTAGTGGTGGTACATAGCGGAGCTCACATGAGAGAAATGTCGCGCCTGCCCCCAGCAGTATCAATGATCATCGATAGCAGCATCTCTCCGGGGTGCAATTACCGAGAGCATCCCAAGAGCGGGATGAGGGTATAGGGGTTTTTTTCACTTCGGCAGGGACGAGAAGGGGGGGAAAGGATGTGAGGAACTGAAGATGACCCCTTTGATCAGCGGCCTGAATGGGGGAAAAAAGGATAAACAAGAAGTTGAGGGCAATAAATTTAAGCCATGAACATGTCCCTCTAACCTCTGGCCTGGCCACTTGAGGATGAGACCGAGTTGGAATTCCGAGAGCCGCAGAGGTAGAGAGAGGGCTTTTAAGGCGACCAAGGTACCCTACTGCTCCGCCTCGGGAGCCGCTCCCTCCCAGGCCTTAATGAGTCAAAAAGCGTGAACGACACGCGAACAATTTTATCAATAGGACCATGTAAAGGCCGACTGTGAGGAAAGTTATTTATTAATATAGCCGATTGTGGCTGGTTCCCATCCACTCAGAAAAGAAAAGCCCTTGCTCTGGAAGCATTCACACCAGTTCTCCAATTTTTATTCTGTCCTGTGGCTCAAAGTTGAAGTTCCCCAAGTGAAATAAATTGTCCACAAAAGAGGAAAGGAACCACATTTTCTTTTATTTTTCCTTCCCTAAAAAGGAAGGGTGAAACCGATCTAATGTGCCCACTGGAGCAAGATGCAGCATGAAAGGCCGGGTGTTAAAAGTAAAAGCAGCCTTTGGAGCAAATGGGATGGAAAATTAAATGAAATTAAATAGCTTGAACGACCGTATTGTCCCTTATTAAAAAGACACATTAATTACATGGTTTCAGCTTTATTCAAAGACAATGTTCAGACTCAATCAAAACATTCCACTATCGCTCTTTATATACTTAAACCGGGCTACTAGAGGCACCATTAAAGCAGGATCACTTTTGCCCAGAGATGCGATGAAAGTTGTTTTCCTCGGCGGCCCTTATTTATGCCCAGCGCTGAACTGCCGCTGCCCCTGAGCAACACTTTGGCACAGTGTTCTCCCTGATTTAACAGGTTGCCCCATAATGAGGCATGAATGTTAAGGAACAACAGTCATCCAAAGAGGCGCAGTTGCAGAGAGCAATGTCCCACCAGGGAGCTCCATTCAAACCATCAAACCGCTCCGGCACAGAGAAGGTTCAACACCACATTCAGACCAGCATGAATGCCTGTATACAGGGCCCGGCTCATTGTGCCGGGAAGCACCACAGCGGAGGCTTCAACTAAATGCTGCAAGTTCATTCAGTAGGCCGTACTCTGGCTGGGCAGCCCGCCGGCGGCTCTCGAGGTGACCTTTTCCCGAAATGGCTTTGCCGCGCTGAGGCAGAGGGACGGGCTTCCCGGGGCTCTCCTGCCCACCCGAGCCGGCCCCGGGGCTCCGGCCCGGGGCTCCGCCGCCGCGCCCCACCGCGAGGGGATGGGGTGCAAGGAAGCGGTCAGAGGGCTGGGGGGGAGGCTTACTGAGACCCTGAAACACAGAAACCTCCTTTAAACTGGTCAAATAGACCAACATCGTGTAAACATATTTTATTTTCCCTTTTCTATTTCCTTCCCTCTCCATTCTTACTCCCTCCTTCCCTGCCTTCCCTCCTGTTTTCCTCTCTTTGTCTTTTGCAATTTTTAAAATAGCTTTCTCTCTCTATTTCGCCCACTTTCAGCCACTCTCCCCAAACCCCTTTCCCTTTGCTATCCTTTCCTCCTTTCCGTTCATCCCCATCACCCCCGTTCCTGCCCGATGATGCCGCCCCGCCACGGTACCGCCGGTGCCCGGTGCTGCGGGAGGGGACTATCGGCGGCCCCCAACCAGCTGTGCGGTGCAGACAAGATGCGGGTGGGATATTAAAGCAGCTTTTGAATACTAATTCAGGTTCTATGGGAACCCGGGCAGATGACAGGAGCTCGATTTGGTATTCGTATTGTGAATCGCGAGCGTCAGCCCAGATCGGATTCAAACATGTTTTGTGCTCGTTAAAAATTCCAGTGTAGGGGCTGAGATTTTTTTTTTCTTTTAGATCAGCTTCAATTGGAGGCGAAACTTGTCGCATAAAGTATTCAAAGTCTGTCTAAAGTTGCCTTTTAACCGTCTTCTTCCCCTCCCGCAGCCCCCACCGTATCTCTTGGTTCTTTCGGTTGACATGGTGCAAATAAAAGTCAGTAAACTTGTTGCTGAATTGCAATGTTTCGGTGTACCTTATAAATTCATACCTTTTCTCCCTCGATCGCCTCAGAATGAGCCCCTGCCTCAATTCGATTTTCCTTGCTGTTGGGCACATTTAGGAGAGAGTCTATTTGTGAAGTTCATTTCTAGGCAAATGTATTCAAGAGCTGATTGGGATGAATAGGACCGTGTGTCAGCCGCCCCTAATTGGGATTAAAGCACTTCGGACCATATGCAGAGAGTGACAGAAATTCTCAGGTTTCATTGTGCTCAGACTTCCACCCGCCTGGACACTCCCCCTTGGAAAAGGGGGATTTATCAAGATTTCAGGGAGAAACTGAGGAAATAAAGGAGATACAGAAAATGACCGGGCTAATGTCCCCCTTTGCGGGGTTGCCAGCATGGCAACTGCCGGGGACAACGACGGGCAGCAGTGAGACAGGGTTGGAAGTGGAGCTAGAGCCGGGTTTGCCTTCGAAGAGAAGCAAGCCTCGGCTCTCCCACGCCCGGCTCGGATTCGGGCTTGGAAACATTGTGCAAATCATAACGCCGGGTTGGGGTTTATATGGATGGAAATAGAATAAAATAAAACAAAACACGGGGAAACTTCTCCGGGCTTTCTAGCCTAAGGAAAAGTCTAGCCGGGAGGGACGGAGGGGAGATGTGAGGCGTCGCTCCCTGCCCAGCGCAGCACTGGTATCAGGGAAATGAGTTTTTGGGGAACGTGCTGCAGAGGCAGCTGCCTGAGGCTGCACTCCCTGCGCCGGACCTGCCTGATCTAGAGAAAAATGCCCACGGCCAGGGGGTTGGACCAGATGATCTTGAAAAGACCCTTCCAACCTAAACCGACTCCATGAGTCTATGTTTTAACCTAAAGCTGCTCCACGTCCCTATCCGTTTATCACCCTGTCTGCCCGTCTGTCCATCTGCGTGCCAGCTGTCCACAAATGGCCCTGGCAGGGTGAAGCATCCTGCCGCTGAAGGCTCTGCACTGGTGGAGCCGTAGCGAGAGGCAATGTTCAAAGCTCAGGCCTGGCCTTCACACTGTGACTAATCCGGATGTGAAGTGGTCTCCATGCGGCAACCCAAAACCTGGTGGGAAAAATATTATTTAGCTTAGTGATTTTTAAACTCTGTCGTCGGTAACCAGAAAGACAGTGTTTAAACCCATCATAAGTCTTATGAGGAGCGGCTGAGTGACCTGAGATTGTTTAGCCTAGAGGAGGGTGAGGGGAGACCTTATAAATGTCTATAACTGCCTGAAAGGAGGTCCTAGCGAGGTGAGTGTTGGTCTCCCAAGTGACAGACGATAGGACGAGAGGAAATGGCCTCAAGTTGCACCAGAGGAGGTTCAGATTCGACATCAGGAAAAAATTATTCACGGAAAGGGTCGTCAGGCACTGGCACAGCTGCCCAGGGAGGTGGTTGGGTCCCCATCCCTGGAGGTATTTAAAAGATGGGTAGATGAAGCTCTTAGGGTTATGGTTTAGTAGTGGACAGGTACGGTTGGACTCGATAATCTCTTTTTTTCGTCTTTTCCAACCAAGCGGTTCTATGATTCTATGATCATTAAATGGAGAAGAGCCGGTACAGTTACCAGAGCTATTGTTTGCAGACGCTACTTTGTCTCAGCGAGGTGACCGAGAACTGGTGATTGTCTGCTGATGTGGTCCTCCACAAAGTACTCATCGCCCCGGCGGGGCAGCTTTGTGGCGGTGTCCCCGGCAAGCCCCTGTGTCGCTGGGGGCTCCAGGAGGACTCGGCAATCCTGAAGCCACACGGACATGGCTTTCCTCGGCGGTACAGAGCCAGGTGTCCCCTCCGCACGGGAAATCCCCTGTCACTACCTGCAGGCTGGTGGGTAGCGGTGGGAAGGGTTCTGCCCTCGCCACACGTTTAGGCAGTAATGCTGCTCACTTACGCGTGCGTCTCCCCGTTCTCCATCGGTCTGGATGGGTGGAGAAAAACGTGGATGACACGAGCCGAAGTGTGCCCAGTGTCCAGGACACGATACCCTATTTCCAGCCCTGAACTGGGCTGGAAATGCGATATGCTAAGTCCAGCTGACCTGGGAATCACAGCATCATAGAATGGTTTGGATTGGAAGGAACTTTAAAGATAATCCAGTTCCAACCCCCATTCCAGTGGCAGGGACAGCTCCCACCACATCAGGCTGCTCAAGGCCCCATCCAGCCTGGCCTTGAACACCTCCAGGGAGGAGGCAGTGAGGAAAGACGCAGTATGACTGTGTCTGCCACAGCAAATGTTGCTGAAGTCTCAGATCAAGGACCTAAGTCCGTTCTCCGGCGCTGGTTTGCCCCTGCGTCCCGTCCCCGGTAAGCGGGAGGTCTGGTTTAGAGGAGCCCGGTGCCTGAGCAGCGCGAAGAGGTGGGAAAGGAGCCTCTGGCGTCTCGTCCTGCACCATCGGGCAGGGCTCACGTTCAGTGGTTCCTTCCCTTACCGGTACTCGATGTTCCCATTTCCGCAAGACAAAGAGCGGGAGAGAGCGGCGGCAGGCGATGTGCGGGGATCCGGAGAAACCCCTGACATAATTTCTCTGGCTACGAGCCGGGGCAAATGCTGAGCCCTGATATCCCTCCGCCCCCAGACGGCTGCGATATTTAAATCGAAAAGGAAAGAGCATTCCCGCGCCAGCCGGCAGCGTTGGCGGAGGGAACACGGCGGCTTTGGAGCACAATCCGAGCCCAGCTCTGGGAACCCGTGTTGGCTCCTCGTCGGGAGCCAAACTTCTGCCCTGGCCCCAGCCCAATGATGCAGGGAGAGACTCGAGGGTCTCCGCTTCCCCCGGCCGCAGCCCGCTCAGGCTCCGTTAGTCCCCTCTAAACCAGAGCTCTGTTTTGGAGATGCTACAGCATTCGTGCGTATCACGCGTGCATCCACAGGCGCCTCAGAAGCACGAAGGATGCGGGTTTCCCTGGGTGTCCGTACAGTCGCACCCGAGCGTGCCTGTCCATGCAGACATATGGATTAATTAATAAATAAGTCTGCATGCTGAAGTCACTGCCAACCTTTTTGGTTGGGTTTGTTTTGGTTTTTTTTTCCTCATGGATTCCGTGACAGGAGCGCAAGAAGAGAGGCCCTTCCCCCTCTCTCCCGGCCGTCCCTCAGAGACAGGGCTGTGACTTACAGAAAAGCCCACTATACATACAGAGCCAAAGGGTACCGAATATACGTTCGACCAATGCATCTGCAACGATCTGCACGGCGCTCTGCATGGTTCCTCTATATGAGGAACGGAGTTGTTGCTGTGCTCCAGGAGCAGCGAGGTTAAGAAGCAGAAAGTGCTTCTCTTTCTCCCTGTGCAGTTCATAGAGTTATTTTCTGACACGAACTCCCTCTGAGTCGAATTTTGTAAAGACCGTGGTTGTACCACTTAAATTACACGGTCCCTCCACCTCTAGGCAGTCGAGCTAGCACTGACTTTTTTATTTCAGCCTGGGTTTTAATTGCTTTTTTTTTTTTAGAATACAGTGGGAGTTCCCTTATCTGAACATTTCCACAGACTGCCTCTCTCCGTCCTGACAGCTTGATAATTCCGAGCTCGACCCTGATTCTCTTCCAGGAACGAAATTGTGCAGCGGTAGAAGCAGCCAAAGCACGCAGGCAGAGCGCGCATCCCTCAAAGCTCCCTGCCGCTTCCTCCTCCGAGGACCCCTCCGCCGCGCTCAGCTCGGCTCAAGCCGAAAGAAATTCTTTAGACATCGTGTAAATTTGTTGTGTTTTCTTCAAGCGCTTAGAAGGGGAACTCATCTCTCTTAAAATCAGCCCTGTGTTTGCAGAAGGGTTGCGGGGACAAAAGGAGGCACTTAATTTCTGTAAACTTTCTCCCTAAGGGAGAGCATAATAATACAGTAACAGCAATGTCATAGCTAGAGTTTATGGGGGTTGTTCCTAGGTAGATGCCAAGGACCTCGGGAGAAGCAAGTGCCATCAGTCCCGGGACGGGAGTGGGGAGTCGCGGGCACGGCCACTGCCACTGCTGCGGATGCCCTCGGTTCGGGAGTCGGGAGGTGAAAACCATGGGGATCTCGCCTGTTAGGCTCGCACTGAATCCAGCCCTTGATCTGAGGAGAGGCAGGAAAATAAATCATTGGCACAGAAGAGAGAAAGGGACGGAAAAAACAGTAGCTGCTGGAAGGAAGTTCTCTCTCTGCAGTGGCACCAGAGAGCAGGGCAGAGCTTGCTGGCTGGCTGGTCACGATGTAAATGGAGAAAGAGATAGGTTTTGCCACCAAGGAGAAAGGGCTGTAAGAAAGCTGACTTCCTAATGAGCGCATATAATGTTGTAAAGGGTTTCAGCGTTTTATGCTTTTCAGGGTACGACTATGAGCAAGAAAAAAAAAATAGAACTTTAGCAAAAATGCAGCCATCAGAAACTGTTCGTTACACGCTGGTAAACATCCCCTCATGGTGAAATTGTTGGTGGGGGCGGAAAGCAGGGCAAGAAAACATATCTTCTTCTAGTATGTGCAGCTCTCTAATTAATGAATTTGACAAACTGGAAGGTCTTCCTCTGGTTCCTGTGACTTGACTTCTTTTTTCTTCTCTCTCCCTAACACCCCCCCCGCCCCCCCGCAAAAGATATTCGAAACAAAAAAGTGTTTAGTTTAGATATACAGAATGAAGGAGATTAAACGCACATTATCTAGGGCTTGTCTTAAAGTACATAACAAACTACAGCCCTTTCCTTCTGTCCATTTCAGCATTGCATATTCTGACACTGAAATAGGCACGATTTTTGACAGCTTCAGAGTTATGAAACCGAAGAAACTTGTAGGTGTCATCTGTCAGAAATAATTTTTTATTACAGCCTGTAGGTTTAATGTTGTTCTTTCTATTCATTGTTCATACTATTAAAATAAAATCTAAATAAAATTATTCAGTATTTTTGCCCCATCGCCTGTGGACCGCTGCCCTCAGCTTCCTCAGCGTCATCATCTTTCAGCTTAAATATTCAAATATGCTTTAAAAGAAGAAGACAGATTAACCTCACAGTTTCTGTCTCACTCGATGTCTCTCACACGGAAAAATAAGGGCACACTTTAGGCACATACGTACAGAATGGTTAGCTCTTCCAAAACTAGGAGAAAAAAAATCCTATTTACGTTTGAATACTTCCATCGCTGATTGCTATTTGACGGGGGCATCTTTTTAATAAGCTGATCTCCTTAAATTATTTGTGCAACGAACGTTTCTTAAAATGGGTTTGAATTCAGCTGCATTCAAAATATCAAATTACCTTCTGCCTTAGAGACACTGGTTTAAAAGTGAAATTATGATGCCCATTGTATCAGGTTTTCTGCCTGAGAAAGGTGACTTGTCACCGTTGTGTTTACACCCATGTCCCGAGGTATTTGAAGAAAAAAATCGAGCGTGCACATTCAGGTAAGGCTGAGAAGAGGTTTCCAACAGCCAGTGGTAGCCAGAGCAGTCCTCAGGGCTTTAGGGCTTTAGGGCTCAGCCCCAGGTAGAGAAACTGCTCTCGGATGGGTGTAGGATTTGACCCTCTGCATATGTAACCCCATGTGAAGGGAATGCTTGACTTTCAGTCATCCCTTATGAGCCTTTCAGGCAGAATTTCCTTGGGAATTTGAGACCCAGGCCAGTCCCCGAGGTGTCTGCACCCGCTGCCCCCCGTGCCTTGTGGGCTGAGCTACCCTCCCTGCTCTGTAAGAAGACCCTGCTATCCTGGACAGTCTTTATTTGAGAAAAAGGGGCCCTGTCCTATAGCCTGGGCATCATGGAGCCGGTGTGCTAAGATTTCTACTAGTCCTTCAGACTGCGAAGGAAAAAACCAAAACCAGATATAAATTTTATTTTATTTTATTTTATTTTATTTTATTATTTTATTTTATTTTATTTTATTTTATTTTATTTTATTTTATTTTATTTTATTTTATTTTATTTTATTTTATTTTATTTTATTTTATTTTATTTTATATTGTTTTATTTTATTTTATATTGTTTTATTTTATTTTATTTTATTTCCCAGAGAGCAAAAATACACCTGTCCCCTGAGATGAGCTCTCAGAAGGGAAAATATCTGGATTCTCATCACAGCACACCTGAAGCTGTCACCCTGCCCCGTTGTGCCCGTGGTCACAGCGAGTCCCGCTCTCCGTGTCCCTCAATTCCCATAAATATCAGCCTCCCCGGCGCTCCCCCCACGGGGGGATGGGGGAAAGGAACGGGCTGTGGCATCCCTGTCCCGCTGTTCCTCCGGGCCGGTCCCAGAAGAGGGTTGCGTTGGAGGTGGTTGAAACCTGGGGAGAAATGATGGCAGTTTCTCAAACTCCTTTTGGGAGCCCGCAAAGCTGGGTGGGAAAAGTGTGCAGATACATGTGTGTGCACGTGCATGAAATGTGTCCGAGGCAATATAGGCACGAAAATATGAAGCGCGGCAGTTATATATTTTCTCTCCTCGTTTATATAGTTTTTTCCTCGCTTATATGGCTTTATAAGGAGAAGATTTAGGTTAGACATTAGGAAGAAATTCTTCACGATCTTCCTCTGGAGAAGCCAAGAGCTCAGCACAAAAACCTACACCTTTGGGGCAGTCTCGCTTTCTCCACATGGTGTTCAGGGTGAGGAGGGTTCCCTCGAGGCACACAAAGGTGCAGGGCATATAGAGAGGGCTCATGCCCTGGGCTGGGCAGCAGCCTTGGGCAGCTTCCTGACTTCTCATGACACCTTTCATCACCCACAGTGGCTTAACGTTTGTTTAACTGAGCGTTTGCAAAGAGGTAAGAGAGATGTAAACTCTCCGTGCGAGGTGTAGGTTACCTCAGAGACCTTCACTCCCCTTGTTGTGTCCCCGAGGAGATTCGCAGTGGAGCCACTGTCCCTCTGCACAGGTTGCCCAGGGAAGCTGTGGATGCCCCCTCCCCGGAGGTGTTCAAAGCCACCAAGGTGTTAGATGGTGTCTTGAGCAGCCTGGTCTGGTGGGAGGTATCACTGCCCATGGCAGGAGAGGTGGAACCGGATGGTCTTTAAGGTCCCTTCCAACCCAAACCATTCCATGTTTCAATGATTCCATGATTCTATATGGTTTCAGAAATCCACTTTGAGCTCCTGGGTTGGAGAGAAACGGTTTGCTACCCCAGATAAAGAACACAGTAGGGCAGCCTCCCCTCAGAAAAGCGTCTCTCAAGCGTGATCCGGGAAGATGGAACTAATTAACTCGCTTCTCTGTTTTCTGCTCATTTCTCTCCGGTAATGTCAGGGCTTTGTCGGGAAGGGGGGTGGTTCTCCTCGGGCCATGGGCACCGGGAAGCCGCAGCCCCCCTCCTGCCTGCCGGGTTGCTTCAAGGTTACCCAATACCTTCGCGAAGTCGTGCAGAAAAAACGACTCCCGAGGTCCCACGGGAACAAGTCAAGCAAGAAAAATACGTGTTCCTAATTTTAGTCGAGTTAATAAAAGCGACATAACAGGTTTGCAAAGGCGGGAGGCTCGGGCTGGCGGCGAGGGGGGGTGCTGCGGGGCTGAGACCCGTGGGCTGTTCTCGAGGGGGATGTGTGTGTGTGTACACAGGGATCTGAGCGAAAACCTGGAGGAACAGCGAAAAAAGAAAGAGGGAGAGAGGGAAGGAAGGAAGGAAGGAAGGAAGGAAGGAAGGAAGGAAGGAAGGAAGGAAGGAAGGAAGGAAGGAAGGAAGGAAAGGTCCTAGGGAGGTAGGGAAAGCCCACAAATCTAACAAATCATAGAATGGTTTGGGTTGGAAGGGACCTTAAAGATCATCAGGCAGGGACACCTTTCACTAGGTCAGGTTGCTCAAAGCCTTTTCCAGCCTGGCCTTGAACAACTCCAGGGATGGGGCATCCATGACTTCTCTGGGCAATCCATTCCAGTGCCTCACCACCCTCACAGTAAAAAATTTCTTCCTAATATCTCATCTAAATCTCTGAGCTTAAAACCATTACCCCTTGTACTATCACTGCACTCCCTGATAAGAGGTCTTTCCCCAGCTTTCTTGCAGGCACACACCATGCTCAGTGTCTTACGAGGGGCCACTGCAATTTTATGGTGGCATCTTTTCCTCTGGAGAAGCCAAGAGCTCAGCACAAAAACCTACACCTTTGGGGCAGTCTCGCTTTCTCCAGATGGTGTTCAGGGTGAGGAGGGTTCCCTCGAGGCACACAAAGGTGCAGGGCATATAGAGAGGGCTCATGCCCTGGGCTGGGCAGCAGCCTTGGGCAGCTTCCTGACTTCTCATGACACCTTTCATCACCCACAGTGGCTTAACGTTTGTTTAACTGAGCATTTGCAAAGAGGTAAGAGAGATGTAAACTCTCCGTGCAAGGTGTAGGTTACCTCAGAGACCTTCACTCCCCTTGTTGTGTCCCCGGGGAGATTTGCAGTGGAGCCACTGTCCCTCTGCACCTCCGACACAGGGAAAGGAGACACTGTGACCCTGCTCAGCGCTGGGACTTTTTTGGGGGGGAGGGGAGAAGGGGGACAATCTGCAAAATACCCTTTCATGAGGGCTGCATTTCATCGTGGGAGCTTGGTGTTTCCAGGAGGAAAAGTCCTCCTTGGATAGAACACATGCCCCATGTGAGTGAAGGGCCACCCAGTGACTGGACTATAAATTGATCCACATGGCTCCCAGGGCTTGAAGGACAATTTAATCCCCTTCTTAGCCTGGACTGTGTGTGCTGCTCAGGATCTGGACCCCACACCGGGCTGGGGCCACCCCTTGCATGGAAATCCTGAGACATCAGGATGGAGGATGCATTTCCAGCTGACCAGAAAAAATATAGTAATGAAACCAACATAACACTGATTTGATACTCCATTCTGCATATGTTCCTGTGCTGTATGTTTTACTGAGAGGAGGTGGGGTTAAATGCCAGAATGTCTGTGACCCAGAAAGGAAAACCCTTTGAAATAGCAGGCTACTGTTTGGGAATGCTGGCCGTTTTTAAAAATGACCTTAAGCACAGGTTGATAGGAGGTGGCTGAGAGCATCTTTCTGGACCAGCCACCCTAGCCAAGGAGTTCTCACAACAGAGCTGATGGTTTTAATATTGCCTCCATCTCTTGTTATTTATCCTCATGTGGTAAACTGAACCATCATTATTCTAAAGCCTTTCCCCCATCAATTGAAATTATACTGAATGTCTTCTATGTAAAATATTAAGTGGTTGCCTTTGCAAGAGTGGTTTTTTGTGTGTGCATTGGGGAGGGGTGAGGGTGCTTCAAATAAAAAATTCTCCAATATAATTCTTTGCCCCTCAAACTGTCAATTAAGAACAACAGGATCCTTACGTTCAGATACATGCTACTGAGGAGCTGAATTTTTATTGCACATGTATAAACATTATTTATGGATAAACATTATTTGTGGATTTCCTACTGGTTTGACATGGGTTCACATCCAGAGTCACCGCTTCTCCAATCCACCTCCCTCAGTGCAGAATATAGCCTAAAAGACCACCATTATTGGAAAAAATATCAGACAACTGTCACATTACCTAACTTAGTGAAATCATAACAAAGGCTTCCATTAGAAGTGACATAACATAAGCTCGAAGGGGTTTTCAATTCCACTTACACTTCTTTTTCCCCATTCCTTCCCTGAAATGTCTCACATTCTTGGCATGTTTTGTGGAAGCTTGATTAAAGTCAGAAAATCTGGGTTTGTACCACTCATTCATTTCCTGAGGGGATATTAAACAGAAGAGGGCAAACAGGAATGCTTATTGTCAGATCTGTGAGAGTATATGTACTGTTTTCAGCTATTAGAAAAATATACAAACATGTAAAAAACACGATAGTATTAGTAGAGACTATTTTTTTGTGTGCAACTAAAGCAAAAGGCTAAAGAAAATACTGTATTTGGAATTGTGGTTGAGGACCCATGAACAAAAAACTGAACGTGCATCATCCTTCAATCATTTTAAATGCTATTTATAACATGTGGATTGGAAGAAGCATTTATTTAGTAAAATAAAAAATCTATCCAACTGTGCTGTGTATATTTATATCTAATGATGGACTACTAAGTATATTCGGTATGTTTGTGACGGGTTTTATTAGGGGGGCAGAGTAGGAAGAGATCAGCGAGAGCTGACAGATAATTTCATCTCACAAATACGACAAAGTATAATTTCACCTGCAGGTTCTTGGCTGCAATTTTTTCATCCTATATCTGCATGTCCCTCAGAGCAGCAGCCAGGTCCAAAGCTGAGTAGGAGACATCAGCACACACAGTGGCATTGCACATCTGTTTCATGAAATCTTCATTTGCCTGTTTTGACAGAAACACACAGAGAGGACATGGTAAATAAAGCAACCCTCCACACAGCTCCTGGAAAAGAAAGCATGCAAAGCAATGTCAAGGGGAAAAAGCTCTGCCTTGTCTGCCCTCTGCCATGACCCTGCCCAGGAAAGCACCTCTCAGCTGGCCCTCCAGGAAGATGGAGCCGCAGTGGCATTCACATCCTCCAAGAAACATGGGAAACTGCACATGGCCATCAGTAGTCGCAATGCCATGTAACGTGTCCCTATGGGTCCACACCAGCTGCAGGACTCCCTGGCCTGGCAACAGGCATCCTCAGCATGCCCCAGTTAAGGGGAGCCCTTGCCCCTTTGTGCAGAGCATGCTGCAGGGCTAGGATGGATCCCTGAAGCAGTGTGAACCCCTTGGGTGCCACGCTGCAGGGAGGCTTTTCAGCATGGCAAGATGTCCCCGTGTAGGACACCAGGAGAGCTCACTCCTCCACGTCTCTGAGACTGCTGTGCTTTGCTGCGGTGCTGTGGAATAGAGGCATGCCGTATGAGGCCTGTCCTTCCAAGAAAAAGACAGTCTGGGAACAAAGCTGGCAAGACTCTGTGGTGCCAGGTGCTCCTGTTCCAGCAGCATTAGATAATCCCTGCAGTGCCAGATGCAGGGCAAGCAGAGCTGTCCCCCTGTGCCCAGTGTGCAATATGTATTTATCACATAGCTATGTAAGTCTCCTGCCCAGTCCCTAGTAATTATTTTCCTGCCACAGTACAGCATGTAGAAACACAAGCTGCCAACATGAGGCAACAAAACACAGGTACCAAGGCAGAGGAAGAAAAAGGCAAGGGGCTCGGCAGAGAATGTTGGTGAAACAAAGAGATGTCTGTTTGATGTGATAAGTAGCAGCATGAGATCTGCTGCTATTTTGGTTGCTCTAGTGTGTTCAGTCAGGCAGTGAGAGGCTTCTGTGTTGTACAGCAGCTTCTCTCTCTGCTGGCTCCTGGGTGCTGTGCTAAGCTGAGTGTGATGCAGTTGTGGGTGGCTGTGGTCCAAAGGCATGTGCTGACAATCTGGTTCCCCTCTTCATAGCTGTGACATTGAAACAGCAGATTAAGGACCTTCTCATTTGATTTTTCACATGCTTAGCAAGGTCTTCAAGGTCCAGATGGTTTTTTGGAGAAAGATGTCAGATCAGAAAGCCTTCATAGAAATCTCATAGAACTCAGCCTTTAGTCCTCATCATGTATCCTCACACTGAGAAGGGAGAAGTAAAGGAAACATAGCCAGCGTATGTAAGTTCTTTCTACCTCATCCCTCACCCTCACATTCCCATTTGTAAACAGGGTCTCAAACCTAGACTGTGTCTGACATGTAAAGAAAGGTGTCTCATTCCGCCATCAAAGCCACTTAGGGACACCACTGTCTCCATCTTATCCTGTGCTTCTTCCTTCTCTGCTTCATATCTCCTCACGTATGTCCAGCATTGTAGCTAAACCATCAGCAACAGATCACTGCAAAATCCTGTGGGTCTGGGTCTCAAATGTCTTTCAGAAGTACTTGGTCAGTTTAAGGACAACCACAGGGTGCCTCTCACTGCTCCTGCCACACGGAAGTTCTTGGTTTACTGCTTCCAGTCACCAGTCCCTGCTGGTCTCAAGGCAAACCCCAAACTAAGCATCCCTTGTAGGCTACACACATAGGAAGGGACATTCCCAGACCATTTCTGTCATGACAAAATCAAGACAGCATTCAGGTTCCTCTACACAAACATATATGTGTATCTGTATCTGTATCTGTATCTGTATCTGTATCTGTACCCACATCTGCATACCACCTTTCCCAAACACAATATATATATGAATATATGAATGTCCTGAAAGATATACAGAACTACATTAATTACATTTGCAATTATTTGCTCATTGAACATGTAGAAAGTTCTTACATTAAGTTTTGCTGAGTGGAACTGGTTTTTTGCTTATTGGTGACTGTGTTTTTGGCTGCCTTGCAGGATATTTACTTCTGTCTCTGCAGATTGTCTCTCCTTGCAGTCTGATGAAGCTGAGGGAGATGTTTGAAGTTGTAGGGAGAGATGGAGTGAGTTTTCTCACTGTGAGGAGAATCCCTAGGGAGCAAGAAGGCTGCTCTTTGCACAGTACACTCTGTGCAGATGGGCAAGGCATACTTAAGTTTCAGAACAAATATGTTTTGTCAGACCTTGCAAAAAGTAGTCCTCATGTGATGATGGGTCTTGCCAGCCACTAGTACCATGTACAACTTTCCCAATAGGGTAAACCAGGGGTTACTTCCTTGCAGATGATCCATCCTATGGGAGTGCTTCTTCCTGCCACCATGATCACTGACAGAAACTCTGATGGCTTTTGAGTGTGCAGGGATGGCTCTGAACTCCAGCCTGGGTTCATGGTGGAATAGGGAGGCCAGGAGGGCTGCAGCTTTCCCATAGCTGCTACCAGCTGCAGTGTTTCTGCCTGTCTGGTGTCCAAGCAGCATTCCTCTTCCAGCTAACATTCAGCTCTGACAACGGTGCTTGCAGGAGGGATGAGTGCACACATTCATTCCAGGTATAAGATCATGAAGGTACCATCCCTCCTTCTCTGCTCACCCTGATGGGACCGCTGTATCCCTGCAGCAGTGCAGGTACAGGGACCCACAGCTCCTGCCATGATGCACCTTTTCCAGCAGTACATGGATTAACACATGCCAGGTTCCACCCAGAAGATGAGAGCTGTGAGTGTTTCATAGGCCACCACAAGAAAGAGCAGAGAAAGAAAGGTGCAAAGGATTTAGGCCCAGGTTCTCCCTCTCAAATTTAAAAAAGTCACCTCCAGAGGCTTTCTGCAACAAGGAAAATTCCAGCACAGAGCAAGATGAGCACTGAAACCTTGAGAGAGGGTGAGGTGAAGTGGAACGATGAGGGTGCTGAGGCACTGGCACAGGTTGCCCAGGAAAGCTGTGGATGCTCCCTCCGTGGAAGTGTTCAAAGCCAGATTGGATGTGGCCTTGAGCAGCCTGGGCTGGTGGGAGGTGTTGGAACTGGATCATCTTTAAGGTCGCTTCCAACCCAAACCATTCTATCATTCTATGAAATATAGGTGACATGGAGACAGTGTGAGACAAGTAAGTGGTTCCAACTAGGACCTTCTTGGGAGCAGAGTGGTACTGAATTTAGGCACTGGTGGTTTTACACTGAAAGAGGGCAGGTTTAGACTGGACATAAGGAAGGAATTTTTCTACAATAAGGGTGATGAGACACTGGGACGGGTTTCCCGGAAAAGCTGTGGTTGCCCCATCATTGGAAATGTCCAAGGCCAGGCTGGATGAGGCTTTGAGCAACCTGATCAAGTAGTGGGAGGAGTCCCTGCCCACGGGATTGGACTGGCGGCTCTTTGAAGGTGCCTTCCAACCCGAACCGCTCCATGTCTGTGAAGTGAGCAGGGCGCAGGAAAGGTAGTAGCACCCCCAATGGCTCCTGTCACCCTCACCCGTCCTTGCTGTGTGCACACGATACCTTCGCACCACACCCGCCGCCCCACGACCGCAGCGCCAGCAGCTCCCACCGGCCGCGCCTGCCGGGGGGCCGGAACCCGCGCGCCCCGGAACGCTTCGCGCCGCCATGCGTTGCCGGCCGGCGGCTGCGGCGCTGGCGGGGAGGGGGCGGTGGCGGCGGCCGCCTCCTTCCGGCTGCCGGCGCGGGGGCGGCGGCGCTGGCGCGGCGGGACCGGGACATCGCGGGCCCGGGCGCCTCGTCTCCCCTCTTCTGTCCTCCCCATGGCCGGGAACTTCTGGCAGAGCTCTCACTAGTGGGTGCCGCGGGGCAGGGGGGTTGCGTGCGGCCGCCGCGCTTTGCCCATTCATTGGGGCGGGGGGCGAGGGGGCTCCCGCACTTTGCCCAGTGATTGGGGCGGGGGCTCCTTCGCTTTGCTCATTCATTGGGGCTGGGGGCGAGGGGTCTCCTGCGCTTTGCCCATTCATTGGGGCTGGGGGCGAGGGGTCTCCTGCGCTTTGCCCATTCATTGGGGCGAGGGGTCTCCTTGCGCTTTGCCCATTCATTGGGGCGGGGGCTCTCCCACGCTTTGCCCGTTCATTGGGGTGGGGGCGCTCCCCCGCTTTGCCCGTTCAGTGGGGCTGGGGGGGTCTGCCGCGCTTTGCCCATTCATTGGGGTGGGGGGCGAGTGGAGCACCACGGGGCTGGGCTGCTGCTCCCAGCCATGGGGCCTGCGCCGTGCGGAGCCCTGCCGAGAGCCGGGCTGGAGTTGGGAGAGCAGCCAGCCCCGCCACTGTGCTCGCCGGCCCCCCCTCGCCCTGATTTCCAAAGAGTTTTGGCTTTCCGGGAGGCTCAGGCGATGGATAGGGTGCAGGCGGTTGCAGACCCGTGCAAGTCAAGAGGGTGATGGAGCACTGGAATGGGTTTCCCAGGGAAGTAATGATGGCACCAAACCTGATAGTATTCAAGAACGTTGGGAGGGAGGTTCATACCAGACATCAGAAAAAATTTCTTCATGGAAGGGGTTGTCAGGCATTGGAACAGGCTGCCCAGGGAGGTGGTGAAGTCACCATCCCTGGAAGGATGTAAAAGATGGGTAGATGAAGTGCTCAGGGTTGTGGTTTAGTAGTGGACAGGTACGGTTGGACTTGATGATCTCAAAGGTTTTTTCCAACCAAGCTATTCTATGATTCTACGAAGCATTTGGACAATGCACTCAGACACTTCGTGTAAATTTTGGGGTTGTCCTGTGCAGGGATAGGAGTTGGACTCGATGGTGCTTGTGGGTCCTTTCCAACTCAGGTCATTCTGTGATATATTTATACCCAGGATCTGGCCAGCCAAGGCTGAGCTGCTTTAAAATACCTCGTGCTGAAGGTCCTCAGCATTAAATGGGAGCCTGAGAGATCCTAAATATAGCACCAGCCTTGCCAGTAACTGGCCGTGCCTACGAGCTATGCAGCCAGTTTAGTTTACTGTAGGTAAAGGCTAACCTTATTCCTTGCTAGTTAGTGGTTTTAGTTAGCATTAATGGCTCTTTTGGATGTCTAGCTTTGAGGAATACCGCATCTAGCTCTGGAGCCCTCAGCGCAGGAGGGACGTGGACCTGTTGGAGCGGGTCCAGAGAAGGGCCACAAAAATGATCTAACCTGGAACACCTCTCCTGTGAAGAACAGCTGAGAGAGTTGGAGTTGTTTGGCTTGGAGAAGACCCTTGAGGAGGCCTTATTGCAGCCTTTCAGTACTTAATGGGGGCTTGTAAGAACGATGGGGAAAAACTTTTTTAGCAGGACCTGTAGCAGTAGGACAGTGCATAATGGTTTTAAACTTAAAAAAGAGAAGTTCAGATATTAAGATGAAATTTTTCATGGTGAGAGTGGTGAAACACTGGAGCACATTGGCCAGAGATGGTAGATGCCTCATCGCTGGAAGTATTCAAGGTCAGGTTGGGTGTGGGGCTGAGCAGCGTGACTGAGTTGAAGATGCCCCTACTCTCTGCAGGGGGATTGGACTGGATGACCTGTAAAGGTCCCTTCCAGCCCAAAGCATTCTCTGATTCTATAATTCTATGATAAGGTAGATGCCACTTGGTTTAAGGTTGCCAGCCCCAACCTGCAGTCTGTTGCCTGTGCAGGAGTCACCCCATGTAACGTCGACAAAGAGTTGCTGAAATAATTTTCCCTTCCTTTAGTTTACAATGGATTTTGGATAAACAAGACCTATTGAAGGAACGCCAAAAAGACTTGAAATTTCTGACTGAAGAAGAATATTGGAAACTACAGATATTTTTTACTAATGGTAAAACTGTTTTATTTTTATTTCTGTCATAAAATCTGTACAGTGTCTGCTATGTATAAAAGCAAGTTCGAATTGTTTGGAGAATCTAATGTTTTCTTTGGGATATTACATACAATTTTACAACCTTTCTTTAACAAAGAACTGGAATATCAGTAACATTGTCATTTGTTAGTTGTATTAACACAATTTTAGGAGAACTTACAGGCAAAGTAGGTGCATATATAATGTTTTAACCTGTGATGGGACAAAACATAGTACGTTTTCTTCTTTTAAAGAGGTTCTTACCAAAAACATAAAAGGAAGAGAAGCAAGCAGAAACTATTAACCTAGCATATTAAAGAGTCCATGTCAAGCATTACTACTCAAACCGGGCTTTTGATGGGCTCTTAGGTTCTGGTAAGTATTTTAGCTAAGTTGTGCAG
This sequence comes from Neomorphus geoffroyi, assembly GCA_033558235.1. NCBI lineage: Eukaryota > Metazoa > Chordata > Aves > Cuculiformes > Neomorphidae > Neomorphus > Neomorphus geoffroyi. The sequence continues at coordinate 23,117,603 of JAUMJM010000053.1, read as the reverse complement.
TTCTGCTAAACAGCAAAGCTTGGAAAATTGTTATTTGTGTTCAGTTACGTTCTTTGAAACCTGCACCACAGCCTTTGTCTTGCCTTGTTACTGATTCTGCAGCACCGGTTGACTCTCAAATTGTCTGCAAGTTTCTGAGAGCTGTTGGCAGGCAGCCTAGCCTGTTCCCTGAAAGAGTTTGGGGCTTGTCTGTGAAGTTATCTAAAGCTCACTTGCACTTACAAAGCATTTGACTGTACCAGTTGCCACAATGGAGCAGTACATCAGATTATGTCGGCGCTTAAACTCTTTTCTGTACAATTGTTCAGCATTTAAAAAAAAAAAAATCTCACTAAACAAAGCATTTTGCTAAGTAGCAACTTGTTTGCAGACAGCTCTTAAAATATATTTCACAGCAGTCCTTTAACGTACAGAATGCTCATTTTTTCCAGCTATCTGGCCAGACTTGAGAGAAGTTAAATGAGTTTCCCAAGGCCACTGGAAGATCTTACGACAGTGCTGGAATGATATCTGTGAAAGATACTTATCCCAGCTTCTCTCTTAGCTTAGCTGTTTTTATAATAATTGCGTATGCTGCAAATTTGATTGTTGTGGATATTTCTGTGTTATCACTTATATGGCACCAGGAAATCAAGATAGCAATTATTTACCCAATTCAATTGATTCCTGAAATTCCTTGAGGTTAAAACAAAGTGTCATAGTTTCATAATGCAAGAGGAGAAAATAGGGTACTATATTTCTAAAACGGTATTTCTGTGCTAATTTTCAGCAGTATTAATTTGAATTATGAAATGTGCTTTTTAAAAATACTTTACTTTTAGTAAAATACTCGAGTATTTTTCTTGAGTAAACAGAGACTTACAAAGTAGACAAGGTGGTTTCAGTTTGTGGTTCTCCTTTTCCTTGGCATTCCTTGCCTCCCCTGAAGGTGCAATGTGTCACCTGTAGCAGCTGGAGAACGGCTTTGCCAGCATCTTCCTTGTGTGCATAGGAACACAGCCTACCCTGGAGGAGGGCTTTTAGCCCTTCTGTAGCAAAGAGAGGCACCTTTGTGGGGAGGACAGTCAGGAACTGCTCCGCACTGGTGGAATCTCAGGCAGAGCATGCTGTGTACAAGCATGTGTTGTACCATCCCCTGCCTCTGAGTAGGGACCCTGCTTTGGGTTTATAAAGCTTCCTGCTCTTCTCTCCCACCTCCTGCATTACCTGGGTAGGGATATGAGTCCTGGCCTCAGCTTGTGATGTCCAGTGTATGTCTGCCCACAAGATAGTTGTTTACTGAAGCAACCAAAAAGCTGCCTGGAGAGAGGTGGTTTCCTGCTGCCTCCTCATGGGAAAAGTGCAATAGATCATCGACTGATTGTATGGCCGTGCACAACTACTCAGAACCTTAATACTGCGGAGAAGGAAAACTTATCATCTTCTAAAACAGTTGAAAAAGGAAATCAATATTGATTTCTGTCTTTAGATTACCAATGGAGTTTTTAGTTGAAAAGTACATTAATTAATTTCCCTTTCTGGTTTACAGCAGAAGCTGTAATGGTTGTGTAACTGCCTACTTAAGGACATTCAGGTTTAAAACAATTTTTATTAAAAAAACCCCACTGAAACCAATGATTTTGTAAACATGAAGGAATAAATAATCCAATAGTTTCTTTAAAAATATTTTTAAAATTCATTACAAGTATTGGACTTTTTCCCAGCATATACAAGCTTCCATTTCATTAAGTCTCTCTAGGCTCTTGTCCATTTTTTTTCCCTAAACCACGCTTGATATTTCTCTGACAGCAGATGGCTTAACCGTTCCTGAAACTCCCATGGGAATGAGAAACATATTTGGAGAATTCTGTTTAGCTTAGTGTTTGGATTTTTCTGATGCCCTAGTAGTAAGACAGCTTTGTAGCCCCATGGTCAAATCAAAGGGAAAAATCCTTTTAAACCTGCCAAGATATGCTGCTAAATATTTTAATATTTGTACAGACATTGAATACCAGGCTTAACGTCCATTCTGGCAGTATTGCTTGTCCTACTGTCACTGGCAAGCTAGTCTCAAATTGGCATTCTTGTTTTTGGGAAAAGAGTGATGTGACACAGACAGGGACCTGATGTTGCTTTGGGTAATTGTAATGAGTGACGAATTAGTTACCCAAATTAGTTTTTCCTGTGGGGAGAAAAAAAATTGCTAATTGTCAGTGCTGTTTAGGGTGTTTTTTCTCCTTTTATCTTATGTTCAGCACTTTTTTCTAGCCAGTGTCCTTGATACTTGTGTGTTTCAGAATGTGATCACTGATAACAGATTTGTTTGCTTTTCCTATCAGTGGCCTCTGCCTTGATCTTGCTGGACATATTTTAAATACGTATTTTAGGTTACTGTTTTGGACATTGCTGGTGAGGGAGGTAAAATGAAGAGGGAGTCTTAACACAACCAAGCCTTGCTCATAATAAAAGCCTTGAAGAAGTATGGGAAAAACAACAAGTAACAACCTTATGTTTCACTCTGCCATTCTCTATATCTGACCGCTGCTCTTAATCCCAGCTTGATGCATCTAATTTGCTTGGCACCTTTCCTTTGCCTGGGAGGCCAAACAAGAGCTACCTGCACAGATGACACCAGGGTTGTTTCTTGGCCAATTGGCAGAGGACCACCGTGATGGAGCAGCTGACTGCATCCTCTGGTCTCCCACCCCCTCTCCCTGGACTAAATATGTCATTTTTTTAACACCTGCTGCCTCTGCCAAATGTAATGACCATGTTTGTGTTGGCAGCTTTAGTTGTTTGAAAAAAACCCATCCGTTTTGCATGGCGCTGAGAAGCCATATAGGTTTATATTTTAAGTATTGCAATTCATTTTGCTCTAAGGTGGAACACGCAAGCTTTACCCTTCTGAGATTTGCGTTGTCATCTTCTTAAAGGTCATACTTACTTTATACACAACAAAATCAAGTTACCATTCCCTTTTTAAAGGTGTCCACGAGCTTCAGGATGCAGTGCTACTTCCTTCACCTGCAGGTCTGTAGGTTTGCAGCAACATGTCATGTCACCAGAACGTGTCCAAACTAAGGGAGAAGACTGTGCTGCTCCTTAGAATCCCCAGCACTAGTTGTGTGTTGAGATCCATTGCTGTTTGGTGTCAAATTGTTGTAAAAACTCAACTCAAGCTTTTGTTCATTTTCTTTTTTTAAGTTATCCAGGCTTTAGGTGAACATCTTAAATTAAGACAACAAGTTATTGCCACTGCTACAGTCTACTTCAAGAGATTCTATGCCAGGTAGGACTGTTTACTATGATGGTACGAGAATAAAACTTTTGCGAGGCACATTTTGGTAGCCCTTTTAAAATGCAGTTCTGTCTTAAAAACAGTTCCACTTTTGTTTTCTGGATGGTGTAAAGCTTTTGTGCTAGTAAAGTTAAGTTAAGCTTTGCTTTTTCAAAAGGAAGTGTGGTGCTCTTAATAGATGAATCGTTCTACGTGTATGAAACAACATATTATAATTTTGTTATAACATTTCAGATATTCCCTAAAAAGTATAGATCCAGTATTAATGGCTCCTACGTGTGTGTTTTTGGCATCCAAAGTAGAGGTATGAAGTATTACAATTTTTTAATGTAAAATGATGTGATGTATGAGAGAGAAAAAAAGTTTAGGACTTTTAAATTTTTTGTTGTTCTTTGGGGGTTTAAACCTTCTCTCTTTGTATGGATTTGTATAGCAATTTAAGAAAAGGAGGCAGAGAAGGCCTTCAAACATGTTATTTACTATTTGATCTTTCATGATTTTGTCTGAATTACTAACCCTGAGAGGCCTCTGAAAACTGTAAAGGGTATTTTAAATGGCTGTTTCACTGTGACACAGTGTTTACGTATCTTACGCTATATTTTAAATTGTGCAATGCCTCCTTTCTGGTGCATTTTTCCTTATTTATGTTTACTCAAACTTTAAAACATAATTTGATTTTTTTTTCCTAATTATCCTTTTCCCTTTCATATAGTGAAGGATCCTCAGAGTTTACCACACTTTCATTACTTGAATTAAAAGTATGTCGTAGCTCATACACTGTCTTTGAGAAATTATCATAAGGACGTGACCAGATAAAGATAGTGGTGAGACGGCTCCATGCCTCCACTGTTGAAGTCCACTTTGAATGTGGCCAAGAGTTAGCATCTGCTGGGCACTGCTCTTAGTCCTCTGTGATACAGGAAGTTTTTCAACTGTTTGAGAAGTGTCTGTGTAATGGAAAAAAAATCAAATTGGCCAATTTGTGATGCGTCATCACTAATGAATTTTACAGGAGGAACTCAGATACCCTAATGGATGGTAGAAGCAGTCCTACTAAACCAGTGTCTACATGTGATACTGTTGTCTGTACAAATACTGTGATACCCTCAGTGTTTGGAAGAGACGAAGGAAAGAAGAAAGACGCAGAGTACTGGAGAGAGTATTTTTGTATCAGCCCGTTAATTAACCTTTAAACAGAACAGACTTAGAGCCTATACACATATATATACAGATATCCTTTATGTTTTAAAGCAAATACCAGAAGTCTGTGCAGCCTTCCTTATGCTAAAGCTGCAAACTGCTGCAACCTCAGAGGGCAGCTGTAGCAGTAATGGTTCAGCTATACACTTCTCTGAAAGAACTCTGTATACAGCAAATTTTCAGCTTGCTGACTGTCTCAGCAGAGGAGCTAAAGCTTCATGGAAACATATTTTAAAAAAGGTAGTTAATGGCAGGTTTCTAAAGGCATTTTTTTCTGAAAAACGACATACCTTCTTGAAACCCTCTTGTCTATTTTATATGTAGACTCTTAGCAAACTGAGCTTTTGTGGCTTTAGTAGCTTTCATAAATGTTTTATTCCTCACAACTCAGACAACAAATTAACTAATCAGCGAGAAAAAACTCTTTACCTAAGACTTTACCCTGTGCACCTTAAGAAAAAAAAGGAAGGAAAAGGGTGGTGGGGGGAAAAGAAATACCGCATAAAGAAAACCAGTTTAGTAAAAAGCCATTATTTTAATTTGATAGCTGTGTGACTATATCGTATTTCAGATGGTTCATCTCATCTACCGTTCTTTTTCTTCAGGAATTTGGTGTTGTTTCAAATACAAGATTGATTTCTGCTGCTACTTCTGTATGTAAGTATCAGTCATTTTCATAGTAGTGTAGTTGGGTATCTCTGTAGGGAGATCAGACATTTTATTTATGGGGGTTTTTGTTACTTGCTTTTAAAAAATACCTTCTATCAAGTCATGGTGGGGCTTGCATGTTGACTGCTGGAGGCCAGTTTAAGCCATTTACAATAAATAACTTCCATTTCTAAATACGAAAACAGAAGGGTCCCTGCTGTATTAGTTTTGGTTGATTCTGGTTGGAACTTAGGCCAAGCAAAAATGAAAACAAAGTAATAAAATTAAACTACTCAGGTTTATAAACAGTCTTGAGTAGTAAATTAACTTCTGAACTACTCAAAAGATGGACTTGGAAACTTAGGGCTTTATTTACTTGTTTCCTAAAAGGTATGGCTCTGTTTTCAGAGTTTTTGCTAGCTGCATACCTTCAAATCCATTTTATCCTTTTTTTCTCCCATCATAAAATTAGACTTTGCACATGATATCTATTTCCAAAAATACATTTTATAACCTATATATTATTCATAAATACATGCAATAAAATCGCATTGTCGTTACCTAATTCTCTCTTTCCTGCTTGCCTTGTATTTCCCAGTTCCTGTAACTTGCATCTCATCCTTCAAGGTCTGAGGGATGGCTTCCTTAACTGAATGCTGTAATTTGACCCAGAAGGTCCAGCTGCTCTCAGTAGGCAGTTCATGGCTGTGCTCTTCAAAATGTAGGTCACTGCTTTCAGAATCCCTCTTAGCTGTTGAAGGGACAGGTGACTGGCTGCATCTGTAGCCTCCACATGCAGTAAGTGTATCAGTCCATGGGGCTGGCCGTATGACAGTTCCACCACCAGGAACTGAAACGCATCTGTAGTGCCAGCATGACCAAGACCAGTACTGGATTTAGCAATAAGAGTTGCTATTTTTACCACAGTAGCATCTCAAAATACAGATTTATGTGGTAGTTTTGCTGCATCAGTGAGAAAGTTAAATGGATTTTAGAAAATATGCAGTAGCTGATTTTATTTAAACTTCTAGTCCTGAGCTGTGCTGTTTCTGAAAATACCAAGACTGATTCCTGCAGATTTCCCCCACAGTTCTTTCTTCAGACCTAGAAGCCCTTCCTGCCCTGAAAAGTACTCTGCATTTCATGGAAGTGAAGCTGGAAAAAAGTAACAGTCTTTCTCCTAGTGTTTGTCTTTTATTCTACCTGGTTTTCCTTTACAGGAGTTGCATTATTAGCACATAGCATTTTTTTTGCAAGTCTTCATACAAAAGGCAAAAAAAGCTGAGGCAAGACAAGTAGAAGAAAGCTAATGAAAGGAGTGACTTAGTGTTAATAGTGGCCAGCTGAAAAGGTTTGTTTACTTTTAGTTAGGTGGAAACATGAAGTTAGTAACACATGCTTTCTTCGTAGGGAAGATAATCTCAGACTGGTTTCTGGCAACCTCTTCAAAAGCTTTTCGCTCTGTTTCCACAGCTCACTAAAAGGACAGCTCCATATGGTTGTGTCTGCAGCTTGCTTTCTGGGAAAAATGTTTTGTTTCTCTGTCTTCCCCCTCAAGGTGGTTTAATTTTTTACTATATATCTCTTCAGTTTGCATGCTTCTTGAAAAAACTGTTTTATTCATTCTTCTCTTTCTTGAAATAATTAAAATTTCCAACCAGTAGACTGTTCTTATTGTCCTGCAACAAATTTTCTACTGAGGTTTACCATAGGTCTAAATGTAGAAGTCTTTAGTCCAGAGGACTTGACACTGTCATTTCGGCAACGTGAATGGCATACGTATTTTCTGGAAGTAGTATCAGTTCATAATATACTGTCATTAATATAAGGAATACTGTCCAATTCCCAGATGTTAAATGTTACCCGTTTTCCTTGGAGGGCAGGGACTTAAAATAGATCTTTAAATGTTTCACTTGTACAAATCTCAAATCCACATCCTCAAGTGTACTCAAGTGTTTCTTTGCTCAGCATTCTAATATGAGATCACTTTGGTTTTGGAACTTATCGTAGCTCTTCGCAGTGTGTGATACCTACCTGTTGTCTTAGAAAATGCAGGAGGATAATTAGGTATCTAAATCTGAGATCATCATAAGCTAGAAAACTGAGGATATATTTTAACATTGTCATAGAGGCAAATGTCTTGAATCCTATCAAATGCCTAAGCAGCTGCTTAGTGATGTCTCTCAAGGAGTAAAAGACCCTTAAAATGTCTGATAATCCAGTGCCCAGGACTTTTATCTGCGGTGTGATGAACTGACTTCTTACTTTGAATTTGAGCCTGGTTTTGGCACATCCAAAATTTTTACATTGAGGACATATAAAGTGTCTTGGCTGGGCTCCCTCACCCTGGACTTGCTTTTCCAAGACTTCATTACACAGTTTAAAATCTTGAATGCTGAAGGATCCAGCTTATGTAAAAAATTCCTTGTGAAAGTTCCACTTGGATTTAGTGTTGGAACTGACATCCTGAAGACATCACCAGATTTGGAGTGACATCAGTAGGCAGATAGCTCTGTGAATGATAACTTGTGGCAAGTTAGGTGCCCATAAGTGAGTTTGTGGTTAACCAGAAGATTTAAGAGTGCCCAAAGCAGTAGGCAAGTTTCTGGCTGAGTAACTGTGCAAATCTGAGTTTCAGGTGTACTTCTTTTTCCCTTTCAGGATCTTAAATCTTAACTTTTCTCTTTCAAATACAAAACTTCATTACAGCAAGCAATTTGATGCCAAGTTGATTTGAATGACTACATACAGATGAAATAATAGAAAGGGAGAAAAGTGAAAGTATTAATTACAGCATTTTTAACATACTGATTTCTCTTTACTGTAGTGAAAACTAGGTTTTCATATGCCTTTCCGAAGGAGTTTCCTTATAGGATGAACCATGTAAGTATGCTGTTCGCAATATAAATTGATAAATAAATTCAAAGACAAATAATTGTTAGGAGGAAATCCTGTCTTTTAAATTCTAATAAGGAAATATTTTTATACTTTTATGTCAGATTGCTCATAATAAGTTTTGGATAGATTATTGGGAAAGTTATGTTTAAAAGTAGTAAATCTTATTTAACTTCCTTTCCTTAAATTCTTGACAGGATGCTGTAAAGAGAAATGATGCAAGAGAAATTGTAATTTTTATATAGTATGATGATAAAAAAGATTTAGCTTTTTTTGAATATTCTTGTTTACAAATATATTTCTCCAGTGAAATTAAATAGCCTGGTATGCTTCCAAGCTTGCACACAGGAGTGGCTGGCTTACTGAAAACAGTTTTATTTTTGCCTGTAAAATGTAATGGCTTTTGAAAAGAATTTTTATTTATTATTTAATTTAGATTTATCAGTGGTTTTCAAGACATTGTCACAATGCTAAGAATTTTTGTAGTTTTTCTTGAAACTAGTTTTGACCTGTACTATAGCATTTTGAGAGTTAAATACATGTAAATATTTTTAGATTGACTGACAAATGCTACTTATATTGTTGTTTAGCTATTCACCCATTCTAGAAAGTTTAACTGTGATTTTACTCCTTTGCAGATACTAGAATGTGAATTCTATCTCTTAGAATTAATGGTAGGTGGGGCTTTTTGCTGCTTTGGCTTTTTTGGTTTTACTGTTGCCTCATTTTACTTTTTACTGATGAAGAGTGTTTTGAATTTTGTGCTGTGAAATATGCATTATGCTGTGGGTTTTTTCCCAGCTCCTTTTAGAATGATGTCCATACAGGTCTAACGTTTACATTTTCAGCAGTACGATGTAATTACTGTGCTGTCATCTAGGCTGAGTGAGGGCATTCTCACCTTCTTGCACTAAAGCTGGACTTCTGAAAAGAAAGAATGCAGATTGTGGGAGCAGTGGGGGCAGGAGGAGTATGTGTGGCTCTGCATCCTAGTGGTTGGCAAGGGTAACGTGTAAGTTCTGTTTCTAGAACTACTTCTGATTTCAGAAGAAAGGTAACTCTGTGTAAGTCCCAATGTAGACACTAGGATGTCAGTGTTCTTATTTCCCCAGATGAATGGCCAGTCAAGAGCAGAGGGAGTTGTATTCTTGCTGTGCCCTCTCCTTGGATTAATCTTCTTGGAAGTGAGATGTTTGTTTGAGTCCTTTGAGGAAGAAACCTAATTCAGGGCCTCCTGTTTTCTGAGATGGCGCTGTAACTGTTAGACTGCTGGATGAAAGAGGAGCAATGTGACATTTTCTTCCAGGCAGTTTCAAAGAAAGGAGCTGTACCTGCTTTCTCCAAAGGTTGCTATCCCATTGCTGTGTTTTCTAGGACAGCTGAAAGGCTGCAGACCAGGCTTCTTAGGGGGCTTAGGCAAAGTGGTGCCTAATTTCTGCATGTTGCTTGGACTTGGATGGGTTAGGCGTCAAGCTCACTGTACTCGAGCAGTTCTGGAAACTGAGAGAGAAATAGGAAATAGAGAGAGAAACCAGGGAGGAGCCTAGTGAGTTAGGCAGCAACTGAGAAAGGATATGTTTTGAGAATGGGGTACAGAGGAGGTTGGATCGAAGTTTTTGTTTGTGCCTACAGTTGTTAGAACCCCCTTTTTTAGATATTCTGTTTACGTGTAGTCTTTGGTACCTCTGCTATATGTGGCAGTAACTCTTGAGCTTTATATACAGGAGTTTAAATATAACTACATTTACAAGAAGTTACATTTTGAGGATTAACTTATTTTTCCAGTATGCTAAGCAATATTTTGTATCTATAATAACTGTCTCTCACTTTAGCGTTCAGCACATGTAACTTAATGTGGCTTTTCCCTATGGTATCCATACAGTTGGCTGCTTTCAGTGAGAGGGTTATTTGTCCTTGTTTACACCAACCTGGGCCTGAAAAGAGGGCGTTTGAGAGCAGTGGATTTTTCTTTCTTTCTGTCGTTCCAAACTAGTGTCAATTATTTTGGCATGCTTTCTGTGTATGGTATTTAGTGACAGACTGTTTTCTGGCAGTGTTTTGTATTTCCAAGTGGGAATTACGGGTTTGTAAGCAAATGAGGTTTCAGTGTGCTGCAGATGTGACTTTCTGGGTCTCTTAGGGGAAGGACATTGACAGACTGGCAACCATGCTATGTAATGGTATTCTAGAGAGAGCAGTGCCCTCATTAGAACAGGGTTAGGTGTCAGAATGCTACTGTAAAAAAAAAAAAAATCAGTAATTGACTCATAAACCAAATGTTTTTAATATGAACTGACAACATATTCTGCATTGTAATCTAACTTTTTTCCCGTTGACATTTTTTCTAGGACTGCTGTTTGATAGTATATCATCCTTATAGACCTTTGCTCCAATATGTGCAAGATATGGGCCAGGAAGACATGCTGCTACCTCTCGCATGGTAAGGAAGAACATGATTAACAGTAGTGCCTTATTTCAGCAAGAAAACCAGTGTTTAACAGTTACACTTCAAAGGTGGTTAAGCAAAATCAGGTTTAGCCTTATTTGAGTACAAAAGATGCCCTAGTTAACCTGTGCAGGTGAGTGTCCCTGACTTAGCTTATTCTGTCTTTAACTCTGTAATGATTTGACTTTGCAGTGATCTAATTTTTATTTTCAGACTAGCTTTAGTAGCACAGTTTTTTACCTGTACCCATAGTCATCATTCAGTAGTGTAATCTTTCTCTTAACGTTAGCTTTCTCTTGGGGGGTTTAGCCATGTTAGCAGAACTCATTATTGAACTGTTTATCAAATGCAGAAAACCAGGAAAAATGCTACCTGTATGCTTTCCCTTACTTGTGAAACAGGAATAATTATTTTATGGTATGTGTCAACACTCTCTGCAGAATGACATTTATGATGCTATAATACAGTGCTTCCAAATAAACCTCTGCTGGGACTTCAAGGAAAAAACATGAAAGGCTTTAGTTAATTTTTACAAAGGAAGAGATCTCTTCCCTTACTGTTTTGCCCTGCTGCCTCACTGCTTCTACCCTCTGGGAAACTGACAAAATATTTATAAATTGACAGTCCTTTTTGAAGTTACAGAGTCTAAAGGTGAACAGAACAGTACTTACAAGTTCTTTTTTGCATAGGAGGATAGTGAATGACACATATAGAACTGATCTTTGTCTGCTGTACCCTCCTTTCATGATAGCTCTAGGTAAGTAACACAACAAATGTCTCTTGATAGGTTTAAATGGACAGATTCTGTGTGCTGTCCTATCAACAAGCATTCCCTAGAGTGCTCTTTGTAAGGTGCTTCAGATTGCATTTTGTATGGTACTCACTTGCAGTTTAGCAAATCTTAAAAAAAATCAGATAATCCTGATTTTTCTCTGTTGAACTATATAGTGTCTTGTCTGACATAAAAAATCGCATGTTTCTAACTGTATCGAGTATGGATCTTTGTTCAGTATCCGTGTCACCTGATCTTTGCAGCGTGCCTACACGTGGCCTGTGTTGTCCAGCAGAAGGATGCAAGACAGTGGTTTGCTGAGCTATCTGTTGATATGGAAAAGGTACTCTGTTTTTTCTCCCACTACCTGTTATGGACTGTCCAGGAATGGTAGTCTTACATGTCTGTGGTGCTGATTTGAACTTCATTTGGTGATTGCATTAGGCGCTGTTGAAATTAGGTAGATCTTTTGGGGAGGGAGATGATGTCAGGCCATTCAGTTACCACCTTGCTCTGAAAGTCAAGACAGCACCATTGCATAATGGCAAAGTGTTACTGGTATTGCAGTTTTTCAGATGGAGAATTAAACCAAGTATTCTTTGCGGTTTTTTACCAGAAAAAGATTTCCTAGTGTTTTTTATCTTTCAAGATTGCCAGCATGAGGTTGACTTTTAAATTCCTATTGCGCGTAATTTTCTGACTCATCTTACAGCATTTTGCCTACATGTTGTTCTCATTTTCTCCCTATAAATGTATGTAGCATAGACTGTTAAACATTCTTGCCACTTTCAAGATGACCAGAACTATGACTTCAGTCCGTATTAAACAGGGGGGTGCCAAGATCATTCATATGTGTTCTTTGTTATTGCAAATTCCATGTCAAATAATCCCCCTTATAAATTTATCAGGCTAAGGTGCAGTTGTTCTCATACCATTAATATTCTTCAGCTTAACTAGTTCCTTTTACTTTTTAGGTTGATTTCTTTGACCTTTGTTTACCTCCAGTAAGCAAGACAGACTAGTACTCACAGCCCTTATCACTGTGTTTCACTCTGCACATACTTTTCAACCTGTATTTTTTGAACCCGAGTGTCCAGAACTGAATAGTGTATTACAGATGAGACGTACCGTTGCGCTTTGTGCCCTCAGTATTGCCCTTTATCCCACTGATGATATTCTGGCATTGTATTTGTATTCCAGGGTTCGTCTTCAAATTTAAGCACAGTGTGCATGCTATGTTGCATCAAGAGCTCTGTGAATTGTCCTGTCATGCATGTAAAAGCAGGATGATAATAAATTGGCAAGAGAGGAGAACCAACCTATATTTGACAGATAAGGTTACCATAAGTTTGATACTGAACAAGTTTGAATGTTTAAATGTCCTGGTTCTCATGCCAGTGATACAATCTAAGCTTGATTTTTTTTTTTTACATTAATACCTCTTAGCCAACTATGACTTGTTTCAAGGATATATGTTGTTCTAAATCCATGTATTAAAAAGAAGAAAGAAGCATACTTTATTAATTTAGAGAATGATGAAACAAATTATGAACCAAGCATTATCCACCTTTTACATAGAATATTGCATTAGAAATTTAATAGGAAGTTAAGGTAGTTGAGGTGCAGTAGATACAATATGTCCAAACTGGTAGAGAATGCTTACGCATTGAATATGTTGAATATGAATGTTCAACAATTCTTATTACATGTGTGTAAGAATACACATACAATAAGAATATATAAGAATGTAATAAGAAGAACATAATAAGAAGTATTCAGACATTCCTTGGCTCTTTATTTCTTGGGAGGCAAGAATTCAGACCAGTGTTTTGTGGGTTTGGGCATTTTTTCCCTATAGTGAACTCTGATGTGTATAGAACATTGATAATTATCAGTTACCATATTGGTAATCCATGGTCACCTAGTTGTGATCAAGCTACAAGGTGTCTTTGATTTCCCAGTGGCATAATTACAAGCTGTGACAGTAGTTGCAAATAAATAAAAATCTATTCAGCTTGTAGGGGAGGAGAAGTGCTATATACAGTTGAATGGAAAGGAAAGTATTCTGTTTAGTCTTCCCTTCACAACTAAATTAAAAAAACCAACCCTAATTATAGACATGGTCGATTGCCAGAGCAGACTGAATGTGAGACAGCTCTGTTTATATTATGGAAATTGTGCTCCTTAATTTTAGTTTGAGTCATGTTTAATTACATAAAACTGACTGTGACAAAGATAAAATCACTGTTGTGCGTGACCTTAGGATCTATTTTATTTCTACTCAGATTTTAGAAATAATCAGGGTTATTCTGAAGCTGTATGAGCAGTGGAAGAACTTTGATGAGAGGAAAGAGATGGCTACTATTCTTAGTAAAATGCCTAAACCAAAACCACCTCCAAACAGGTACTGTACCTCCTTAATAAACTTTTCACATCGAAAAACTGGACTCCTATCTTAAGAATGAGTAAATGTTTAATTTGAGGTATAGCATGTGTTTTTACAGTGCAGACTTTCCTCTTACAAATACCAGTCTGACTGCTCAGGGGGTAGCGAGAAGCAGAACATTCATTGCTTTGTGGAGAGTGTTAATGTGATTAGAATGTGATCAATACAGCTTAGCAAATGTAAGGAACTGCAGTGTGAGGCTCTGTGGCTGGGCCAGATTTGTTGGAACTGGGCCTGCCTGATGTCCTATTTAATCGCTGTGATTAAATATCACTGTTGGGAATCTGCACATGCAAATTCCTGTGCACGCACTTATGTAATGTGAACTTGGAAATGTTGACTTCAGAAGTAGATTCAGCAGGCAGCTGATACTGAAATTATTATTCAAATAAATACACTGAAGTTATTTATGCGTGCTGAGAATAACCTTTGCATTTTTTTATGAACTGAACAGAGTATCTTAACCTATTTGTGTATATGTTGAAATATTTTCTTCAAAAGGTTTTTACTACTTTCAGAATACTGTATTTTTAATTAAAAAAGATAAAATATAATACGATGCTTCTTTTTGAAAACAAGTTTTTATTTTTGTTTCCTCCCAGTGAAGGAGAACAGGGTCCCAATGGTAGCCAGAACTCTAGTTATAGCCAGTCTTAAGACATTCCAAAGAATTTCTTTATGGACCACTTTGACTCAAGACATCCTGGGATCTTTCCTGTGTTCATGAAATGGACAGAAGGTTTTAGTAACATCTTCGAAAAAGAACTTGAAGAATAAATGGCTTGTTTGTGTCAAGCATTTTGAAAGCTTTTTCTCTAAAACTGCATCATTTTCTCTGACGCTGGAGCAAATGTACTAAGATTTTTTTCAGTGTGAGGAATCAAATGTTAAACCAAGCTGCAAAAGGTAACACTATCCACTCAAACCAAATCAATCATTATTGGTTTTGTTTGCTTTGAGAAAATTGTAACTTGCCATTGAACTGGTTTTAAAGCTACAGTAACCTGAAGCCTAAGTATAACTGTATTAATGAATTGTGTTGTCCTCGTTTTGTTTGTGAGTGAAGGAAGGTAGTGCACTGTCGGTTAAATCTATTCATTACCTTGAGTTTTGTTGTTTTGTTTTGTTTTGTTTTTTAAATAAAATACAAATTCTGTAACAAGTAACACGTCAGTTCTTCAGAAGCAAAGCCCAGAAGAGCCTGCAAAGAATATTACATTTTCAATAAAAGCAGCAGGAAAGAAATTCAGTTCCTTTGTTGGATTAGAAAAATGCTGTTTTATTCAGTAGATGTTTGTGGATGTTCCTGCCATGAAGCGTAGTAGCCCAGCTTACCAGAAAAGTGCAATATATATAGTGATTCTGTAGCTTTCTAAAACATTTCAAGTGTTAAAAACTAAAATCCCCCAATATACTTGAAAAAAAAAAAAAAAAGTAAATGTACTGGATAGTACAGTTGGAATATTTCACAATCAAGTGCAAATCTGGATATGATTGCTATTTTTTATGGTGGATTTTTTTTGTACAAAAGATATACACTGTTAGTCTGCTTTCACTGCTAGTGTGAATTTGTGTGGTTTGTTAGAGATTTTATTTAAGAGGATCAAGCTTTCAGTGAGCTTCATACTGGCTAATTTTAATTGTGATTTTAGAATAACTGAAACGGGATTCCTTGGTTAACTGTGCTGGAGAAAATGAGATTCCTTCAAACAGAAGGCCATATCCTGTGTTCCTTACTCAGGCAGATATTCCACTGAAGTCAGGAATTGGCCTAAATCGAATTTATTTTTAGATAACTTTGTTTCTAATTAAGTTCTGTACAGCTTCATTTTGAATGATAATGCCAACTTGCCCAAGTATAAAAATTGAGTGATAAAGTGCCGTAAGATTGTTTTCAGTTTTTTTTTTCCTTTCCTGAAGCAACACATTTCACCTGTCTTAAGTATCGGAAGGAAACTTGAAATCCCTTGTTCTACAATGTGTCTGGTTTTGCCAATACTGTCTTTGTACTTGGCTGGTTGTTCAGTGAAATGTAACTGAACTGTGTTTGTATGTGGCCCATTAAGGCTACCGGCATTCATTTCTGTTCACGTTATTTTCGTAAAACATTAGGTAAACAAGCCCAAACCACTTTGGCGAGATAGAAAATATATACGTTTTGGTCCTTGCTACTTTTGTTGCTATTTGATCTATATCTTTTATAGACACTTGATGGATGAAGTGGAATTTGGCTATTTGCCTTTGTTTCTTGAAGTCTAAAATGTGCTATTTGTAATGTGGACTTGGGGAGTAGAAATAAACCAATGCGAACTGACGACTGTGTGGAGATCTTAAACGGGATCTGTTCTTTAGGTTGACATCAGTCTTCTCACATATACCACACAATCCGCTAAGAAAGCCAATGTTTTGAAATCAGGGATTTCACACTCTTAATGAAGTATTTTGACTGGAGCAATTAAAAGTTTTCCTGCTGCTCAAGAGCCTTTGCAGATTTGACTTTACACCTAAATTATCTATGTGACCTAAACCTCAGAGCTGAACTATCAGGCACTTCCTGACGGAAAACAGAAGTCATATCTCTACTGGGAAAGTGAGGATAGTTTTACCAGCTCCGATTCCAGTGTGAACAGTGAAAGGCAATAAAGTGCAGTCAAAGGAACTGGATTCAGTGACGACAGTTATAAAAAGAAAGATGTAGATTGGAACAACAAGAAATGGAATATGATGTGATTTCAACAGATTTGCTACCAACCAGACAGGAAAAAATCACTTTTACTGTGCTTCATTTCAAAGGAGAGAAGTGCATAAAAATGAGATGTATCATTATAAGGCAGGTAGCTGTTAAGTCTTCACAGATTTTATGGTCACTAGTGACAGTGGGGTGTCAAAGCAGACACAGGCCATCTACGTGAAAAAGACTTAAGGAAAAATCTAAAAGGAAGCAAATAGAACTGGATCAGAAAAGTTATCATTTGAAAATCAAGTTATACCCACATAAGGAAGATACAGAGGAAGACACAGAAAGGTTCATCAAATTTCAGAAGCTACAAATAGATTGAGAAACACCTTGCAAAAAAAACTACCAAGACTAATGAAAGCTAATGAAGATTAAAAGAAAAGAGGTATACAGTGGCTTTCCTATTAAAAAAATAAATCCACAACTCCAGCTCAGAAAATATAGCAGGGGTCTAGAAAATCATGAGTGGTGGGAGCACTGATGAGGTGATAACTGTTCATCACTTCTGATAGAAGAAGCAGGATCATCGGATGAAAACAAAGCTTGGCAAGTTGAGAAGTAACAAAGAGAAAGAATTCCTTTCACAATGCATTGTTAAACTCAGTGCAGCCTGCTGTGACTGCTGTGGGTTTGTGTTGAACATTTACAAATACCCAAATATACCAAGCCATGTAAAGTCTGAAGGAAGTATCAAAGTTCTCTTGATTTCTGAAAATAATCTGAGGATTGTATCACTACATACTTGGCCTGTTTTATGCTGTTCCTCAGATGTTTATTACTAGTTGCTCCCAAGCAGAAAATAATGGGCTACACAGATCTCAGTGTGACCCAGTATAACTATTTGTTGTTCATTTGTTTGTGGCTATGTAGTTTTAGATGTTCCCAACAAACTTTAATGTAGCTACAAAAGGAAGCACTGGCCACTTAGGACTAAATTTAGTTGATTAGATGTTGCTTTATTCCATCTCTATACTGCAGTTTGGTGGCTAGGCATGATTAATTACAAATTAGCTAAACATTTTCCATGTGTCTCAAATTGTCTACACAATTTGACCTTAATGATCTAGATCAAAAGGCACCATTCGTCCTAGTGAGGCCTGGCACAACACAGCCAACCATGAGCTTCAGCTACCCCTTTGCCCACAGCACTGTGAAACTTGCAGTCCAGGTCATGTTGAACAGGCAAAATTAACAGATGATAGGATTTGGCTAAATCAAACAAAACTGTTCGTATCCATTACTCCTGATCCAGTCTGAAGAAGACCTTTCAAAAGTGATAGAGTTGCAGAGTAACAACAAGCTAACACCCATACTCATCCTAACATTTCATTTTTCATCTTATTCCCATTAATTCATCAGTTAAACTAAACCATTGTTTTGGAAATTAGTCTAAATTCTGGTTCTTAAATTGATGGGGTTTGTTAATGGATTAGAAATGAAGTATAGCAATAAGGCCACCAAAAAGATACTTTGAAGAAAAATGTACTGGTTACTCACTGTTACGACAGCTGTGCTACAGGGTCTCTAATAATTAGCATACTCACAAGAACAGAAACCCTTGTAAGATACATTGTCAGGGCAGCACAGCTACCACCGCTGGCTGTGCCAACTATGGGATTTCTCCTCCGGAAAAAAAAAAGACTGCAGAGAAACTATGAGACTTATTAAAAAAAAAATCTAGTAAGATTAGTTATTTTTTCTTCTCTGTCGTCTACACAGCAGAGGGTATATTTTTCTCACCATGGAGGCCACGCTGTCAGAATGGAAGAGCTGTATGGTAAGTGGACACTGTCAGCAATACTGATTAGAGCAGAACCAGAAATTTTTCCAGACATCCTGCTGAGTTCTGAACTTCTGTGCTAAGACTTAAATTTTCTAGAGGCCAAAACAATTCAACTTTGCTAGTTCCCTGAACTGCTAACAGCATTATAAAACAAACAAATCCTTCATATTATGACTATGCAAACTTATAGGTGGGGATGGGATGCGTTGATTTGTTTTTTAGTTTTAAGGCATAAATTAACATACATAAAAGAAGGAAGACGGTTTAGTAACTTCCTTGGAACCTCAAATTTTCTAGCCTAAAATGATTAAATCTCAGTAATGACTTCAAATATAGGCAAGTTCTTACTTGATACTGAGCTGCGGAGGGAACAAAAGTTGACTGAATGCTATAGCACTCAGTGCTCAGAAGCAGATCTGCTCTCAACAAATGGCTTAAGGGCTGGTGCCGGCACAGGAATTTTGGTTTCTACGACCATGGGGTAACCTTTACTGAACCTGGCCTGCTTGACCCAGATGGGTCCCACCTAAGTAAAAAGGGTAGAAGGATACTAGCCCGGGAATTGGCAGGGCTCACTGAGAGGGCTTTAAACTAGGCCCGATGGGGGAGGGGGATGTAAACGGACTCACCACTGAAGTGACTGCAGAATGTGAGTCATTATCAAGGGTCAAGCCACTAGCCCAACTGAAATGCATGTACACCAATGCACGCAGTATGGGGAACGAACAAGAGGAGCTGGAGGTCCTGGCCCAGCAGGAGTACTGTGATATAGTCGCTATCACGGAAACGTGGTGGAATGACTCCCATAACTGGAGTGCTGCCATGGAAGGTTACAAACTCTTCAGGAGAGACAGGCGAGAGGGAAGGGGTGGAGGGGTGGCCCTGTACACCAAGGAAACCCTTGACGCTGTAGAACTTGAGATCAGGGACGATGAGATTGAGAGTCTATGGGTAAGAGTAAGAGGGGCAAGCAAGACCGACATCCTGGTTGGAGTGTGTTACAGACCACCTGACCAGGAGGAAGAAAGAGGTGGACCTTTTGTTGTTTAAGCAACTGGAAGTTGCCTCAAGATCGTCTGCCCTTGTTCTTCTAGGAGACTTTAATCTCCCAGATATCTGCTGGGAACTTAACACAGCCGAGAGGAGGCAGTCCAGAACGTTCTTGGAGTGTATTGAGGACTGCTTCTTGTCAGAGCTGGTGAATGAGCCTACCAGGGGTGAGGCTCTCCTTGACTTGCTGTTTACCAATAGAGAAAGGCTGGTGGGTGATGTTGTGGTTGGAGGCTGTCTGGGCTGCAGTGACCACGAGATAATTGAGTTTTCCATTAACAATGGAACAAGGAAGAGCAAAACCAGGACGACCATGTTGGACTTTCGGTGTGCTGATTTCAAGTTATATAAGGAACTAGTAAGGAGAGTACCCTGGGAGATAGTTCTTAAAATCAAGGGGGTCCAGGAAGGCTGGACGTACTTTAAGAATGAAGTCTTCAAGGCGCAGGAGCAGGCTATCCCGATGTGCTCTAAGATGAGCCGCAGGGGCAGACGGCCGGCCTGGATGAGTAAGGAGCTTTCGAAGGAGCTCAGTGAAAAAGAAGAGGGTGTATCGCCTTTGGAAAGAAGGGCAGGTGAGTCAGGTTGTGTTCAAAAATACTGTCAAGTCATGTAGGAAGAAAATTAGGGAGGCAAAAGCCCAGCTGGAGCTTAAATTGGCCACTTGTGTTAAGGACAACAAGAAGAGCTTTTTCAAATATATTAACGGCAGAAAAAAGGGCAGCAACAACCTTCAATCCTTATCGACCACTGAGGGAAATATAGTAACTAAAGATGAGGAAAAAGCTGAGGTGCTTAATGCCTTCTTCACCTCTGTTTTCAACAGTAATTGTTCTCTGGACAACTGGTCTACTGAAGCGGTGGATAGGGGCGGGGTGCAATACAGCCCCCCTGTCATACAGGAGGAAGAAGTTAGAGACCTGCTGAGCCACTTGGATCCTCATAAGTCTATGGGGCCTGATGGGATCCATCCTAGGGTGATGAGAGAGCTGGCGGATGAGCTTGCTAAGCCGCTTTCCATCATTTATCAGCAGTCCTGGCTCACTGGAGAGGTCCCAGAAGACTGGAAGTTGGCCAACGTGACGCCCATCCACAAGAAGGGCTGTAGGGACGATCCAGGTAACTACAGACCTGTCAGCCTGACCTCGGTCCCAGGCAAAATTATGGAACGGATAATCCTGGGTGCGATCATGCGGCACCTGAGGAATGAGGGAGAGATCAGGCCCAGCCAGCATGGTTTCAGGAGAGGCAGGTCCTGCCTGACCAACATGATTTCTTTTTACGACCGTGTGACTCGCCTAGTGGATGAGAGGACGGCTGTGGATGTGGTGTACCTGGACTTCAGCAAGGCCTTTGACACTGTGTCCCATAGTAGACTACTGGACAAGCTGGCAGCCCGTGGCATGGATGGAAACGTGCTGTGCTGGGTTAGGAATTGGTTGGATGGCCGAGCCCAAAGGCGGTAGTGAATGGTGTCCCATCCAGCTGGCGGCCGGTCACTAGCAGCGTCCCCCAGGGTTCGGTGCTGGGCCCGGTCCTGTTTAATGTCTTTATTGATGATCTGGATGAGGGGATCGAGTCCTTCTTCAGCAAGTTCGCAGATGACACCAAGCTGGGAGGAAGAGTCGATCTGCTAGAAGGTAGGAGGGCCCTACAGAGGGACCTTGACAGGCTGGAGAGATGGGCTAACTCCAATAGCATGAGGTTTTACAAGTCCAAATGCCGGGTCCTACACTTTGGACACAACCCCATGCAGAGCTATAGACTGAGTGCAGAGTGGCTGGAGAGCAGTCAGGCGGAAAGGGACTTGGGAGTGCTGGTGGACAGGAAACTCAACATGAGCCAGCAGTGCGCTCAAGTGGCAAAGAAGGCCAATGGTATCTTGGCCTGCATCAGGAACAGTGTAGCCAGCAGGACTAGAGAGGTCATCATCCCCTTATACTCGGCACTGGTCAGGCCGCACCTTGAGTACTGTGTCCAGTTCTGGGCCCCTCGGTTTAAGAAGGATGTTGAGATGCTGGAGTGTGTCCAGAGGAGAGTGACGAGGATGGTGAAGGGGCTGGAGCACAAGCCCTATGAGGAGCGACTGAGGGAGCTGGGGTTGTTTAGCCTGGAGAAGAGGAGGCTCAGGGGAGACCTTATTGCTCTCTACAACTACCTAAAGGGAGGTTGTGGTGAGGCAGGAGTTGGACTCTTCTCTCAGGCGACAAGTGACAGAATGAGAGGACACGGTCTCAAGCTTCGCCAGGGGAGGTTTAGGATTGACATTAGGAAGAAATTCTTCACTGAGAGGGTAATTGTTCATTGGAATGCGCTGCCTAGGGAGGTGGTCGAGTCACCATCCCTGGAGGTGTTCAGAGAAAATCTGGATGAGGCACTTAGTGACATGGTGTAGTTGACAAGTAGGACTAGGTGTAGGTGTAGGTGTAGATGTTGGGTCATAGGTTGGACTCGATGATCTCAAAGGTCTTTTCCAACCTTATGATACTGTGATAAAAACTGACAAACTTTTAAAACAAGGAATTCTACACCATTTTGAATGAGGAGCATTCTAGCACCCGATCACTTTCCGTTTGTGTTTTTCTAAGGAGTAGTGGAGTTTTGGCCTTACAATCACTCTACTTGTAATCTTTGATGACTATTTTAAAACTCTACCTACACATGAAGTATGAAGAATCTGTGCTTAAGGCAACTACTCCACTTCCATTAGAATATCTGCAGTTTAACTATTGTAAAGAAACTAACCAACACAGTTATATGGGAAAGGATAATTTTATTTGTCCTATCATCATTCGTTTAAGGGGTCATAATCTACATCACACAAAAATCTTGGTAAATATAATGCATACTTAACTTCTCTTCACATACTTCCACCACAAAATATAACCCAAAGCAAAGGCTGAGCAAATTTAACATCCTCTGTTCATGGCATAGTCTTCAGATATAACTTAAATCAAGCAGTTGATATACGTGACTATTTGAAAGTGAATGTTCATTTACGTAAGAAAACAGGAGTGGGCTGGATTCTGGAAGTGGAATGCATTTAGTCTGAATGCTAAAACCTACCAACAGTCTGCAGCCTTGATGGGCAAGAGTTGGGGCAGTCATCTTCATTTTTTGTCGGGAGATTCATGTTTTACCCAATCCTCAAAGCCACCAGCATATTGCTGAGCTCTGAAAATATATAGAAGATACAATGTTAAGAAGGCCTCTTCCTGAAACTAAGAGGACAAGGCAAAAAAACCCAACCCAAACAAAAAAAAAGACAGCAAGAGAAAAAAAAACATACAGAAATTCTCTGTAATCAAATGTACTTCTACCTAGCTTCAGTGAGCCAGATCAGTGTTTCTTGTACTCTTAATACTGCCTGCTACCATGCAGTGAAGCTCTTTTCCTCTAAATGATGCAATGCTGAAGATCAAACATGAAGCAAATAGTACCAGCCAGATCAATGAAACAGTTTGCCACTTCTTGTTTTTAAAAAGAGAGAACAGACTCGCTGCAGTGGAGAATTTACATGTTAAGTCTAATACTTCACCTATCACCAAATAAACGCACCACACTGACCTTAACTTTCTTGTAAACCTGCATGCTGTATAGATCGGACACAAGCCTGCACAAAGCTAAACTCCAGAAAGCAAACCCCCCACCACGCAAAACAATGACTCCTTCAATTAGGCAGCATGAAAAAAACAGGTAATGGAGGATATTTTGCACTTATTAAAACAATATATTTATAAACCAAGAATGTGGTTCCATACTTCTGACTAGATTTCGCAGGGATATTCCAGTTAATGAATTGCAGTTCTGCAAAAATACGTGCAAACAACCAATTTTTAAAATTCTATCTGCAGTCTTCAAGCCAGCAAGGCACCTTCTGGCACAGATCTAACAAACAGTTCTGCTAACCAAGTGCTGCTTTCACTTTCATTCTATCAATCTCATTGTCTTTTTAGCTATTGCCTTCACTGCTTAACTCCTGGCAAACAATCCAGTGCTGTACTGGAAGTGAAGGTGAACTTTGTCAACAGTGAACTGTACAGGTAGGACTGCAATTTAACAAAGGGTGTGGTTTCATAAACTATTTAATCTAATTCAAATCTGCACTCCAACCAGTGAGCAATTCTCCACCTTTCCAATCATCCTGCATCTCAAGACTAGTGCTTATGAAACTGTATAAGGAAGTGATATCTTGGTGAAGGAGCCCCAAGACACTTCTGTCCCTTCAGTCTCACACCATATTGCATCATCTGTGGCACATGCACAGAGCCGCTAAGGAGTTAACAGGGCAATGCACCTCACTTTGCTGGAACATCCACTGGCGTCTTTCAAACTTCAGTGGAGACAAGAGGAGGTGCCTATCTCAAATACCAGTCCTGTTGTTCATACTCCACATTTAAATTTTTAACCTTGCTCACAAGAAGCTTAGTACAAGTTCTGCTTCATAAGGGGAGGCCGCATTAATTCCATCCTTACACACACACACAAGTCATACCTGTTGAAACCCAAAGACATGGCAAAAGCAAGTGCTTGTTTACTTCTTTTTCCTGCCAAACAGGAGAAAACCACAGGGTCTGATTTGGATGGCATCTTTTGATTGTACTGCTCCTTGAACTCTGTTGGGTCCATTTGTAGAGCTTCCACTAATTCACCCACTGAGAAATACAGAAAAAGAGTCTCAATTATTCTCTATGCACCATCAAGCTTACACTGTAAGGCTTCTAGTTCCTCTGGAAGAAAAGTTTAGCCTTACATACTGGTTGGATGGGGCTCTGAGCTACCTGATCAAGTTGAAGATGTCCCAGCTCATGCAGGGGGCTTGAACTGGATGACCTTCGTGGTACCTGCCAACCTAAACCATTCTATGATTCAATGAGTCTATACCAGCATCTGTCTAGTTTGCTCCCAGCGCTGCTTCTCCAGAGACCTGACCACAGGATCATAGAATTGCCTGGTTGGAAAAGACCTTCGAGATCATCAAGTCCAACCACACCTGTCCACTACTAAACCATTTCCCTGAGCACCTCAGCTACCGGTCTTTAAACACTCCAGGGCTGGGGACTCAAACACCTCCCTGGGCAGCTGTGCCAGTGCCTGACCACCCTTTCGGTGAAGAAATTTTTCCTGATGTCTACTCTGTATCTCCTCTGGCCGTCGTGCAAAGGCGAACCAGCCCCCAGGGTCTCCACGCCAACAACTCACACGGTATGTTGATGGACGCCGGGATTTTCCCGTCCCTGTCGATCTCCCATCTCTCCCGCACGTCAATGTGGAGGATGTCGATCTTCTTCAACTCTTTGAGCTCTCGGTAGGACAGGCTGGGCGCCCCGTTGGCGCAGAGGCTGCGGCTGGCAGGACCTGGAGGAGAGAGGGGCAGCCAGGCAGTCACACCGGGCAGTCACACCGGGCTCCCCGCCCCGCTCCGCTCCCCGCCCCGCTCCACTCCCCGCCCCGCTCCGCTCCCCGCCTCACCGAGCGCTGCCGCCCGTCCGCAGCTGCCCGCCGCTCGCAGCCCCGCTCCCAGCATGGCGGCTGCCGCCCGCCCCTGCCTGCGGGGGGAGGTGGCTCCCCGGCGGCACCTCCTTCTCCTGAGGGGCAGAGCTGGGACGTCTTGATCCAGTTCCGGGGAGCTGGGTTAAAAACAAAACAATCGGGCTGTTACCTTTATTTTTTTTCTGTGTGAATCCTTCCGATGTCTGACAATTTATAGATTCAAAGAATGGTTTAGGTTGGAAGGGCCCTTAAAGATCACAGAATCATAGAATTGCCTGATGGGAAAAGACCTTTGAGATCATTCATTCCAACTTTACCTGTCCACTACTAAACCACATCCTTGAGCACTACCCGTCTTTTAAATCCTCCAGGGATGGCAACTCAACCACCTCCCTGGGCAGCCCCTTTCAGCTCCTGAAAACCCTTCCAGTGAAGAAATATTTCCTAATGTCTAGTCTGAACCTCCCCTGGCACAACTTGAGGCCATGATCATCAAGTTCCAGCCACCCTACCATGGGCAGGGACATCTCCCACTAGATCACATTGCTTAAAGCCTCATCCAGCCTGGCCTTGAACACTTACAGGGATGGAGCATCCACAACTTCCCTGGGCAACCTGTTCCAGTGCCTGATCACCCTCAGAGTAAAAAATTTCTTTCTAATATCTAATCTAAATCTTCCCTCTTTCAACATAAAACCATTACCCCTTGTCCTGTCACTGTATTCTCTGATAAACAGCCCCTCCCCAGCTTTCCTGTAGGGCCCATTGAAGTATTAGGAGACTGCTATAAGGTCTCCCCAGACCTTTCTCTGTATGAATCACTCCAGTTTCTGACAACTTACAGAATCATGGAATGGGTTGGATTGGAAGGGACCATGAAGGTTATCCAGTCTCATCCCCCCGCAGTGAGCAGGGACATCTTCAACGCAATCAGGTTGCTCAGAGTCCCATCCAACCTGACCTTGGATGTTTCCAGGGATGAGACATCTACTACCTCTCTGGCCAACCTGCTGCAGTGTTTCATCACCCTCAATATGAAAAATTTCTTTTTAATATCTAGTCTAAACTTCTCTTTTTTAAGTTTAAAACTATCACCCCTTGTCCTATTGCTACAGGCTCTGCTAAAAAGTTTTTCCCTATCTTTCTTATAAGCGTCCATTAAGTATTGAAAGGCTGCAATAAAGTCTCCCTGGGGTCTTCTCCAAGTTAATATCCAGTATGACTGGATATTGATAAAATATTTGCATGTTCTTATCTTTTAGCAAGCTCTATTGTGACAGGACAAGGAGTAAGGCTTTAAACTAAGGGAAGGTATATTTAGACTTGATATAAGGAAGACATTTTTTTACCATGAGAGTGGTGAAACACTGGAACAGGTTGCCCAGGGAGGTAGCAGAGGCCCCATCCCTGGAACCATCCAAAGTAGGATTGGATGGGGCTCTGAGTCACTTGATCTAGTTAAAGATGTCCCTGCTTCTGCAGGGCAGTTGGTCTAGATGAGCTCTAAATGTCCATTCCAGCCCAAAGCATTCTATGATGAATTTACATCTCGGTGTTGCATGTGGCCAGCGAGGGCATCCCCCTGCTTCAAGGCAGGCCTGGGTTTCACTGGAGCTATAGAAAGCCGAGCTGCCCACCACCATGTGTGACACCCAAATGGCACCCAACACAGCTGGGGAGGCAGCTGCTGCCTTTGGGTTCGGCACATCCAACAAATGCTGCTTTGCCCAGGCAGGGTAATTTCCACAATGGAGCCAAGCTGTTGAGAAGCCTCGAAGTACCAAAGGTCGAGAGATTGGATAGATATGAGGAATTTTGATGCCAAATCCACTCAAAGTAATTCCAAGAAACCTCCTCCGTGTTACAGCCAAGGAGAAAAGGTGATTTCAGCACTGGCCTGCACTGCTTTCTCCCTTGCCACTGTCCCCTTCTAGCAACTGGAGTTGTGGTCCAAGGGTCACAACCAAATCCCTAGTTCTGATATGCTTTGGTTTTGAAAGCTCTCTGTCTTCCAGTTCCATGGACTGACGGTCAAGACATGTTTGAAGTGGAGGAATAAGGGTGCCCCTCTTCAACACGTTTTAAATCAGTACTCCGTATTTATTACATCCCATTATGTAGTAAATAGATTATGTACCACCGGTTCCAGTCTTCAAAGGCAGATGTGCTAGGCTTTTTGTCTTTGTAAAAAATGCATTTTGAGGAGTAGGTTGTTGAATCTTTACTAATGAGAGTTTACCATCTCAAAACAAGAACAAAATATTTCTCGGTACTGTAAACTGTGACAAATTGAACCTGGCACATATAACTGGTTCACTAGCTGCCCTTCTGCCAGCCTCTCCATATGGCCTCCTTGACAGGCATTTGCAAATTGTCTCTTTGAAGCAGTATATCTAGATCTGAGTTGAAGTTTTATGCGTCTTCCATTTTCAACAAGGTATGGGTAGAATACAATTATTCTAAAAATTATATTTTGAAGTATAATATACTGTGTATTTCAGCTGTCATAAAATAATCACCTAAGTTACACACAAAGAGGGCACACACTAGCTCGCTTGCAGAAACAGGAATAATCCATAAGCCACCTTGAGAAAGACACAGTTTGAAGTTCTAACCAAGCTAGGCAAACTCCCCCAGTCAATGAAAGGCTGGGAAGCAGCACGTTCAGTTCTCCTCTCACCTTCATGGCACTGTCATCCAGCACTCACTCAACCCCTCCTCAACAGCTTTCTTCATTTCACCTCTTCTAAATCTCACTTTTTTTCCATTTCTGCCCAACTTCTGACACTCATTCCCAGTGGCCTCATTTCTCAGCTGATTACACAGCTGCATCTACCCTTGCACATTCCTTATCCTCATCTTCTCATTTGACTGAAGCCTTCATTGATCGAAGAAATTATTTGCAGGCTTTCATAAAATCGTACTGTCTTTCTGAGTTTTTTCTGATGTTTTTGCATCTTCTTTTTCTGACTGTAATCTGGAGTTTTTCCCCCCACAAAATTTTTAGCTTTCCCATAGCATTCTTCATCATGCTTTGCTATTTGCTTTTGGTCTTCCCTCTGTGCTTTCTCTTTTCTTTCTTTAATGCTCTGATTGTTGATGCCCTTCGTGTTTCTTCTTAGCCCTTGACCCTTCATTTTCTCTCATTACCAAACCCCAGCCATGATTAAATCTCAACAGTGTCTATCTTTGGCTCTGCTTTTGTGTTGTTGAGTACTTCTAGAGGAAAGCTGTAAACCTGGCTAATCTCTGTGACAAATCTGTTTTCCTAACATCCAACTCTAATTGATATTGTATTTTTCCCAACACAACAGGAACCTATGCATAAAGCCTGCTGTCCCTACTCTCTGCACAGAATTCAAACCATTTCCTTTGGAAAACATTTTCTCACCTCATCTTTTCCTCCTCCTTTTCATGCCTTCCCTGTCTGTCAGTGTCCTGATGCTGACATTCCACTTCTTCCAGATATTTCTGTTCTCCTCTCCTGTGCTAAGTGAACATACTTCCCTTCACACCACATTATCCCCCCTTCACACGTGATCACTTTTTTTTCCTTCTTTTAACCTTTTAATCTAGTTAATGCTCTTGCAGTGCACTAATTCTGTAATCTCTCCTGAGCAGAGGAGGCAGGACTCGCTTCTCAATCCAGTTAGTTTCAGATTATTGTTCCATATTCTTTCTCCCTTTCACATACAAGCTCCATGAACACCGCGTTCACAACCCATGGCTGGGGCTCCTCTGTTACATGGTCTGCAGTCTGCCTGCAGATCTTTGTGCTCAGTTGTCATCAATGTCATTGAAATGCCTGAACAATTCCTCCTACCTATATCAAATCCTGCTTAATCTGTCGTCCTCTTTCAACAATACTCTTGACATCTTGTCTTTGTCTTTGCTTGATACGACTTCTACATGCTTCTTTAATCAAACTTTCAACCTATTTGTCAGCAGATCTACTACAAGTCCTCCATCCTTAGTTTTTGAGGGTTGCCACAGAAACTTCACCCTTTCTCCCTTTTTTTCTCTATGCCTTATCACTGGATAATCTTATTCCAATAAAACTACTCTTGGTCTTTAATTCAGATTGCTTTGTGCCCAAATAAGGCCTCCCTTGCTGTCTAGCCACATGCTGAGTTTAATCTCAATCCCAGCCTCTACTGTCCTCGTGTGCTGGACAACCTCTACTCTGCCTGTCCCTCACCTGTGATATAGAATGATAGAATGGTTTGGGTTGTAAGATCATCTAGTTCCAACCTCCCTGCCATGGGCAGGGACACCTTACACTAGAATAGGTTGCTCAAAGTCTCATCCAGTCTAGCCTTGAACACCTCTGGATATGGGACATCCACAACTTCTCTGGGCAACCTGTTCAAGTGACTCATCACCCTCACATTATAAAATATCTTCATAGTATCTAATCTAAATATCCTTTCTTTCAGCTTAAAACCATTACGGCTTATACTATCCCTGATAAAGAGCCCCTCCTCAGCTTTCCTGTAGGCCCCCTTGAAGTACAGCATCTTTTATTCTGATATCCCTATCTTGAAAATCTCCTCAGGGCCCAAACCCTTCAGCATAACCTGTAGGTTACAAATATCCACACCCTCACAAACCTGTTTGCTTGCTCCCCACATGCACAAATCCAGTGCAGAATCTAGTCTTCCAGCAAGACCCCGCCAAATTCAGATGCGAAGGTGACCTCATCATGACTCCCTTCCTTTGCTCCCCTCTGCCTCCCTTCTTTGCCTGAAGTTTACAAGGCACCCTGCAGCCAGACCTGCCGCTACATGTTGCCTCTTAGTGGGTGGGCAGCTTCTCCTAGCCCGGCTTCCCCACTGTCCTTCATAACCAGGAGATACATTTTGCTCTCCAACCATGATCTCTGAGGCAAGAAGCAGTTAGTGTTACAAAAAGTGGAATATTTTGATTTAAGTTTCATTTAAGTAACACTTCCAGGGAGGGGGCAACCATAGCTTTCCTGGGCAACTTGTGACAGTGTCTCATGAAGAATTTCTTCCTCATGTCTAAGCTAAATATTTCCCCTTCACATTCAAAGCCATTCCCCTTCGTCCTATCACTACATGCCCTTGTGAAAAGTCCCTCCCCAGCTTTCCTGTAGCCCCTTCAAGTACTGGAAGGCCTCTATGAGGTCTCCCTGGAGCCTTCTCCAGGCTGAACAACTCCAACTCTCTCAGCCTGTCCCCATATCAGAGGTGCTCCAGCCCTCTGATCATCTTCGTGGCCCTCCTCTGGACCCATTCCAACAGTTCCATATCCTTCTTATGTTGGGGATTCCAGAACTGGACACAGTACTGCAGGTGGGGTCTCACGAAGGCAGAGTAGAGGGCAAGAATCACGTCCCTCAACCTCCCTGCCAGGCTTCTTTTGATGCAGCCTTCTGCACTGCGAATGCACATTGCTGGCTCACACAGTATCACAAGGCTGGAAAAGATCTTTGAGATTATCAAGTCCAGCCTATGACCCAACACCAACACCTGTTCGTCATCTAAACCACGGCACTAAGTGCCTCATTCGATTTCCCTTTAAACACCTCCAGGGAGGGTGACTCCCCGGGCAGCGCATTTCAATGAAGTGAAGAATTTTTTCCTAATATCGAGACTAAACTTCCCCTGATAAAGCTTTAGACTCTGTCCTCTTGTTCTGTCACTGGTTGCCTGACAGAAGAGACCAACCCCTGCCGGACTACAGCCTCCTTTCAGGTAGTTGTAGAGGGCAGTAATGTCTCCCCTGAGCCTTCTTTTCTCCAGGCTAAACAACCCCAGCTCCCTCAGTCGCTCTTCATAGGGCTTGTGC
Source organism: Neomorphus geoffroyi (assembly GCA_033558235.1). Lineage (NCBI taxonomy): Eukaryota > Metazoa > Chordata > Aves > Cuculiformes > Neomorphidae > Neomorphus > Neomorphus geoffroyi. The sequence continues at coordinate 23,087,045 of JAUMJM010000053.1, read as the reverse complement.
TCCAGCCCCTTCACCATCCTTGTTGCTCACCTCTCACTTGGCTTGTTAAACCTCATGAGGTTCACACAGGCCCGCTTCTCCTGCTTGTCCAGATACCTCTGGATGACATCCTGTCCTTTTGGTGTGACATCTGCCCCACTCAGCTTGGTGTCATTCACAAACTTGCTGAGGGTGCACTCGATCCTGCTGTTTATATCATCAATGAAAATATTAAACAACACTGGTCCCAGTATGGACCCCTGAGGGACACCGCTTGTCCTGTGTCTCTATCTGGACTTTGAGCCGTTGACCAATACTCTGTGAATGCAACCATCCAACCAATTTCTTACCCACTGAACAGTCTACCTATCAAATCCATCTCGTCTCTTTATGCATGATTGATGGAAACCATTCCCTCACGTGCCAAGCGCTGAAATAAAGGATGCTGTTTTCTAAAACTCCAAAATGACTCTCAGTGAGTTTATTTGCCCGCAGTTTCAGTGTTACCCCCACTCTCCAAGCTGCGGACTCGCGGTTGCGGGGACCCGTCCTGGCCAGGGCCGGGGGGGGAGCGGCGCGGCGGGCCCGGGGGCGGGCGGCGCCGGGCGGAGCGGAGCGGCCCTGGCTGCGGCCCAGCCTCCTGCGCCGCTTCCTCTGCCGCCACGCTCGCCCGCCCGCAGCCGCTCCGTGAGTAGTGCGGGGCGCTCGGGGCGGGCGTGCACAGCTCGGGGGGCGCCGCGATCGCGGCGGGCTTGTCCCCTGGGGCCTCGACCCTCGGCGAGAAGGTCGGGTCGAGCCGGCCGGGCTGGGCTAGGCGGACCCGATGCGCCGCGCCATGGCGGCGGCCGCGCGCGCGGCCTTGGGGCTGCGTCGGGGGGCGCCGCGCGGGGGCAGCCAGCGGACGCGGGGGAGAGAACGGGGCCGCCGCGCGGGGGCAGCGGCAGGAGGGGCGCGGCGCGTGGGGAGGCGCTGGGAAGGGGCGCGGCGCCTGAGCTGGGCGCGTGGAGGAGCGCGGGGCAGGGTCAGCCGGGCGAGGCGGGGAGGGAGCGCGGCGCCTTGGGCGGGCGCGCGAAGGGGGCGCACGGCCTGCGAAGCTGTGGTCAGGGGGCGCGGCGCTGGGGCAGCCGGGCGGGTGCGGCGGGCGGGGGGCCGTTGGGCTTGGGGCGCGACGAGGGGGCACGCGGCCTGCAGAGCCGCGAGGTGGAGGGAGGAGGGGTCGCGGAGCCTGGGTCGAGTGGGGTTTGTTGGGGGCGCGCTCCCTGCCGCCCCGCATTTCCTTCCCCTCGGCTGCCGGGGCAGCGCATCGCGGCGCCCCTCCCGCCGGCGACCACGCAGAGCCCGCGCCGGGTCGTTGGCGAGGAGCTGCGCGTGCCGGAGGTTTGCGACAGGTTGAACCCTGCCGTGACCGTGACAGCGGCGGCGCCGTGACCTGCAGCGAGAGCTGCTCGGTCTGTTACATCAGAGCGGGTCGGCAGCATCGCCTTTGGTAGGGTTTAGACGTAAGCTCCGTTCACTTTGTGTTAGGGCAGGCTGGCTGGTGCCGGCGGCTGTAAAGTGGCCTTGCAGCTTTGTATCCCCAGCGAAAGAACGATATGGAACTGTTGGAACGGGTCCAGAGGAGGGCCATGAAAATGATCAGAGGGCTGGAAAACCTCTGATATGAGGACCTGCTGAGAGAGTTGGGGTTGTTAAGCCTGGAGAAGAGAAGGCTCCAGGGAGACCTCATAGAGGCCTTCCAGTACCTGAAGGGGCTACAGGAAAGCTGGAGAGGGACTTTTTACAGGGACATGTAGTGATAGGATGAGGGAGGGGGAATGGCTTTGAATGTGAAGGGGGAATATTTAGCTTAGACATGAGGAAGAAATTCGTCATGATGAGGGTGGTGAGACGCTGTCACAAGTTGCCCAAGCAAGTTGTGGAAGCCCCCTCCCTGGAAATGTTCAAGACCAGGTTGGATGGGCCTTGAGCAGCCTGGTCTGGTGGGAGGTGTCCCTGCCCATGGCAGCTGGGTTGGAACTAGATGATCTTTAAGGTCCCTTCCAACCCAAACTGTTCTGTGATTCTATGATTCTCTGTGTCACAAAGCTGGTGTGATTGTTGGTGCCCCGAGCTGACAGGGTGGCAGATGCCAGCCTGGTGATTCCACTGCCAGCCGGCTGCTAGGGCTGCCTGGCTGCGTCAAGGCGGGTGGTGGGCTCCCGACGCTGAGGGTTTTATTATCAAGCAGTGCATGTGGCCACAGTGTGGGTGCTCTGCTACCTGAGGTTGATTTTTCAGTGAATGCAGACTGATCTGTGCGTAGCAATCAGGCCTTTGCATACAAGAAAGAAGGGGATGGACTCTTTATCAGGGAATGCAGTGACAGGACAGGCGGTAACGTTTTTAAGCTGAAAGAGGAGTGATTAAGATTAGCTATTAGGAAGAATTTTTTTACTCTGAGGATGACGAGGCCTTGGCACAGGTTGTCCAGAGAAGTAGTGGATGCCCCATCCCTGGAAGTGTACAAGGCCAGATTGGATGAGGCTTTAAGCCATGTGGTCTAGTGGGAGGTGTCCCTGCCCATGGCAAACGGGTTGGAACGAGATGATCTTTAAGGTCCCTTCCAACCCAAACCATTCTATGATTGGATGACAGCCTGGTGACAGTTTTCTCAATTATTTGGAGGCATAATGTTTTAGACACATAACCACAACTCTGTACATTCTATTGGAGTTACTCTTTTCATTCTCTGAGTCCTAAATTTTCTTTGCAACTTCATTCAGTCTTTTGCTGTTGATGACCTTTACATTAGGACTTCATCCTGCTCTTGCTATAGCTATGTTGCTACTTGCATGGTTAAAAATCGTACGCAGATGCACAAGAATCAAGTAAGACATCAAGAACATGGAAGCATATAGAATAACTCCAGGTGTAGCACTCTGTTCTTCTTAAGGGTCATTTTTAGCGACAAGTATTTACCATTTCCATTAAATAATCCTCTAATACAAGCATATAAAGCAGAGTTGTGTTTAAACGATTCTTTCCACTCTCATTTTCTAGCTTTTTAAATAGAAGCACTGCAGTGGCACAAGTGTGTGCCAGACTGATAGCAGAATATGCCTTTGTGAAATTGCTCTGCAGTTTACTACGGTTGTAAATAGTTTGTCAGATTTCTTCATGAAATACTGAAGAACTGGTACTCTCTAGTTTTGGTTCTGTGAGATTCACAGAAATGCAGCTAGGTTATCACGGGTTCTGCTTTGAGCATCAATCGTAGATCAAGAAGTTGTTCCAGTTTAGACGTGTCATCAAAACAAACTGGCGCAGTTTAGTTTGTGAGGCAGAAGAAAATGGAATGAACTTTCTTACTGTCAGTGGCAAGACTTCTGACTTTCAAAGAGCTCAAACTAGTTCTCTGTAGTTTTTTACAGTTTTATCTGGTTTACTTCCATTAATTAGCAAACTCCCACAACATCCTTCTGGAGTAGATGGGAAGTTATATGCAACCATTGTCTTCCTTCATCTGCACAGACTCAGCCCTTTAGGCAGGGGTACAGCATGAATCTCAGCTATCTTGTGTGGGCTTCAGCCTGCTGTCTCAGATGCTGTGTTGCAACCACTGTTCTTTTTGGTTTTTAAGACTTCACAGAATTAGCATTTCTCTGAAGTTCATCCTATGCTCATACTGCCCTTCATGTTCTCTTATGACATCTTGGACCATTTTTTTCCTCAGTTTTTGTCCACATGTTATCCTGCCAAGATACGGTGGGATATAAAACATAAGCAAAAGTTGCAGTTTGCTTTGAGGTTGGATATTGACAAGTGCCCGTGAAATTTCCATAAGACCTTGGCTACAAGATACTATCAAAAATGTATGATCAAAATACTACTCCTTTTACCCACTCAATCCTTTAGTTTACTTTGGTCATAAATCCAATTGCGGGGTCCTTTCGTTCTTGTTTCTGGACACACATGGTTTCTGTTCATCCTTAGAAGTAATTTATTTATGGCAAGTGGGTTTCAGTAGGAGATCTCAGGGGGATCATGCAGGATGCAAACACAAACATTGACAGACTATGTTTAGTGTAGGTGGCTGGATAAAAAGGGTTTGAAGTGGGAAATGCTATGAGATTTTTACTGTCTCTTGAAAAGTTGTATGTAGTGGTCTGAAGGCTCCGTTTTACTCCTTGTGCAAAAAGTACATCAATGTCTCACCCTTTTAGGACTGTAATATAATGTCAGGATTGGCATTTGAGCTTCAGTGATGGTGCAGGATGTGTGATGTGCCTTTGGGCTAGGAAATCTTGGAGATGACACTTTCAGAATTTCAGATGGCATTTTCCAGGGGAAGAAGTGTTGCTGCCACTACCAGTCCGCAGTTCTGGTCCTTTTACTGCTCTAGCAGGCAGCAGGGGCTTGTTTGCCGCAAAGGTTTCAGTGGCTGTCAGAGCGCTGAGCCTTCTGGCCTGTTGATGGGTGACGCTGCCTGGTTGCTAACTGTGATGGATGCTGTTCTTGCTCTGATTGGGTGACATTTGATCTAGCAGCGAGCAAGCCAAAATGCCACAGGTAATGCTTGGGACAGATGTCTAGAATAGATCAACTTGCAGTTTGCATCAAAACATGTAGTAATTCTGAAGAGAATCTGTCATTGCTGACCCATACAAGGCTCTTCCTTCTGTACTCTGGTAGTTATGTGGAAGTTCATGAAGACCCTTTGCAGGTGTGCTGTGGAGCATTTTGGCCTTTGGACTAGGTCTACATATCTGTGCATTAGTGATGGGCTGCTGTTGGCAACTGGACAATTCTGTTAAGTTACACAAAAGTGCTTGTTTTTCACTGTATTCAGTGCCTGCTGTGCCTTTTCAATGTGGCACGGGTTTTTTTGGCATTAGCAATATAAATTATATCATTTTAACTTGAAAGTTTGACTACAAATGGTGAGACAGCTGGAATTTAGGATACCTCAGATGAACTGAAGGATTCAGTGAGTGTATTTGCCCCAGCTTCTTTGAATTCAGGTGCTCACTAGTGAAGTAATTAATGAGAGTGATTTCACAGTTCATGGCCAGTCCTATTAGGAGAGTCTTAACCGTATCTAAAATAGTACTTGCAGACTATCTGTAGGCTGATTTGGCTGTACTTCATAGGGTAAGTATGTTTAGATGAGCTGGTAGTTGTTATATCATTTTTATCTTCTTGTTTGCATTCTAGTAATGCAAGTGTAATCCTCCTAGTTAATCCAGAGTCAGGAAAAATGTTGTCATAGGTATTACACAGATACAAACAAAAGTGTGGCACTTGCTTGAAAGAGCTGGCATGTTAGAAGAGGATGGAAAAAGTGGATCTTGGCAGTTGGAAGCAATGATATGGTAGTAGTCAACACTGCAGGTTATTTCCCTGACACACTGGTGATCTGGTTTAGGTTTCTTGTAAGCTACATAGTGAAAGAACAGCATGGGAAAACTCAGGAAGGTAGCATGTTTGAAAATTTTAACAAGTGAGCTGTAGACGTTGTAGGAGGAGTGATTCAACCTCTATGTAATGAGTACAAGATGATAAAATAGGAATAGGTTTTGGGGAGTCTGGATAGGGAAGATGTAGTGTGCTTCATTACCTCTCTTGAATAAAGATGAGCAAGAGGAACAACCTGTATTGGTTTGGTTTGACTTTTTTCCCCAAAAGAAAAGTGAATTCTAATTTACACTGACCTTGTATTTTTTATTGGTTCCAGCTCTACTGAGTTTCAGTAAAATATAAAATTTTTAAAAAATAACAATTATTTATTTTAGGAACTACATCCAGCTCTTTTTAGTTTCTAAGTATGTATTTTACGAAGAGCATGCATTTCTAAATGTAGAAATATTAATGCTGTTAAATATAGACTATTTCAGGCATACTTTACATTTAGAATAGTCTAGACATACCTTAGATTTAACTTAACAAATTTAGCAAATCATTGATTTTGGCACTTTGTCAAATTTGAAGCTTGTAAAATTAGGTAGGCAAATCATCTGCTGCTTTTGAAGTGGTTTGATCTTTCTAGAAAGGTGGAAGGAAATAGTTGTAGTGAGGAGCTTTTGATCTTAATCAGCTTTTTTGTAGGCAGACTGCCATTACGGGTCTTTTAAGAAGTAGAAAATAGATGGAGAATAGCAAGTTGTGATGATTATGTTTCAAACTCCTGTATGGTGAGCTCAAAGAATCTGAACATGTGACAATGACTAGTTGTTAGCTTTGTATGAAATGATCGTTTAATAGGAAGAGATTAAGCTCTTAGTATTTTTGGGTTTTTTTTCCATGAAGCTGCATAATTTTTACTTGAGATTTTTACTGTGTGACAGATTGAGACCAGGGTGGAGCAAACATACTCTCTGAAACTCAGTTTTTTCTACTGCAAAACCCATTTTTTTTTAATTTGTCAGATTCATTATTCAGATATCATTGGCTCAGTGACTGGATCTTTTGCATAGGAAATGAAAAACTTACCATATTTGTTTTTCCATCATAAAAAGAAATTTCCAAGCAAGGATGCATGGAGACTTCTTTCTGCTTATGCATTCAGAGGGAGAGTGTCATCTCCTTTAGGATACTCCACATTTGATGGCTGTAGCCACAAATTACTCATTGAACATACACACAAAGTAGGAGAATGGATTGGAAAGAGACAAATCATGGGAATATTGCCAAGGGTTTGAATCTTCAGTGGATTAAGTTCATTTTGTGTAAATTGTTCATTTCTTCTTTGCCTGCTTGTCTTGAATGGCTTGTGACTATGGTCAACAGAAACCTAGATAATTTCTCTCTTACTTTTTTCTTAGCTGTGTTTTATACTTTCTTTGGTCTGTGTTTGTTCAGGAATTTCACTCCAATAAAATCTCAATCTTTTATTCCCCATAAGCTGAAATATTTATGAGAAGTAATTTCTGTAGCACCTTAGGTTTCTTCCTCATTTATTTAAGTTAAATATAATAATCACATTCCTGATGTAAACATTTTGGTTCTGAAATGTTGATCATCTTTTTAACTGATAAATGAAATCTTTTACTTGTCATGTTTTCTGTCCTCAGATATACTGTAAAAGGACAGAGACTACTGCACATATACTGTGCTACTTGCATCATAGATGGTTGTTGAGTAGCTTGTTGCTCTTACCCTTTCATCCCACTTACATGCTTTTCAGAATCAGACACAAACCCTGTCTGGCTAGGTCCTTGATATGCTGTGGCTTTTCCAAGAGCTTACAGGTCAGTAAACATTGTCTGATGGATGCCTGTCTATATGTGCGTTCATGAAAACGGATTGATCTAATGATCCGTGTTATACTTTGTTCAGCCTGCTCTTACTGAAAGAAGATTGAAAAGTCTCTGGGTTGGTTGGCAGGTTCCCAAACCTGCAGTGTGAATGCTCTTTTCTTATGCCAGCCTTCATTTCTGATGACATGTTGGTTATGTTGGGCTAGAAATGCCACATTTTCAGTTATTACGGATACCAGCTGACACTTTGTCTTTTCCATGTGTCCTGAAAGACCCTACAGAGAATGGGTTCAGCAGTGGGCTTTGCATGCCTCAACCTGGATTGTATCACCTGGTCTATGGGCCACAGAATTTCACAGGTAGTCAAGACTTGCTTGTATTTCAGCTGATCAAGCCCATAATTGTTTTTCATGAAGTTATCTGAGCTCTCAAGAAGTACTGATATGAACATGACTTTCATTTGGATGAAATCTATGATTTGGACAGTCTTACATAATCTGTCCAAAGATATAAAAATTGTTATACTGAAATGAGCTCATAGATCATTTTTGTTGGTATTGAGTAACTGAAACACAACTACATTCCTTTAGGGAGGACATTTTTGCCATCTTTGCAGTTGACTGTGCATAACTTAGTGTAAAACCTTGGTTTTTCTAACAGCAACTGTACTGGCCTTACTGTTTGATGAACGTTGTGCTCAGTGAAGTGGCAGTGTGGCAAGTTCCGTGTGTATAATGAGGTGCCAAGGCAGATATACGCAGTTGAAGTTGTTTGTGTCTGAAGTACTTTTTTGTGTTTTAGGAATGCTGTGATGCATGGATGTTGATGTACATTAGGTGTGCTAATGTTTATTCAATATAAATAGTCAAGAGCTGGAATACTCAGATTTTTCTTACTGGATGAATATGAACTGCGAACCAATGGAATCAGAAAAGCTGAGTTCAATGGCATTGTTCACTTGCCTGTCTAAGCATTTGAAACTTTATACCCTTAAGTACAGGACATTTTGAAATCTATAATTAAAGATCATCATAGTATTTAATATAGTATAAACTAGTCGCTATATAAGTTCAGCATTCTGAAAAAAATGAAGTGCATTTTGAAAGGTTGAGGAGATGTGAAGGCATCAATGCAAGAAGGCAGGGAGTAAAGTTTTCTTTCATACTCTACGAAATTTGACTTGTCCGAAGTAATCTCTAATTGATACGTTCATGCAGAAAATGTGTGTGGCAGATGCAGAGATGCTTGTCCAGATCTGTAGGAACCTGGAACAGGAGCTCTGAGATATGAATTGCCAGCTTCACTTCAGTGAAGGCTGTTCAGGTACCAGTGGTGGTGGTGCTCTAGTATCAATACGGATAACTGTCCTGCTGATTGGCCTAGTGGTTAGGAGAGGAGAGGGAATGCTGAGTTCAATATACAAATCAATTCCCGTGTCTCTCAGAGCTTCAGTAGTACAAAGGTTTACATGCATATTCAGATTTAGGTAGGCAAACTTTTTGAATTCTGGCAAACTTATATACTTGATCTGTACCAAGAACATATCTTTTGCTGTTCCCAAATGTCAGACCTTCTAGAGGTTTCCTATACGTAAATGGGGTAGCACAGTTAAAAATGTCTGGTAGAGGTGTCTCAGGTGACGTTACTAACTTGTATGTGGTACACAATGAGATGTAATGTTTTTTTTTAATAAAATGGCTCACAAGTTCGCAATGTATGAATATTTGACTATTGCTAACACTCCAGTCGGTCCTCACTTATAGGAGAGGATGCTTTCATGAGATTTGAAAGACTTTTGTATTTTATTGAAGTGTTTGAAATTGCTCAAAAGCTTTTAGGAATGTGCAAACGTAAATGGTGACTGAATCCTTTCCTATGGGAGATGTGTTAAGGAAGAGAAGCTTTTATTTTAATTAAGGTTTTCTGATAAGATATTGCTGGAGCTCTGCAGTGGTTTACTTTGCAATAACAAAAATAAAGTACCTCAGATATTTAACGCCACTGCCTGAAGTGTGACCCCTGTAGCTACAGATACAATTCATAATGTCATGTAATATAACTAACTTATCTTGCACAATTCCTAAGAGTTCATTTCTGATGCAGTCGTACTCCTTGTTACACAATAGCTGACATTAGTCAGAGCCTAAAATGAAGTTTGTGAGGTTTGAATATATGATTTGATCTCATGCTTTCAGAGTTCAAAGTTACTGTATTTAATGAAGCATTTGGACAATACAGCAACCGTTGTTTCTCTTTCCCAGTAAGTAACAGATGCGGGTGAAAGATCCATCAAGAGCAAATCCCGAGAAACCAAAGAGAAGCAAAAGGCCTAACAGGCAGCAGGATGAGGACTCTTCAGATGATATTTCAGGTAAATATATTAAGTGACGTTTGGCCCTGAGGTTGAGGGCTAGTAATTTCCATGTTGACTGATGGAAACCACAAATGAGTGGTATCACAAAATACTTTTCTTGTTTGAATTTATCACAGAAATATCCCCAGTCAAGTATTTATGACATGATTGGTTGTTACACTATGTGACTGCCCAGAGGGCTGAAGAGTTGGTTGATCTTTAATGACAACTTTTTCAGAGCAGGAGAACAGTTCTTTCCAGGGTGCAGAAGGTCAAGCACGTGTGGCGGGAGGCTGCTTGACTGAACAAGGACCTTCCAGCTGAGCCCAGAGGCAAAAAGGAAGGGCAAAGAGGGTGGAGGCAGGTTTGGGATGCCCTTGCAGGGGCCCTGAGTGTGCAGGCATGGGACAGGTAAGCCAGTCTGAGTTAGAATTGAATCTTCTGAGGATTGTAAAGGGTAAGATAGGCTTGTATGGAAAAACTGAAATAGATCTTTCATAAAATTCGTATTCCCCAATACGGGGAGCAACTGGCTGATTTTTCCTGTTTTAGTTCTTGGCTGTTTCTTTCCTAATGCTGAATGGTTGAAGGTTCTGCTCCTTTAAGGTACATGTGCTCCCTCTCACAACTATTATTTTTAATGGATGAAAGCAGGTATGTGTCGTTTTCTCTAGGCTTAACCTGCCAGCATGTGAGCCAAGCAGTGGATGTGCATCATGTGAAGAGAGCTGTAGCTCAGACCGTCTGGTCAATATGTGGAGAATGTCTCAAGGAGAGGCGAATGAGTGATGGTGAGCCTGTGGCACCTTCGGACATATGGATGTGTCTTAAATGTGGCTCTCAGGTGAGCATACACTGGAAATTCATGGAGGTGGATCAGCCCTGATTTTCTAAAGAATATGACTGGTATAGACCCTTGTGTGTTTGACATCTTATTACCTTCAGTGAAACAGCATGACAAAAGGGCTTAGCTGTGAGAGTCCACCTCTTCAGTGGAGTGGGATGTGCCCTTAATGTTCTTCTGGCCTGGTTTAGAGCAGTGTAAAGCTTTATGTGTTATGGTGCAGTTCAGCATTACCAGTAGTTAGTGACCGTCCTGCCTTTTCTCTGTTCTTCATCTGCATGCTTTTGCCACCTAGAGAGAATTGGCTCAAGGAACTCTGTGGTTGCAAAATGCAGTCATCCAGCCAGCTAATCTGGCAGAAAATCCTGCATATATAAATGAATGAAAAAATGGATATATATATTGCTGAATCAACTTACACTGTGGACATTGAATTGGTAGATTTGATGGAAACCAGAGGGAAGGAGTGTGTTGGAGTGAGAGTGCTGCTTTTTGTGGCAGCTAGTGATTAGATTAGATCAGTTATAATGTCAATTTGTGGTCTCAGAGTTTAAAATGGCAGGTCCCAGCCCCCAAGGGTTTGCACAGGTTTCTGTCCTGTGGATGAGGGAAAGCCCGATACAGAAAAAATCAGTGTACAGGCAATGTCATGCTTGGTTCAGCTTGTAGTTGCTTGAACAAAGCATTTCACAACTTTCTTAGACTTTCAGTAGGTCTTGCTATAGTAAGAACAGAAGCCAGCTCCTGCAGGTATTATCTGAACAGATTTAATATTGCAAAGACACATGCCATTAGCTTGCTTCAGAAGATAGTTAACTAGATCTGAGGAGGACTCATACAGCTTGTCTCTGAAAATTTGTAGTTAAGGAGGGTTTTTGAAAGTAATTAAATCTCTGTGCTTTTCCATGTTTTGTTAATAGCCTCAAAAATTCATGCCTTATTCAGAGACCAGTCCTGAACCTTCTAAGTCATGCTCTGTAGAAACCTGAAAAATTGCAACTGTTTTCTCTCGAAGTTGTTGTACAAAAATAGTGTGTTCTGAGTAGCAGAAGTACAAAACCAATTTGTGTGCCTTTTATGTTTGCTGTTTGGAATGCATTTGGCATTCTTGAGCAATGAGGGTTGCCTGTGCTGTCCTTTCCTTGATATTCTAGGGACCAAATATGCTGCATAGTCATTTAAGTCACATTTTTTAGAGGATTCTTGCTTTTGTAAATGGCATAATCTGCTATCAAAAGCTAAGAATTATTTGTTAAAACAAACTTAATAATTTTCTATACTTTTAACTGATTTTTCCAAGTAGAAAATAGAGATTTTGTTTTGTATTGTGATTGAAAAAAAGAAAATGTGTTCATTTTTTTAAAAAAAGTTAGTCAGTACCTTTGTAATACTGGATTATAAAGAATATTTCAATCTTTGAGAATGCTAAATGAGTGTTTAGGACACTGTGGCTTTCTGTCTTATTTTGAAAAGTAAAGATTTTGCAGTTTGTTTACTGATAATATATTCTTTTCCTGCTTCCTGATTTTTCACTTACTGTATTGATGTTTTTCTTTTTTAGGGATGTAGTAAGAACTCAGAAGGCCAGCATTCTCTGAAACACTTCCAAACAGCACGCACAGAACCTCATTGCATTGTGATCAACCTCAGCACGTGGATCATATGGTAAGAACGAATATGCAGGTGTTCACGTTTGTAAGGACTACTGATAACTTAAAGCAGTTTCTTCTCATGATAAATAATGATTCTGACAGATAAAATGAACACTTTGTATAGAGGAAAGGCAGGCTTTCTGAGTAGAAAATTAGTCTGACCGTAGGGCTCTCAAAGTGGTCACAAATCAATACTACAATAGAAGTTTGAGTCCATTGGGTTCTGTAGAGAGTTGGCTGGTTGTAGAAGTTTACCCTTCCTTCTTATTTCTACGTGATTTCTTGCAGGACTATAAATTTATATGATTTAAATCTGTATCACAGTGCATTGGAAGAGTATATCTGGGGTGAGAGAATTCAGTTGTATTCCTCTTTTTAGTAGGGAAACCCCCAAAATCTGGAGCTTAAGTAATTTGTGTAAGATTACTTGAGATTTTTGTTAGAGTTGGGAGGTTCATCCAGATATCCTGAACTCCAGTTTGTTTCTTCTTTTGTTTAGGTGTTATGAATGCGATGAAGAGCTGTCAACACATTGCAACAAAAAGGTTTTGGCTCAGATAGTTGACTTTCTTCAAAAACATGGTTCCAAGGCTGAACCAAGTAAGTTTAGACAGATAGTTTTATCTGGAGGCATCTGTAAAGTACCGTGTCTAAAAATGAGTATTTAAAATTTTGAGTCACATTAAACATAACAATTGAAAAATTATGTATGATGTGAATATAATACAGTTTGTAATTGCACAGTTACTTGGACAAGTAGTGCATGTTGTGGTTTTCATACATGTAATTTTCATTTATTTTTCTACAGTATGATTGCATTTTAAGACTCTTGGGCATTCTAGAATGATTTTCCCAAATTTCATCTTAGTTTATTGTAGAGAAGATGTTACCTTAAATAAGGTGCTATATAATTCAGTACACAAAAACTATAGAGAAGCATTAATGAATTGAATTTTCCTAATGTGGATGTGTCACATCTTAAATTGGTTTTTGATTTACATTTGTTTTCTCTAATTAATTACATTTGTTTAAGTGGATCTTCTAGCACTCTTGTTTTGTCTGTAATGCTTTCTGTTCATTGACGTAATTGGGTTTTAATTGGTAGAATGCTCATCTTTATTAATAGAAAATAGTATTAAATTGTTTTCTTACGTTAGGAGCCTAGTCTTCTTCTCAATATATATTATAGTAGGTAGAACTTTGTATGTGTGGCCCTCAGCTGTCTGCTTTTGATAAAGTTGGTGCTATTCATCCCTACTGCAACAAACTCGGTGGCGTTTCTGGCTTGTAACTTAGCGAATGCACTGAATTCCAGATTTTCTTCACAAAAACCCCAGCATAAGTAAGCTTTTTAAAAAATTGGTTGCAGTTTTTAGCAGAGATGGATAGTCAGCTGTTTAGAAGAAAGAATGGAAATTAAATGAAAAACTAGCTATTCAGCTTCAGTTTGTGGTTGCACGTTTTGTGGTTGCATTGCATTGGGTTGACCCTGCTTGCCTGGTTTTATTGGAAAAGGAGGTTCATGGCAGTGATGTAAAAGTTAGAGTTGGGTGCTGGCAGTGATGTCAAGTGAGCAGCGTGGTGTGGGCGGTACAGGGTCCTCCCTCAAGGCGGTGGGACGTGCAGGGCAGTTTTAAATTGGTGACAGACTGAGGAGTCTGCTTTCCCAGCATGTTGGACTGCACATTACTGGTCTGCATGGTTACTCTTCATCATTCAAATTCATGAACATGCCTGGTTTTGAGCAAACAGTGCAAACAGTGATGCTATGATCCTTCGAACCTGAGGAAGTGATGCAGAAGCCTTGCAAGGTGACTGCCTTGGCAGCAAGAGGTCTTGACGCACAGAGGTTGCTTCTACAGGGCAGTCGTGTCTCCTGCTCTGTGCCGAGAAAGGGCTGAGGCTCAAGTGCAAGCCTGTGTTCATGCAAAAGGCGAGTGTACATATGTATACTTCCAGTAATGTTTTAAAGGTATAACTCAGTGACCTTTTCAACGCGGCAGAGAGTGCAGCTGTGCTGAGCGGTTTAGATCTCTTATCAGTTTCGACAACTGCTTGAAAGGAGGTTGTGGTAAGGCAGATTTAACAAGTAACAGGTGATAGCACAAGAGGCGGTGTCCTCAGGTTGCATCAGGGAAGGTTTAGACTGCACATTAGGAAAAATTTCTTTATGGAAAGAGTGGTCAAGCATCAGAACAGGCTGCCCAGGGAAGTGGTTGAGTCTCCATCCCTGGAGGTGTTAAAAAAACCTTGTAGACATGGCACTTAGGAAATGGTTTAGTAGGCATGTTGTTGTTGGGCTGATGGTTGAACTTGATTATCTTAGAAGTCTTTTCCAACCTCTATGATTCTGTTCTTGAGAGCTGTGGGAATATTAAAGACCCTTGTCTTAAGTGACAAGGAAAAGAGGAAAAAGCTGTTTCCCTGGCATTGTCTGTTGCTTTGGGCCAGGCCCTTCAGTAGAAGAGAGGCTGGAACCATGTATTGATAAATAAGTGGTATGCATGACAAGCAATTCCCAAGCAGGACTGGCATTCTTGTTTCACAATGATGAATGTAACAGCAATGCCTTCAAGTCACTGAAGTATGACTTTTTTTTTACATTAGACTGCCTTCAAGGATATTTAAGAAAATAAAATCTGAAATCAAAGTGTAGTTCATGCTATTGTCCAGAAAACAAACGCCACAAAATTAACTCTACAGGTGACAAATTGTCTTTTGTTTTTTTAAGCATAACTTTTTATTTCATGTTACAGTGGTATTTTCAGTGTAACTGTTATCCTTTAAACTCTGAGTTGACTCAGGTTTTTTTAATTTGTTTTGCATATTCACCCATAATAAAAATAAGCTAATTTTAATTAAATGAAAAATAACTAGTGACAAACAACTAGTGTAAAACTGACCATTAATAGTTCATATTTCCTACTTAAAAATCAATCTCGTGCTTTTTCCCATTGCTTTTCTGTTTCTTCCTAAAAAAGCAGCTATTATTTTTCATAACAGAAAGTGGCACTGTAACAATGATTCACCTTATGTCCGAATTTCTTTCTGTTGTAACAACTGGTTGGCATGGTGTGTCATTAATATTCAACTAGCATTGTGTAGAAATTTCTGCAGAAATGCAATATGAACATCAATGTAAATAGCATATGAGGGCTGCTGGGTTTTTTTCTATGGTTCTCAATAATACCAGAGCCATTTAAAGATAAAATAATCAGCTTAAACATGTAAGTTAGGGTTATATAGATTTCCTAATTAATGCATCTTGGAAAATAAACAAAAGCAAAATGCTTGTCATTTGGTACTAATGTGGTGGAATAGTGTGGCAGCAGGATCCCTGCTTTTCACTCGGCCTCTCATAAAGAGTCAACTTCACTTCAGCTGTAAAAATGTGCAAATTACATTACTACTACATGACTGACTTTTGTAATTACATTAAGCGATTGAGATAAATCCCAGTGCTGGGTTCCCAAAAGAATGCTTGCAGCTGTGTGATTTTCGCATCTGATCCTATGGTTTGTTGTATCCAGCAATGCCTGCTTTTTTTCTTTGCCCTTTTTTTTTTTTCTAGAGGAGTCTGTCTGGTTAAGAGGTCATGTTGGGCACAAGATGGAAGAATAAAGCAAGATTGCTTTCTAGGGTGTACCACCCAGAAATTTGTTTTGTGGAAAAGGTTAGCAGGCCATGATGATTTTCACAGAAAGGCAGGTGCAGTATTGTCCGTGTGGCACACTTGTGAGCTTCACATGGACATAATGCACATGTAGTACACAGAAACCATGCTGAGACATTGCGATCTGCATGTCTGCTCATTTACTGGAGAAAATAAATTTTTTTGCAGTCTTAAAAGTGAATATTACGCGTATTTTCCTTTACAAAAGCCAAATTAGACATCAGTGTAGACATAAGATTGCATGCTCAATTTTTTTTGTAGAGCAGTTAATTAAATGTGTTTGTGTTGCAGTAGAATGGAAAGGAAGAGCATTTATTCTCAATTTTTGTAGTTAAATTTATTGTTTCAGAGGAATGAGATCCAGAATTAAGCTCAGCTGCCCAGATTTGCCAATAGGTGAAAATTGTAAACTTGATTTCTATTTTAATGGATATCATAATGTAAAACAAAGATTGAAAAACGTATAATTTTACAGTACAATAATAGGTTTTAACTTGGATGGAAAAACAAATAGTATTATTAATAACTTCAAATTTCTGTTCATCTGTGAATATTAGCAGTTGACAAAAGATTACACTGAAAAAAATAACTGATTTTCACTTTGTGTATTCTGGAGCTCGAATTCATGTAAGTCCATGCTGTCTACTTGCAAAGATAATTAACTAGCAAAATAAAGCAGAATATTTCGATTCTCCAAATCTAAGAAACACTTCAGCAAAAAGACATTTCTGTTGTCAGGCATGAATTTCCTTTAAACTTTGCTTACTTGTTAAGCGCTGCTGTTACTTATATATGTTGCAAAGAAATGAAAACTGAATCACTGGCAAAAGATTTTTTTAAACATTCTGTCATTTTTATCGTGGGATTCTTCCCTTTCCTGTCCACATACTTATTTACTTGAGAGGTGCAGCATGAGTCACGTGAGCATAGAGGATCAAAACTACTGCTTAAATAGCTTGCTGTTTCACACTGTGCAGACATGGTTTTTAGTTTATAACATTCTGGCAGAACCAGAGAAATAAAATTGTGGTTTGTACTCTTTAATTTGGTAGAATTGTAACACTGCAAGAGAAACTGGGCTTTTCAAACAGAAAGCTAGTGACCATTTCGGAATAGAGCCATGCTGTTTTTCGAAGTGTTAGATTCTCATTTTTGTACAGTGTTGAAAAAAATATATAAATGTTTTAAATAAAAAAGGAGTGTCAGACAATTTAGTAGCATTTCACAATACAGCTAGATGAGAACTTGGTAAAAGAAAGGCAATCTATTAACCTTGCTTTTACTGTGAAGACCTTCAGCTGAAGTACCAGAGTTGTATTCAAAAGAAAAGGCTTGACCTTGGAATAAAAGTACATATTCCTGGAACTCTCATTTTTAATTAAAACAAAAAAGTTGCATTGAAAAGATGAGCAAAAATGCTTACTCCCCCGGCTGAAAGAGAAATTGAATGTCATTTATCTTTTTGCTTGCATACCATCTGCACCCCCAGGCACAGCTCAGTTTCAGCAAGGGCAGTACAGAAGTCCATGTGTGCAGCAAATGTTTAAAATACTGGCAAAGCAAATTGATAGAGAACCTGTGATAAGTTTTCTGATCGTCTTTTGCAAGTGGATGTGTCAGCATTGTGTGTGCTTGTACACCTGGTCTAGTGACTTGCTGTGATTCATGGACTGAATCATTGTCTATGTTAATGTTGGGCTTAGAAATTGCAGTCACGTACCCATGAGGCTGGTGCTGTACAGCTGTGGGACAGAACGATGTTCCCTGCCTCCAGAGAGCTTACGTGACAAGACTACAGGTGAGCAGAATTAGGTAAAAAGAAAAGAGCGGAAGAAGAGTGGCAAGACAAGAGTGCATTGCTAGCAAGAGCTGTAGCAGGGGAGCAGTCTCTGAGTACTGTCCTCTTTCCTCTGGGTCTGATGGGGAAGGGGTATTCCTAGCACAAGGAAGAGAAGAGTGGCGTGAGGAAGCTTTGCTGAATGTGAATCATAGAATCGTAGAGTGGTTGAGTTCCAAACCAAACCATTCTATGATTCTGTGATTAAAGATCATCTAATTCCAACCACCCTGGCATGGGAAGGGACACCTTCCACTGGATCAAGTTGCTCAAATCCTCATCCAGCCTGGCCTTGAACACCTGCAGGGATGAGGCATCCGCAGCCTGTTCTGGGCAACCTGTGCCAGTGCCTCACCACCCTCTCAGTAAAAAGCTTCTTCCTAACATCTAATCTAAGTCTCCCATCTTTTAGCTTAGAACTGTTACCCGTCATCCTATCCCCGCACTCTCTGATAAAGACCCCCTCCCCAGCTTTCCTGTAGGCCACCTTGAAGTATTGGAAGGCTGCTATAAGGTCCCCAGAGCCTTCTCTTCTAGGCTAAAGAAGCTCAGCTCTCTCAGCCTGTCCTCCTATGGGAGGAGTTCCAGCCCTTTGATCATCTTTGTGGCCCTCCTCTGGACAGAGGCTGTGGCTAAACGTAAATGCAGCTGTCTGAGAGTCGAAGGAGTGAGCGCTGAAGGTGAATACCATGGTGAGAACAGAGGCAGGCACTGACTTGTCAATATATGGTCAGTAGGGTGTGATGAGTTGTATGGAGAGCTGGGCAATGGGTCTTGGCAGAGTGTTCTGCCCTTCCCTTTGTTGAGGGAAAAGGAGGTTGTGGTGATGAAGGCACAGTCTGGGTGAGAGTTTTCCCTGTGTGACTGGATTAGAAAGGCCACCTCTACAACAAAACTGCAGAAGGAGTCTACACAGAGAGGCATAGTCTGAATGCGTGAGCCCCAAACCAGTTATGGTCTGTGTGTAACTGTGTAACTGCTGTGGAGGGACAGGCCTGTCTGGGGCTGATGTCCACAAGCACCATGTCAACTCTCTAAAAGATGAAATAGTGAACTACAGGCAGAAATCAGTCTATGAATTTACTTTTGTACTTGTCATCTGCATTGCTCTTGTTAACATTAACTAGGTCCTTTATAATGGGTCCTTTATAACAGGTATTACTGCATGCAGCTGAATGGCTTGGAGTACTTCTTTTCTCAAAATGCTGCTTGGCCAGGAACCGAAAGCCCTTGTGGGCAGCATCAGATGACAGGCATTTTGGTAGAATCCTTCTGCTGGGGTCCTTGTGTCTATACTGGTGTAAAAGTCACTTTTCTTATGCAAAAACATGCCTCTTAAAACATTACAGGATTGCAAAATTGTGTCACCAAGAGTCTATGGAACAGTTCGGTGCAAATTCATAGAGTCACAGAGTTGTTTAGGTTGGAAAAGACCTTTAAGATCATTAAATCCAGCCATTAACTAGTATTGCCAAGTTCACCACTAAACCATTTCCCTAGGCACCACATCTATGCGTCTTTTAATTACCTCCAGGGATAGTGACTTAACCACTTCCCTGGGCAGCCCGTTCCAGTGCTTGACAACCCTTTTGGTGAAGAAATTTTGCCTACTTTTTAGGGGAACATAATTCCCTTTAAAAAATTACATATTATCCTTTTGATTAATAGCATGCTTGTAGCCTTGGGTTAATGTTGCAGAAGGACCCTCGAGCCCTGATCTGTAGATGTATTAGCTATCACAGTCATTACCAGCATCTTCTATTAAGACTGACCAACTCTTCACATGTCAACTGAACATTCAGCTTCAGGCTTGTCTGTCATTTATCACTGAGCTGGGGATACTGAGCAAAGTTAAATTAAAAACTGCTGTCCCTCCTCTGGCTCTGTCTGTGTCCTTAAAAATATCTGCATGGAATAAGCAAGGCAGCGGATAATGTTTGTAATGGCAAAGCAACACTCTTCTGTCAAGACTTTTTCACATATACAAAAACTAGGAAATTGTCACATGGATTATGTTTCTAAAATTTATTAAAAAATCAAGAGGCAGTAATTAAAGCCTTTGGAATGAAAGGAAGTTTCTAGACTTAAGTAACAACAAACAGGCCTTTTTAAAATGTACTACTACTTCTCCTTAGCCCTATACTAATTATCCAGCTTTGTGGCAATCGGATGTCTGGTTCTTATTTATTGTGGTTTTTTTCTTGCATATTCACGCAGCTCTCATTGCAAAGCTGGATGCTTTGGCTTTGTTTTCCCTCCGTTAAATAATTTATATGTAAGGTTCAGCAAATGGAACCTTGCTACTTGTGTGAAGCTGCCATTTAACCATGAAGTGAAATGCTTTTATCGAGTTTGCCCTGCAGATATGGTCCGCTGTGGCAGTGCTGTCCATATTTGGTGGCTGTGCAAGGAGAGCCAGGTGGTGCTGCAAAGCATAGCACAGTGAAGCGTGGACAGATCTAGGTTTGACATTTGTCATCCTGTACTGCTAAAGGGAAGAGAAAAATCTGCTTTTCCATATGCTTATGCTTTAATTTTTGCCTGCAGTTTTGTCCAGATGGCCTTGTGAACATTGTTTACTTTAAGATGCTGTCCCAGATGTTTTTGAATGCCGATGGATAAATGCAACAACTGTGGTATACTAATACACAAATTATTTACACAATTTTGGCTTTTTTTTCCCCCTTTTTTTTGCTTTTTTTAACCATTTCTTTTCCCCAGCACTTTTTTGTATGGCACACTTTTCTGAGGAGAAGAAGTTTCCACTTCTGTTATTAAATTTCTGAGAGTCAGCAGTGTTTTCAAGTTCCAGACACTTGAAGATCCCATTCTCCTGCTAGAATTCTTTTGGAGCTCTGCATGGGTGGGCATGCCCCTTGTAAGCTTGTCAATGAAAAGGTGTTCTTGCATGTAGCCCATACAACTGTGACTGTTTTGGGGCGTGAGCAGCTCCCAGACTGTCCTTAGTTGCGTTGTCTGCTTTTCCAAGGAGAACTTACTCTCCTACTTTGCCCTCATACTGTCTTAATTTTCCACACCAGTGGAAAGGAGTACATTTTTAAGCTGTGTAAGCAGTATTACCAAGAACACTTAAGAAATGTTTTTAAACAGCAAAGCACATCTAACTGCATTTCAACAAACTCAGATACAATTTGGGAAAATAACTATGCCTTGATGGCACTGTAGGGTGCAGACAGACTGTCTCAGAAGCTTGTTGCCAGATAGAACAGATATTTTAATGTCATTTTTTTAAATTTAATTATATTTTTTCGTCTTCTAAGCAAGAAACTACTTAGGAGTGTACATAAAAGAACCTTTTGGCATGAGCATTTCATTAAGGTAAATAGGTCTGTTAGTTATTTTTCAAGAACACTTTAATGAGACTTCAATGTGAAACTCATTAGAACAAATATATGAATTCATATGTCAAGACAGAGATTGCAGCATCACAGTTCTTGGCATCTATTAAGTCCATAACTCGTTTACATTGACATGCATTGTTAATCAATATTTAAGACACTGCAGATGTCAGTAACATTCATATTTAGTCCTGCAACCATGACAATATGAAAGTTGCTAGTAGAATTCGAGGCTAAATATTGTTATCTCAAGTCTTTCCATTACCTCTAGGCTACAAGTTAATGACAGTCTAAATTTGCTGCCCCTCATCTGTTTAAATAATAAGGGAAATAAGGAAATACATGGATGTTATACTGGTAGCACGTTTCATTGCAGTTGTATCAAATTTTTGTTGTATAAAATTAAAACAACAGCATTGTGCGCATTTGGGTTGTGTTAGCAGTTCCTCAGGCTGTGACAAAGGAAGGTGGGGGAGCAAATGTAGCGTTTGGGGAAACTGATTACAGCTCCCTTTTGGGCATTGACTGAGTTGTACAAGGCAGTTTGAACAAAGTGCAATAGTTGATAAAGACTTGCAGTATTCAGGTGGTAACTTTTGGTTACCTCTCTTCAAATGCACCAAAAGGCAGCCTTTGTATGGTGTTTCTAGTGTGTCTAATGACTGTACATCTAAACAGCTTGTTTATAAATTAACAGAGCCAGTTTATTTATTTATTGCTTGGGTAATGAAAGAAGTTACAGTCTTATGGGACAGTCTAGTTGTTGTGGAGAGTCTTATTGGATATATGTAGTTGTTGAGGGCATTTTTTTTTCTAGGGGCTTAACTGCTGATGTTTCTTCTTTTTTTTTTAAAAAAAAGGCTATGTGAAGGAGTCTTTTAACTGCTTTAACCGTCAAGGTAACTTTTCCCATATGTTAAAAATGGTAAACGTAATTTATGGAAGGACTGAATTGATGAAACTCTGCAATTATGTAGTAATGTTAATCTATAGTTTAATTATAGGTTCATCAAAAATCATACGGCTCCGTGAAGAAAACAGTGAAACAAGCGAAATAGTGAAAGGAAAAGGTTCTGGTAATAGTGCATCTGTTCCAGTCAAAGGAATAAATAATTTAGGAAATACCTGCTTTTTTAATGCTGTCATGCAGGTAAGATGGAAAGCTCATACAGCTCTCTCTTCACAGATTTTCTGAAATACTTAATCTGTATAAACTGCGGGCTTCAGCAACTGTTACCAGTCTTCATTCTGTCTTCTGAAGGTCCCTTTCAAATTCTTTTCACTCCTTGCTATCTAAGCAATATTTCCTGTTATAACAAAAGAAGAATTCTTGGATCAGTAGCATTTTTCACAGTAATGAGACAAATGAAAATGTCAAGTGTTTGTACACTGCATCTGTGTGTGGGTTGTACTCTAGCATATAGTTTTATTTGTAGTTCAGCATTAGGCAGTCATGAGTAATGCACAGTGTTCACCGTACTGGTGGGTGTGAAAAGTGGTACTTTCTACATAATGTCAATGTCTGCACAGTGCATTGTGATGATTTTAAGTCCCTGCAGTGGATGCAGTTATAGAAGTACTTTTATTGATTGTGGGTTTTTTTCTGACCAGAATTAAGAGGAATGAGCTATACTAATACACTTTTATTGATGTTAAGGGTACAACTAATCCAACACCCCCAGAAAAGCATCAGCTTCTGTGGGTTTTATATTGGACCATCCTATTGCGTGTCAGTTGAGCAGAGACATCTGTATGGTTGCAGACAGGAGTGAGTAAATGGGAGAAAACTGCCACAAAGGTGTTCTGAATTGGCACTCTTTACCTTGTGTTTGTGTGGTAATTACAAAACTCAGCAAACCCAAACAGTAAATTTGTAGGGAGTAGAACTACTGCTAATTGTTCTCTGTCCGTGCTTTGTGCATTGTAGAAACCTAAGTGATCTGCAGTCAAAGTTAACAAAAAAATAAAGAAACCAAGCTGAAATATGTTGGGTTGGTTGGTTACTCTCTTAAATTCAGAGATGTCATGTGTTTCAGTGTGCCAGAGCCCTTGTGCTTCTTGGGACACAGAGTTTAAAAGAAACAAATGATTTCTGATACTAATGTCCTCACCATAAAAAAAAAACACAACAAAGAATCTTTTTTTTTCACATTAAATAACAAAGTTATTACTAGGAAAGTATTTTATAGAAGCAGCAGTAGATACAATTTTAGAAAAGGCTTGAGATTAGTCATCTTGGGTCTTAGAAGAGTAGTAGCTGGTTTTTTCTAGTGGTCTGCTTTAAACCTCAGTTGTACATTATGAAATAATGAACCTAGAATTTATAACTAAAGAAAAATGTATAGTAGAACGATCAGCATGTTTCTTTGGCTTTTTTTTTTTCTTTAAGAACTTGGCACAAACTCACATACTAAATGAACTGATGTGTGAGATGAAGGAGAAAGGAACAAAGTTAAAAATCTGTCATAATTCAGACTCCCCATTGGTAAGTATCCAGTGAGAAATATAAATTTGGGGAAATGTGGGAAGAAGCTGGAGAATGGGAAAGCACATTTCCATTAAAGACACACTCTTACTCTCCCATTTCTTTTGCCTTTTAATTGTTTAGTTGGTTTATGATATCTGTGACTTCACTCGTTTTGCTAAACTAATTATTCAGCCCTGGAGGAGGAGTAATAATCACTTCCTTTCACTTTTGTGACGTTGAAGTAGCAAATAATGCCTGACCTTAAGAAAGAGTAGCTGGCTTGGTTTTGTTTCTTATTTCATTTCTTCAGTATGCATATGTAATCCAAGAAATAGTATATTTGGCTCTAGAAAGTGTTCATGAAATATTTTATTCCAGTCTGTCCCAGCCCTTCATTGATAAAGCTTGTAAAATTTATTATGTACTTCCTTGGCCAGAGGACTAAACAGAGAAACAAAGTTTCAGTGTGGATCAAATTTCTTGTCCTCAAGCTCATTGTAGGCTTGTAGGAGAGAGAGTCCTGTGGTTATTATCAAAAGAATGTACTGCTGTTCATGTTTTAGAGACTTGGGTTTTCCTAATGTGTTGTTGGCAGTGAAGATAATACCCCTTTCCCTCTGCTAGCTAA
Organism: Neomorphus geoffroyi; assembly: GCA_033558235.1. NCBI lineage: Eukaryota > Metazoa > Chordata > Aves > Cuculiformes > Neomorphidae > Neomorphus > Neomorphus geoffroyi. Next base: position 23,063,018 of record JAUMJM010000053.1, on the reverse strand, counting down.
AGAAAACAGTTTACAGTGAATCTTTTATTCTTTTTTGCCTTTTTTCCCCCCCCCCCGCTATTCACTGCAAGCTTTCTGGTAGCAGTGAGGGTTGGGGAGTAGGATTCCGTTTCATATGCCTCTGAAATGATGACGACTTCTGTACGCTGCTGTCAGTGACGTTGATAGATTCTCCAATGTGAAGTTCACATCATTGCTATCTGTGTCACCTCCACTGGCAGTTCTGAATGGCGTGTTTCACTAAGTTATCCAGAGCCACAATGGAGATCTGGAGCTTGTTTGTGCCCAGAGGCTTAGAAAACCAGTGGTACATTGGCTTATGTTTGATGTGAAACTTGCACAGCCATAAGATTGAAAGATTTATTTTTTTGTTTAATAACAATGCTTACAATGTAAATAAGATCTCTGGAGCAAAGACTGTGTTTTCTGATCTTTGTACATCCACACAGGATTAGAGGGCTGCAGTAGTCTAACTAATAGCAATGTAGAAGCTCCCACTTGGTAAAGGGTATTTTTCCACCTTTTGATAGTGTATATAATGGAAATACTTTATATTTATGTGTATCCATAGTGCTTATGTTGCATGTGGATCTGCTTTCTGGATGAGACAGCCTCTCTACTCGTTTGTCTAGCAGTTATAATCTGTTTTTTGTGAGAGTCAGGCCAGCTAGTTGGAACCATTGTAGTCATGTATGAAACTGGCAGTGTGTTAGGGAGGGCTGGTTATCTGTGGCTGTTGAGGTGCACGTGGCATGTAACCAGTGCAGGAGTGTCTCCTAATCTGAGACTGACTTAGGTGGCTGCTGGCTGGCTCCTTCCAGCCCCAGAACCTGGCTGTGGTGAATCTCATACAAGGATGGGCTGTGCCGGATGCACCCTGTGCATGTCTCCCACTGCTAAGGTAGGCCTGTGAGATCTGCTGTCAGCCCCTGCTGCAAAGCACTGGCAGTACGTTCCGGGTACCTCGTTCTTGGAGGAACAGGGTATGTTTCTCTGGCTGTCGAAATCGGAAGTTTTGGTGCACAGCTCACAGGTCAGAGAAGCTGACCGCCCTTTTCCTAAGGTTGAGTAGACAAAGCGCCACTGAGTTCCATCTTATGCTGGCCCATGGAGGAGGTCGCCTGCATTGTGTTTCCAACTTTATTTCCATGCACATGGGAACAAGGTGATACAGGAGGTGGTCTGCTTTTGTGAGAATCAGACTGGCTCGTTGACATGCCTTTTTCCAAATCTATTGGTTACCAATCAGTTTGCTGGACAAGAATTGTTTGCTTTTGCAACTATTACTGCTTAAATAATAAGCTTTCTCTTCAACTCTTTTAGCGATGTAGTGACACCAACATTTTTTTTAAAAAAAGCCAACACACTCTAAGAGTAAAAGTTACATTGTTCTTTGTCATAAATGTACTAACTTAAAATAGATTTCATGTGTCATTAACTTTGAAATCTGATGTGCAATTTACCTTTGCTTTGAAGGATCCTTTGGTGGTAAATCTTTCCAGCCCGGGACCCTTGACTTCAGCGATGTTCTTGTTCCTTCACAGCATGAGGGAGGCTGGAAGAGGTCCTCTTTCTCCCAAAGTGCTGTTCAGCCAGCTGTGTCAAAAGTACGTAGTTTGTTTAATTTCCAGAGATATGTTTCTAAGTGTGCCATGTCTTTTGTCCTTTCTAAGGTGCCATTAGATTTTTACCAGGCAGTCCAGAAAATGTCATCTTCATGTTTTGAAGTTGCAAGGCCCCTTGTTGCAGGGCTCCTTGTTGCACTTCTGCGTTTTACCTTCTTTTCAGGAAATATATGGCCGAGTCCATAACCAGTGACTTTCAGTGGGCTTTGAACTGAGTGTGAACTGTGTGTGAACTGAGTGTGAGGAGGCAGAAGAGGGCACAGTAGACAGAAGAGGGCACAGCAGAACTCAAGAAAATAGAATTACTTCTAAGGTTTTGTTGTGTGTTACCATAAAGCTGTGTTATTACTGCAAAATTTATGTAGGCATTTTGAAAAAAAGGGTAAGCTTTTAAATGGGAAACCTCTGCTATGATGTCTGACCTTGGAATCAATTCAAAATAAAAAAGGGCCTAACAAGTAAGGACTTGAAGCAGTACCGAAAAGGCATATGGCTCCAAATTGCATTGAGTTTACAAGCCCTAAAGAAACTCCTGTTTCTTGACGTGGAATAAGTTTACGGTGGTGCTCCGTAGGTGCCTTCAGTTATGATGCAAACAACCTTTATTTTTAAAACACCTGTGGAAGACCTGATTAAAAGTTGATGCAAATATTTAATATTAACTTTACAAGTAAAGAAGCCGTAGAAGCAGAGTCATTGAAGGATGATATAGCTGAATCTCACATTTAAGATAATTAAAAATGCATGTTAATTTATTTGCTGCAATATTATTGTATGGAATTTTAAGTGTACTGCAGCAAGAGAGTTAGGAGGAAAGCTGTAGCCTCCTTCCATGGCATTGCAGGGCAACTTCACTGTGCAAGCATGTGTTTAAAATACGGTATAAAGAAACAAAAGCTGTTAGGACGATTTAATTCTGATAAACAAATTGGTTATGGCTTTAAGTTTCTGAAGTTGATTTTTCAGAATAATGTATTTCTTCTGTTGTACTTGGCTACCTTTTGAGCTTTAAAAGGAAATGTGTATACAGTGCCCTTGTAGAGATTTTGAGTGAAATGACGATGTTCTCTGTTTAGTATTGTCTACTGGAAAGAAAAATATATAGGAGAGAAAAATATGTTGTTTCCTCACTCCTCCTCCTGTTTTGGGGGTGACTTAAAAATGTGATTACAAGAACAAAATTTGGTCAAGAAATGGAAGGGAAATGATTAATAGGAATAGTAGTATTTTTCTCTGTAAGTATTAAGGATAGAAGGGAAAAGATGATGTAAAACATATTTTGAAGTCTACCTTAGCAAACTAATTGTAAAATAATCACGATGAGGTGCACTTCAGCTGGCATTGTATTTTTTAATTGATAGCTATTTTGTATCTGCTCTGTGGGTGTGTGGTTTTGCATTTGTATAGTTATCATGTGATGGCTACACAATATGTTGGTATTAAATCTCAGATATCTAGTTGTTCTTTTTTTTTTGGTGGTGGTTTTTGATCAGTAAGGTAAACATCTACCTTAACTACCAGCTAAAATAGAAACATACTTTAATGTGGGCAGCAGACTTTTGCTGTTCAGACATGTATCTCTCAGCTTCTGCCATCTCTTGCCTTCCTCCTTACCTCCTACTTTGTTAGCCTTACAGAACACAACTTAGATATAAATTTGTTAGTAGTTCTAATATCAATGACAAAAGTGTCAGCCATGTCCTGTTAGCGAGAAATTAGGTGTTCAGGGGCAGTAAGTGGCTGCACAGGTATGACATAAGGCTTGGTCATTTTCATTATTTTGTTATTGTTGATGACCTAAGCCAGAAAGAATAAAGGGAGAATTTCAGCAAATTCAGCAGTCTGCAGCAGTGGAAGTAGGAGAATGGAAAATCTTTATCTTTGCAAACTGAATATAACTGTATATTAACTTAAGCAGTGTAAATGCAGTATTCTGTTATGCCATTTTTACAAAGCCAAAGTTCATCTTCTGAAGTTGGCTTTCTGTCTTTTAGCAAAGCTGAAATTAAGGAGAGAGCATGGCACGATTGCAGGAGTCCTGGCTAGGAAAAAGTCTGTTTTCATGCAGCATTCTCTGTAAACTGCTTTTTGAATCCTCCTCAAGATGTCATGTTAATAAAGTAATATCTACATTAGTACAAACTGTTTTTACTTAATGAGTAAAGTTCAAACAGAATCTCTTCTAACGAGATAACAGGATGAATGAGTGAAAGGTAGACCCACACTGCAAAAAAATGCTCGTATTTCAGAGACATATGTCAGAGAAACACAAGTCATTTAATTGCTGGGGAGAAAGGGCAGGGTGAAGGAATTCTAGTAATGAAGTTTTGGGTTTGTGTATTTTACATAAAAGTTTGCTGACTCTGGTTGCAACCTCATTCTTGTTTTGATTTTTTTTAATTAATTCTTTCTCCATCAGAGATCGTGCTGTCTCAGTCCCTTTCTACAGTATATGACCATACCTTTCTTCAGTAAAGAATTTATGAAGCAGATTGTACTGATAGTGTAAGATATACTTGTCTGTGATATCAAGAGTTGGACTCATTGACCCAGGAATTGTCTCCCCAGTCCTAGTCTTTACCATAATATTATTTTGAATAGTTGCTTGTAGCTTGCAAAACAGGGCACGCATGCTGAGTGATCATACAGAATATAGATGTTTTACTTACTACTTAGTATAGCCACTTCCAAATCCTACTAGGCTTCTCACAAATGTGAGTGGTTGAAATGCTGTCAGCAGTTGATGGTATGCTGCGGGACTGTTATAGTATGCTACCTAGAGAAAAAGTAACAGCAATTTCCTAATAACATTTTTCTCATGTAGCAGAAGGCCGATCCTTTTAAAATGGTTACATTTCCCTGCTGACACAATTGTATTCTATATAAAACCCACATACATAAATTTTGATTAAATTGGTATTGATGAGTTTGGTGTTTGTTTTTTTTTTTTTAATCTTCTAGCGGAATGGTGACGTATTTTCATGTTGGATCAGTTAATGCAAGATATAGTAAAGGTAGCTGTATAATTTAACACAAGACTCTTGCCCTCATGTATAGTTCAATGGTGGAATAACACTTCTGAATTTGATATGCAGAATTGCTTTGTTTGAGGTCTCTGTAGGACTTCTGGACTCCATCTGCTTCTGGACTCCACCTGCTTCAGATGTTGCAGGATGCAAATGTTTGAATGCTCGCGTTTGAACTGGGCATCTTTTCTCAAAAATTGAAAAGTGCTTATTGAAAGAAGATGTCAGAAGGCAGGGAAGGAAGGAAGAGCTAAAAAGGAGTGGGTGAAGGCATGTAGGGGTGTGTTTAGGTGTAGGAAGACAGCCTGTAAAGAAAGGGAGCAGGCGTAGCCTTGTTGAGCTACAGCTCTGTCACGGCACTAGGTGGGATCCCAAAACCTGCAAGTAAGAAACTGCAAGTGGATACACGTTTGCTGCGCAAAAGCAGTAAGAGAACTTGGACACAGTCCTTTCAACTGCAAACTGCTTCTTTTAAGAGTCTAGGGAGATCATGGCGTGAAGCGTTGTTTATGAAAGGGTATTTGTGGTGCCTTTTTTAATTGAATAACAAAAGAAAAAAATGATACTGAGTGTTAATTTTTTGAAGTGGTGGGGTAGCCAGGTTGAAGAAGGGGAGAAGAAGAAAAGAAATGGATGAGTCTTTCTGTAGCAACTGTTTAGCGTCTGGTACTAATTCATCCACTGTTAATTTTGTTAGTGTTGCAGCTGTCAGATGTTTTGCGAGGACAGATTGTGAGCATAGCTACGGGGCCCTTCTGTTGGTTTTCCACTATGCTGAATATCAGGACTGCAGACTTCTGACTTATCTGGAGACTTAGTGACTAATGCAATGCTGATGTATTAAGAGGACATGCATTTTATTTCCTTTATTTGTTATGATTCAATAATTTTATTGGTGGAAGAAAGCTTAGATTTGTGTAGCAAGTAAATGTGGCGACGTTTAAATGATGAGTCCAGAAAGTAGGTACAGAGTTTAGCTGCTTCAGAGCTCCACCACATAATTATTTATAGGGGTATTATATTGCTACATCAACATGCAGGATAAAATATGTGCTTAACAAAGATTTTATTTGTGGCCACAAAATATACACAGATCTACCCTCCCCAAGGAGTATTCATCCGTCCTTCTCAGGTGCACAAAGTAGAATTCAAGACAGAATTAAGACTTGTGGAATGGAGGTCATGTGGAGTTAGGACTGTTGATTAGTTTTGGAGGGAACCCAAACAATGCTTGGAACATTCTGCACTTATCACTTCTGAGGAAATGCTAAGGGAAACTGAGGTAATGTTGTGCAAGATTTAGGGAGTGAAGGAAACAGGACTTTTCTCATTAATTAGGAGTCTTTTTGAGCCTTTTCTTTTAAAATAATATTGATATAGAGAAAAATCTCGTTTTAGAAAAGATTTCCAACTTGCTTATTTTACCATTTAAAGATCATAACTGCAGAACAGACGGTTGATGTTTCCCTGACCAGTTGTGAAGAATTATTTTAGGTCCCTGGGGTGGCCCCACATGCTTTGCTGACGGTGCTGCATCATGTTCAGGAGCTCTCTGGCAGAGGAGATGGAACCTTCTTCTCTCTGCAGCAGCAGCTGAGAGATTACATGTCTTTATTTCAGTTAACTTTGCCAGAGTGTTCTTAATTTTAGGAACAAATTAACAGTGCTGGATGTATGAGATTTATGAGTACAAAGTAGATAAATTGCATACATAAATAGCGTGCATTGGCAGGAATCATCTGCGCTTGTTCCTGAGTTTTCTGTGCACTTTGTCCCTTCTAGAGGAAGTCCTAAGCACCTGGACTACACAAGTATTTGCAATGTATGTGGTATTGGTGAGCTGCATAAGCAATGCTTGTACATATAATGAAGAAAAAAACCAATAATTTAATTGGGTATATTGGAGGTGTATTCTCAGAAGCAATGTTTGTATTAACCTGAATAGAGCGTTACAAAATAAAGCCAGTTTGGAGCTTTAGGGAGAGGTAACAAAAATAGGAAACCTTCACATCATGAGGGACTTGAATATTGGGAGTTCAGGCACGAGAGGACATGAAAAATAGGCGTGGCAGCAAGAGAAGACAATCAATTATAGAAGGTAAATTAGCTGTGCTTTTTTAACTGTCCTCATAAAAGTTCAAGAAGCTGTCTATGAAACTGCAAAGCACCAGATTTAGAGCTGGGGAAAAAAAGGGGGTTTAAAACATTTTATAGGGCTAACTAAGGAACTTGCTGTCACATATTGCTGTTGAAAATCTTAGCAGGACTTAAAGGAAGAAAGAATTAGACCTCCATATAAAGAGAAAACTTTTTTTATAGGGATGCAAGACCTCATGCATAAAGGCCTTCACTTGGTTACCAGCTGGCATGAGGAAATTTTCCCAGACAGATATTTCCAGTACTCGGTACAAAGAGCCATATTTTCCCTCTGATGGCCAAGTGGGAAATGGCTCTGTTGTAGCACATCAGCTATTGTGTCCATTCAGAGCTACTTCTAACAAGTGGGTTTTGCTCAGGTACCAGAGATGTGGTGCATCATAAAAAAGGGATGGTACCTTGCTTTCTCTTTTGGCAGAGGGTGGGATGGCAAATAATGAAAGTAATTGGCCAGCACATCTAAAGGAGAGCTCAAGTGCTGTCTGTGCCATCAAGATAGAACAGGCATATCTGGTGTTACTTGTTAGTTACATGTGGGGGAAAGCCCATGTTTCATTGGGTTTTCTCTTACCAAGCAGCTTGTGTTAGCAGAACTCTTATGTCTGTGGGGCAGATTTGAGGTGAGATTAAACATGGGGATTAATCATGCTGTAGGATTTTGCTCTCTTTCTGTCATAGTGCTGAATATAACTTGGGATCACTAATGAGAACAATTGGTTTAGGAAGAACAAACCTCTTCATTCTAGCAATTATATGATAGTGGACAGGTACTTCATAGAGTCTTTGGAAAAGGTAGGCCTGTGAATTGTGGTAACTTTTATAAACTGGACCCTTGCATGCTTTTTTTTATAACTTTCATTGGTAACTTGTCAGTCTTGAGAGACAAAAATCTTCATCTGCAAATAAACAGAATTTCTTCTCTCAGGCTAACATTAAGTAAACTTTTTACTTTGCTTTTCTATAGTGTACTACAGTATTAAAGGGCTTCCTCGGCTTTTTGCACTGCTGCAAAAAATAAAATAGTGTGTTCCAGTTTTTTTTCTAAAGTTTTGCAAGGTATTAGACTATTATATAGTAATTATAGAAAAGGTGATTTTGGAGAAGATTTTTATTAGAGACAGTAAAGGTATGGCAATTCTATGCAGTGTGAGTGAAAGACTACAATTGTCTTCCAGTTTTGCTTTTGATGCATAGCTTAGTTTCCCTCAAATGAATATGACAAGAATTAAAAGTATTAATGTTTAGATGACTAATTTTTTTTCTTTTAAAAATTATATTATTATGTAGATTTTGTTATTATAACATTGTGGTAAGTACCTCACCATGAAAAGTATTTCTTAAACTGACAGTCAAGCAGTTATAACTGGTCTCCAGATGAGCAATGAGAGGCTAGATAAGGAGTATGCATGTAGATGTCACAGTTGTCCTTCACCACTTATGGCCATTAGCAGGAGTTCAACCTGTTCTGTCATTATCCTGCTGACACTGTACAACAGGTTGTATCGCATTGGCACTGGCTTCCATATGTCAGCACATCTGTGAGCGGTCAACTCAACCAACCATCTTCAAGTCCTCCACTTTTGCCAAGGATCTTGCTTGAAGCATATTTTCAAGGAGACGAGAGCACACATCTTTTAGTTGTCAGATTTCTGTGTATCAGCATGGATTAATTCCCCTTTTTTTTCCCCTCTAATACTGAGTTACAAGTGTGGGAGGTTTCCAGTAAATGCATTGTGTGGTGTGAAATTCCTTCCTTCCTCTTTTTTTAATTGTTGTTTTTTGATTTTCCTTTGTGGTTTCCCCCCCAAAACAAATGCACTAATATGAAATGTTTTGTCATAGAACACTGGATATTTAGAATTATATACAGCATCGCATAGCATGGTATGTACATGAATGACAGATTAATTATATCTTAAGCAGTGTTAACAGTGACCTCATTTGTCAGTCAAAGTAAATGATGCAAACCTTACTTCACGTCTTCACAAGTCACTTTCCCTTTCACTTAAACCGGTAGTTGTTATATTCCCATCATCCTTGTTTCCTTTCAAATTCAAGCATTTGGAAGAGTGATTTAGTACCAGCACAGGGAAACCTAAATAATCTTGTCCTCATAGATGCACTGTGTGCTGGTAAAAGGAAAGATTAAGAGACACATTAAACTGCCATGACTGAGTTATTCCCCAACCACCTTTCGTTTAAGCTAATAAAACTTTGTGGAACATATAGATAAACTATTTTCCCTTGAAATATAATATAGTAGATTCGTTTTCTTCTGAAGTGATTGTTGTATGTTCACCAGTGGGAGGTTACACTGCAAACCATAAACAGTAATGAAAGGTATGTGTGAGGGTTTTTTTCTGATTTGCATTGAAGATCTGTGTCCCTACAATGAAAAAACCCTCCTGTAACAGTGATGGAGTGTTTGCTTGCTTCTTTGTCAAGTAATTAGTAATTTTTATTCCTTTTTATGCTGATGTCTCTTGTAATGGCCCTGCTTTTGTGGAAAAAAAAAAATAATAATACCAGGGTCCAGGTTGTGTAAAAGCAAAATTTTGTTTTCTCACTATGCACTGGAACTATTAATGTGCATATATTGGAGGAGATAGGCTTCACATGCCTATTCATTCTTACTGTTTCAGGAAAACAAGAAATTTATCATAAATAAAACTAATGATAATACTGAGCTAACTAATTGGGTTTCTCAGAATTGAAATGATTTCAGCATCTGGGTTAAGAAGAAAATAAAGATTCTTTCAGGTTCCTGGCCATTCAGTGAAATAAGCACTGAGAAAACTCTTTTAGCAAACTGAAAAGTGAAACTGTGTGCATGTAAGCATGTTCATGCAGGTACATATGTTATTTATTTTTTTAACGTGTACTGAGTGTTTTATTTGATGCAAAATAAAGGTTCGGTGCTTTTAATAATGTATTTGTTTTTTATAACCAAATTAATTAGGAAAAAATTGATTTTAATGGAAGCAAAAATTGCATTTTAATAATTAAACCAAAACATTTAAATTTTAAAGAGGAGTGTTTAAAATTTAAATGAATTAATTTTTTTATTTAAATTTGAAATTAATTTTGTAGCTTGACCTGCACGTGAAAAAGAAAAAATTGACTTTAAGAAGAGTACTTAAAAAAATCACCTACTCTGCTGATTGCAGATTTATAGTAAGTCTCATAGTAGGGCAGCATCATTAAATGATTTTTAACTAGCGATATTGTTAGCTTTGTGTCAAAAAGCAGATATGAAGTACAAATGTGAAACTAGAATATTTTTAACTGTGAACATGTTGTTTTGCATATGCAGGTCCAGATTAATTCCACTTAATTTTAGGCACTGACCCTAGATGCCCTGTCACCTTAGATCCTTCTCCAGTTACATCCCAAAGTGCCTCCAGCGAGCAGTTAAAACTAGGACCCTTGTATTCCTGTACTGCCTGTAGCCCAGGGCTGCTGTGCCCTAACTTGGCATCTTGATATCTTACCCAGCTTTAAGTTTTACTGTTGTAGGCATGTTGTATGTCTGATGCATTTTCTGATCTTTTTAATTTCTCCTGTCTGTGAGCACAAATTTCTGAAGCAAACCCGAGCAGCTTCATCTTCAGGAACCCTATAACAGCTGAAGAGCATGGCCAGGCAAGTAGGGTTATTGTGCCTTGAGAAAATACTGCTAGGTATTTACAGCTCGATGCACTGATTAGCCAGAGCTCTCAGTCTGAGGCTGAAAATGAAAACGGGCTTAACAAGCATTTAATAAAATTGAGTAGCGGAGTAAGTGGGTGGTTTTCCTGGCTGCCCTGACAGTTTGATGAAATTCCTGTTTGAGCTCTGCCCAGTGAGGTGTCTCCTATGCTAGATTTTGGAATGGGTGCACATGATTAAGCCTGCATGTGCTCTTCCCAGTGTGCAGTGAGAGTCACAGCTGCCATTTGGTGGCATTCCTGGAAATGCAGAAACCCCACGTTTCCAAATGCCATTTTAGATTAATTGGTCCAAGACTGTAATTGAACATCTAAAGGGTAACTTGTCTGGAAAGACAGGTGTGGTTTGACCAGTAAGTTAGAGGTAATGTGAATAGGTATATATTAATAGTGAATATTTACAAAATCTCATTTGGGACTGCAAGAAGCTGGAGATGCAAATTGTTTATCAGAAGCCTTCTAGCTGTGATTATATTAGTAAGGATGACACATTAAGGATCTATACATGTATTCATAAATGTATTTTGTAATTTCTATGTAATCTATGCTTGCAAATTTTTATATTTAGAATATGTTTAAATGCTGTGAGTAGAAAAAAGAATGCAGTTTTTGGATGGCAGTGATTGAGACTCCTGAATGGCTGTCTTATGAACAGATGCAAGGTCACCCCTGTGCAGTTGGCTAAAACATCACTGTTGTAAGTGGTAGCATAGCCTGAAACAGAGGCTTTTCCTCTTTTGGTTTATGAAGCTCATATGGATGCTGCTAGTAGTCTTTTTTACAAGAACTGCCTTTCCTGTAGAGCCTTTGTTTTTTGTTTGTCCTGCATAGTAAAGTATTAATAGTACAAACTCAGCCAGCTACAGAGTCCTTTCCATGTCCTTGGGCTGACTCGCAAGCTGGCTCATCTCTGCTGGTGCTTTGGCCAGACACCACGGAGGAGGACAGCTTGAAGGACAAAGTAGACTGAGAGGACAAGGGTGACACCAGATGTGTGTTTTCCAAGACATGTAGACCTTTTCCTTCAAGACTTCTAGATTCTAGAGATGAAAAGTTTGTAAGTAAGCAGATTTTTTTTAAGAAGCTGTTACTGTCTTTGGTGACTTAGATCTCTGTTTAACCTGAGTAGCCAGGATATGTTATTCTAGAAGGTGGGCTTGTAATCTGGGAATTTCAGACAGTTATTTGGTATCGCACATCCAAAAGACAGAGGTGTTACTATTTATGCAGAAGCAGTATTTTTTCAGTTGCAGTTCTAATGCTTTTTACCTTGTTGGGGATCTCAAAGCCAAAGCAAAACCAAAAAGCCCTTATTCATTCAACTTTATTGGAAAAATGATAGCTGTGGTGTACGGTTATACAAGAAGTGCTTATCACTCACCTCATGAACAAACTCATAGGACAGCTGGGGAGCTGCAGCCTTATGGCTTTCTCCTGCAGGCCACATGCGCTCAGTGCAAGATGCTGCCCACTGCAGTCTTTGGGATGGCCAGGGAAATCCCCACAGGGGGCAGCCGTGCAAGAACCCATGCTGGTGGGCTTGGGGCTGGTTTTATCTGCCACCTGTGCTTACAGATGTGGCACAGAAATGAGACTTTAAAAAGTTTAACCACAGGTTATGAAGTTTGGATGGGGTGGACCGTACTATCCCCCCGTCTTCTAAACTTGGGTAGTGTGAGAAAAGAGCATTGAGTCAGGATTTTCTTTTTAATGCTGGCTATTCAGATTAGTAAAGTAAGCTAATGCTGGTAGGAAATGTAGTGATAATAAATCAACAGAACATTATGGATACTTTATGATCTTCCATGGGTTGTCTAGATAGCATGGTTTGATGCACTCAGAAATGTTAAAAAAGCTATATTTTGTAATGTTTTTGTATGCAATATACAGTGGGAGCAAAATGATATACTTCATTGTTATGATGCATGAGCCAGGAAGGTGGAAGATTTCTCTGAGTTAGTGAAGAAGACTCATGCAACTTCAAACACTGTCATGTCTGTTTTGTTTGGTTTTTTTTACTCTTAAAACCGTCTGGGTATACAGTTCCCGTAACCAGCTTTGGGGGGTAAAGAAATAAGATTATATGTAGCTAATTCATTACCTGCTTTTGTAGACCTGATAGTTTTTTGAATCTGGATTCAGATGTATTATCTGAATCAGAAGAACTGTGAAGAAATTGTCTCATGAGTTTTGGACTCTTTCCATTTTAGATATGAAGCTGTGTTTCGTTAACTTCTGTTAATACTACATGTTTTATTATGAATTGCAGATGTGAAGTATTACAGTTTGTTAGACTGTAAAACAGGAGGCTGGATGTGGTATGGTGTGAGCTGATAATCCTAAAAGATCCTTTTAAACTTCCATAAACCAAATAAAAGAGTAACTCTTACTTGATAACAGAAGAGTGATTAACTCTTCCTACCAAAAAAACCCGACCCCAAACCTTGGCTTTTCTCATTAGCGATACTGTTAGAATGGAAATCCTATGTCTACAGCATTGATCTCTAATATCTGTGATATTAATTGAAGAAATTTAGCATAAATAAAAGGCTAATTGAATACAATGTAAATTACGTGTATCGGGATTCATATTATTACAGTTTTCTCTTATGTTTTCTTAATAGCATTTGAAATTCATATGCTTATGTGATGATACTTATCTTTAGCTTATTTGCCATCTTAGTCACTGACTGTTCACTGATTTCAGTAAACTGCAGATTATGGGATTGGTTTGCTGTGGAACCATTTGGAAGAGATGATTGTGTATACTTCTGTTTAAGAAGTTAAGATCATCATCCTCATTTGGATTTTGACCCATAGTTTTTGTTTGTTTGGTGCACAACTTTGTGACTTCCCTTCCATTTCAAGATCATCTTTTTTCCAGTTCAGACTACAGTCTTGTTTCTGCTTTACTGTATATGAACTGGTGTATGCACATTTGAGACTTTGTACAGAGAAGGATTAATTAACAGGGGAGGCTAAGCAGTTTGAAAATTCTCTTTCTCTCTCCTCCATGACATTGGGACTGTTTGGTCATACAGAAGTACTGGTGTGATCTGTCAGCAAACTGCTGTTGGCATGGATGAAATGCTACTGGCAAAGCTGTATTTTAGTCAAGCCATCTCCAATAGGGTCAAAATGCTGCTCAGATTCAAGTGCAGCCTTGTTGGTGTAATTACAACCACACTAGGAGCTTACTGAAGCCCCATTAGACCCAGCAGGAATTGCACCTATTTGTACCTCAGCATATGACAGGAGTCTGATGTAGACTTCGTCTCATCAATAACTTCCCAATGTAAATTTAAATACTTTACCGGCTCTTTCATAGGGCTCCTCGATTTAAGGGGTTCCAGCAGCAGGATAGCCAGGAGCTTCTGCACTATCTGTTGGATGCAATGAGGATTGAAGAAACAAAGGTAATGTCTTTGTGCGGACTTTTAAAGAACTTATTTGACTATATGGTAAACTACTTGTCATTCCTTCAATGTTCTTCATGTTCTCCATGTTTTAAAGATGTACTTAATGGAGTAGCAGTGGTTAGTTTTGTTATCTTGAGAAAAGTAATGACTTTTGGAAATAGTATTTAATTACGTTCATGTTGCTGTGTTAAAGCTGCTGATTGGAATAAAAGTTTCAGTTTCAGAAATAGTATGGTAAGTAGATCTTTAGGGATCTAAACTGTTTGCATTTATTAAAAAATAAAATGACAAAAAAAGGACTTCTGAGACATCAAGAAAGTGGAAGTAGAATCTCTGTTGTAGCTGACAAAATGCATTTAAGGGTAAATCTTTTGGACAGAAATGAGTAGCTCCTAGCTGTGGGCCTGCTTGTAATTTTCATTGAAATCTATTTAAGTGAAAAAATTACAACAAAAATAAAATATTACCAAGTTTCTTTGATCTCTTGAAAGTGTGAAGATGCTGCTTTTCATTATTTGAAAACTATATCTGAGTATGATAAGTATATAATCTGTAGTATTAAAATGTTCCTATGTGGCTTTTCTCATGTTTCTTTTCCTTCATTATCTCTGCATTATTGAATACAAGGAAATGTGTGTATGCTTGCTAAGACTGTTTTGACCGTATCAGATTTCTTCTGCCTGACTTACCCTTGGAACCCTCTTTTCAGACAATATTTTCATAAATAACATTTTCTAAGTCTTATAAAAAGGGAGGCCTTAAATCTTGTCACTGACCAACGCAGTTCCTCTTCCCTCTCATTTAGTAACCTGACGAATGTCATGATCTTGAGCTGAATTATCCTGGGGATGAGATACTAAGCTGTGTCTGAGCCCAGTGCCTGGGCTAGAACAGCACTGAACGAATCTCCGTCCTACCAGAATGCTAATATGTATTGGTCTTGTCAGCAGTACACTTGATCATAAGCAGAGCTGAACTACAGGGAGAAACAGCTTAACCTTGGCTTTCCCGTACTTTCAAAATTAGCTGTTGTGAGCAGGGCACTAAACAGAAGCTGCTGACTTTATTTAAAAAACAGTTGTCATGTTTTTGCCGTACAGGGAAACTATTTTGTTGTCTGTTGATTTTCATGTAGTGAAATGTATTTGATTCACAAATGAGGATTCACCAAAAGCAGGCTTATTACAACTAAGCAGCTTCTCCCAGTCGGTGACTATGCTTTCCCCTCAAGTCAGTCTCCTGTTTCACCAGTGAATGTGCTATCGTTGTGATAACCTGCATTTGTATTTCCCTTTTGAATCGTCAGCTACAGTAGCTACCACAAAATAATAATGGAAGACAGTGAGAATTTTAAGTGATCTTTCAGACAGTATTTCTGCAGCCCCCATTGCCAGGCAGGGAGAGGAGGTTGCTCCCACCCTGCCCTGCAATTACACCCCTCTGCTCCCCTAATGCTGCATTACGGCAAACGCATCTATCACCTCGGGCTGCTCCACCACCGACAGTACTAGTAAAAGTGCACTCTCTTTTTTTTGTTTAATTATCCCATGTTTCGGGTCTGTAGATGGTGTGACAAGTGGCGAACATCAGGCCTGTGGTGAGTGCCAGCCGGATATGGGCAGGAGCAGCTCTGCCTGCCTGCAGCAGCCTGTCTGCCACCAGCATCCTGTAGCCAGGGCCACTCACCTTTCTCTTTTAAATTGTACTCTAGAAGATTGAACAGCCCTGCTGAAAGGGCAGCCTGCTGCTTTGCCATCCGCCTGTGAGACAGCTGAATGCAGCCATCCCTACTTCCCTATCCCTTCCAGGATTAATTGTTTTAAACCCTAAGAGTTTTGATGAGAAATAGGTATGATTCATAGCGTGTCATTAGTTATAGGAACTAACAAAAAAACCATATTACACTTTTGCCTTTTTGTAATTTTGTATCTTCTATCTGACACCAGCATTGAATTTTTTCCTCTCCCTGTTAAAAAAAACTTAGTGTGTATGTACAGAAGTGGATTTTTAAGATAAAAGCTTGTCGATATTACAATAAAGATGACATAGTGTCTGCTGTTTCCAGCAATGTGGGCCGGAGATGGTTTCACACCGGGGCCTGAAGTGGCTGAACCCTGCTGCTAATTGATTAATGTCTGCTGCCATTGTCCACAGCACCCTGTCCATTCAAAGACTGTGTCTTTCTTTGACCTAAATAAATGGTTCAACGCGCTAATCTCAACAAAAGGGTTGCTTATGGCCCTAAACCCATTTATGGTGCCCAACTTCATGAATTACCTATTGATTAGTCCTTTTAGTATATTGTTGGCTTTAAGATGAACAAAGCTGAGCTCAGGGCAGCGGGAGTTAATTCACAAGCCAGGTCACATACTCATAAGGTAGGACTATGACTTGGTCTGATGGGTGCCTGAACTGGAAACTGAACCTCCGATGCTGCCTGTCATCCTAACACTTTTGTAATATATGACTTGAAAATGTACTTTGCTGCCTGTAAACAAGAGCTATTTATTATTCTTTTCCTGTTGAGATATAGGGCTTGAGTTACTTGCAGTAGATTTGGTATCGGCATTTGTCTCTGGAGTGGTACTTTGTGCTAAGAGTGACTTTACCGACACATTTAATTATAAATGTCATTTGCAACTGACACGGGAGACCCATACATGTTACTAGAGTTTGTGGATTAGAGAGCAAGTACATTTGCCAGGAAGAAGGGCAGCACGGGTCACGTACACTTACAGTGTTCCCTGTCAGGGGACCTGATTCATCCTTCTGCATCCCTCTCTGCAGCACATTGGAGGTTGGGCTGAGCTGCCTTTGTACCAGCCTTTGCAGTTCTGCTGCTAGAGTACCTGTCCCAGGAATACAGCATCTCCTTATCCCAGGGCAGCTGAGAAACAGGGTAGGAGAAGCACTGCTGGTTTTGAGGTGCAGCTACAGCTCACCTGTATCGATTTGCTTCTTCTTGATTTTTCTTTCAAAAATGTAGCTTTTAGGATTTTTTGAGTAAATCTTGATGACATTTTATCTGGATTCATGAGAAGTCTTATATCTCTCATAAGGTTTTCTAACTTAAGTCTGAAATGTGCAGTGTTATAAAATAAACATAAGTAATAGAAATACTACCCAAACACAGTCATTGAAATCTGGCTCTTAAAAGATACTTAGCTGTCCATCACTAATATTCTTCAGTGTATTTTTTCCCCTCAGCAATGGAAGAAATGGGTAGTATTTGTTCAATGAAAATCTCAGTAGTTTTTTGATAACCTATTGAGCGCTCTACAACAGCTCACTTATTAAGGGGAGGAAATTTCTGCATGGTTGCCGACTAAAGTCAAGCTTATGTAGTTTTGACACTGTTAGTGAACAACAGTAGTTTTAAAAGATTAAGTTATACTTATTTTATGGAAATAAGAGTAGAACCCCCCTAATAACATATTAATAGTTTTTAGATTGTGCTTAAAATACTTGCTAAATGTTTTGCCTTTTTTTTAAATTATAGCGTATACAAACTGGTATCTTAAAAGCATTTAATAATCCAACTACTAAGACGGCTGATGAAGAAACTAGAAGAAAAGTCAAAGGTATGCAACTGTATTGAAAACTTTTAAAAATGTGCAAGTTTTTAAGCATCATTTTCTTCAAAACTGACTATTGGAAACAGCAGTCCCAACGTGCAGTAGTTAAAAAACTTTCATTGTATATTATTCTAGTGCCACCTAGTGCGTATCTAAAGTCTAGAGAGCTTGGTATGTGCTGACTTGCATCTCTGTATCCAGGATAAAGGCTTCCACTGTAGTAATAATGCCTCTTTTAATGATAGGTGGAATTTAACTTTGTATTCTAAAATACCCTCCTGCATCTTCAGGCTTGTTATATAGCCACAACTATTGTATCACTCAGAGAAGCCGCTTTCCATAAATAGAACTTATTTCCATCAGTTGGCTTATACTGCAAGCACTCTTAAGTATGACTACAAAGCCAAGATAGGAAGCTGATTCAAAAGAAGGCATGGGTTTTTTGCAAAACAAGAGTTTTCTGATTAATTTTTGTGTGTATGTTTATGCAAAAGTTCTAATTTGGGGGATTTTGTTTTAATTAAAGTCTTAATAATGATTAAGCTGTTTTGAAAGTCTCCCTTCCGAAATCTGTGATAGTTAAGACATAGAGACCTAATACAACAAGGTTTTGTCTCATTTTTTAGAGTTCTATAGTTTAAAAAACTTTCAGAAAGGACAACAACCTGTCTGCTACCCTAATGTCTATGTCAAGGCAATACAATATTATGTATTAAAAAGAAAACTGAGATTTATTTAAAAGGCTTCTCGAGAGATACAGTATTATTAATCTGTTATAGTTGGTGGGGAAGGGAAAAAGGGAACCATCTCACTAAAATATCTTTAAATATTGAGATAATACAGAATATGATGTATTACTTGTATTGTGTTCAAAGTGTTTTGAATATGTTTAAAAATTGTGCTTTCATAATGTCTTAGAAAGAATTTTGTTGTACTTATAGTGTGGCATTGGATCTATTATTTTTCACATTTAAAAAAGGCAATGTTTTTTCAGCATATGGAAGAGAGGGTGTGAAGATGAACTTCATAGATAGAATCTTTGTTGGTGAATTGACTAGCACTGTCATGTGTGAGGAATGTGAAAATGTAGGTATTCTGGAATTTGGTTTGATGTGGAATAGATCACGTATTGGTTTGATTACGTTGTCTTGAAAGTATAAAATTGTATTGCCAATTTTATACTTGTTTGTTTGTTTGTAAAAACAAGACTTTATTGAAAGTTTCTCATTTAAAATGATTTATTCCTTCTTTTAAGCATTATCCTCCCACACCTAAGAAGAAGGTCCTTTGAATTCAAAAAGGATTCAAGTACTGGGCTTGATTTTGCATCTGGCTTAAGGCTGGAGGTTCTAAATTTTATAATCACCTGTGTTACACTTCAATTTTATTTGATATTTTTAAAACACCTGCCTGTCTTAAAACATAAATCCTCCTGCCTGCTTTTCTGGGATATACCTGAAAATTGGGAATTACTTGGCTTGAATTAGTTTGAGTGGGGAAATGCTAAAATTACTTCATTTTTTCCGTGGAGTATTTTTGTTAATTAACATAATAACCCTATTGAACAGCATATCCTTTCATAATTAATATTACTGACATTCCATCATAAATGCTTTCCATGATCCTTATAATTTTCTTTAACTCTGGAAGAGAAAAATCTTATATGCATGTACTTTTCTAATTGAATGTTACATTTGTGTTTGGTTTAAAACATATTTCATATTATAAAGATTAAGTTAGTCAATCAGTCTGAATAATTAATCAGTCTTGCAGCACCAAGTGAACTTCCCTTTGTGTGATATGCAGATTACACATCATGTGCTACTAATATCGATGAAGAATTTTGACTTCTTGTATGTATTTTGCACGTGTCATTTACTTTTGCTGGATTTTTATGTTCTGCCTGCACAGGATTTATGAATTTGCCAGCTGTAGCTGTTTGAAGAAGACTTTAGCATTTGCTTTCCTTTGCCTGCATTTGGCAAAGGTATTTTTGACAAATGTCTGTTCATGCAAACTCACTCTTTAGAGGAACCCCTCTTTGAACATTACTCATCAAGCAATCAGTCATCCTAGTTAAAATAGTTTTGAGTTCATTTATTGCTTTATTGGAACTTAAACCATGCTGAGTCCCTCACCCAACAGGTAAAAATAAGCCTACAGTCCATATCAAATGTTGCAGGTGGAAGATAGGGACAAAAATGTAAGAGAAGGGCAACAGTCACAGCAGTTGAGAGTGTTGACTGTGTTCAGTAACCTCCACGTACAACATGATTTTTGTATTTTGTTAAGGCCTTGGTTTTCACAGTCTTTCCAGAGATAAGATAAGTCGCTTTTGGAAGGAATTTGGTAACGGCAAGGGAGAAAGCTTAAGGAACAGGCTTGGATGAGATGTTCTAGTCATAAAGGCAGATGGAAAGTGCTGATGGAGAATGTCTCTAGTTGCCAGCTATTTCCAGTTTCAGCTTAGATTTTATATGTCTTATAGATAGAAAAATAGAACTTAAGTACAGAAAAGACTCTTGAGTTTTGTTCAGCACCCTTTTTGTCAGTAATTTGATTTATTTTAACAATTACTAGTGTTTGTTATAGTGTGAAAATTTCTAATAAAGCTTTTGGCTGTGATCAGTAAGCCTGACTTAATCTTTTATGAGAACATCAGGTTAGAATCTGTCATCTAACTGTCATTAACCAGTCCTTGCTGCTTAACCGCGTACGAGGTCAAACACCTGCACAGAAATGTCCAGGGTCAGGAAACCCTAAAAGTCAGGTTTCTGCAGAACTTCTGCATCTAGAAAGCCCACAAGACTTGAAAATCTGGCTCGAGCTTATCGAGATAATCACTGAGCACCATGCTGCTTCTAGGTCCAGTTTGTGCCCAGATGAACTTCTTTGCCATTTGTCTCTGTATGCTGAATTTTTGAGCAGTGTTAGAAGGAAAATTATGACTAATTAAAAAAGAAAAAAAGGTTGTAGGAAGTTCTTAATTGTAGTTAGATACATCTTGTAATTAATTAGCTTTTTGTATAGTTTCTGATAATTTGATGTAGAAAAGAGAGCTGTGTGCTAAACCCATACATTGTTCTTCGCATTTAGTATGTATTTTCTCTTTTTCTTCAAGATTTCAACAGTAAAAGAACCTTTCATTGATCTTTCACTTCCTATAATAGAGGAGAGGGTAAGAAACAGAATATGTAATAAATATTGCTTCTAGTGGATTGGTTTTATATACCTTTATGGAGATATTTACGACTATACACAGTTTTGATTTCAAGTCTAAAAATGTATGTTTGTCCATAAATACAAATATTATCATACATCTATCCATTATACGATTTTATTTATATATATGTAGATGTGCAGTGTCATAAATGCATATATTTTTAAGTCGGTCCAAACTTGGAACAAGTGACCATTGCAATGTACAGTATATGTAGGTCTGAGATTAACTTAATTTATTAGTATTTTTAGTGTGTACTCTTATGAGCAGATAGATTATAAACTTGGTTTTAAGGTCCAGAAAGTTAGATTCTAGCCTGTTGGTTTGCATCTAGACAACCTGAGTCCCTTGGGTTGAAGTGTACCTGTGGGATGGAACAGTGTAAAAATGGATAGACTTTGAAGGTATTTATTCTGGTGTTTTCAGCATTTCACAGGATGCCTCCATTAGCTGCAGAGGAACTGTGTTCCTTTGAAGGCATATACTCCGGTTTTGTGGGACTGGGGTTTTCAACTAAGAGAAGGAGAGATGGGTTAGGAGTGGCTCTTCCCCTATCCTGCATATTCATGTGTATTTAAGGCAGAGTATTTAATGTGTTATTTAGTGCTGTATAAAAGGTACTTGTCTCCAAACACCAATTTTGCTCATAATAAATTATTCATCTTTGTTGCTGCATTGAGTGCAGATGTCTGTGGGAGTTAAGAACATTTTGAGTATCTGGGCCACTGTGCTTCCTGGCTGACACATGACACACAAACTTCATGGGTTCTGTTTGAGAGAGATGTGCTGGCTTTTAGCTATTGCTGCACTTACTTGAGGATGTGCATTACTTTTGTGGTCATCTCTTTCCTTTATAGTCCAGATATGCTGCTGCCATTAATGTGAGGGGGGTGTGCAGCAGCTCCTTCATCATGTCGTAAGGTGGCAGGCTGCATGAGAGACTGACTTACAGGGAGCTGTGTCCCCTTTGATAAATCCACAGCTCGTACAGCTATGCATGTGCTTATGCAATACTACAGTAGATGATTCTGTACAAGATTTTTTAATCTTTTTTTTAATCTGTTTCTTGTGGCTTTCAGTCGGTCCTTCAAAGATGTTGACAGTATGATAAATAAAATTAGAAAGTAGTCTTATACCACAATTCAGAGGCCAGTTAATTGGATTTATGTAGGTTACTATTTTCTAAAGTAACAGAAAAAAACTACCTACATTCATCTTTTCTGTAGGTTGCAAAGGAATTCAAAATTGGCATATTTCCTTTCCTAATTTCCTGTCTAATTTCTTAGGTTGCAAAACCTGTGCCTTTGGGAAGAACAGGTAAAGGTAAAAGTGTACAAGAGGCAGATATTGGTCAGTGTAACTGTTCTTCTATCACTGCACTGAATAATCAACCCAAAATTGTCAAGAAACACACTTTAACAAAAGATAAGGTAAGGTAATACTTGCACTAACCAGTCATCTTGAGTTTATTCTGAAGATCCTAGAGTTACAGAGGGGGGTGTGGAATTTTGTCAATGGAGGGGTTATACATATAGCTGACATAAACTTGTTTTAAAATATTAGGCCATTATTAGAAGTATAAGAAAGGACAGTCATTGGGAACCATTTAGTTTTGAGTTGCAGGGTTTCAATTGTAAGAAAAATAAATCTGCAAGTTAGTTTTAGTTCTTGTTGGTTTTGGTTTTGTTGCCTACTTTTCTTTTGGTTGTCCTCATAGTTTGTTTCTGGTTGCAGTCACAAGAACTGTAATGATGGCTAAGAGAGCGTGCAAGTCTGCATTGTTGCCATCCAGGGGATTAGTTGGTAGCAGGTACAACAAAAATAATACAGCCAGCAGAGACTCTTGGAGACTGAGAGCGTGGTTTCCATGATCTACTTGGCTTTCAGCATCCTGAGGGCTTGAAAGCTCGATTTAACCTATGTTCAGTGCAGCCCACTGATACAGTTCTGTCTGATGGCAGCAAAAGGGTTCTGCAGATGTGCTATCCTAACAGAATTGATTATTTGTATGTATTAGTGTTATGAGATTTCTTTTGATCTGTAATAATTACTGTGCACATATATTACTGTTAATGAAATGTGACAAAGGCTCTCCTTTTCATTATTGTCATATAGTGTTATTTTATGTCATACACTACCATTATTAACATCCTTCTTTAAAAATAAGCCTTATCATCCATATAGTGTTATGTGGCCAATTAGAATCTTAATAAGAGTGTTAATACTGACACATAAAACATGATTACTGAAACATTTCCAAAATTAAGAAAATGAAATATAGTATGGATTCAGTAAAATCGGATTATATAAACTAATATAAAGGAAAGAACAACTCTGCTTCCAATAAGAAGGGATAAAATTACCTATGAAGCATGTCTGTCTAATTGGTGAGGCTTTGCTCTTCCTCGAACTTTTTGGACATGTAGGTATCATTACTTTAGTCTTTTTCCAAAAAAAAAAAATATTTTCAGTGTAATCTATCTGTTCTGCAGTAAAAAATCCAACTATAAAAATCTAATTGTTGAATTCAGTCAGGGTTTTTTGACTTTCATCAGGGTTTGTTGACTTCAGTTTATCAATTTCTAAGTTTGCTCGTGGTTTGTAGGCAACAGAGTACCTGAACATTCCTTCTTGGGCCTTTATCCTGGAATGGGGAACTTCATAATTTTAATATTTTTTTGACTGCTGTTTGCATAATAGCCCTGAACACTAGCAGTAAGTTCAGAGAAGTTCCTCTCCCTCTTCTTTATTTGTAAAGCAAGCAAGCTTAACTGAGATAATAAATGGTCCTAATGGAAAATAGGTTTTGAGGTTTCTAATAATTTTTATTAGAATCTTATTCTTTGTTTTTTTGGCTAAACTGTTCACTTGCTTGTAAGTTTAAAAACTTGAATTACAAAGTCATGCATTTATTGTAGGTTTAAACCTCGTTTAAGAAAATATTCGAGAATACTTTTGTCTTTCACGTGGACTTCCTTTGGACTTAAATTCTGGCTTAAAATTTGAAACTGAATATGTGCTTGAGGATTCATCATGAATTGAGGCTATGATGTATATTTAAGGGACAGATTGTACAAAATTCAGTGCCTAAGTGTTAGGCAGTTACCTATAGAGCCTAGTGTTTTGGTACCCATGACCTGGAGAAACAGAAACAGTCCAGAAACCCTCTCTACCAAATGAGAAGTTACCTAAAGATAGTCAGTAGGAAATACTAAACAGAAAGTTATGTCTAAAATTAAACCTTCACTGCAGCTTGGGCATGGGATCAGGTGTGCAGAAGGGTATTTCCCTCCACTTAGGTTCCCTATTGTGGAAGGTGCTCATAAAAGTTAGTTTCTGTAGTTTGTTCTGTGAAAGCACTAATGTGAGCCTAACTCATGCTGTGTCCCTTTGTGTGTTTAAAAGGTATTTTTGTATTAATGACAGAAAATGGAAGATAGAAGTGCAGGGCTTCTGACACTCAGAGGGAATTTTGAGCCTTAATTTAGGCTGTAGGTTATGATGTCATGACAATTTTAGATTCTTTCACCTTGTGTCTGAATGAGCCCTACTGACAGGATCTGTGTCCTCTTGGGTACCATATATAGTCTCCCAAATCAAATCCTAACACACTAAATACATGTGGAGAAAAATATAAGCGAATAAACATATAAAAAAATGATAGGAGAAGAGAATGAGACAGAAGTAGAAAAAGGAAGTGCAGTGGAAACAAAGGAAAGAATGGAAAGAAGGTGCAGACACTGATTGTTACAGGAGAAAAGGCTTAAAACACAAACTGTTGAATGAAAGGATTCCCGCTGGCATCATTGGAATCTTGTTCCAACTTAGATAAAGGAAAAAGCAAAGGGGAAGGAAAGTTGCTTACTTCTTTTGGAGAGAAGCCAAACGAAAGAAAGAAAAGTATCATGAATACTTACAAAATACTTAAACTCGTGGCAGCTTTAAGTTGGGTTTTTCGTTGGGGTTTTTTGTTGTTTCTTTTTTTAAAATCTGTAGTAGTAGTTTTCTGTGGCAGCAAAGTTGTGTTTTTTTCTTCTTGCAATCTTTATAAAATAGAAACCTTCAACTTCAGGTAATATATAAATTAGCAAACATGGCTAGGGGTGCTTTATTTAATTCTAAGACAAATGCCTACAAGGTGAGTTGAATTTTCTTCTGGAGCTGCTCATTAGCTAAGGCCTCTGATGGGAAGCTAGAGGACTAGCTTAAACTTGAGAATCTTTTAGAATCTTGAGTTGAGTACCACTTCAAATGTGCAATCCACAGCTGTCACAAAGTGAATGTAATTAGTTGTGGGAAGTATTGATCTCTCACTAAGTATAATGCTCTTAGCTGACTGGGGTGTAGGTTTCTAATCCTAAATTGGCTTAAAAAGATCTTAAGGAGATAAGTAGCTGTTTACATGTGAGAGATGGAGAATATAAAATAATAGGTTTCATTTGCTTTGAATTTGTCATTTTTCAAAAGCTGTGTTAGATCACAGATCTGTTTTCTGTTTCTCCTCTATATTACTGAAATAATAATGCCATAATTTCCAGAATCAGCTGAACCACGAGAGACGGCTTAGCAGAAAAGTTTCCTCAAATGAAGAAGAAAGAAGTCCTGTTATCATGCAGGAAAAAACCAAAAAGCTTGAGCTGGAAGGTAGCTCTGGCATCCCATACCCTAAAGATATGACTGCTGACTCCACTGTAAATGGAAGTCAAACGGACGGCAGTGAGAAGGAAGCCAGCCGCTCTGAAAGCAGCTTTGATGCAGACAGCGAAGCCTCGGAAAGCGAAAGTGCTTCTAAGCAAACAGTTTTCAGCCCATCCGGGAACATGTCTGGTTTGCATGTCATAAATGTTAAAATGCCACACAACAAACCAAGTGAGAGTAATGATGAGATGATTTCCAGTGCTGTATCCAAACTCAGCTTCTGTGATACTATAAATGAAGATAAAAAATTGAGCCGTGGGGATCCAGCATTAGGTTTATCAAATAATTCCATGTTCTCAGTAGACAAATCTCCACTACCCCAAAACCCTCAAAATGCTTTTCAGACACTTTCCCAAGGCTATATAACTAGCTCAAAGGAGTGTTCTGTTCAGTCTTGCCTTTACCAGTTCACTTCTGTGGAGCTCCTAATGGGGAACAACAAGCTTTTATGTGAAAGCTGCACAGAAAGGAAACAGAAGCATCAGAAGAAAACCAGCTCCACAGGTAAAGAGCTTGCATATGTTTGGACAAAGTTGACTTCTGAAACCTGTGCCATTATTCCAGCATGAGCCTCCCTCTTGTGGCTAGACAGAAAATATTTCCCCAAATAAACTTGGTTGTACAACTTAGAACTTCATTCTGAGACGGCAATAAGACTAAATTTTATTTTAGAACATAATCCTAGATGTAATTTAAAACTCACTTTGCATATTTTCTTTTATGTTATCCCAGATATGTGATTTAAAGATGGCCATGAACTAAACAGGCTCATCATTTGATATTAGGCTTTGCTGCTGTTTCTGTTCTTTACAGCCCTAGAAGCGTTGAAATAAATGCTCTAATATTCAGCTCTTGCAACTTACATCTCAGGGAAGTAATGTAATTAAGTATTTAAAATGGTCAAAAAAAGACAATTGTGATGAAGAGGGAAAAAAACTTACAAAGATTTGTGACAGTCTTTCCCTCAATGTTTGTACAGCCCAAGAAGACCATTAGGGTTCATTGAGTAAGAAAAACAACTTAAATATAATTTATAATAAATTTTTATAAAGGACTGGAGGATTTTTTTAATGTATAATAAATCAGAAGGATTTAAAAATTAAGCTCTTCTGATTATTTGTAAGCAAAACAGAAAGGGAAGTCTTACAGTAACAAAAATTGCCTATTTTTCGTGCATTTCTAGATATCTGGAGAGATATATTAAGCATGAGTATATTCAGAAAAAATAGTCTAAAAATACTACTTTATAATCATTCATTTATCATTATTGTACTGAGAGTAAATGGTATATAAATAATATTTTGGTTCCATGGTATAGTGAAAAATGGAAAAGGAAAATCCGTTCACAACTAATCATTTTTGTTTTTTTCCTTCCAAAACAAAAGATTTAAGAAGTCACTTACTTTTACATGAAATGCTTTGTTCTACCTCAAATGAAATATTTTCCTTTTAATGTGTATAAACCCAGTAAATCAATGAATTATTCAGCAAACACAGTGCTGGTACTGTGTTTCTTCTTACTGTATGACTGACACCTGAGGTACTTTTGGTAAGAGCCCTGGATTCAATTCCCTCTGCACCGCAGTGGGATTGGGGTCCACATTTCCCAGTACTCTGTGTTCAAGCCAGCAGGTTATGAGGGATCCTGAAGCAGACACTCCCCTTAGGCCTTTCTCTTAAAGTATGCAGTCATTCAGAAAGAACTGAAGAATGGAAAATTAATTTCTATCTTACTGTTTAGGACATTAGCATAGATGAAGAGACCTGTGCCTTCCATTTCTTGTTCCAGTGATTGTCCATTTATTTCAGTTGAAATGGTTTTAACAGGGAAGTTGGGTGCTATAGTAACAGACAGTGTAGGTATCTCAGTGTGCAAGCTGACCTAGATAGCGTGTGTGCTTCCAACTTTTGATCTGATTTGCACAGGGTGGGCTAAAATAAGGCTCAGATTTGGCAGGTGATGTTTATTAAAAACAAGAAAAGCGAAAAAATATTTTTGTTACTCTGCAAAGTTTTCCTTGTATTTATACAACATGTACAAAATCATGGCAATATAGATCTGTTCTGTCAGATGTTTAAAAAATCCTTAAATTCTGTGTGACTGCCCTCACTTTACAAATTATTTTGGTATTCATGAACACAGAAAAGAAAACGGACGGTGTCTACACAAATGCTCGGAAACAACTGCTGATTTCTTCAGTTCCTGCTATTCTTATTCTCCATCTGAAAAGATTCCACCAGGTAAAAGCCAAAACCTTCCAGTATGTTTCTCTGCCCGACTGGTGGACAAGCAGTTCTTTAATTGTCATTGTGCACACCAATATTTGCTTTTTATATGGAGAAATGGTAGAGCTGCTATTTATTTCTGTTGAATCATGCTTATGTTTTTTTGACTGTCTAATACCTTCAGAGTGCATTTAGCCATTCAGATGTATCCAGGGAAACCTCTTACATGTCCATCATCCTTATGTGTAGCAGGCACTGTATTGAAGACATAACACAGGATGTTTAAATTGGTTACAATCTTATTCGTGGGTTTGGTTTATTTTAATGGTGTAGTAATACACTTCACCTTTAAAAAGCTTCCTAGTAAAAATACTTACTGTATGTTTTTTTTTTTCCCTTTTCTTTTGAAGGCTGGTTTAAGTTTAAGGAAAGTAAATAGGCATGTGGATTTCCCCCTGATTTTAGACTTGGCACCGTTTTGTTCTGCATCATGCAAGGTACACATTTCAGATCTTTATTTTTATTGTACTTCAACAGGTGTTGTCCTGAGCACAAGGTAAACTGGGTTGATGAAGAGGATGATGATTATTCCTTCCTTTTCTAGCAAAATTATAGAGTGAATGTTTTCAAATAGTATCCTGAGATAAGAATTGTAACTGATTAAAATTTCATTCATATCAAGCCTATCGGATATGTTAACTAGTAGTGTTTAAGCTGTGGTGTCCTGATGGTGTTAGTGTATCTAACAGCATTAAGGACAAATATTGCTGCTTCCATGGTAACTAAATTTGATTAATAGACTCTCGAGTATTTTTAATAGATGTAGTTTGCCCTTGGAAACGCTGTAGATGTCTGTTTGCTTCTTTTAAAGTAATACTCTTGAAAGCCCATTAAAATGCCTGTAAAATTAATCATGAAATAATTTATCTTTGTTTCCTGTGTTTCTGGGAATGCAGAATGTTACAGATGGTGCAAGAGTGCTGTATAGTCTTTACGGAATAGTGGAACACAGTGGGTCTATGAGAGGTGGTCATTATGCGGCGTATGTGAAAGTCAGGACACCCTCCAAGAAACTACTAGAGCATATTTCTACCACTAAAAATGTTCTAGGTATGTACAAGCAAAGCCTCCTTTCTCTCTGAGTGGCACCAAAAGCACCCACTGGCTACAGCTCTTTATTCCCATGGGCATTTATAACAAATAATTGTTTTAGCTCAGAGTATTCTGTAATTTTTAGGGCCACAAAATTTTTTTTTTTCTGTTCCACCCAGTACGTGACCTACTTCTGTATTAACTCCACATAGAGCTGAGTGAATAATGGAATTTTGTTTCAGTTATTAAAAAGACAATTGATGGAAAACTCTCCTCTCTTTCTTAATCAAAATAATATGTCCAGATGAATAGTTGTGCCCTGTAAAATGTAATTATTTGGCATATTTGGTGTTTGAAAATGTTCTATTACAAGAGCTGAATCCCTGAAAATTTAAATTA
The DNA here is from genome assembly GCA_033558235.1 of Neomorphus geoffroyi. Classification (NCBI taxonomy): domain Eukaryota; kingdom Metazoa; phylum Chordata; class Aves; order Cuculiformes; family Neomorphidae; genus Neomorphus; species Neomorphus geoffroyi. The sequence goes on along the minus strand of JAUMJM010000053.1, from coordinate 23,033,874 downwards.
AATTAAATTAAATTAAATTAAATTAAAATGAAGATTAAATTTTCTGTATATTTGAGCATTTCATCTAAAGATTGCAATTTTTAGTGCTTAAAAATCTGGAATACTCTGGTTTAATGTGAACAGCAAGAAATTTTTTCATGGAGGATACAAGGTTTGCTGAAGGTTTCTGTAGGTATTTTGAGAACAACACAATAGTTCTTATTGAAGTATTTCAGATAGGCAGAACAAAATAAGATTCTATGATAGAATCTTTTAGTTAATGATTTGTGGAGGCAAGAATGTTGACCTGTCAGAGTAAGGTAAATATATTTACTATTTCCCTTCATGGGGGGAGTGAGAACCAAGCACTGTCCTGTCTATCCTACATTTGAACACTTTGCATTTGTAGCTTATCTCCCAGAAGGATATTTTTTTAATATTATTTTTTAGACCAAAGTCTCCCCTGGTCCTGTGCTTCCCTTGCAATGAATATTAGAACACATTAGATAATTTTCTGTTCTTAATTTCAGTTGGCCAGCTTTGGAAATATGATTTTTTTTCTGTGTCAGAAATAGACTGTGATGGCAGTGTACATTTGTAAGCATGTCTTCCACCAGTTTCTCTTACAGTACTCTTCAACGTGTAAATTTCAAACTACAAATACTGGACTGCATCTAAATCATGAGTTATTTTGTGGGTTAGAAGCATTCTCTTGCATTTTGAAATATCCATTGTATTTGTTCAGTTATGATATGAATGACAAGAAACACTACTTCTTTTGCTTTTGCATTTCAGGTTTAAAAGAAGCTGTGGGAGCATCAGGAGGACAGTGGGTATACGTTAGTGATGCCCATGTTCAGATGGTTCCAGAATCAAGAGTTCTAAATGCACAGGCATATCTACTTTTTTATGAAAGATTATTATTATAATTCTCAGCAGTTTAATTTAAAAGACTGGTAGCAATTATTTAGTTTATCTTATTTAAAGCTGCCGTGGTAAGAGTACCTGTAAATATTGTGCCTTTATTTTGTAGAGAGTTTGTCATATGTTGACTCTGAAGTTCAGTCAAGCTATTAGAAATATCTGAATGGTTCTCTTAAAGTACGCACTTTGCCAAACATTTAAAATTCCTGGGTTCATTAAAATACAGTACCATTAGAATGTAAGATGATGTCCTATCCTACTGAGGTCTATGGAAAGTTTGTTCTTGATTTTAGTAAAGATAAGCTTTCAACCATAGTTCTAGAAGAGCTGAGAATAACAATACTCATAGCGTTAAGTGCCTGGATTTGCTGGTGTACAGTAACAATATAAAGTATGTAGTAATTGGAAAGCAGTGAGCTTCCAGAATAGAGTAACAACAGCTGTCTCTGGGTAATGCTGCAGTGGGAATAGATTGGGAAAATATGGCTTTGATGAAGTGACAGTGAATTCTCAGTACCCTTTCATCTGTCTCCAGCAGGCACTGGTACAGCAGTGTACTTCTGTTTTAATATATACTTGGGTGTACAACTGTATATCCTCTGATATATATACACACACCATAAATCCATCTCTATAGTGTCATTATTGCAAATACTTCTTTATTTAGTAAGTTTTCAACTTCAAAAGTACAACAATGTACAGCTTATAAGCTTGTGTATGAATATATATGGGTTTAAGTGTAACTGAGTAATTCTTTTATTTTTGGTTCTAAACATGAATTTGTTTATTTGTTCCTGAGTACTTTTCCCACAGGAGCAATAAACTATAAATTATTTTTGCATGGTGTGTGTGCATTGGACAGTAAGTGATGACTTTTGCCCTCAGATACATATCTGGACTTCCCTTTGTCATCAGTGAGGACTTCACCTGTCCTAGTGGCAGAACCTGCTTCTGTATCCTGTTTGACTGCCTGTTTTGAGTTGTTAATTCTTTTCGTAATTCCCCATTTCCAACCCACAGAGTAATAGATATATTTTAAGGTCAAAATCTGATGACTGCTTTGAAGCTATGTGGTAATTCATTTATTTAATAAGCAGTTACTTAAATACAAATTACTTCCATAACAGTTCCATCCTGTCCCACTTGCTCTTTGGTAGAGAAAGACTATGTTTATTTCTGCTTACTGTTTTAATTTACAGAAATGTTTGTGGTGAAAAAAAATGCTGTCCCTATTACTGTCTGCCACATGTTGTCATACGTTCCTGCACGACTTTCCTGTTCTGTAGTTCTGTTTCAGAGCTTCCTGCATTCACTCTTTTGGATAAGAAAATAGCAAACCCCACCATTTGCTCAAACTGCTGAGGTATATTTTATAGCCACATTATTGTACATACTTGCATTAGGGATCGTTAGGCCATACAACTGACTGTCATAACATCCTGGTCGCACAGGATTTTGTTTTGCAAAGGAAAACTCCTCTGTTTAGGTCAAAATTAGGCTATGCATTTTGGCCAAGGCAATAATTTTTCCCCTCACAGATTAGAATTGTCTCATTCTACCCAAAAGTAGTAAAACTCAAGGGAAACTGAGCAGTCAGCTTTAGCCATCTGTATTTCAACTGAACACATCTTAACCTGAGTCTACACTAAGAAAGAAAGAAAAAATGAAAATCATATTTAGACTAGAGTTGGTTAAAATATGTTAATTCGTTTTTACCTCCTTATCTTCCCACACTCTTCATGCACCTACACACACCTTCCCCCTCTTTGAGTAGAGATGATCAAACCACAAAACTGGTCTGGACAAAATTCACAGCAAATACCAACTGAGTTTCACTTCTGTGACATAATGTTGCTAGGCGACCACAGATGGAGTGTATTTCATCCACCTTAAAGCAAGAAGACTTGACTAGATGAGGCCTGAAGTTCCTGCTTTTGCTGACATCTACAAAAATACTGAACTTAAGTACCTGTATTAATCTCCTACTTTTTAGCCCAGTTCTACCTCCCTAGGGTACAAAGCTAGAAAAGAAAGGGAACAAGGTTCTTAACCTGTATTTTGTTAATTTTGATGCTATTTCTAAGTAACTCTTGAGATGGTCTTCACTTCTCTTTAACCAAAGTTCACACACTGTTTTAACTGCTGCAGTCTTCTCAAGTGGACATACTGACCAGGATGCTATGAAAGATGCTGGCAAGATCATTTTATCATTAAGAGCCAGGGAACATTTCCTTGCTATTTATATATTTTATATAACATGAAGAGAAAATGACATGAAAAAAACTAGCGCCTTTATCAGAAATAGCCATCACTATTGCTCCTGGGAGAGAGTTGCTGCATTGTTAGCAGCAACTCCAGTAAGTTCAGAGTCAGGATCAGGTATGAAAACATTACAGAAGGAAACATTCCGTAAAAATGAGGGCAACAGGTGAAGTTACAGCTTTAGAGTGAAGAATTGATGACTAATGAGAGAATGTCATACCTAATTTTAGATACAAGTCACACTTGATGTGTCCTTCAAGACATGGGGGATTTTTGTGGCAAAATTTGCCTCCAAAGCAAGTGATTATACACGAATGTGCATACAGAAGACCTGTCATACTTCCTTATGAGGAACTGCAAGAGGAGGTCAGAGCATTCTAGGAAAACAGGGATGTACATCCTATATATTTGCTGAAGTGTTAAACATGAATCTAGAGGTTATTTGCAAAGTCTACGAACTCTTAGTTCCCTGCAATTGGCAGATGTATGCCATGCTATTGAAGAGCTATGTGTTTTCAGAATCTAACTGAAGGGCTCTAAAGTTTATGACTCTCCTTAAAGTATCTTGTTACCAGACCAAAAATCTTTTCAGGCCTACAGCATCTACTCATCATTGAGCTATACCTTACCTTTGTGGTTCCAATCACCCTGAGAGAGTGTGGTAGCCTTCTTCATGTGAAATAGCTTAGAAGTGGCTTTCTCTTTGTCCCACCCTTTCCTTCTCCCAAGGGCACCACTGTTTTCTTCATCAGCCTCATCTGTTCTTTATGTTTTGAGGTCTCCACAAGCCTCTGTCAATGCTTTTGCTTCCATCGATCCTTAACTATAGCATAATGTTTCCCAGTCCCATCACTGGCGTTCCATGAACTACCAGAACTCTTACTGGAAGAGTTTCTGTAACAAGTCTTGCCTCTCCCTACCACCTTACTGGAACACTGTGACTCCCGAGCAGCTCTCTGCTGATCAGTCACAAGACAGTGCCTTTAGAACAATAAAAAAGAAAGCAAAGTAAATAGTTCCTCACTTTTCAGTAATTAAACCTAATTTATGAGAAGTACTTGATTTGCATATGGATAACTGGAACCCTCTACAAAAGCTTCCCCAGAGCAGAGATATCTGTAAAGACGGCTGTATCAGCCAAGGAACAAGACCAGGTTATAGAGGTGTTCTCCGAAAGAACTTTATCTTTGGATATTTGGTAAATAACGGCAAAAAGTGATGGGAAGGAGATTTATTATACTAGCCTGTATACACCAATGCATGTACAGATATCAAGCTTGCTTAAGTCTGTTCTCCCAACAGAGCTACAAATAGTTCATAGTGCAGGAAGAACAAACCAACCCTAAAGTTCTCTGCCCAAACTGTAAGCACTGTAATCACTGTTGTTTAGAAAAGGAAATCCATGCAGTCTGCCAAATCTTCCTTTCCTCGCCCTCTGTGTCTATCAATGAAGTGCTCTTGCTTATGGATTTCAAGTGGTAGCAGGTGAAAATGGTTTATAAATTCATTAAAAGGCTGAAATATTGTAGCTTCACCATTTGCTTCCCTTTGGACTCCTTTTTTATACTTGCACAAACTGAATCCTAAAGGGACATGAAATTATTGTATCCATGTTCTAATTAACCTGTTATAAAAATCTTATTTGAACATCTTGGTAACAAACGAAGATTTGAAAGGAATAATTTCTTGAGGAGAAACTTTAAGCTGTATTAAAATGGGAACAAAGAAAGCATTTGAATACAACTCTTACATTAGCAAAAATTAGCAAATTCAGTTTAATTAAAAAGATGGAACATACTTCACAAAACAGCTTCACAGCAGCCCTGACTAAACAAAAAAATTATATTCCTGTTTTTATCAGCTGGAAACTTTTTTGCTGTGCTCTATACAAAGATTTATATATCTATGTGAGAGATGCCACCAATTTTCAGTAGAACCATTTCAGTCTAATTATTTTAGAATGGATTATATTTGCTTCTGAACCTATTTACTGTGTCAGGATGTTATTTTGCCAGCTGTTTTAGCTGTTTGTACCTCTTTCGCCGTATAAATAAACCACAGAAACAGTGGGAAAGTGATTATTCAAAATTATTCAAAATTTATTTTTTTGGTAAACTGAAATGATAAAATATGTTTTCAGACAGAAGTCTGTTAGTGCAAGTCAAAACACTTCCTGTGCACAGCATTATATAAGAAATCTAAGTGAATTTATTTGTTATAACAACTGCAATGCATTGTAACTACTGTAAGACTACTTGGTATACATTTCATTTATATAAAATTATAAATACTACTGTCTTCATTGATATTAGTAGAAAAACTATTTTTTAAGTGTCAATACCGTTTCTTACATCTATAGCAGCTTCCAGTATTTTTCTAGTACAAATTATAAAAGTGCAGTACTGCTTTTAAAAGAAAACAGAAAAGCATTTGTTTTGAGTAGGTATATATAACTTCTTAACATGTACCTCATTGCTTTGCTAGGTTAGTTTTTTGGGTTTGAGCTGGTGTACCTGGGGATCATTACAATGAACTCTGTAATGAAACCACCATGTCAATGGCAGCCATCCCCTATTTATCCATTTCACAAAGTTGAGCTTTGATTCTACTGTTGTTTATGGAGGGCAACAATTCCTGGTATGTTTGTATGTGCTTGCACTTATACAAAAGACAATCCAAGTAATCAAAAAACCTTGTTGCTAAGTCCAGAATACTTGTGAGCAATAAATCAAGCATGTTAAATTTCCATCTTGTTTTCATTCATTTACTTTTTTTCATGTATCAGCTTATGGTCTGACTCTACTCTGCAGGTATTTAAACAACAAATAATATTTTTAGAATTTTACTGCAGTACTGACACATTGCGTACTTTATTTGTAGATTTCTAATTCCAAACATTACTAAGTAAACAGGGCCTTAAACACAGACTGTATTTAAAAAACCAAAAAGTCTGATGATTTTTCCATTCTATCCTAGACGCTTTAACAAGGTGATCGAAATAAAGCTGCCATTTATCTTCTATTAATTTTGTCTTTTCATCTCTTTTATATATTATTTGATGTATAAATAAAACATCCAACCATTTGGAAAACTATATTGTTTAAATATAAGCTGTATGTTGTACAACTGAATTAACAAAACTTCATTTTTTTACCCTAACTAAAGAGAAAATATTTTTTCTTTTCATTTTGTGTCACGACCTCACTGCACTTGCGGGAGCTGCCCAGAGATGAGTCCGTATCTTTAAGCACTTAAGCTACACCACTTGTGTCCCCCTGCCCCACTACCCATTGCATAGCTCACAAATTAAGAGACAGTTTGTTCCCTTTACAAGGACTGAGTTCTGTAACTCTGTGATAATAACAGGATGAAGAGGGGGTCCCCCTCACATCCCCGATTTCAGTAGTAGTTTAAAATGTGCACATCTGTTAAGTACCACTCCAATGTTCCAGCTGTGCATCAGACGATGCTGGACAGACTTAAAACTTGCAAAACACTTCTGTCCATGGAAAGCGTTCTTGGTCCAGCCACTGCAACACAAAAAGGCAGAAGTCTAGAACACTTGAGTTAACAGTAATACATAGTGTAAGTGGCACCAACAAGTCTCACAATGAAGTAAAGCACAAGTTTCTTGAAGCTTTCAGTTTTCTATAAAAGTTAAATTTATTTTGTTAACTCCATGTGAGTATTAACATGACTTTACCCAATGATCAAAGAGATTATGGATGCTTTAGGCATTTACAACACATGACGCTAAAGGAAGGAAAGGAAGTGATCGTAGGAGTAAGTAATGTGCTAGCTAATGAAAATCCCTGTTCCACAAAAAGCAATCCAGCCACTAAGCCCTTGCAAGAAGAACAAGAAGAACTGTATGGCAGGGGGGTGGAACTGGATGATCTTTAAGGTTCCTTCCAACCCAAATCATTCTATGATTCTATTTACCATGGAAGATTTTGGCTTATATTCATACATGAAACACAATGATAATTTCAAGGTAAATCTCATGCTAACTTAAATGTTATTTGGATATTCTGAATAAACTGCTTAAAGAATTGTCCTGCTCCACAAATGCTCCAAATATGTATACACTGACCTGACACCAACATCCTGCAGCTGTGTGAGTTACTTAAATATTCCCACAGAGTCACTGAATGGTTTGGGTTGGAAAGGACCTTAAAGATCATCCAGTTCTAACCCCCCTGCCATGGGCAGGGACACCTCCCACCAGACCAGGCTGCTCAAGGCCCCATCCAACCTGGCCTTGAACACTTCAAGGGAGGGGGCATCCACAGCTTCCCTGGGAAACTTGTGCCAGTGCCTCACAATGCTCATCGTGAAGAATTTCTTCCTAATGTCTAAGTATTCCCCATTCACATTTCAAGCCATTCCCCCTCGTCCTATCACTGCCTGCCCTTGTACAAGTCGCTCTCCAGCTTTCCCGTAGCCCTCTCAGGTACTGGAAGGCCGCTATGAGGTTCCCCTGGAGCCTTCTCCAGGCTGAACAACCCCAGCTCTCAGCCTGTCCTCACAGCAGAGGTTCTCCAGTCATCTGATCTTCATAGCTCTCCTCTGGACCCATTCCAATGGTTCCATATCCTTATGCTGGGGATTCCAGAAATGGACACAATAGTCCATTCCCAGGCATTGGAGAGAGTTGATGTAGCAGCTTTGTTTGCTTTATTTATTACTCCACCCTGAAGCCTGTGATTACACTCCCTGGCCACCAGTTACCTCTGGAGGCCATAGAGGTGATATTTCCATGGGTCTCCCTCACAGTAACACAGGCAGGCAGGAATTTGCATCAGGGGAGGTTCAGGTTAGACATCAGGAAAAATTTCTTCGCTAAAAGGGTTATCAGGCTGCCCATGGAGGTAGTTGAGTCCCCATCCCTTGAGGTGTTTAAAAGACAGGTAGATGAGGTGCTCAGGGATCTGGTCTAGTAGTGGACAGGTACAGTTGGGCTCAGTCTTAAAGGTCTTTTCCAACCACGAAATTATTTAATTCTATTGATACAAAAAGTAGTTACTAGTACAAAAAGTGGAATATTTTGATTTAAGCTGAAGTAGAATTAGTTTTCTATAGAATTAGTTTTCTAACCAAGTTCACTCAAGCTTCATTTAAGTAACTGTATTTTCTGAAAGTTAGACAGAATGTCCCTCTGACACCATGTTTTCTTGATAGCTTTTTCCGGACACTGTTCTTTGAGAAACGCTAACGCCTTCTGTTAATGAAGCGTCGCCTTCTGTGATCACCTCTGGCTGCAGCCTTTTCCTACCTCAAATGTAAGGTCAGACAGAGAGCTGGCTCCAAAGCCCCAATTAGGAGAAATCTGGCTGCTGTGAAGTTCATGCGTGCGATATGGGAGGAGGCAGCACCCTCCCCGCTGGAGTCCCCCTCTCCCCTCGCGCAGGGGGAGGCTGGCGCGAGCGTGGCCCCGCCCCCCTCCCGCCTCCTGAGCGTGCGCGGGGCAGGAAGCGGGGCGGCTGCCCATAACAAAGATGGCGGTGTGGGGGGCGTGGCGCGCGGCTGGCCGCTTCCCGCCAACGGAGGGGGCGGGGAGGCACCGCCCCAACCGTCGGGCCGCCCTTAGCAAAAATGGCGGCGGGAGGCGCTCGCGTGCCCTAGGGCAGGGTCAGCACGGTGACGCGTTTCAGTTCCGGGTGAGCGCCAGTGGGCGCCATATTGTCTTGTTCGTGAAGACGAGGAGGGAAAGAAGGGAGAAGGCGGCCGCGGAGCGGTAGCACCGGCAGCGCCTGCGGCGGGAGGCGGGGGAGAGTGTAAGTAGCGGGGCGGGCTGCGCTCGTCAGCGCTCGTCAGCGCTCACAGAAGCCGCCGGGCTGACCCCATCTCCCCCTTCGCTCCTCCTCCTCCCGCAGCTGGGCCGAGCCGGGAGGCGCTGGGGGTGCCGCTCCCCGGCGGGCGTGAGGGGCCCTCGGAGCGGAACCCGCAGGGCCCAGAGGGAGCAGGGACGCGTCTCCGGCGCGCGGCCGCTGCGCATGCGCAAGGGGGGGGGGGGGGGGGGGGGAAGGGGGCGGGGGGCCCTGGGGACCCCGTCCCGTCTGGCGCGCGTGCGCCCCCTTTCCCCCCCTCGTCGGTACCGGTATCCGCCCGTGCGCGCGCCTCGCGGTGGCCGGTGGCGAAGCCGCCGGGGCGCCTTTGGTCCCGCGGGGGGAGACCGCGCAGCCGGGCCGCGGAGGAACCCCCTGGGTGCCGGAGGAATGGTTCCCATTCTCAGTGGAGTAACCCCACCCTGGGTGTTGGAGGAACGGTCTCCATTCCCGGTGGAGTTAACCACCCCTTGGCGCTGGAGGAACAGTCCCCGTTCCCAGGGGAGTAACACCGCCGGGGGCCAAAGAAACGGTCTCCATTCCCAGTGGAGTAACATCCCCTTGGTGCCCAGGGAACGGTCCCCATTCCCAGTGGAGTAACCCCCCTCTTGGTACCAAAGGAACAGTCCCTATTCCCAGTGGAGTACCCCCCCCGGGTGTGCAGAAGGGGGAATGTCTGCTTGTTTAGCCAGTAGTGTGGTTAGGAAGCAGCCTGTATGCCAGGACTTGGTAGATGGCCATGTCAGCAGCCTGGCTTCTGCAGGTAAAATGTCCTTTTGGAGTATTTGGGCTGTTTCATGGGTTTCAGTCATAGAATCAGAATGGTTTGGTTTGGAAAGGACCTTAAAGATAATCAAGTTCCAACTTCCCTGCTGTGGACAGGAACACCTTCCACTAGTTCTTGTTGATCAAAGCTTCATCCAACCTGGCCTTGATCACCTCCAGGGATGGGGCATTCACTATCTTTGTGGCTAATCCCATGAGTTCGTACCACTGGAGGGCTCCAGAGAACTGAAGTCAATATTATCGCATGGCAACATCTGTAAGGTACCTCAACTTTGTTCAGTAGCTTGACAAGCACAAGGTGTTTCTGAGTCAGTCCTTAAGCAGACCACAGTTTTGCAAGCCCTTTTTTATTAAGCACTTATCCAGCCACATTCTCAATACTTTTTTAGTCAGTCCCACAAATTCAGTGTCAAACTAAACTTCGATGGGATGTGCCTAGCACATCTCATCCAGTTTAGGATGGGGCCACCTCACCTATGAAGAAAGACTGAAAGAGTTGGGGTTGTTCAGCCTGAAGAAGAGAAGGCTCTGCGGACACCTTATTGTGGCTTTTTAGTATATGAAGGAAGCTTTTAATAAAGATGGAGAGAGATTTGTTACCATGGCCTGTAGTGACAGGGCAAAGGGCAACAGTTTTCAGCTGAGAGAGTAACTTGAAACTGGACACAGGGAGGGAACTTTTTATATGATAAGAGTGGTGATACACTGGGACAGGTTTCCCAGAGAGGTTGTGGATTACCCCATCATTGACAGTGTTCAAGATCAAGTTGGATAGGGCTTTGAGCAACCTGATCTAGTGGAAGATGTCCCTTGCGTATGCTGGGGTATTGGACTGTGGATGGTCTTTGAAAGTCCCTTCCAACCCAAACTGTTGGATAATTCTAGGATGTTAAATGACGTTCTATGGTATTCAGCTACTGCAATTGAATGTTGCCGAGTTTCTGAAGCAAATTACTGTACGGAGTATTCAGCTACCTTGGTTGTTATTAATTTCTTCTGTTGCAGTCATACCTGTAGATGTTTGTATGCAAAGAATCTTTGAGAAGGTGTGGGATATAGGGTGCAAGGCAAAGGGTCAGCCACTTTTAAAGATGAAGAATGTTAGTGTTCCCAGCATGAGGCATGTCTACCCATAGACAGTTGTGAAGCATTGTTTTACAAAGGCAGGGTTCAGTTCAGCTGAATGGCTGTATCATGTAGGAGTAAGAAATCCTTTTTGAATTCTAAAGTCCGACTGTACTGAGAGTTGGTGTCTCTCATGGAGACAGGCTCTGCCTGATTGTAGAACACAGGAGGAACTGGGAGCCTCGACTTTGTCCAGGGAGAAGTCACTACGTTTGTCTGGGTCAGCATCAAACCTTGTGTCGTCTCTGCTATTATGCCATTATGAGATTTCATGTATTGTCTTTGTCACGTGTGACATGCAAAATCCTGCTCTGAAAGAATCGTTTCTCTACTTTTGGGCTCAGAGGTATTGCAGGGATTAGGAGTCCACAAATTTAGCACAGTTCCATGAATTTTTAATGGACAACTTGCCGTATAACCTGCAGTGCTAGAGAAGAGCCTTAACCATGTTTGATTTTTTAGTGGTGGACTTGGCAGTGTTAGGTTTATAGTTGGATTCAGTGATCTTAAAGGTCTTTTCAACCTGAACAATTCTGTGATTTTCAGTTAGGTGTAGGATTATGCAAAGGTTATACAGGATTGTACAGGAGCATCCAGTCTCCCTTCTTTTCATGACTGAGGTATGTGATGATCCTGTCTGCCTTTGGCAACAAATAATAGGGTGGGTAGGTTTTGTTAGACATTCTTACTTTCACCATTGGCTCATCTGTCTTCTTTAAGTGATAACTGTGTTTATCATTGAGGGTGATATCTGCTCATGAGGAGTGAGGAATGGTAATTTTTTATTTAGTTATTGGTACTGTTCATTTTTTTTGTACAGAGTGTGTTCATCAAGGAGGAGGTTGCAGATGAACAGTTAATTTCAGAAAAAGTAATGCTATGTGCCATGGCTAGTTGAAAATCTAGCATCAGGTCTTCTGGTGTAATAATAAGTGCAACAAATAATCAGATCAGACTTTTTTTCCCCCAACCCAACAGAGTTTTGACATAAACTGCTTAAGTTACTATGATATTTCTGTGATAGTGAATGTTTTAGCAGTGTTTTAATTGCATTATGATAATCTAAGCATATGTTTGTCCTTGTGTCTTCACAATACAAAAAATAAGTAAATGATACTTGAGTTGAAAATACCTGATCATTTAGTCCTTTTAAAAGGTTCTTCAGCTCAGTAGATGTATGGATTTAAGTTTGAAATAACAGACTTTGCAAGCTGCACTGCTTGAATGACTCACTGAAGAAGTTTTCATAGTACTTCTTTTTTTTTTTTTTTAATTTGGCCTCTGTTAAGCCGACTTCATCTTGGTGGCACTGTAAATATTAGTCAGACACTCTGACATGTGAACCAGGTTCTGGGAAAGTTTGTAGATATTGAACAAACTGTTCTCCTCAGTTCTTTACCTGGTTCTGTAGTTTGGATCTTGGTTATGTCTTTGGAAAGCCTGTATTCTTCAATCTGGTAAAGAATAGTTCCAATGTTAAAAAATGCTCTGGAGTAACTGAAGTTGACTTCCAACACTGTAGTGATCCACAGCTGTAGATGGACTGGAGGAATTTTACGCATTTTTTGACTGGACATCTTGCTAACAGATCCCAGCACTGTTGTAGCTTCTGGGTCTCAGGAAAAGATACATAGTATATGGGCATTAAATAGAATATAGAATCATCTGGTTGGAAGAGACCTCTGAGATTGAGTCCAGCTGTACCTGTCCCCTTACCAAACTCCTCTACCTGTCTTTCAAACACCTCCAGGGGTGGAGACTCAACCACCTACCTGGGCAGCCTGTTCCAACGCCTGACCACCCTTTTAGTCTAAACCTCCCCTGGCACAACCTGCGACCATTTCCTCTTGTCCTATCGCTTGTCACTTGTGAGAAGAGACCAGCACCCACCCCGTCACAACCTCCTTGTGATGAGGTCTCCCCTCAGCCTCCTCTTCTCCAAGTTGCCTCAGTCGCTCCTTGTGGGACTTCCAGCCTTGTTGCCCTTCTCTGGATGTGCTCCAGCCCCTCAGTGTCCTTCTTGTAGTGAGGGACCCAAAACTGAACACAGCACTCAAGGTGCGGCCTCACCAGCGCTGAGTACAAGGGCACAATCACCTCCCTGGTCCTGCTGGCCACGCTGTTTCTGATACAGGCCAAGATGCCATTGGCCCTCTTAGCCACCTGGGTACACTGCTGGCTCATGTTCAGCTGTCAGCCAACACCCCTAGGTCCTTCTCTGCCAGGCAGCTCTCCAGCCACTCTTCGCCAAGCCTGTAACGCTGCATGGGGTTGTTGTGTCCCAAGTGCAGGACTCAGCACTTGGCCTTGTTGATCCTCATCCCGCTGGCTTCAGCCCATCGATCCAGCCTGTCCAGATCCCTCTGCAGAGCCTCCCTTCCTTAAAGCAGAGCCACACTTATACCCAGCTTAGTGTCATCCGCAAACTTGCTAAGGGTACGCTAAATCCCTTCATCAAGATCGTTTATAAAGGTATTGAACAGGACTGGACCTTGGGGAACACCACTTGTGACTGGTTTCCAACTGGATTTAACTTAATTTAACATCACTCTTTGGGCCCAGCCATCCAGCCAGGTTTTTACCCAGCAGAGGGTGTTCCTGTCCAGGCCAATGGCAGCCAGTTTCTCCAGCAGAATACTGTGAGAAACGGTGTCAAAGTCCAGGTACACCACATCCACAGCCTTTCCCTCTTCCATGAAATAAGTAACCTTGTCACAGAAGGAGATCAGACTGGTCTGGCAGGACCTGCCTTTCATAAACCCATGTTGACTGGCCCTCAATCACCTGATTGTCCTGCATGTGCTGTATGATAGCACTCAGGATGATCTGCTCCATGACCTTCCCCGGTACCGAGGTCTGTCTGATAGGCCTGTAGTTCCCTGGATCCTCCCGCTGACCCCTCTTGGAAATAGGTGTAACATTTGCCAACCTCCAGTAAAGCGGCACTTCCCCAGTCAGCTATGACTGCTGGTAAATGAGGGGAAGGGGTTTGGAGAGGAGCTCTGCCAGCTCTCTTAATACCTTCGGGTGGATCCCATCTGGCCCCATAGACTTGTGTGTGTCTAAGTGGCCAAACAGGTCTCTAACCAAATCCTCCTGAATTGTTGGAGCTTCGTTCTCAATACCTGCAACAACTTAGGATGGTGTCTAATGTGATGCAGAGAAGTCTTTGGCCAACTAAAAGTGGGATGGGTGAAACAGTGGTAGTAAAGATAATTATTTTAACTTTTTTTCTGATCTATTGCAAAGTAAATTCACCCCGTAGATGTTTCATTTTCTAATAAGCAGCTGAGTATAGTAGTAAATATTCATTTTTCCAAGTAAAATGGAAGCTGGTATGTTTTTGTCTGAGTGATGGAATGCATTTGTTCTGATTTTGTGTGAATGTATATGTGCAGCCCTTCTGTAGTAACTCCTAGAGTGCGTTCCTACGTGGGTGCATAGGGTGTGGTGCTTTTCCATACTCCTGAGTCTTTTCAGCTGCAGAGGTGTTCTGAGCCACCCACATTAAGGCCACCAGCAGATGATTCTTGTGGTACCCTTTCTGCATTAAATTTTTCTTCTTGGTAGAGATATTGTATTTATTGTTATATTAGAACAAGGTGCTGGCACAAAAGATCAAGACATCAGGCTGTCGATTTCAAGGATGTCTACTTCTGATACGTCTCCATTTTCCTTTAGGTCCACCTCCAGAGCCTAAGCCTGTACGGGGCAGAGAAGCTCTGCCCACCAAAGTATGTGGTGATTTTGAGATCCTTCTCAAGGTGTGACATGGATGACTGCCTGCAACCCAGGAATTCCACAGATAGCATCATACAAAGACTGATGCTCCTTTGCTGCTTGTGTTGCCTTGAGCTCACGCCAAAAGATTACCTAGCTAATGACACTGATTATTTAACAATAATTTGTTTCAGGAACATTATATGCAGTTTATTATAAACTTGGACTCCTACCTCGTGGGCTCCTTCCACCCAAAGATAGTAAAAAAATTCATGGCTGCAGTGGCAGGTTATTTTAGAGGAGGTGGAACATCTGGGTTTTTTACCTAGATATCTGACCTATGAATGTGATATCAAAAAGAGTGTGTTGCCTGTAAACACTGGGGTCCAAAGATGAGCTGTGTGGAGTTCTCAAAGTATGCATGATGGCCTGTGGTTTCAGCTTCTTTTTTATTTAGGTAATGCTTTGCTAAAATGCAGTGCCTGTTTGAAAGGCCTGCAAGACAAGATCTTTAGTCACCAGAAGAACTTCTGCAGCTATGTATTGGAACTCAGACTGCAAGTGAAACTTGCTAGGCCATCTCACATCATGTATGGACCTGCTGTTCAACAACGATGAGTAACATTACCAGAAAGGTGATGCAACAGCCTCTCTTCTGCATCAGAAAGCACTTGATTATTTGCTCTGGTTCTGTAGGCTCCAGAACCATCTGTCATTAGTCTACCTGTCTACAGTTTTGAATGATGCAGACTGCTGGATTATGCCCTGGAGATCTGGTCAGATGATGTTGATGTCTGATGTGCGAGTTCATAACCTTGACCTCTTCAGCTCATGACACAGCAGAAGGTGCCTGCTGCTTTTCTCCTAGGGGCAGCCTGAGTTCCGGGCTGTCTCCTGTTTTTTGGAGTTGAGGTCATCTTGCTTCTAACAAATATCCTATTTTTTTTATCTTCCAAAGAACACTTGTTTTTCATTGGCAAGATACCTCACTTCCACAGATTTCCTGGGACAAGGCATTCAGAATCTCCAGATCTCTTCTTCTGAAGAAGCTGTTGACGTGTAAGGTGTTCTGTGGATGTTGTGTAACATACCTCTTGGAGGGGAGCATGTTGCCACAATGAGGGTTCTTAGAACCTTGGCCTTAGAAGGAGCAAGAAAGAGTCTGCTAGATGTGCTCCTCTGGCCCCATAGGCGTGGTTAGTTTTCTTCTGGAGCTGAGCTACCTTCATCTCTGGGCTTCTTGTCTTGGACTGTCAATGTGAATTGGAGCAATTGAGACTATGCATTAGCACTATTAAATTTTATTTAGGGGCTGGCTCTCCTTATCTTTCTAGGGGAAATTTCTTGGTATTTATCATTTCTGCTGCAGCCAGTGTCATAAGGCATGTAAGAATGATAGTATCTCTAGGATGACAAGTGGGTTTGGTCTTTTGGCATTCACAGGACTGATCACTCCCTAAGACTGCTCCTCTCCATTGCTGAGAAGTCTGACCATAGTTACATCTACACAAGCGCTGTTGAACTGGATAAGAGGGTTTGAGTTTACCCTATGAAACTGCTGAGCTAGAGTTGGCTGAGGAATCTGAGCGAGTCCATTAGAGCATAAGCTCTGTTGGTGGCCTTGTCTGAAAAATGGGCCCATCTTTGACATCAGTGGACAACTAACTATGGGTGCCTTCACCAAGCACTGTGCTGTTGGGAAATTGTTGGGAAACCGTGCTGCATTTGACAGGGTGACATTCCTGTCAGTGTGAAAGTCTGTAATTTGCTTCAAGGTAACTGTGTTTTGTGGGGAGTGCTGGGGGAGTCTCCCAGATTTAAAGGCGAGCGTATGAATTAATCACTCAAAACTCTGATGACTGGTAAGTAGCTTCTTATTGTATGCTTTTCAGTGCGTGTGGTGTGTCTGAACACATTGTACAACCATATCAGAAAATATGTTATTTTGCGAACAAATAGATAGGTTTATGGAGATGCCATTTTTCCTAAAAGAACAGGTTAACAATGAGATGTAATCTATAGCAGAGATGCACGTCGCAATCAAGGAGAGAGGTAGACAGGTGCCTTTGAAAATATCTCTTCTTTCTCTGTCCTAAGCTAGCTTTTGTTGGATAAAATACTGAAGTATACTAGAGTCTGACATCAACTTTAATTTTTTTCCGAGTGCTTTTGGCTCTCAGAGGTTGCTGTCTGCTGGGGATCAAGGTAAGTCTTGTCTGTGCCACTGTGTCAGCTTTTGTTGCCAGCAGGGGAGCATCTCCCAGCAACCTTAAAGGTGGCACGTTTTAATGCTAGTAATTTGTGATAATAAAACTTCAGCAGATCCTGCCTTTGAATAAAGTTCCAGTAGGTCCAGCCTTTGAATAAGAATTGTTTTTTTCTGAACATACAACAGAACTTATTTCAGAACATGTCTGTTCTTAAAATATTTAGCACAATTCCGAGATATCAAATTAACTTTTCATAATCTGTTAAGTACATGGAACTGGAATTAAATATAAATTGATGGGGTGTTTTCCCCATGTGATTGTGTTCCGGTAGAAAACAAGAAGAATCCTGAATTCGCTTCTGTTTTTTCACTGGTAAACAGATTTTTAATAGATTCGGGTTCCTGTTCTGTGATCTGGCATCAGGGAATGGCTCTTGAAGCACCAATAAATGTTCTCTTGTTTATTCATGTTTGCTAGAGAGAGAGAAAGGTATATGGAGGGCAGAACAGCTAAGTAAATGACCCTTAACCCCATCATCATAAGGGAGGGTAGTATCTGCAATTTCGTTTGCAAGTAATATGGATCCATTCTTTGAATGAATTTGCTTTTCAAAACCTGTTGTACACACTGGTGGCATGGGAACTAGAGTGTCTTAATGACTTCTCAGAGTTGATGTACCCTCAGTGTCTTGCTTTCAGCCAGTGTTTATCCTCCCCCTCTGGAAAATAAAGCTTTTTTCACTGTGAGTTGGATGCTTTGCTGTGTATTTGGCCTTGTATCAGTACTGGGGAGCAGGCTTAGAGCTGGCCATTGTGTTAGGAGAAGCGTCTGTCTTTTGGGTGATGCTGATTTGGGAACTTTGTAAGAAATTAAAGCTCATTTATAATTAATGTGGGTAGTTAGTTTCAGCAATGCCGATTTTAATTAGGCAGGAGAGGACTTTCTCTTTTCTCCATTATAACTGCTTGATGTGTCTCAGGAAAACAATGTTTGCTTCTTATCATGTACATTAGGACAGAAGGTTTCAGTTGTTTTAAGCCTGTAGGTTACGGATTTGATGGGGGAGAGGCATTGTTCGTTAGGTTTGGTGTGTTCTTCTCAGTATTAGGGTGAATCCCTTGCAGTAAATGTAAAATTACTGAGAACAAGCTGCATGTTCCTCACTGGTTTTTGTGAGTTCTTTTATAAATGGTTTGTGCCCTATCCAGTTTACGGCACTGAGGTTCAAAAGCATTTTGGTAACTCACATCTGTTTTTTTTCATTATCATGAGACTTGCTTTGGTCTGTTTTTATTTTTGTCATCTTTAAAATAGCACCACTAGCAAAGGAAACTATCAGTGATGTCTGATTGGGATAATACTGAGATTCTGTTGAAAAGTTCTTATATACTCTTCTCAGTAAAGTTTCACAAGCAGTATACAATGTTAAATTACTTTTACGTAAAAAAGAGTAACATCAAACAGCCTATGTGTGTATTATTAATAGATATATCTGTATATGTGATTTATTTATCCTTTAGAATATGGTAACTTAAATTGAAGAGTTAAATGCAGTTTGCCTCTGAAACTCAAAAGGAAACGGAAGCATTAAACACTGCAGTGCTTAGCAAAACAATTTGCGAAGACAAACCACCTTTAAATGCCTGTAGCCTACCTGTAGTAAGTGAGATTTTACATTGAGTACCTTTTTCATGTTTACCTTACACTAGTTAATGAAAACTTGGAAAAAGTGCAGGAAACCAAGTGGGGAGCAAAATACCAAGGAAGCCTGTTTCTCAGAAACCAATGGTATCCTGCTGTTTCAGGTTACCATATAGATGGAAACCTTGGAACGAACCTTCTGTTCACGGGCTCTGAATAGTGCATATTAAAAGGCATTGTTTACTTTGCAATACTAAAGGAATTTAAATACATGTGGTCTTTTCTTTTAGCCAGTATATCTTATGATTAGTTTTATGAACGCTTTGAGATGGTAATTTTCTTGCTTCTGTATCCGGTTCTTGTTTCTGTCCAAAAAAATAGTATGACAACAAAGATAGCTGAAATAAATAGGTAATCAGAAGTACTTTTAGTCATTTTTCACATCATATTTGAACAAGGGCTTTTGCATATACAGTTGCATAGAGCAAGTGGTGTAATTGCGTAAGTATTTGTACAGTACATATTTCTGAGTAGTGAAGAAAGTTTTTTACACTGAATTTGGTAATAAATCTGCATACATGAAAGCCAGCATATTTTATAGTTGCCAACTTTTGAAAATTAACATTTCTGAAGTACAAATGTGATAGGCTGAAGGCTTTCAAATACATTTCACAAACTAAAATTAGCAGTTTCAAATGGCAGTGATCTTAAATCAGGCTGCATTGGATGACATAAATTAACCAAATGTTGAAGTTCTTCAGGGTTTTACACAGTTGTTGCTGTCTTGTCATACTGTTGTGCATCAAAATAGAAATCAAATCCATGTCTTGACCTCTTGCTTTGCACTTCCCCACCTGATTTGTCTTCCCAAAATAGCCATAATAAGGTGAAATAATCTCTCCAGGGAAAGCTGAAGACGCTGGGCCATATTACATTGCAGAGTGATGGAGAAGCAGCTGTGTATGCTAACAACTAAAACTTGACTGGGTTTTTACTCTTCCCCTGAAGCCAGCTGGCACTGAGTGAGAGTCTCTGACCTTCCAGAACGGTCACATCCCAGTTCCCCGCTGGTTCCCAGGTCCATGCTGACACCTCAAACATTGCTGGGAACAGCCTGGAGGAGTGCTGGGCAGCCTGGGTCAGTGCTGCTCTCTAATGGGGAGATGGTGGAATTCCTTCCGTAGCATTTCCTATAGGAGTGCAGATGTGGCCTTGGCATCCTGGGGCATGGTAACTTGCTGAGAGGGAAGCCAGGAGGGGAACGAATACTGCTGCTGCCTGAAGTCACTGCCCATCTTCTGTGTCTCTTGACCAGCTTTTCAGATGCCAGCTGATTTGGCTGCCGAATAATTTATCTCCTCCACAAAAAAGGTGGAATTGATATCTTTGAACACCTTGTAAAATAGTAGGGTTGTTGCTGTGTCAGGGGCACGTTATATACAGAGGTGATCTGGAGGCATTTGCTACCTTCCTATGCTCCAAACTATTGCATCACTTTGTCTATAGTGAGGATCAAGGACTAATAAGATACTAGAAGTCCTTTTCAGTACAGAATCCATGAGAAACAGGTAACTAATAAGCATTTTAACGGGTTTGAAAGTTTACTACAAGCTAGTTTTGTTAGCTGAAACATGTAAAAGATTCCTGAATGTCCCAAGATTTCAGGACAGAGACATAGCCAGTCTAGTAAAATAAATCTCATCTGATCTAATCAAGTAGGAACTATGTGTAGGAGGTTGCAATTCAGTTGAATTTGTAGAGATGCTCTTAATATTGTTATAATACCAAGGGAGAAATTTATGTTTTTTTAACTTTGAAAATTTGATTTTTTGGCATTTACTTATATGCAAACCTGCATCTTCTACCTCTTTTGCTGAGTTTATTTTGGTGAAATTTCACAAACTTTTTCCAAGATAATATATATTTAGGTAAAAGAAGTGATACCAGAGTTATTGAAATACATTTTATTGTTGCTAGTGTAATTTAACAGCTGGAAACAAAGGGAGCGGCACGGTAAGGCTTCTGTAGTGCTTTGACGGCTAGTGGTGGTCTTGAACCACAGTTGTTACAACTTTGTTTTAACATGTAATGGACTTATTTTGGCAATTGAAATAATTTGGCTTCTGGGTGGAAAGATGAACTGAGGTGAGGAAGAAACAGTTCCTTACGTTTTTCTTGCTTTAGGGAGAATATAGTATGTGAGGTTACTTCTTCATAATTGATGTATCAAATACATGTATATGAGTACTCAGAGTTAGGTATGGCAGGGCCAGCTTGAATGCTGCATTAAGTGCATTATTAGCCACTGTTACACTCAACTGGTGTAAGAAAATTCATTTCTTAGGTACAGATGAAAATGTAAGGGGGAGGGTACATTGTATTCACCTACTACAGATTCAGCTATCATATAGATATCATAGAAATGAAAAAAACCCCATGCTTAGTTTGTCAAGAAAATATGGTTAAAATAGTAAAGTAGGTTTTGCCCAGTACTTCTCTCTGTTCCCAAAGTTGATCTGCTGTTGTTTAAAGCCACCCAAAAAGGCAACTGATTTTTTCCAAGCTGTACATGTGTAATTTTTATACTGGGTTGAATGTATGTGATCTCAAAACAAAGATGACCTACAGTTTTTCAGATTAAAACCAAAATTTGTCAGATGTATGCAAAGTATGAGCTTGCATTCATCTCTGCATGACCCAACTCTCCCTGATGTTATGTACAGCTCATTTTGTTGTGCATATTTGCAGTGTGATGCTATCTTCATATGCCGTCATACAATTATTTGTATGAATGTGTGAGCACTAAGCACAAGATCCTTTTGCAAGCAGGATCCGCTCTAATTGCTCTACGTCTGTCTGCCAAAAGCTGGGTCTGTCTTTGGGACTGTGTGCGTCCAGCTCTGTAAGAACGGTTGGGGTTATGTTCCTGGCTGGCCACCCGTGTGACACTGGCTGCTTTGAGCTAGTTTCCTCTGGAGCAGACAGGCTCTGTATTCATCTGTTCTGTATCGCACTTGGCTGTGAGCCACGGCTAGGTCTTGTCTGCTGCTCCTGGGACTTCAGGGAATGCATTTTTCTCAGTGTGTTCTAAGTTTGGACTGTTTGAAACGGCCTACATGGGTGATGTTTTTATAGCATGAAGTCAAGGACTGTGTGTTGAATGGCATGAAGATGTTTTCATTGAGAGTGGAAAGCCTGCTGAGTTGTTAACAGACTGAGTAGGACAGAGGAAGTCACACTAAGTGGTGATTGACCCATGCTAGTGTTTGGGAACAGTTCCTGGAGTGAAGCATTCCCAAAACTGTGCCCAGGCTGCGTCTGCAGAAAAGCCGTTTGGAGATGCATAGAGGGCAGCTCTGGTCCTCCTCCATGTGTAGCAGATTTGGTGTACGCAGAAGGTACAAGTGACTGGAAGGAACTGATGTGCCATTATAGACACATATACCTTGTAGACTGCTGTGCCTCATCAGATTCTAGTGAAACAGAATGTGGAGTTCCCATGCCATCAGGTCCTAGGGCTGCTGCTGCCTGCTCAATGAAGGTGTACAACACGGCACCAAAAAATGTTTCTTGTTATTTGGAGGGACTGTGTGGTAAATGTGCAGTTCTGCAGTGATATTTTTTTTATTATTTCTGAGATTTATTATTTAGACATTATAACAAGCCTGTATAATGCATAAAAGGCATGCGGACACCATCTTGTACCTATGCAGTTTTCTGATCCAATCGTTAACAATATATTTTACCATTTGGTGACTTTCCTTTTTCTCACTTAACAGCCTTGCGTGACACTTGTGTAGAAAAATATGCATCTGTTCCCTAAGAAACAGCCATGGATATAATTTCAATAATGTCCCTTATATTTTGACTTACTTTAAATTGCATTTACTGCCAGATAAGTTTTTGTCTTGTGTTTCTCCTTGAAAGTAATTTTTTATTTAATTTTTTTGTGAAAATACAGAGAAAGTGTACTAGTCTTCTGAAATCTTACAGTAATACTCTAAAGGATGAGCCATTTCCTCCAGCTTAAAATATTAAGCCAGCATTGCTTCAGCTTGCTTTGCAAGGCTTAACTATATCTGCAGTTATGTAAGTTTCAGTTATGTGATATTTCGTGGGCATCTATTTAAACATACAACTATTATTTTTAGTTGAAATATAGACTATATAAAGACTTTAAAGATGTGGGATCAAGGTGGACAACCTTGGCAGCAATGGCCTTTGAACCAACAGCAGTGGATGCAGTCATTTCAGCACCAGCAAGATCCAAGTAAGTATATAGAAAGCTTTGTGGATTAATTTTTTTTTTATCTGTTGTCATTTGAATTTTTGAATCTCTGTTACAGAGCATGACTAACAGTTGCTTTTTTGTAGCTGCCCTCAACAAATGCTTTTCTGGATAGCTAGAAAAAATAGAAAACATACATTGATTCCAAATGTTTTGACACAGTTAATGTTTAACATGCAAAATACAGCCAAGTAACCTGAGTTATCCTGAGCAAATTATCAACCTTCTACTAGTCATACGAATCAACATTTACAGCACGTGCATTTTTTACAGAACCTGTGTTCCTGTCAGTTCTTGGTTAAGCTGAATCATTTATTTGAGAAAATCTGCTTTTTGTTCAGTGCCTGTGTAGCAGAAGTAGTAATACAGATGTATACACAGAAAAACTCTGACTTCAAGATTAGTATATTATTTCTTTCAGTTTACAGCAGTGATGATCGTGATCGGTTGTTAGGGTTTTTTTCCCACCACTAAAAAACTCCACTATTTTAAACAACAGAACATAATTTACCTTAAATTGAGAATGAGGTGACAACAATTCAGTGTATCAAGAGAAATACTGGAATGCATAAAGAGAGTGGAGAACTGTATTTAATATTTGGGCAGAGTGTTCAGGCACACTGATTTTACATTGCTTTCTGTAATTGCAATTTCTGTAACTTCACTAGAGGGATTTCTTGACCCTGGTAATGGGCAGAAGACATACAAGTGTCCTCATCTGAGAGGGCAATTTATTTATCTACTGGTAGGAGTTGTAGTAAATAAAAAGAGGGGGAGAGAAATGTAATGTTAAATAGCGTTCCAGAAATCAGGGATTGTACAAAGAGTATACACTGCAAAATATAGTTTTCTAACTATATATCTTTCTTACACTTGAATCTTCATAAATTTAAAATGTAAGGCTATATATATTTCTTTCTGATACCAAAATTAGTTCACTTTACCAAAAAAGTGTATTATGACCACCCATTCAGTGCTAATGTAAACCTAAAATAATCTGCTTTATGGCATTTTGAACATATGCAGAAAAACTCTGCTTCAGCTAGTATGTGTGCTTTGATATTTGTTTTCAGTTTGTTTGCTGCACACTGTGAATAAGTTTTAATGGTGCTTGTTGAAGGTAAACATTGCCCGTTTCTCTTGAGCAATGAGACGTGTAATTGAAAAACAGTGTTAAACTTCAGACATGTGAATACTAACCTTTTATATTTCCTCTATTTATTTTAGGCCAGATTGACTGGGCTGCATTAGCTCAAGCATGGATTGCTCAGCGAGAAGCCTCAGGGCAACAGAGTGTAGTGGAACAACAAGGAATGATGCCAAACGGACAGGATATTTCAGGAATAGATTCTGGTCCAAACAACCATAATAATTTTCAGGGAGATCCCAACTTTAACAGAATGTGGCAGCCAGGTTTGTTTTTTTTTCCATTCCTTTTTCTTTCAAGTAATGAAATTTTATTTTCATTGGACATGCTTGGATGTGAATGTGTCCTGTCCCTCAGATTTCAAGATGCAAAACTACCGGTAGCATCAACTAATTAACCGATCTGCTCCTTTCCAGTCAAGTGTTCCACAAAATGGATTAACAGTACAGACGTCTGATAACACAACTCAGTAATCTCTTTGTAAAATAAATACATTTGTTTTATAATATACATATGCAAAAGATTTGTTCTGTCCCTCAATATTGTAGAAAAATAATATGAATTGTACTTATGTATTTATTTCCTTGGATCTTATTCTCACATCTTAAGTGTTTTGTTGCTTATCCTACTGTACTAGGAACAGCAGCACTGAAAGCAACAGGGTGCCTCAGAATTCAGGAGCATCTGTTGCCCTCTCCTGTAGTCTAATACTTGCTTCTGGCATGATCTTGACGTAAAGAACTAGCAGATGCTGGCTTCAGGTGTCTTAAGATCATGAAAAAGGAAATGAGCAAAATTCTGTGTCTAAAATGTGTTACATGTTTCATAATCTTATTATTTGCCCTTTTTTAATTATCTGATTGTCATCTGCATAGTTTTCAGTTATCGCAAGTTAAAGTTAGTTGAATGCTTATGTCAATATAGATTATTTTCAGTTCTTCATAACTCCCTCAGAACTTCAGTTTTGGCCAAAAATTCATTTTCTTTTTAAAATGTCATAAAATAACACTGGCAATAAGCATGGGATAGCTATTGGGTATTCTCTGCTAAGAATTCATCTGAGGTTATATTCTAAAGGTTTTCTGCCAGGTTTGTTACATCACCACATTAGAACACAATTTGAAATCTGTGAGTGAGGTAGTTAGGCCTGTGTGCGTGCCTTCTGTTGTCTCAGTGAAACTGCACTTCATGCTTGATTCCGTTAATGACTGAAAGAATAACCCCTCCAGTTTTGACTTTCACTATTTAAGTTTATCTAAGTGCAGTGATTAATGAAAGTAGATTTAAAATATCATTGTTGATTCTTACATGTGCAAAACAAAAGGGAGGCAGACATCAGGTTTCACTTAAGTTTAGCCTACCTGACCTGGACTATGAGTTAGTGTAGCTGCATGTGAGAACTTTAACTTTACTATGTGGCAGTACATAGAATGTATTCAAGCTGTATTTCTGTATAGTAAATAGAGGTTTTCACAGAAATACTGTATCATCATTGGACAACTTTGTTTTTTGTGTGATCCTATGGTGGCGAGTTCTTCCTTCTGTGCTTTTTTTGTCTGTAAGGTGAAAGAGAACAATATCTTAAGGGTTAATTTTTGCAAATAGTCACAGAATGGTAAAAATGCAGAAGACACTGCTGATAATTACAAATGTTAGAAGCCCAAGCTCACCCAGAAAATGCAGAATAGGAAACATCTTGGATCTCGAAGTGAGAATAGTGTTAACACCTTTTGTTAAGAGTGCATTTTGTTATCACTGGATGTATCATTGAAACGGTATGTTCTTTTTCTGGTTTTGGGGGACACTAATCAAGACCATGCTGATGCAGATACGACCCAGCTTCCCTTAATTTAAGCAATGACATTCTTAATGTGTAAAGGTAGTCATAACAGATAAATTAATTCATAGCATGCATGGTTAGCCAAAGTTCTCGTTATGTATTTACTCTGTTTCTACAAAGCTTCATATTTTTCCATCTCCTTCCAAGTTTCTTTTTGGATTCAAAAGTTCATTATGCGCTCCTAATAAAAAAGCAAAATGGCAATCTGAAAACCAACTGCTTAACTAACAGACAATTAATTTGGAAGACATTCATGTTCTGCAAGTGAAAACAGTATGTTGTATGCAACTTGCAAGCTCTCAAGTCAGTTGACTTGAGGTAAACTGGATGTTTAAATAATGTAAAATGTTAACGTACGCATTTATGAACAATAAATCCTGTAAGCTGAACTTAAAGGATAAAGGATTCTGTCCCTTAGCATCCTTCAGGAGTATAGACTCTGGAAAAATATTTGATTAGTTAACTAAACATGACCTACCAGGATGACAGTGAAGACTGAAAGGAGTGATACAATCTTTGAAGATACAAAAAACCCCAAGAGAACAATCAAGCAGAAAAGCTATGTTAACTCTTTTTAGTTGCTGCTAAATGATGTAGATGGTAAGGATGGTAAAAATCAGAAAAATGAAAAGAATTACTAAAGGACAGTAGGAGTTAACCTGAGAGGGTAGATATTAATTCTGTTACTGGTGGAAGTTACAAAGTAGTTTTGTCACACTCTATAAATATCTGTACAGTGAACATATTTTTTAGACTGATTTCCTAAGAAGGCAAAGCTTATGGCTACATGAGCTATTAATTCATTCCTTAAACCTTTTTCACTCTGTTAGCCAACTGTAATTTATGTTTGAGGGCTTATGACTACAGCTTATGCTGTTACCTCTGCTAGACACTGACTGGGGAATCAAGGGAATCCTCCATTATGAACACATAAAACTCTGGAAAGCACATTTCAGTGGTTCTACTGCTCACAAAACTATTTGCTTTCCATAATAGTTCTTTTAAGTCTATTATGCAAAGATAGCTCATTAGTTTGAAAGTTGAAAACATACAAATAGAGAAGCAGGAACAGTTCTTCAACAGTTTACACAATTTGCAAGTGCTATGGTGGACTCTGTATCTCTGGGAATTTATAAAAACAAATTTACAGCGTCTTTGTTTCCATGCAGTTCTGCCTCCCCCATGTTTTCGTGCAGCAACAGCTATTTCCTTCATTTAGTTGAAGTTACTGAGACAGTATAATGCAATCTGTAGATTGGTGATTCTTCATAACTTAGTAATCTGTGTTGCTTTGAGGAAGCTTGTGATAATTACAAAAACATTGAATGACTGGTAAGTCATATAAATCGTACTAATTTGGTATTGAATTGTGTTCTGAATCCTAAACAGAATGGGGAATGCCTCACCAGCCCCCTCACCCACCTCCAGATCAGCAGTGGATGGCTCCAGCCCCAGGTCAAATGGAAATTGTTCCTCCGTCTGAAGACAGCAACAGTCAGGACAGTGGGGAATTCGCTCCTGACAACAGGCATATATTTAACCAGAACAATCACAACTTTGGGGGACCTCCCGATAACTTTGCAATGGGGCCAGTGAACCAGTTTGACTATCAGGTGAAACATATTTGTTGCTTTAATATTGTAGACGCGCAGAGTCCCTTCCGTGGATGTGTTCCTCTAGTATCATCTAGCGGCGACTTTCATTCTTCAGTTCTACAAACATCTACAGAATCTGTTATCTGCTAAGATGCATTTTTACCAAATACTTTATCGAAGAGACTTTTAGAGTTTTCAGTTCTGTTCTGAGGCCAAAGGCTTTTTTTTTTTTCTATAGTAGTAAAGAGAAATGGCTCTTGTCTGCAATATTAAAATTAATCACTGTGTTCCAGAATATAAATTATTATGTAGTTTTTATGGTTTTAGAATAAAAAAAAAAAAAGAGGAGAAGGAAAAAAGTTCAGAAATATCTACTTA
Organism: Neomorphus geoffroyi; assembly: GCA_033558235.1. Lineage (NCBI taxonomy): Eukaryota > Metazoa > Chordata > Aves > Cuculiformes > Neomorphidae > Neomorphus > Neomorphus geoffroyi. The sequence goes on along the minus strand of JAUMJM010000053.1, from coordinate 23,006,151 downwards.
ATTATACTAGATGATGTACCTGTAGAGAACAGTCCTGTATTTACAAGGAGATAGACTGGATGGATGATCCATTGATCTTTTCCATATCTATCTACTGTGATTCTTTGAATAAACAATGGTATTTCTAAGAAATCCACATCCAATTTTTTTCTTCATTCTGGCATAGAAGTTGCACAGCATAATAAATCTGTAGGTGGTTTTGGCACTAGTAGTAGCAGGGGACATTTCACAAACCTTTAAACACAAAGAGGTTTTGGATATTTTCCCAATTTTCACTATTTTTCTTTCAAAACTTGTGATGTAAATGACAAACTGTACCTGTTAAAGCACCTACCTCCTGTTTGTAAACAAAACCCAAAGGAAGATGGGCAGAAATATTTCTATCTTCTGGCCTACTTTTCTCTATTTTTAAATTCTCTTGTTCAGAAATACTGTTAAGAAGTGAACCAATAATTTTCAAATACTCTAGCTTATAATAGTTTCCTTTGTTTACTATTGTGGGACCAACTTTTAAAATCAGTTTTTCTTAATACTACAGATAACTTGTTTTGCAGTGAATAACAGGGATGCTTGGCCTGAAATAGTAGTGGGAGAGTGCTTCTACCACTAGTGACTTAAACAGATAGTGGAAAGAATATAATAAAAAAATATTTCATACGATAACTTTCTTCCTGAACAGTGTCCTCCTAAATAATTTTATTAGGTGTTTCTGGGCAGCAAATATTAAAGCACCCCTCCTCCCCTGCCCCATGTATGCCTCCAGACATGTGACTTTTTGACTGTGTATAGCTTGCTCAGAACCCAGGATCTGTACTACACTTGCATATTTATGCATTTAGTATTCTAATCAGCAATGCTAATAACATCCATGAATGATTACTGAAAAGTGCACAGTACAAAATTCTTTCGCAATAAAAGCTCAAACTTTTCATTTTTGTCCTCATGTTGTAGTTAGAAGGAAAGATTGCTAATGTAGCTAGACTTTTAAACTTTGATTTTGCATAGTCTTCATTTAACTGCATGCTCTGATGATAAGCTGGCAAGGAACTGCTGAAGATAGGTGGTGATTATAGGGCTTAATGTTTAGCACAATATGAAAGGAGATTGGTTGAAGCCCCTTCAGCTTTATTAGTATCTCTGCTTAAATCTAGGTTTGCTCATTAAATATTTAAGGAAAACTTGTTTCTTGGGGTCTGCAGAAAAAGAGATTGAGAGATCTCAGTAGCCTAGAAATCATGGATTCCTACTTGCATGGATTTCTGTAGACCGACTTGCACACATGCTGTACTTAGTGTTACATGTGAAGAAAAATAAACTGCATTACTCTTTCAGCATGGGGCTGCTTTTGGTCCACCTCAAGGTGGATTTCATCCACCTTATTGGCAGCCAGGACCACCAGGGCCACCAGGTCCACCAGCACCTCCTGCACCTCCTCAAAATCGAAGGGAAAGGCCCTCGTTCAGAGACAGACAGCGTTCACCTATTGCAATGCCTGTGAAGCAGGAGCCTCCACAGATTGGTACATGTTAACTACTCCTTTAAGAAAAAATATATGAAAGCTTTGTTTTAAAAAGAATTGTAAAATTTGAAGACTTCTTTTTAAATGAAGTAAAAAAGAAGGGGAAAAAAATATAATTTTTATTTCCCCACAGTCAGATTTGTGGCTTGTTTGGATTGGGGTGGAGGGTTTGCTCCTTTATCTGGGTTTTTGGTTGTTTTTTTCTTTTTTTAATCTTTCAAAACTGTAAACCTTACTTACATAGATGCTGTGAAGCGCAGAACTCTGCCTGCCTGGATTCGTGAGGGCCTGGAAAAGATGGAACGAGAAAAACAGAAAAAATTGGAAAAAGAGAGGATGGAGCAGCAACGTTCACAGATGTCTAAAAAAGAAAAAAAGGAAAGTGAGGAGGTGGAAGAAGGGGATGGCCCACGGTTACCTCAGAAAAGTAAATTTGTAAGTAGAAGGGTTTGTTTTTTGCTCAGGTTTGTATTTCCTGAAAGATGTCAACTTTTTGGTCTCTTCAAAAGAGAGACTGTGTGTTCCTGGTTATCTCTTTGTTTCTGTTGCTTAAAGTAAAGTGAAGTTGCTGCTTTGTTGATATTTACTTGGTGTTTTGAAGTTGTTAATGTCTAAGTAGTAAATTATTTGATCTCTAATGGCAAAGAAACAGTGATGAAATTGGGCTTCTTTCTTTTCTGTGTTTTGTGAACTTGAATGGTCTGTGAAGGTTTGAATTCTAAATCAGTAGCTGAACAAATTCACATACCCGTATTTGCTAAACTGAGCCCATGTAGGAAGCTTTGTCGCCTACGTTTTAGCAGTTATCTCACTTGTTTGCTGTTCTGAGTACCTGTCTGGCAGTGAATTGACACCTGTGTATTTACTTATCTTGTTTGGGGAGAAAGCTATTTGCACGTTTATTAAGAGCAGAGAAAAGAAATAGAGTTACGATAACAGTAATAGAGATTTCAGTACAAAGTAAATCAAGTTGACTATCATAAACATAAGCTAATGAGCTTGACATCTAAGTTTTTCCTGAAATGTGTGATGCTGTTCTTGTAGGACAGTGATGAGGAAGATGAAGATGCTGAAAACACAGAAGCTGTAAGCATAGGAAAAATCAGCAGGAGTCCATCCCCAGCTCCTCAAGAAGAGCAAAGTGAACCAGAAATGACAGAAGAAGAAAAGGAGTATCAAATGGTATGAATAATATAGTTCTCCCTAAGTATTTCTGTCTGTTTGCTCATTTTTCAAGGCATAATGAAATAAAACACTTTTTCTCTGCCTGATACTGTCAGTAGAGATATATCATAGAGTAAAGCAGAGTTATATCTGCATGTTTCTGTAATGCTGTCTTTCTCCTGTAGACAAGGATATAGGTTATATAACTCATGTTTAGCACAGTAGTGAAAGAATGTAATGACTGTAATCTTTACATTAATCGTCATTAATTCTGTGGTTTTGCTTAACTTGTTAAACCGTTAATGATTAAATCTATCTGAGCTCTATACTTCAACCTCAGCTCCTGAATTTAAGAAATACACTCTTGCAAGAAAGTGCTAGAAACCTAAGTCCTAGACCAGCAACAGTTCCCTTGTGTCTGTAGAAACTTCATCTTTTGAAATTATAGTTGTACAAGTGAAACTCTGTTAATGAAGACCCTAAATGCTAAAAGGTTTTGTGAATATATTTTTGTAAAGCACATAACCAGACTGAGCAGCTTGGAGAACTAGCTAGCAACATTTGATTATTTTGTAGTAAATATGTAATAATAAAATCCACCAGAAGTAACCTCTGATGGTTTTTGCAGGATTTGGATCAGTGAGGCAGCATATCAGACTGAAATGTGCTCTTTATTTTTTGAAAGAGTAAATGGGATCAGTCTAAGTACGTTTATGATTTACATGCTCCTTTGCTGTATCATCTTTGATATTAGGAAACAGTGCCCTGGGTATCTGTGTGTAATCAATGTGGGTACAGTACACAGTCAAAATGTAAATGGTTCTGAAAGTCTTTAAATTAGGTAAATAAAAACCATTTCAAACTTAAGTTTTTAAGTTAGGTCTTTTGAGAGAAATCCTTAAATAAAATGTGCAGGAGAGTACTTTCATTGTGATCAAAGGAAGTGAAGCTCTGTGGGTATAATTTGAATGCAGCATTTATTCAAGAGGTTTTGGCCTTTAATTGTATATACAACTTCCTTTAGATGATGCTGACAAAAATGTTGCTGACAGAGATTCTCTTAGATGTCACAAATGAAGAAATTTACTATGTGGCCAAAGATGTTCACCGTAAAGCAACTAAAGGTATGCTGGTTTTCCTTTTTTTTTTTTTTAAAGTTCCTTTTGTGAATATTCTATATTTGCATGTCTCTAGAACATTTAACCTCCATAGTTATGCCCCAAGAACAATTCCAGTATAATGCATCCAACTTGGTAGAGCTCAAATCCAGTAATCATGTACTGTTGTCCTGTCCAGTGTATTGTGAGTTACTTCAATTAGTCCATTTCTTTCATAAATTCATTTTAGTTAAAATGGTACCTGTGTGTCAATGGCTTTCAAGTTGTACCTGCTTTTTAATGCTGTCATCTTTATCTGAAGTTCTTGGCTGTTCAGAAGTGAAAAGAGATGAACTTTGAGTCCTCAATTAGTAATTAATTTGCTTTCACTATTAATATGTATTGTACTTACATAACAGATTTTTTTAACATAACCAAGTTAGTCTAAATATGTAACTACTGAAACTAGAAAATTACGTGCAGATGCTGTAACTTGGAAAGTGATTTATGAGTATTTATTTTTTTTTTCTCTTCACTATTAATTTGCAGTTACATTCTAAATCTTCGGGGTCAGAAAATCTAGAAATGGTTGTAAATGGATGATGTGTTTTTAATGTTTCTTCTCTCCCTCCAAAGAACAGCAGTAGTAGTAGATTTAACAATACCATAGACTCATGACTATGAAATCGTGGCTATTTGTGTTAACATGTTGTTCCTGTTGTTGATGTGATACAAAGCTCCTGCAAAACAGCTGGCACAGTCCAGTGCACTGGCTTCCCTCACTGGACTCGGTAAGTATGCTCCTTATTTTTGAGAGGGCTTAAAGGGGGAGTTTCATTCTTGCATTTCTAGAAATTGCATTTTGAAACTAGATTTTAATTGCCCAGGAATATGGGTCAATTTCCAATAACTTCATCATTATCAGCATCTTTCTTTGTTCCACAGGTGATCCTACTGATATAAGTGGGATGGTTTTTGGAGTAAAGGACTAGTTAGTGTGAGTTAGTGTATGAGAATCTTGCTCTGGTTTTGAAAATAAATAAAAACTTCAGATAAATTTACTTTTTCAAGTATGATGGTTTCAGAAGCACACTGCAGTCTTCAGAGAGAGGAATGTTATTTTATGTTTTTCTTCTATTTTGATCCACCCAAACAAGAAGGGAAAGTTGATAGAAGGGTAATGTGAAAATCTATTAACTGAAATATTACAGTCTCTGGAATTATTATTTTATTGACAAGCTGCATAAGCACAGAGGCTCCCATATCATATGTTACCAGGAACAACAGAGGAAAAGGAGGTTGAAATTCCAGCTTGAGACACAACAGCAAAAGATCTTTCCCAACATGCTTTTTGTCATCTAGAACATACTACAGCAGTGTCAGTGATACGTTACATGCTTGTTATGTGAAATTCTGATGAACTAGATTGACTTTATCTTTCTTATCAGTCCAATAGTTCTTAAAGTCTCTAGGAGAGAAGAAAGTCTATTTCTGTTCCATCTCTGTACCTGTCAAAGTGGAATGTTTTCTAAATCTATATAGAAAAATTGATATGGCATTCAGAATTTCTGTAGCCTTGGACTATGGAGGCGGCTGAAGTCATTTCAGAGATGTCTTCTGGGAAAGGTCCCAGGCATTTTCTGTCCAGTTGCTGATACAGAGGCAGGCACTGTACACTCTCTGCAGGGAGCTTTTTTGCCCTTCCATACAATGGAAAAAATACTGTGATCACAGTGGTTGCTTGCCGAAAATAGACGAGCTGTTCCAGGAGGAGTAGAACCAGACAGTGAGCATCAATCCAGATATGGGGGCCTTGATTACACCAGTCAAACAACACTGGCACTTACCAGAATAAAGTGACTTCTTCAGAGAAGAGGAAGTGAAGGAAGGGCAATGTTACTCTCGTCTTTGCCCCACAGAAATATTAAGAACAAAGCTTAATCTTTCCTCGTGATAGACTGGACTTTATGCACGCAGGTGGACTGGGTGGTTATGGATCAGGAGACAGTGAAGATGAAAGGAGTGACAGAGGCTCTGAATCATCTGATACTGATGATGAGGAATTACGACACAGGATCAGGCAAAAACAGGAAGCATTCTGGAGAAAAGAGAGAGAACAGCAACTACTACTAGAAAAACAGCTAGAAGGTAAACCATATAACGTCTTCTTACCATGCTGCTTTACACAGAATTTACCACTTAGTATGTGTAAATTGGTGGGAGCCAAAAAATGTGAAGCCAAATTTAGAAATAATGTTCTTGAGATGTTTGAGCTACTCAATTTGCTTCTTGTTTTCTAATAAGAAAAAATCCATGTAGTGTTTTCTGTAAACTCTTCTACTTCAGTGTTAGAAGACATGGTGCATATATATTTGTATTTACATAGATATTGTACTATATAAATACTAGTATCTCTCTATAAAAATGCATATGTACATTTAATATATTTTTTAAAAGTTATTATTATCTCATTTGTGACTGGAGGATAAATTTCACCTTGCTGCACCAGACTGCAGTTCATACAAACTTTATTCCTTATAGTTGTATACTTTTAAGTATACGAAGCACATTTCATGTACTGAAAAGCTTGCTTTTCCATTACACAGTGTTATGCGGTGTATCTTTCAAAATGTACAGTGGGAGGCTGCGGTTTCTTTGAGCTTGCTGTTCTCAGTTGTAGTTGAGGGTTGTGTCCATATACTGCATCTTCATAACTATTTTTTAGTACCTGATACTGGGGAAAAATTATTGAACCCAGTTAGTTCACAGTCTCTGAGAAGGTGGCAGGCTTGATTTTAAAAAAATAAAAAGAAATCTGTCATTTACTTCTACTTCTCCATACAAGGTAAGGTTTGTCCTTTTGTATCAGTAATGTAGATCAAAAGGGTATCAGGGTATCACAGTCACCTTGCACTGCTGAAGAGCAGTCTAGATCAATAGACAAATAGAATGGTAAGAAGTCATGACTGAATTTCATAGGCTGAAGGAGGAGGAAAGTGCTGCTATGACATAATACTTTTTTCTTATGTTAAGATGGATGATTTCCTCCTTTTAATTTAAAGGCCTAGAAATGACATATGTATCCCTTAACAAAAGGCTGAATTAGCTAAACTTTTGGTTTCCTTAAGATTCCTGTCTCTATCTGAGTGTTTTTAAGATTTATGCATAAAAGGATAGCCATATGGAGGGTGACCGGGTGGTAGCCTCTGACCTCGGTCTTCCTACTATAGGAAGTCATATGTCAGTTTGGAGACATCTCCATGGGTCTATTTACAGAAATATAAATCTAGAGTAAAGAAGCTGATTCTACACATCCAAAATATCATAGAATACTAAACGCAGTGTCTTATTTGTAGTGGCATTTAGGAAAGGCAGATGATTTCTAATATAAAGTACAGCATCTTCTAATGTACACTGGTTTCTGCCTGTATTACCTAATAATGCGGGGACCAGAGGGAATTGTTTTCTGAGTTAGATTTGACCATCAGTTGCCATTTGGATCACTCTGGGTTTCCGGATGCAATTTTATTCCCTAAGTTAATATAGGAACTGGTGGCCCACATCAAAAGGCCAAAAATTTTCTATGTCATTTGCTTTTTCTGGGTTCAGTTTAAAATGGCAAGGGGAGATAAACTTGGCTGGTGATACAAAGAATACTGCGTTGACTAGAAATAAGTAAAACTTCTTTAAAGTTGGAAACCTCTGGAAAATGCTGTAAGGGTCTGAATTTCTTTATATTGCTATATGAAGATCTTGGCCTGATACTCATTATGGTACTTTCAAGAAATGTATTTTTAATTCTTCTGTTGTCTTCCTACCATGTTTATAGTATTTGCTGATTACTAACCTTAAAGTAATCTGAACTGAGTTTAACTGTTTTGTATGAGCTTCACCATCTGTCTCTTACATGCTGTTGTCATAGCTTTTGAGCTGAGTCTTAAGCAAAGAATTATCTACAAGTCTCCTTTCTGTGCTCTTCCTCCCTTTCTTGGAATTCGTTGTCTATAAAACCTGTTAAAAACAAGGAAAAATTTAAATTGCTTGTACTAGTTAGCATTTAGGACTAATCTAAGTTATCCTTGGAAAACACCATAAACCTGGTATTTTCTTTAAAAAAAACCCTTGAAACATACATCCCTACAGCAGAAGGTACTTCTCTTTTTTGGGTAGTGAGGCCTACAAAACATAGAGATACAGTCAACGTTGTTCTAAGGTTGAGAGGCCACTCATGCACTGTGCGGGAAATACAACTTCTTCGGACCAGTCAGTGATTATTCAAACCCAGATGAACAGGACTTGGAAGGAAGTCAGGAGGCACAGGTGCAGCTTGGAGGAATGTTGTAGGAATAAGGAGGAGGGAACCAGGTGTGTAGAAAGGTTGCAGGAGGAAAAATTATGCATGTTAGATAAATTCGGGAGTTCTGGTGATTGAGGATATTCATTTGGGAACTTCCTCTTAAGCCACTGAAATATGAAATAACATCAAGGACTTCTGAAAGTGTCTGGGTTATGCAATTTTTTTCAACCAGGAGGACAACTGCTCTAGAATTACAAAAAGAGAAAATAACAAGTTTGGTAGGTAGGTGGTATGATCGCAGACAGTGTATTAATTTTAAGTATTCTTAAAGGTCCTTGGAACTTTATTTTTGCCAAAAGTAAGACTGTGGAAATATTGAAATATTACTCCAAATTAATTACATTTTTCTTTTCTATACTTCTTTTTTTCAGAAGAAAAGCTACAAAGTGAAAAAGCTTCAAAGGAGATGAATGAATTTATCATCAAAGAACAAAACAGTAACTCTGCATCACAGGAGGCAAAAGAAATTGAAGCAGATCTGGTTCATGAAAAGAGAAGATCTCCAAATGCAATCTCAGCTGATACAGAACTCAAAAAAGAGGCTAAAGAGAGGACAGCAAGGAGTGGGTCGAGAAGCTCTAGCAGTGGTAGCACTAGCAGCAATAGCAGCAGCAGTAGCAGCACTGTATCTAGTTCATCCTATAGCACTAGCTCAGGTAGTAGTCGCAGCTCTTCGCGTTCTTCCTCTCCTAAAAGGAAGAAGAGACACAGTCGCAGTAGGACGCCTTCACGTAAAGTCAGGCGCAGTAGAAGCAGGAGTTATTCCCACAGAAATAGGAGAGAGAGGAGTAGGAGCAGGGAGAAAATAAGAGAAAGGAGAAGACCTAGTAGGAATCACAGTGCTGAAAGAGGAGAGAGGCGAAGAAATAGGAGTCCTTCGAGAGAGAGAAGCTGGGATAGACGTAGTAGCCGTTCAAGAGACAGGCGAGCTAACCGTGCAAGCCGCAGCAGAAGCAGGGATAGACGTAAAACTGAAGACCAGCGTAGAAGCCCTACTGGAAATAGGCACAAACATAAAAGTGAGGGTAAAGATCAAGAAAGGAAGAAGGAGCAGGGTGGAGGTGTAGATAAAGACAGAAAAAAGAACAGAGAAAGGGAGAGAGATCAGGAAAAAAGAAAAGATAAGCCCAAAAAAGAGGAAAAAGAAAGTAAGGCTGGCAGCCACGACGACAGTAGATTAAAGAGAAAAAGAGACAGCGAAAGAACTTTCTATCATGGTGATTCAATATGTGTGAAAATAATAAGACAGGATTCCAGACAAGAAAGCAAAAAAGTTACTACCAAAGATAGCAGAAAACAGTCAGGCTCTGAATCTAGTGCAAGGAGTAGTTCTGAGTCACCAGGAAGCAGTAAAGAAAAGAAGGCTAAGAAATCGAAGCATATTCGGTCATGCTCCATGGAGAAATCTCAAAGGTCTGGTAAGAAGGCAAGCCGCAAACACAAGTCTAAATCGCGATCAAGGTAGTATACTTTTTAAGTATTTTGTCTGACTTTTTTTTTATTTTTTTATATTCATCTTCATGTGTACGGCATATGAACTTTTTAAAATAAAGTATGGTATTTATTAATTTTTTTGTCTTAGGCAAAAGTAACTTTGGAAAAATCTTTTAAAACTATTAATGACTAAGCCTAAAGTGTGTGTGGGTTTGGGGATCTCTTATTTTTTTCCAATTAACTTTCTCCCCTTTTATTTTTCAGATCAACAACTCCTCTTCGTCGTAAACGCTGAGGAATTTATGGCACCAGTGCTATGACGTTTAAAAATTCCATGAGTTATAAAAGGCTTGTCTCATTATAGAGGCACATTGTGGCTATGTAGGTGAAACCAGAATCCTTTTTTTTATCTGTAAATAGGTGTATTTTTTTCCAAATGCTGCTCAGAACTAAATACCTAATAGGATTTCTTTGTATTACATTTTTTCAAGAACGGTAGTGCTTATTGAGAATATAAAACATGCCATTCTCTTTCAGCTGTAATGTTCTTAAAATTACTATTGAATGTACTGTGATGTCAATAAAGCTCTTTAGTTCATTTTTTTTGATTACAATTCTTGCACCTGAATTTTGTTTTAAATTGTAGAAAGTACAAAAAAAAAAGGCAGCTTTTTTTGTATAACAAATTTTTAAACTACTTGAAAAAGATTTTAACGTAAAACACTTGTCAAAATATGTCATCCATGGACATGATAAAATTTAATCTATTGGGAGTGTGTGGAAGAAAAAAGAAAAGACATCTTATTTTTTCTTTACATATGTGTAATAGTTTTTTTCATCTTTTTATTTGGACTAGCAAGTAATATATGCTGTGTGTGTAAAATATGGGTCACTGTAATACAAGCTATACTTAAACAGACTGACCCCCATTAGGAACATGTGAACTGATCTTGTGTGACCGTGTTAAGCTCTGGAACTATATTCCTCACACAGTTTTCAGAGAGAAGTTTCTGGATATTCAGGGGTATTACAGGAACAAGACTCAGTATTTTAGATGTTTTTATGGAATATATTTATAAATGGCACTCAGCACACATTAGAAAACTGACAATAGGTTAACTTTACATTTTGACACATGCATTAAATGTGTGGTAAACGTTAAAGCTGGTTATTTCTGTTAGTGTTACGAGGACTGTGACTCCTGTAAAGCTAATACATTGATTAGACAACAATGCAGTTAAATTTTTGGTTTTAGTATCACCACCCTTCTTCAGGAAATGAGCTATTGCCGCTTTTAACAAGTGTGAAATAATACTACTTAAAAAAACAAAAACCAAACCAAACACCAAACAACACTAGGCCAGTGACTGTTACAGCAGAACATTAATTCAGGGAAAGACTGGAGATCTGTGCCTAGAAGGTCTGGTATGATACCAATTGTGAAAAAGATAAAAGGCTTAACATCAAAGTAAGATCTCTTTGATGGCTGTTATCTTCTAAGAAAAAATATACTAGTACAGGCAACTTGCAAAGCATGTCTTCATGAACGGATTAGTCCATGTAACTAAAATTAGAATTCAGCTATGCAGCATTTTTGCCAGCATTTTTTTTATAAATTGGATGCAGAAGTAAACTGCTTCAGTGCAAAGAATCACATTTTAACTATACATTTCTCAAGCAAGCTAATGGCTGGTGAATACATGCATGTTTATCAAAACACTGTTACAGATAAATAATCAGTTAATCAGATACAAGTGACATACACCCCCAATTAACTCTTTTTACATAGAGTAGGCAGTCATACCTATTAGCAAAAATAAGGCATAATTTGCAACACACTATTACTTGCGTTGGTATGGATATAAATAGTGATATATTGATCCATTCGGTATGCTATTGACTCTTGGTAAAAGTGAAGATTTTTTTTAAAACTAGGTAGCGTAACAGTTCAGATGTCTTAAAAGGATGTCTTTTTCGAGAGAGAGAAGCTAGAATTAAGTTTTAAGAAAAGCTATTGAGGAATACAGTTTCCGTGATGCATTGAATTTGATTTTCACTTAAGATTTTATATTTTCTGTCTAGTAATAAAAGAGATTGTGTATGAAAAGCTTTATATACTCTGCCAACAACTGGGATTCTGTCACTTCCTGTAAATATGAAAACTATTTTTTGACACAAATGCACTTATATGGGTAGTGAGTGTATGCCAATAAAAAGAGCATACGATCTCTGTATTTAACTGTTTCAGAAATCTTACTGAACAGCATACTCGGTGGCACACCAGTAATTAAAAATACTTTGGTACTACGTCAACCTCACATACATTAAACTTCTTTATGTTTTAGTAACTCCCTTACGAAGACTACGGTAATGTCCAGTTTCTAATTCCATACATCTGAAGTGATATTAAATTAGAACATGTGCAAATCTATGCAAAAATGGGAATGTTATCATTTTGGAAAAGTTTAAATGGGGTTGTTGCTCTATTCTTTTGCATTTTTAAATAAACACTGCCAAAATATTTCAGTGCACCACAGGGGAGCAAGACATGCAATTTTGACTTACGCAGTAACACGACATTCAGAGGCAGTTCTCTTGAAAATTGTTTTTAATAAATAAGGGACTGTGTGGAATCAAATGAAAAGTAGTTTCCATTTAAGTAGTGTTTTCAAGATGAATACAACAAAACCAGTGTGAATTGGTACCCCAAGGTACCTGGTTATACCACCTAAGAACAGGAACTGGCTGTGGCCATGGATAGGCCAAAAAAAATAGTTAGGTAAAGTATTATAATAGAGATGGAGCAACTACAGACTTTTTGAAATATGGCATAATAACTGACTTGTGTCATTGAGGCGCTGTCTTGTGGGAGAGACGAGTGAGTCTGGGCTGCCTGCTTTTAACTGCTGATTTCTTAAAGTCTGTGTTTAATAACAGGAAAATGGAATAGCTACCTCTGGTTTAAAGCCAGCTTATTCTGTTACATAAAATATTTGCCAGTGTGCATATGTTTGTTACTAATTTTTTTAAAAATAATGAATACAAAACAAATGGCAGTGTGTGGATGGACTTGCTCTCCCCAGATTGTGTTTGCTCTGCTAAATAAAGGAAAAGTAATAAATTTGTGTGATACACAGAAACGCACTTTCACGGAAGGCTTAGTTTTGTGTCTGAAGAAGACTGTGTCTCTTACCATAAAGGGTTCCTTTGAGCTCTTTTTCCAGTTGTTCTGAGGTGTTATTAATGACTCCAAAGCCCACCGCACTGTGAGCTTTGCCGGATGGAAAGTAAGTGAGTAGGGAAGTGGTGCTGATCCATGCTGGGCAGGTTTGCCATGTTTTTAATTGCTGCCGAGAGAGGTTTCTTGGAGACCTTTCAGTAGTGTAGTCCTTCTCTAGCTTTTTTTTTAAAGAACCCAAACTTTAACTACTAGATAAGTTATATTTACATGAGACCTGTAAGTGGCAAGGGTTGTAGCTCCGACAAGGTCAGTTACTAACACCGAGCGGCATTAAACAGGGAAGAGCGGGTCCAGCCGCGGCTGGTTTACGCTGCTCCAAACCTCCTGCTGCCCTTGGCTCCGCCTCGGCCGTGCCTGCTAGTGCCGGTAGCCGGGCAGGGAACGCGGCCGCTGCCATCATCTGCTCGCAGAACGCTGATCCCTGCCTCCACGGGTGATGCCAACCGGCCCTGCCTTCATAGCTGACGCCTGCCAGCCCTGATTCCATACCTGATCCCTGCCTCCACAGCTGATCCCTGCCAGCCCTGCCTCCATAGCTGATCCCCGGCAGCTCCCTCCCTGCCGGCTGTGGTCTCCATGAGACCTGCAGCTCAATGAAGTCAGAAAAAGATTATTTTTTAAAACTGGCTTGATTCTTTACCATTTAAAAGTGTTAAATGGGCCCACCGTCACGATTTGGAAATGCCGAAGCCGGCCAAGGGGCAGGAGGAGGGGAAGCGCTCCCGTCCCTGCCCACCCTGCCCCGTCGGGCTCAGACCCCTCCGCTCAGCAGCGCCGGAGCTGGTACCGAAACCGCTGGCAAATAAACTCAATCTTAGACTCGTTTTGGAGTTCTAGAAAGCAGGTTCCTTTATTTCAGCGCTAGGCCCGTGAGGGAATGATTTCCATCAATCCTGCGTAACAAGACAAGAGCTGGGGACAGAACACGTTCCCCACATACATGCATGTGGATAAATTTCCCCAGAAAGCTCATGCATATTCTATTATTTTCCAAGGAGTAATTTTAATGTTATTATGAACTTCACAGCAGTCAAATCTCTGCTAATTAGAGCTTTGGAACCAGCTCTCTGTCTGACCTTGCATTTGAGATAGGGAAAAGCTGCAGAGGTGATTATAGAAGGTGACATATCTGTTCAACATTTATCGTATTTAACACGAGACTATCATTTCTCTTTGAACAGTATCTGGAAAAAAACTATTTGAAAAAAAACATATCAAGAAAACATGCTATCAGAGGGACATTCTATCTATATTACAAAAAAAAAAAATAGATGAAACTTTAGCTTAAATCAAAATATTCCACTTTTTGTAGTAGTAACTACTTCTTGTATCAAAAGGATGAGAGGAAATGGCCTCAAGTTGCACCAGGGTAGGTTCAGATCAGACATCAGGAAAAATTTCTTCACCAAAAGGGTTATCAGACACTGGCACAGGTTGCCCAGGGAAGTGGCTGAGTCACTATCTCTGGAGGTATTTAAAAGATGGGTAGATGAGATGCTCAGTGGTATGGTTTTCTAGTGGACAGGTACAGTTGGACTCGATCTCAAAAGTCTTTTCCAACCAAGCAATTACATAATTCTATTGATACAAGAAGTAGTTACTATTACAAAAAGTAGAATATTTTGATTTAAGCTGAAGTGGAATTAGTTTCCTATAGAATTAGTTTTCTAACTAATTTCAGTTAAGTTCCATCTAAGTAACTGTATTTTTTGAAAGTTAGACAGAATGTTTCTCTGATACCATGTTTTCTTGACAGCATGTTTTTTTCAAATACTGTTTTCCCAGACACTTAGAGAGTTTGATAATGTCTTGTGTTAAGTATGGTCTGTGCTGAACAGATGTGTCTTCCGTAATTGCCTCTGTCTGCAGTCTTTCCCTATCTCAAATGCAAGGTCAGGCAGAGAGCTGGCTCCAAAGCTCCAATTAGCAGAGATGTGGCTGTTGTGAAGTTCATAATAAAATTCAAATTAGTCCTTGGAAAATAACAGAATATACATAATATTTCTGTGAAAACGTATACATATGCATGTAAGTGGGAAATATATTCTGTCCTCAGCTCTTATTTCATTACATATAAAATCATACAATCACAGAATCATAGAGTGGTTCGGATTGGAAAGAACCTTAAAACCCACCCAGTTTTCACCCCCCTGCCATGAGCAGGGACAGCTCCCACCAGCCCAGGCTGCTCAAGGCCTCATCCAGCCTGGCCTTGAACAATTCCAGGGAGGGGGCATCCACAGCTTCCCTGGGAAACCTGTGCCAGTGCCTCACCACCCTCATCATGAAGAATTTCTTCCTAACGTCTAATCTAAATCTTCTCCCTTTCAATTCAAAGCCATTCCCCTTGTCCTGTCACTGCCTGCCCTTGTAGAAAGCCCTTCCCCAGCTTTCCTGTAGCTCCTTCAAGTACTGGGAGGCCGCTATGAGGTTTCCCAGGAGCCTTCTCTTCTCCAGGCTGAACAACCCCAGCTCTCTCAGCCTGTCCTCATATCAGAGGTGCTCCAGCCCTCTGGTCATCTGCGTGGCCTCCTCTGGACCCGTTCCAACAGCGCCATATCCTTCTTATGCCGGGGATTCCAGAACTGGGCACAGTAGTCCAGGTGGGGTCTTACGAGAGCAGAGGGAAAGAATCACTCGTGATTGATGGATACCATTCCCTCACGCGCCCAGCGCTGAAACAAAGGGTGCTTTGGTTTCTAAAACTCCAAAACGAGTCTTAAGCGAGTTTATTTCCCGGCAGCTTCGGCATCACTCTGTGATTCACTGCGTGAGCGCCAGGCGGGCCTCCCGCGCGGGGCGGAACCAACGCAGGCGGCACCGCGTCACCGCCGCGCGCCCGGCGCTGTGAGAGGACCGAGCGGGGCGGGGAGGGCGCTGCTTGAGGGGGCCGCGAACCATGTTGGGCGGCGGCGGCGGGGCGGTGCGCGCCCTCACCCGCGCCCTCGCGCGCCGGCGGGCGGAGGCGGCCACGCTGCCCGGGGCTCCGCGTGGTGAGAGCGGGCTGGGGGTGCGCGCGTGGGCGGAGGAGTCGCGGTCCCGGCAGCCCCAGTCCCAGCAGTCCCGGTCCCGGCTCGGTGCCGAGGTGACCTAAGGGGGTGTCGCCTCACCGGCCCCCGCCTGGGCTCGGCGGCCCGGGTTGCACCGCGTTGGTGCTTGCTGCTCTGTTGAGCTCTCCTAACTCTGAGCCAGCCCTGGCTCTCCCGGTGTCCCAGCAGAGCTCTCCCAAGGGAAACGTCTTCCTCCCTCTCCCCCGCTGCCTCCTTGGACCCCCATGCAGCCCCACTGGTGTGTTCTTGTGCCCAGGGGTATCTATAGGTCTTGCCATCCACCTCTGCAGCTTGAAATCGTCCTTGGGGGACCTATAGGCTGGGGGGCCAAGGAGTATTTTATATATATATATATTGCAGTATTTATTTATATACTCCAGTATTTATATATATATTCTAATACCTGAAGGAGCTACAGGAAAGCTATGGAGGGACTTTCTACAAGGACAAGTAGTGATAAGATGAGGGGGAGTGGCTTTAAACTGGAAGGCCCAAGATTTAGACTAGATATTAGGAAGAAAGTCTTCATGATGAGGGTGGTGAGGCACTGGCACAGGTTTCCCAGGGAAGCTGTGGATGCCCCCTCCCTGGAAGTGTTCAAGGCCAGGTTAGATGGGCCCTTGAGCAGCCTGGTCTGGCGGGAGTTGTCCCTGCCTGTGGCAGGGGGGTGGAACTGGATGGGCTTTAAGGTTTCTTCCATCCCAAACCATTCTGTGTTTTTGTTTTTGTTTTTTTTTTTTTTTTTTTACTTCAGAGCATTGGCAGGAGTACTTTTTTATATTGGGATGGGGAGTCTCGCCTTCTCTTTGATCTCATGGGAAAAGCATGAAAGAATGTCAAACATTGTTGCTGCAGTTTGGCGATTGTGGTGACCCGGCAGCAGCTGAGTGGTGGGCAAATGTGCCTTACACCTGCCAGAGCCAAGCCGTACCTTGGCAAATCAGGTGTGGAGAACAGTTCTGAGATGGTGTGCTTGGTCTCTGTCTCTGCACCTTCAGTGAGGTTCTGTTCGTGAGGTTTTCTTGTTTCCTTACCAACTTCTATGGTACAAAATGAGTGTGCAGCTCTACATTTCTTATTCCAGTATGTAATGAAACAGGAATCAGAGCCCGGTGTTGATAACTGTGTGTGTATGCCTAACTGTGGTCAGAGTAAACCTTTTTGGTGAAATTCTCAGTAGCTGAAGCATTTCACCTACATGGAAAGTTCCTTTTCATTCAGACTCTGCAAAATGTCCTCATCCATAATTTAAGAAGTACTGAGGCGGTGAACTAGCATATACTGCTGTTTTTAATCCCCATGCAGCTCCATAAGTATGATAGTGAGCAAATATGTAAAGATCTGCATGGTTAGTGGCATTCTAGAGCAGCTTTGTTAAAGCAGGAGTTTTTTGCCTGTGAGCTCTCATAAAGCTGATGTGTTCCATTCAGTTGCCTTTCTTTTATTTATGCAGATGACCATGCTGATCTGTCTTTTCAGACAGGCCCAGGAGGTACCCGTCAGAATTACAGCTGGAAAATACAGCTGAAATCCAGTAGTGCTCTGCCCATCCCTCTGACTGAAACAAAAAGCAGGATGTAAGTATTGTATCTAAAATTATCCTGTCTGACAAGGACTGTCATTTTCTGTAACAATGTTACTTTATGGCAGTATCACATGAAGTAATTTTTAAATCTCACAAATATTTAACTGTTTGATATGGCCTATGTTTTTTTTTTTAGTTTTAGTAATTAATAACCAATGCATAAAATTTATTTGTTTGTTTGTTTTTAATTAAGTATAACCAGACTCTCTAAAGGAACTCAAGTTTTGTCTTTTTTCTTTTATTTTCTGATGCAGAATTTGTTTTTCCCATATTTCAGCTGATATGAAATACTGGTATTAATTTCATGACATTCAGCTTTCCTTATTTAGGCTTACCATGAAGAGACTTTTCAGCACTTCACACTCATCAGTGGATTCAAAGGAAATGAAAAAATTCCAGCTCCTCGCACATAAGTGGTGGGATGAAGAAGGAGAATATTCAGCCCTTCATTCTATGAATGATATTAGAGTGCCATTTATTAGGTACGGTTTTGAGGGTAGATTTTTTACTTAATATAAACTACTTATGCATAACCTCAGAAAACGTTGTGAGAGAAAACCAAGTATCTAAGATAGGATTGCCTCTACTAAACCACCTTGTGCATTTGCCCTTAATCACATCCCTTTTCTTTCAGAGATACTCTGTTGAACATGAGTAGTAATTATCATCTAGGAAACCCACTTTCTGGAGTCAAGATTCTTGATGTTGGCTGTGGTGGTGGACTGCTAAGTGAGGTAAGAAACAGTGTGCTCTGGTTTCTTTTATTGAAAAGCATACGAAGTTTTTGAATTGTTTCACTATTGCACTGTCTAATTTCTGATCCTCCCAGGAAAAGCTTTTCTCTTCTATGACATATTTGTAACTGAATGTTTTGGAATGCAGTGCATTCTACAAAGCCCTTGGAATATTTGTTTAGCATAATGGGCGGTGGTGATTTGCAGAGAAGGAGGGAGTTGGTCATGAGAAACGCTAAAATCCTATGGTTCATCAGAAAAATATGATTTCAAGTGCTGTAAAGAAAAGGAGCTAGGGGAGGGATGATATAAAATTCTTCTAGTATTCCTCTGGGCAGTCATAGTATGACAAGAACAACATTTTTTTACTTTCTTTTTTCTTTCTTGCTCAGAGTCTGAGCAAGAACACTTTACTCATGATAGTCCTTGTTACCAAAAAAGTATTTTCTATTATAAACTTGTTCTTACATGTTAATTTCTTTGAATTGCTTCTCTTCAGTTTTTTTTTTTTGTATTGGTATGGGGATTCTCACCTTTGCTTTTGATTTCATAGGAAAAGCTTGGAATAATGTAAAACACCTGAGATACCCTTCCTCTAATTCAAGGAGAGGTTCTCCTGGTACAGGGGCTGATGTTACTGCTGCTTCCTGAGGGATCTGCACAAACTTGGGACTGAGAAATATCTATTTGTTGCGGAACCATTTGGCTCTAAACATTGCTGCATCCTATCAATACACTAGGGATGGTTTGTGACTTTAGGATTACAGATCTGGCTGGCTTACTCTGGGAACTGCATCAGCAAACTGGTGTGCTGCATTGCCTTCTGAGGCTGAACAACCGGTGAATTTCAGGTTGGAATAACATACATGTGGTCATATTCTGCAGCCTGTTTCAGTTTCGAAAGAGTTGATGGCTGAGGTGTTAACCTATGAGTAAGATAACACTGGAGAAACTTGAGTGACAGCCAAGCCTGATGCTATCCTAGTAAACATCAGTGTTTAGTTCTCAGCAGTGAGAAAGCCCTAGAGATAATCGGGTGTTAAGTAACCATTAAAAAGATATGAGGATTTATCACTACAGGTGGATGTTGAAGAAAGTAGTGACAGTAATTAAATACAGCATTTTGCCCCGTCGCCTTTGTTTTTCCTCTATTGGAGGGTAATAGTGGATGAAATCTTTATTTGGTGTGACAAAATGGATTCATAACAATTTATTCTAAAAGACAATTTAAATGTGTGCATTCCATTATGTAATTTTCTAAGAAAATTAACACCACCTCCTCCAGATCTAAGGATTTTTTTGCTTTAATAAACATTTAAAATAAAACTGCCGGTTCAGAGCTTATTTACTGTTGTTTGTCTTATTTGCTGGTAGATTTATTTTTTTCTGCATCATGTATTTATGTTACAAAGTTGCAGAAACCTTTAAGTAAATTGTTTTCATGCAGACAATAAATTATACTCTGTATTATTAGCCTCTAGCTAGACTGGGAGCTTCAGTTACTGGAATTGATCCTCTGGAGGACAACATTAGAACAGCAGATGAGCACAAGTCATTTGATCCGGTCCTGGACAAGAGAATACAGTACAAGTCCTGTTCACTGGAGGAGATTGTGGAAGAGTCTATGGAAACATTTGATGTAATTGTAGCTTCTGAAGTAGTGGAGCATGTGGCTGACCTTGAAATGTTTATCAACTGTTGCTCTCAGGTGTTAAAGGTAAGGGAGTTTTTGCTTTCTTATTGGGAGTATTTATTCTCTTTTACTATTAAGGCTTGCTTTTGAAGGTACGTGAAAACATCTAAATCTGCATTCACTCACTTCTCCACCTTGAAGTGCTCGAGATCTGAATCACACTGCAGAGGTGCCTTTCATTCTCCTCCATGATGCAAGTACATCTTCCCAACTTCAGTAACTGAATAAGAATTTTATTTCCCCAACACCTGCTTTAGAAAAGTGTTAATGGCATCACTCAGCATTGCAGTGTTGCTTTGCATGGAGCCCTTAAGAAATCTGGTAGTGTCTAATTTCACCTAGTGAAAGAAAACGTGGTAGTGTGCTGTTGATGGATGGCTGTGGTTCACATTGCATTGAAACTGACTAGTGGTGTTTCTGACTCACAAGATTTTATTCCATCTCTAGCATCACATCAGATGTGCTACTGGATTGCTTTTAAATGCTTGGAGATAATCAAGTATTGGCTTACTACTCTTGGTATGATTTCACGTGCAAAGAAGGATGGGAGGCTCAGTACACTAGCAGCAGCTCTCTTTAATCTCTTGATTTATTATTCTGGTTATCAGAAGGAATATAGATTATTTGAATGGAAATCTTCACTAATTTTCAGCCTGCTGGGGACATAGAAATTATTTCTACCGAACAGTCTTTTACTACGTAGAATTCATTTATGGCTTTCTTTTTTGACCCTGTATTCATTAAAAAAGTATGGCATTCAACAGCCTCAAAAATTAAGAAGTATTGCATATTTCACTTTAGTTTTAATTTTAAAAAGTATTTCTTTTTACAATAGGTATTGTATATACCTTAGTAACTTTTATTTATCCGTTTCCTGGGCAGTGTTACATTGTAAGTGACTTTGTTAGATGGTTTATGGGTATGGAAATGGTTTTCAAACCGCCCAAGACTTTGAGTATGTTGACTTTTGGAGGACTACTGAGTCATAGTTTTAGAACATTATATTATTTGTTGTTTTAAAATGGTATACTTGTATATACCTATCCTGGGATGAAATTGATTCTTACTTTTGCAGTGTGCAGACTTGTAGGTAGAAAAATCATGTGTTTTAATGCAATTTAATTTACAGTTTTTTAAAAAATTAAATATTTTTCTAATTCAACGTTTTAATTTTTAAATTAGCCTGAAGGTTCTTTATTCATTACTACAATCAATAAAACACAGTTGTCCTATGTCCTGGGAATTGTGGTTGCAGAAAAAATAATAGGCATTGTACCAGAAGGAACACATGAATGGGAGAAGTTTGTTCCCCCCGAAGAGCTGGAGCACCTCCTGGAATCAAGTAAGTTCCAAACCAGATGGTGGGCGTGTAGAGAGGTATCCAGATGCTCCCTGTAAAAATGGCAAGGGGATAAGCTAGGTGGGGTGAGTGCTAGCAACCATACACAGCCTTTCCTGTGTGAGTTACCAGTCATATACTGAGTATTAGTTCTGGTTTAAAGACACTCTGCTTACTGCATTTTGCATAAAATAGATAAACTAACTGGAATGCTAAGAATGCAGAGATTACTCAAACAAAATTACTGTAACAGCTGCCCTCCATTTGATAGTCTAAATGAAAAATCCAAAGCTTTTTATCCTGTTCTCATGACAGAATGTGTGCTCTGAAGTGGTTCATACGTTATAAGTCAAGTTTGAAAAAATAACTGTATTGACACTCCAGAGTGGCGCTGCTGCCACTGCATTGTTTGTCGTCTTCCCCTTTGGAGAAGGCATTTTTATTTGTGGTTGCTGCTCCATGTTACGTTATGAAAAGATTTCTTCAAAAATGTGAAAACAAAACCTACCACAAATTCATTAGTCAGTTCTTGAGAAACTGTATGATACTGATTTAAAGAAATAATTAAATTGCTGTGGTTTTATTGCTTTTAAAATAAGCAAAGCACTGAGCTGGGAAGAGGTCTGCCCGTTGCCCTCCTTCCACGCAGGCGTTTTAAAACGCTGTCACCAAATATTTCACTTTGCTGTAGTCAGTGTAAAGAAACTGAAATATGATTTGAGCTGTTCTCTTGGCAAGGTCTTTTCCTGGCACTTCAAAGCGATGCCATAAGGAACATGACTAATACTGGTTCACATGCTGGTGGTTCTTTCCATTCTCCCTTCAAAAGGAGAAGCAGGTGCAGTGGAGTGATTTGTTTTGATAGGGTGTTTTGTTTTCTGCCTTCCCTCATGTGTCCTGCTGGGACACAGCAGAACCATGCAGTGAACTGAGAGCTGCTCAACAGGGAGTGCTAAATCACTGTTTACTTGCACTGAGCCCTTGATGGGCTCCTCACTACAAGGAGGACATTGAAGTGTTGGAGCGTGTCCAGAGAAGGGCAAGGAATTGGTGAAGGATCTAGAGAACAAGTCCTGTGAGGAGTGGCTGAGGGAACTGGGGCTGTTTAGTCTGGAGAAAAAGAGGCCGAGGGGAGACCTTATCATTGTCTAGTGAAAGGATGTTGTAGTGAGAGGGGTGTTTGTCTGTTCTCCCAAGTAACAAATGATAGGATGAGAGTAAGTGGACTCAAATTGTGCCAAGGGATGTTTAGGTTGGATATTAGAAAAGATTTCTTCACAGAAATGGCTGTCGGGAACTGGAGCAGCTGCCCAGGGAAGCGGTTTAGTCATCATCCCTGCAGTCATTTAAAAGATGTGTAGATGTGGCACTTAAGGACATGTTTTAGTGATGGAGTTGGCAGTGTTAGGTTTATGGTTGGACTTGATCTTAAAGGTCTTTTCTAAACTAAACAATTCTGCGATTTTTCTGCCTCTTATATTTTCCATTCTTGCAGAATCTTTCTGAAGATGTGCTTAGATTTTGATTTTTCAAGTGTGTGATGTCAGTCTGAAGGACGTCTCCACCTACAGAAAACGTTACCAGTCACCCAAATGCGGTGTTCTGGCGTGCTGCTTTGCAGTGGCTCACCGTGTAGCATGCCAACAGTATGTGGCCTGGCCCAGAGCGACTGCTGCTACTGCCAATAGCAGGACTACTGTCACTGGTGATGCCTGTTGCCAGTGCTTGTGGTGGTGTCTGACAAAGGCCAGCTTGTGAAGCACTGCTCCTCAGCTCAGAGGGAGCAGAGTGTTTCAGACTCGCTGTTCTGAAAGGGCCTGATGTTGCGGAGACGTAAAATTTTTATTTAAGAACATCAGTTGCTTTATGACTTCTTTCTTTTCTAGAAGGCTTTTCAGTCAAGACTGTGAATGGGATGTTGTATAATCCGTTCTCGGGGTCGTGGAGCTGGATGGAAAGCACAAGCATTAACTATGCAGTACACGCTGTGAAACTGGGGGCTCAAGGACAGTCAAGCCCAACAGATGACCTGTCAGAGATGGAAAGTGAACAGCGCTCAGCTGTAGCTGGCACTGCCGTCTGACTGTCTTGAGATGCGTGGTGATGGACTGCCACCAGGAACAGAAAGGAAAGTTCTACCTGAATGGACATAATAAAACCTTTTGTAACAACAAGCTTGCTGTTGGCATTGATAATGTGTATGCTACTTTTGGCCAAATATTTTAGGGCAGTCTCAGAAAAAAACAAGTGTCCGTTATCTCAGGAATCTTTCAAGATTGAAATGAGTGAAGCTTTTAAAGCATAAATATTTTTATAAGAAAGTAGTTTCAAATAGTTGGACAGGGAAATGCTAATTGATCTGTCAGTGGCTTGGAGGAAGCTCATATATGTGATGGTATTTTCAGTCCTAACAGGAAAATAAATAGCTTAAATGTAGAATGAGTTAAAAACCACAATAAAATGCCTTAGGTATTTTAAGTTGCTCAACTGAGTTAAAATATATGAAACACTTAAAACACTTTTCTATATTATGCCTTCTCCCTGAGAGCAGGTAAAATGGAGAGCAGCAAACCTTTTCTGTCTGGTGCTATTTCTGCAGTTGACATGAGCTAACTGTGCAGACCAGAATGCCTTAGCTGTCAGAAGTTATTTCACCATAAAGGTACTTGCTTGTGTCTATTATTTCCACTTCCTCCCTCTGCCCAAAGAAAGGGAAGTAAAGTTGCAGGTAAAATTTTACTAAGCAACCAGAGCTTTATGCCAGAAAAATGATCCAGGAGCAGTCTGTCCTAGAACTGAAGAGCCATACCTACTCAGTCTCCAAGTCCCAGTGCCAGATTAAGGAAAACTGTTGATCTACAATGAAATAGGAATTCCTAAATAAACAGTCTTGTGTGTGTCGATGGCTGGATCTCTTTTCTTCTCTCTCCCTTATTTATTTGAGCTTGTATACAGGTGGAGATGTGGCCTGGCTGCGTTTGCAGGGATGCAAAGGAAACTTTTTCTTTTTTTTTTTTTTTTTGTTACTTGTGCATTTTTCCTGCGTTAGAGGTTTGGTGGGTTAAATAATTGTTTTACACATTTACATTCTTGCTGCTTTGCTGTATTGGCATGTTGCCTTAGGGTCCGAGTTTCATGGTGGAGTGGATGATGCTCAGAATAATATGGTTAATTTATAATGGAAATACTAGTGATTCATAGGCATTAATACTGAAAAGGATTATCTGATGTGATCATTTCCATTACGATAAGTTCTGATTTATGATGTTTCTTTGGGGTATAGCTTGGCTTCAAGAAGACGATTCATCTTTCATGTAGAGTTCAGTGATGGAGAAGCCACTATGTCAATGAATTAATTGTTCCAAAAGTTCATCAGTTAAAGTGGTCTAACCTCACATCCCAAGCAGTGATGTCTTAACATCTTTATTTTTTAGGTTTAGGACCTCATTGTCAGCTGTAGTTTTCAATCAAGTCACCTCTTAATCTCAGACCATTTATCTAAGAGAAAATTATCTCTGCAGCTGTTGCTGCTACAGTGTGAGTTAGCATAGAATTTTGCAGTAAACATCCTTTCTGAAGCATGGCAGTGAAAATGGATGCACCATTTCAGTAATGATCTCACTATTGCTGTTTGTAGGAGGAATAACATCATCCTCTTACTGCCTGATGTTCTTCTTCTGCATGGAATCTCTGCTTCATTGGTCACGCATGAAACATGGCACATAGCATTCAGGAGAGGACTGACACTGTGAAAAATGTGGAGCCAGAACAGATAACCAGCAGTCTTTGCTTAATAGCCTAAACACACTGTTAGGAACAATGCGGCTTGAGTGAGTTTCAACTTCAATCTAAGATTTTACAAGTGTATGACTGTTTCAATTTTTATTAACAGTGAATTGAAAGAAACAGTATCTGAAAAGCACTGAGACCTGGACAGATTCCTGGGGTAGCCCACTAGAAACATCCCCCAAGACGGATGAACTCCCTTTCACCTATTTGTTTTGAGACCTGTCAAGTGAAATGATTAATATGGATAAAACTGGAATACAGCAGCTGATTTTTGTTTGCTTTAAAAGCCCTAAATCCAGATGTTTGTGTGACCAGCTGTAAGTCTGGCTTTCTCATCCTTTCTTTTCTTCCACTTGCTTGTTGGTAGCTTCTATTTTTTTCATTAAACTGTGAGCTGCCTGGGGGAAGAACTGTTTTTTTTCCCTGTTTTTTCACCATTGCGCTTAGCACAAAAAGCCTTTGATGCTCCAAGCTCACAAGAGGGATCATGTACCAGATTAACAATGGCTGGCATTTAAGCAACAAGCACATGGACCTGATTGTCCATGGATACCTTGTTTTTGACAAAAACCTTATTACAAGCACCTGGCAGCCTGCTCCTACACATGTATAGGAGCCATGCCAACCTGGCAGGGTTTCGTGAGTGGGCAAAGAGGTGAGGACTGCTTGAATAGGTCCTTGTCCCCATGGCCTGTCTCCAGATGTCCCTATGCGCTTCATCCTCTGTCTCTAGCCCTCAGTTTTCTTGTCCTGGTGGAGTATCCTAACTATTCTGGCTATATTTCATTCCTCTAGTTACAACAATGTCTCTTTAAGCTAGAAAGTAAATGGTTGCACTAAAGATAATTCTAGTGAGATAAAGAACAGTGCAAGAATATCCTACACCTTGCTTTTTAGCCTTTTTTTCCTTATTTTTTAAGCATTGAATTACTCATAATTGTGCATCTCGGGCACAATGTAATCAAATTCAGTGCTGTTTACTCACTATGTACTATGAATTCATACTGCAGAAACTTTTTTTATTAAAACCTGTGCGTAGGAAACCAATAGAGATTTCACACTTCTCATGGCCCAGTTGCTGTGGAAATTTAATAGGTGCTATTGAAATGGACAGAATTTAAGTCAAATAAATTTGCAAATCTTTTGGCTTTCCTGCTGCAAGTTGTTCATGAGTATGGAGCCATAGCTTTGATGCTTAGAGGAACAGTGATGGTAGGTAAAAAAGTAAAGTTATAGCACCAGGCATTCACAAGGGATGAGGGGCGAGGCAAGAGGTGATTCTTGCCATGAGATGGGAAAAAGTCTTATCTGGGGCTTGCTCTTTTCCATTTTCTGTGTTTATTTCTGGATGTAGACCCTAAAGTCTCCTGTTCTCAGCTATTTGTTTCTGCAACATAGCAAATCAGAGCAAGGAGCTGATCTGGCCAAAAAGTTCCAACAAAGCAAACCATGGTGTTCTGGGTGGTCTCAGCTATTCAGCTGTGATGTGGCTCATCATGTTGTCTTGTCTCTCCCCAATTACTCCACCTGGTCCCAGCTGGGACCCTCCTAATCCCATTTGCTGAGTCTGATGCTTGTCTGAGTTGTGATTTTTTTTGTTTTTGTTGTTTTCCTTTTTCTTTGGGGTGCTGCTGGTGGTTGTGCTGTTCAGGGAGCTGAATTTTCCCATTGTTGAGGACCAGTGCCAGCCAGGAGGTAAAGAGTGAGAGCACATGGCCATGGGAAAAGGTAGGGCAGAACAGCCCCTTGAAAGGCAGTAGTCTTTTAGGTTGGCTCAACATGTCTTTAGGAACAACACTTCTAGATAATAATTGAAACGTTAATTGCACTCAAGCCTAATTTGAGTAGTATGAAAACCTCAGAGGAGACTTGCATTTAATCTCCTTTTTAAATAAAAACAGAACTTGAAGTTTCCATGAAGTGCTGTTAATGCTATATCATTGCCCATTGTTCCCTGGAACCCAAGTGACGTTTCATGGTGATTTTTGCAGGACTTTATGCTTTCTTTGCGTACATTTCCACGAACACCATGTGTCAGGTTCCTAGGGAGTGGAAAGAAGAAGGGAGAAGGTAGTGGGAAGGAAAGGAAATGTGTAGTGGCTGTGGGGGAGATAGGAATAAAGACTATCTTGTAGTAAGTTTTTCTGAAAATGGCTTCTCAAATCTTTTCATTATGTTGAAATCTCAGCTTTAATTAAAAAAAGAAAAAGGCTTCTTTTCCACCCACTTCTAAGGAATGCTTGAAATGCAGTCTAGTGGTTCAGAATTCAAAAGGCTCGACTTCTGTAATTAGCCAGCCTGATGAAGCAGATTGGAGGGGAGAAAGTGAGAACATGAATCATCACATCAGTGTGGATACTGTAGTTGTAAGGATTTGAGGGGCACCTAGGAGTAAGCAGAAGTGAGGTCAGCATCAAAACGCCAAAAATTGTAGAAGGGAGAAGAGCAATGCCTGAAAGATAAATATGAGTCCAATGGAGACAAGAAATGTGAAATAAAAGTATACAAGGCAGTCAGGCTAAGTGTGCCTCTGAGAAGGAACTACCAACGGTTAGGTGAATGATTCTCTGTCAGATGGAAGCACAACAGTTCAGCTATTCACAACCTTCTAATTGTTTTTGCATGCTAACCTTCAGTGCCTTGTTCCAAATGCCTACCACCTTGCTAACGTCCTGCAAAGGAAAGGTGGGCTCCTCTAGCTTCAAACTGAATATTGGTCACTTAGTACTTGTGGGTAGCTGCCAGCTTCCTCACTGATGATGCTTCCCATAACTGTCTGGAGGATCTCTTACTTTGCCACATACAGATGTATTCCCACTCTGCTTCTTTGCATTTAATTCCCTTTTATCGGGAACATAAGCTAGAGCAAACCTTCACTCTCTATCTCAGGATGCACCCATGTATGAACGACTTGTATCCTAAAACTGCAAGACCGTCAGCTTGAGTCAGCATTTATTTAATAAAATTACTATTATCCCGTTAAAGGGAAAAATGTGTAATCCCAAATACATAATTTCTCTTCCCAATCACCTTCCCTTTGAAGCTCTCTAACTGTTCAATGGTACTACTTCTCCCTTGCTGACTCTGCTGGGCTTTGCTGAGCCCACAACTGAGTAGTAACGTTTAGTCTACAGTTATCCTTCAGTACCTGTAAAGCAGGCTTTGTGGTGTCTCAGAGTAAGTCTCCATTTTGCCAAATTAGAGTGAATTATCTCCTGCTTCGTGATGAGTAACCAAAAATAGTTCTTTTTATGTAATGCACTGTCTTGCCATCATAACTGCGTATTTTCCCCAGCCACTTTTCCAATGAAAGTGGAACACTGCTTTTTATAGCCCTTTCAAAATCGTTTGATTCTGGTTAGTGTGAACAGTACTATAAATCTGAATAAAAATAACACTATGTTCAGATGACATTTTCATCATAAAAGTCAGCCTGTATTTCCCCTGGTTCCTCCAGTTTATAGGAC
Source organism: Neomorphus geoffroyi (assembly GCA_033558235.1). NCBI lineage: Eukaryota > Metazoa > Chordata > Aves > Cuculiformes > Neomorphidae > Neomorphus > Neomorphus geoffroyi. The sequence continues at coordinate 22,977,682 of JAUMJM010000053.1, read as the reverse complement.
AAAATTCCAATCGTTTAAAGTTTGTGCTAACAGTAGACATCCTTTGTAGTGACACATGTCCCATTTTCTTGAAGCAATATGAAATGATGTCATGTTTTACTCTAGGCAGAAGGGCTGGGATTTCACCTAGGATGTAAAATCACCTGATATATCTTGACTTCCACATGCATTACCTGCACAGCAACCTCTCAGGAATTCAGGATGTATGCTTTGATCTGCATTTTATTGTGCTTTTATTCCCGCATGGAGTCACTCCAGAGAGATAATCAATATTCACTTCTTTAAAAAAATAAAATTGTTTTCTGCTTAAAAGCATTGTGAAGATCATTAGTGTTCCATTAATAAAACTGAAACCTTTGTTATGTCCTCATGAGATGTTAACCTAAATAAACCCAACCCTGAAACAACTTGGACACTAAACTGCTAATATTGCCTTGTACCTTAGTTGCACTATAAAAACTTGCAGGAACGGAAAGTATAGAAAAACAGTTGGTTTTTATTCCTGAATTAGATTAAGCATGTACAAACTGAAGACATAAATAAGACCTAACAAAAAATACAACAAGAAGGAGACCTCAGAAGAATGTACCTAGCTCACATAAATAACTGTAAAATTTGGCAGCTTTACCCTGGAGACTCTGATGAAGCATAGCCACAGCATTGAAATTTGGGGTTTAATTCCCAGCTTTGCTTTCCTCCTGTCGGAGAAGCACCAGCTCAGTGTCTCACCTCCCTTGATCTACCTTGAAGTTATGCTTTACAAAAGACCTGGGCACCCTGGAGGATCTTCCCTTCAGGGTGCTCTGTGTCCCATTCCACAGCTCTAATGGGGGAGGTGCTGACCTGGAAACCCACAGCTACTGAGTGCCAGCTGTTGCTGCAGGAATGGAGGCACCTATAGCAGGTGGGTGGGTAGATACACACCGGTAAAGCTGTGCAGAAGTCAGATACAAAAAGCAGTACAAGATGCAAACACAGACATCAGAAGGCAGAGTTGTCTGCAGCCAAATGAGAATCCACAGGTAATTAAGAGGCAAGCTTGATTATGGCACCTGAGAAGGCTACCAACAGGTTTGAAAATGTTTTGCACCCTTAACATGTGTAACACTGAGAATTTTGTCTGCCACGCCCAGGGATGTGAAAAACCAGTAAACCCTAGTGCTGTTTTTTCTAAACAAAGCAGTACCAGATTTCCTTTGAACGTCAGAGAAAGGTGCCCTAGTGTTCATTAATCCCTCCCTCTGCCAAATCCCAATAGCGAGACCATCTAACTCTTTGAGAGCACAAACCTTTGGAACACGAGGATGGTTCCCTGATCAGAAGTTTGCCCAGAGGCCTCTGCTGTGCAGCCAGGAAATACATGACCAGAACAGCGTTCTGCACCACCAGAACAGCATTTCTCAGTACACCACAGTAAGAAATGTCCTGCCGAAGCTGCTGACAGAGGTGTCTGCTAAGGAGAAGTGTGTGTGTGGAGGATGAGATCTGGCTCACCCTCCTACGACTGCTGACAGAGTACTCCGGAGACAGCTTGGTTTTTTCCTTCTCCAGAGGAACCATGAGACCTCCCAGATGTCAATGTTTCTGAAGCTGTAGTCAGGTGACATGATGTCCCATGAAAGGACAAGAAAGGGAGGAAGCAGCATAGGCTGAAGGGCTCCATGGTGGGCAACGGAAGAAACTTCAAGTGGCCTGCCTAGGCAGAACAGCATTCGCATGCGGGTTGTGCAGTATCTCTCCCTTATTGAATCCTTCCTTCAGACAAGAAAAAATTTCTCTATGCAGGACTACTTGACAAGCACCTTTTTCCAGAACCATTCACAATACACCATGATCCTGCTATCTGCTATGGAGCTCATCAATTTGCCTCCTCAGAGGATGCAGGCAGCAGCCCATTGACTCTGCTGCTGTTTCTCCCATCCGTCATTATTTCCAGAGCTCCTGAGAGATGGATGAAAGCATTGGCCTCAGGGACACAGCCTACAAAGGGGCTCTCCTCCTCCCCGTTTCCATCTGTTCTTGTTCTCCTCCCACTGGCTTCAGCTGGGAGCTGATTTGTAGACAACTGTGTCATGCTGCAAAGATCTTTTCCTCATGTTTTATGGTCCTATTGCCCTGGATTGGCAGGGTTTGTGCTCACTAATGGTTCATTACCGGTCTGCAGCAGCTAGCACTTTTATCTCTGTTGTTACAACCTTAGGCTAGTTGCTACTTATTCTAGGGCCGATGCATTAAACAACTTGTTTTCCTATGCCTGTTACTTAACAGGGTTGTAACTGAAGACTGTAATACTTCTTTTGAAAAGAGTAAATACGGTAAGGAAAGGAAATCTGTTTAAAGAAATCTGAAAAAACTTCACATATCTCTATTACTAATCAAACGTGAACAGAGATGCCAACCAGGTCACAGCAGTAGGTACTACAAATCTTAATTATTCTGAGCAGAGGATGCTGTAAATGGGAAAGTGAGAGCACTTACAAATGGGCAAAGACTGGAAGTCACTGCACCAGGCTATGGCAAACCATCTGTAGCTGATTCCCAATGCTGTTCTGCTAGTGAGCAAGTTTTACATGAAAGATCTGAATATAAAAGTGTGTAGCTGCCCCCATGACATTAGGAGAATTGTGAGACTGTAGGTCTGTCAGCTGAGTATCTTTTTCTTTTATCTGGCTCTGTATTAAAAACTTATGGATACAACCGACTTAGCAGCAAACTGCCAGCCTAAGTATTTCCACCTGCAGAAAGCAGGAAGTTTCATGCAAAGCCTTATTCTTTTGGTGAAAGCAAGTAATGCAGAACTATTTACATCATTTGGGGCAGTCTCAGAGTATGAGTTACCTCAGAAAGTGGTTTTGTTTACCAGGAAGTGCAAGGTAAACTCTAGGGAACTGCTGGAATTGCACATAATGTGGACTTACATATAGGTACTTTTGTATAGCACAGGTATATTAATAGTTATTTAAATTCTGAATATTTCGCATTTCCTATGTATTTGTACCTTTGTATATCATTAAAGTTTTCATGGACCCCTTTTCTAAACCCAAACCCAAATGCAGCATGGCCATTTTGTAGCTTTAGCTTGTCTATTTTTATCTGAATAATTAAAAAGATATGCATATTAAACTCTGGATGCCCAGAGAGATCATTAATATTACAACAAAACCAATCCTGGCAGCAGTCAGCGATTATTTCAAAAGGATCCTGGAAAGCCTGTTGGTGATGAAAAAGCCTTTTTTCACCCTCTTATAAATTCAGCCCTCGCGACAAACTCCCATTAAATTATGTCTTCTGCAGAAAAGGGCAATTTCAAAGAGGAGGGCACTTTCATACCATCAGAGGATGCCCCATGGGGACATGCAGCGAGAGTCTTACTTGGACAAGGGTGTCACTTTGGCTGGGGACAGCTGGTCACCATGTATAGGCATGGTGAGGGACTTTTGCTTCAGACAGAGCAAGCCACAAAACCAACCTGTACTGATTAACAGAACTGTTAAAAGCTTCATGCTGCCCAGGCTCTGGACAGCTGGAGGAGAGAGTTAGAGAGAGGGGCAGCGAGTAGAAGCCACTGGTGCTACCAGTGCAGGAGACAAGCAGTGGTCTTATTTCTTGAAGCCCCGGGCGAGACTTGGCGTGTGAAGCTCCACTGTTCAAACCCAGTTGGCAGCAATACAGGAAAGCAAAACTGGAGGCTAGGCATTTGGCATAAACCCTGATTTTTAAAAAGCTGAGTTAGTTTTCAACCAAAATACATACAGGGCAGTTTCTGTGTTGGGACTCAGGAAAAACCTAGTGCAACCATTGGGCTCAGAGCATGGTTTGGACACCTGCTGCCAGCTCTGCAGGCATGCTAACCGCAGGCTTTTTTAGAAGATGTACAATGAACCCAAAGACATTACAGGAAAAAATAGATTAATGTAATAAAAATCAAGACTTTTTATACCAATATGCAGAATCCAGAAACACTAATGAGTTCACTGGTGCCATCCTGCCCGTAAATCAAACTGCGCACTTCAGCAGAAACACTTGACTCGCTATACAACAACACAGACATAGATTTATGGTAAGTGGAAATATCTACTTATTTTATTCTGTTATTCTCTTTTCCTTTAGGCAGCTACACTAGAACAGATTACAGGTAAAAGTGTACTCTAGAGTATAAGTCTTGTCTTGCCCTGCATGAAGTGTCTGAGGGATGGCTGTTGCAGACTACGTCATGTTCAGTGTGTGTTTGCAGCCAGACAGGCATGTGGGTGAATCACTGTTCGCTTTTATTTTCCCCACTCAGAAAAATGAAAAATGGTAATTTAGCAAAGATGCAGAGCTGGATTGCCACCCTCCCTGAGTGAGAGCAAGAGGTGGCTGTCAGTCCAGCATGCATCACCTGCGAGCTTCTTTGAGGCAAAGGAACCCGTCCGAGACTGCAGCATCTGTGATACCCAGGAGCAGAAAGCAATACCCACCACTGGACAAAGTGCTGCGGCTTTGGTTTCTGGGCACTACCACCATCTGATAAGCCTCTCTAATACAAGTAATTTGTCACAGGCAACAGTGCTGCCTTGTGAGGCTGTGCATCTTCCCTGGAGGAACGGACACTGCCTTCTTCCACAGCCAGGGAAAATCCAGGCTGAGGATGTGGTCTTTGCTGGTTTGCCCACAGATAAGCTTGACTACCAGACTGCCAGGCCAAATGGATTCAGTACCTGCTGGCAGGAGGCTTGGAAAGTGTGAGGAAGTGTTTTATCCACGTTCTTTATTTGCTGTTGCTAAACACTGACTACCAATATGTGACTTGTGGACATGCACCTTTTAAAGTCTGGTCAGTGCCATGCAGGTCACAACCAATGTCTTAAAATCTGGTTTATAAGCAGGGAGACAAGGCTGCCAGGGTGTCTGCAGGGATCTGTATCCAACACCCTCCTAAGGCACACAGGATTTGCAGCCGGATATTCCCATGCTGTGGCATCAGTGTGCTGGACCCTTGCAGCCTCTGGGCAACACCACACCCACAGCAGCAGTAACACAGTGTAAGGTCCTTGTTCAAAAGGAGGGTAGCAATCTCCTTTCTGAACAAATGTTAAACGTGTGACTAAATAATAATCCTGAGGCAACCAGTTTGCCTTATTGTCTCTCTTGCTTTTGTAAAGCATCTTAATACCAGCAGGACTACCAACACAAAACATCGACTTCCAGAGCACAAATTGCAGTAATGCATCCTTCCAAATACCAGTATGCCTACCTTGTCTGGGGCAGCAGGTGAATGGTTTAATACCTCCTTCTCACTCTCCTCTCCCTTACAGGTCTTCCCTGCTTGTGCTGACCACTGATTCAAAACACAGGCTTCAGGACAACTCATTTGCTTCTGAAAGTCAAGCAGTGGCAGCAGCTGGGATGTGGATACCCAGGACCTTTCTCCGCCCTCACAGGAGCTTAGATCCCATCTGTAACTGGATCTCTCTTATCTGTAACACAGCAAGCAATTCCGTTGCAGTAGCAAAAGCTGAGAGCGGCTACCAGGCTGTGACAGTCCAGATTTATTAGGCTGTCTGCCACTTCAAACAAATCTTCAGCCTGAGATTTGCAGGTGCTGCAGCAGAGAAAAAGGTGCTTTTCTTTGTCTCTTCAAATGCCCTGTTTTAAGACTTTAATCTCATGCTGCAAACAATCAGTTGTGGCATGAAGCACTGCTGCTCTCACCTTCTACTCTTCCTTCATTACCTGTGCATCATCTGTAGCACTGGAGTGGCCCAAAAGCTGTGAAGATGTTGTGCAGACAGCACCTCACTAAGGATGAGGGCAAAGGAGCACAGCAGGCTTTGGAGGGAGCAATCTGTCTGTGGAACAAAATTTACCAGGTTCCTAGGACCTCTCTGATCCCATTAATCCCTGAGAGAGAGGTATCAGTGTAGTATCAAACACACACTATGTATCAAACACAAGGTTCTTGCCTGTAACCTGTGCTTACTGAATACTCATAAACAAATGAAAAGTGAGGAATAAAATAAAATGCTGCAATGAGCTATCACAGGGAAGTGCCAGAGTACCGCAACCGCAGCCTTCTCAGTGAGTGCAGGCAGGAGGTAGAGACCATTGCTGTCCCTGATGCTGCACATCAGTGCAACTGGCCAAAGCTGACACTTGGGGAAGCTGGCACACAGATCTGCTCAGGGCTCTCCTCTGATCTTCCTCTTTTGTCTGATCTGTCCCATACCCTGAGGTAAAGCATCTACAAAGCCCTGGTCATAGACCCTGTCTGAAAGTTGCTCCATTTGTGTGATGAACTGAGTTAATTCTCTTGCCCCTAACAGTGTAATAAAATGCAAATATCTAACTTGTGGGAGCTTTTTTTGGAGGAGCTGTGTACACACCACACCATTTAACGAAGGACTAAGCATTTGGGCAGTGGACTAAGCAAAGGGCATTGATAGCATTTCAGGGTCAGTGTGATGTGCAGAGCTGTGAGTGTTTGGCAGAATATAACGTGCACTCCTGCTCATGTCATTACAGGGCACACAAGGCAGAGGGGACAGACCCTCAGTGAATCACAGAATGGTTTGAGTTGGGACCTTAAATATCATCTAGATCCAATCCTCCCTGCCAATAGGCAGGGAACATTCCACTAGATCATGTTGCTCAAAGCCTCATCCAACCTGGCCTTGAACACTTCCAGGGATGGGGCATCTTGAGGGATTTGCTTTAGGGTCATTTTGCTTCCCTTCCTTTGTACCTTTCTGTGTGTAAAGGTGTTTTCCTCAGTCACCTCATCATAATACCAGAAAGAGAACTGCTGCTGGATGCCAGGTGTTTGGAGAAGCGTATGGCAATACCCAGCTGCAGCCAGGCACTGGGGGGTGACAGCGGAGCATCTCATCCCAAATAAACCACAAGGCCTCTGTTCCTGCACAAAGGAACAGCGCGGTGGTACCCGGAGCTTGTGGGTCTCTTCCAACTCAGGTCATTCTACGACTCTGTATTTAGTAGGAGCGGTTCTTGTACCGTCTCTTACATACTCAGGCACGAACCGCAGGCAGCAGCACTGCCTGCAGCCCTAAATTTTGCACAAGGACTGCCGAGTTGCTACGCTGCCTCCATCCCTCCGCATCCCTTCTCCCCTCCCTTTTTCCCCTCCTCCCTTCTCGCTGCCTTGCGCAGCCGCGGCTGAGGGAGCGGCTCGGCTGGGCTGGGCTGAGCTGAGCTGAGCTGAGCTGGGCTGGGCAGGGCAGGTGGTGGCAGCAGCAGCAGCGGGGGATGCGGGTCGCGGGATGCTGTGGGGGGTGGGCCTGGCGGCTCCGCGCTCCTGCGTGGCGGACCTGAGCCGCGCCCGCAGCCTCTCGCTGGGCTGGTGCGCGGGGCCCGAGGAGCCGCCGCCCGCCCTCTATGGGGGGGGCGAGGTGGTCGCCTTCCCGCTGGCGGGCGGGGCCGCGGGCGGCACCATGGCGGCGCTGGGCTCCGACTCCTGGTGGAAGAAGACGCTGTACCTGACGGGCGGCGCCCTGCTGGCCGCCGCTGCCTACCTGCTCCACGAGCTGCTGGCCATACGGTGAGGCGGCGGGGTCGGGGCGCAAGGGCTGCTGCGGCAGCGCCCGCGGAGCAGCAGCGGTGGGGGCGCAGGTGGCGCGGGGCCCGTGGAGCCGCAGCGGCGGAGCTGCCGGGAGCGCGGAGCAGCAGCGGGGGGCGCGGAGCCCGGGCGGCGCCCGCGGAGCAGCAGCGGGGGGGGCGCAGGTGCCGCGGGGCCGGGCGGCGCTCGGGGGCGCTGAGGCCCGGCGGGTTGGGGTGTCCGCTGCACCGCGGCTTTGGCGTTCATCCTCTCTTTAACCCTTTTCCTCCATTCACCTTCTCTTTAACCGCTTTTTCCCCCTCCCGTTCCCCCCTTTAACCATATCGCCCCCCATTTAACCCTTTCTCCCATTCCCCTGTTAACCCATTTCCCCCTCACTATACCCCTTTAACCCTTTTCCCCTCTTCCACCCCTTTAACCCTTTCCCCCCATTCCCCCTTAACCTTTTTCTCCTATTCCCCCTCACTTTTTCTACCTGTTTCCCCCTTTAACCTCTTTCCCCCCATTCCCTCTTTCCCTCGTTCTTCCCTTTAACCCTTTTTTCCCCTACTCCACCCCTTTAACTTTCCCCCATTCATCCTCTCTTTAACCCTTTTCCCCCATTCACCATTTCTTTTAACTCTTTTTTCTCCCCATTTGCCTTTTCTTTAACCCTTTCCCCCCCATTCACCCACTCTTTAACCCTTTTTTACCATTTCCCCCCCTTTTTTTCCCGTTAGCCCCCTGCAGCAGTGCAGGAGGTGGCTCTGGAGAGATGCCCCACGGTGGCCGCCGTAGGTGGCCCCGGTGCTGGTGCTGTGCAGGGCTCTGCCTGCTCTCCGCGCTCTCCCAGCGGGATAAGCTGAGCCACCGCAGCCTCACTGTGCTCCTCACTAGCTCTGCATCCTAGGAATCCCAAACCTGCAGTAGTCCGTGAAGGAAGGATGTGTGTGTTGTGTCAGACAGGATTTCTCCTTTGTGTGTTTAATGTCCTGATATATCATGTGCCTGTTTGTCGTTTGTTGTTTTTTTTTTAAGTTCCATTTTGTTTTTGACAGGAAGGAGGAAGAGCTTGATTCAAAAGATGCTATCATACTGCACCAGTTTTCCAGGCCTCGCAATGGCGTTCCAAGCTTATCTCCATTCTGTCTAAAAATGGAAACTTATTTGAGGATGGCTGATTTACCCTACCAGGTACCTGATGCGGTTTTTCTTTCCGTTGTGTCTGGCTGTAATTGCATGAAATGGCAAACAGATATCCCTTCTCTCCTCCCCCACAATCTGTCTCACCCAGGGAGATCTAAACATACAACTATAAGAAGGTGGGTGCACTGACATTTTTGTGTTTCCAGTTAAATTTGATGTATAACCTTTAAGGATATGGCTTGAATAACATTGGTCTGAAACAGCTCTAGATTTAACTAGCAAAGCTAAATAAATGTTAGAAGCTGACTTGACTGGAAATGCTGAAGTGGGAGAGAAGTATGGAGTTATATAAATAATGCTAAAATAACAGCCCAAAACTGAAGTGTAACATGATTTGGTCTTCTGATTTCACCTTGCTAAAGAGATCAAGGTTAGGCAGCTGCAGCTTCTTATATTCCTGGAAAGTTTCTCTCTGGAGCCCTCCTGGGAAGACATGCTGGCCTTTTGCTTCTCCTCGCATTGCCAGTACTTCTCCTCCAGTGAAGGAAGTCAAGATTGCTTTTAGAGGTCATGAATAACTGCTCCTTACTTGTGGCTGGGTGCATCCCATGCCATCTTCCTGCAGAGGATGAAGCCCAAGCTACTTCAGTGAATAAAGCCGGGACAGCATAAAATTGAACCTAGCAGTCTTGTCTGTTACTGTCAAGGTTTAGTTATGACGCCGTGAGTCTGGTGCGTGTCTCCTTGTGGCGTCAGCAAGCTGTAGAGCATGAAACACGTCTTTGAAATGCAGAGCAGACTTCTCTTGTCTTTGTGTAAAGCATTGAATGCAGTTAATACTAGAATGCTGATAAATATAACGAGGATCTTGGGTAGAAGAAATGTATTTTTTCTCTTTTTCCCTAAGTGATGTAAATTTGGCATCTTACATTGTCCCAGAGTCTGAGTTTGTGAGTAAGCTGCATTCTCATGCCATGTGGGTTCAAGACACTTTTTACTGCTGCATACCAAGGTGTTAGGGAGAATGTTTTATGTTCAGTGTTTTACAAAGGAAAACCAAACATATTACAATTTTTTCTTTTTTTTTTTTTGTTTTACACATTTTTGGTTGATATTCATTCAGCTTCATATGCAATTTAACTCTTTTATATTGAAAGTGAAAAAAAAAAAATTAGTACATTTCACTTAAATCTTTTAAAACCTGAGTTTAATGTTTGGTATCTTACAACTTAATGGTACTTGAATCAGATGCTTCAGAGCGTTACAGAGGGAAGTTTCTGTCCTGGGGATGTATTTTCCTCATTTAGGTTTACAGAACCTGCAAGATACTGAAGTTTTAACATGTTGGAGCTGGAAGACTTACTGTTTCATTGCATCTCTACCCAGAGTAATTTGGGCAGAAATTCTGTGTTTGAAGGGAAAACTATTTTGTTGAGATCTCTTTTCTTTCTAATGGCAGTTGATGCGCTTCAGAGGTTTGCAGTCGTCAGAGTTGCTCTGATGGAGAGTAGTTCAAGCAAGCTGCAGTATAAAAGGTGGTTGTGACAACAGATGGTCACTTCTAAAAGATAACACTGTGCATTTCTGTGATTCAAGATGGAGTTCTTTGGACAGTTAATGCTGGGTGGAAGTGAGTCACCCAGCTTTTTGGAGAGAGGGATATTTCCAGAGGGAAATATCCGCTCTTTGTTCTCCGTACTGATGGTTGGCATTGCTTTTTTGAGTTGCATCTCTCTCTATCCTTGCTTGTTGGCTGTGAGTGCTCTCAGCCTGCATGGGTCAGCAGGAGCACGAAGAGAACAGTCCTGCTTTCAGTGGCTGGCAGCTCCCTCTTGTCCCTTCTTGCTTGAATTTTTGTGTGGCAGATCAGGCTGGGCCAGAGCTGACCGACCTAGCTGGAGTCATGAAGGTTTAGTTTGTATGACTTGAACCCATCTCAGCTCCGCACATGCAATACTGCAGAAGCAGGAACGGGTCCCATGAGTGCTGAGAGTGCCAGGTTGCTGCTTTTAGCTGTGCTGGCTTGTATGGCCTTAGGGTGTTTGTGTGGTTACTGACCCTCTATAGTGTTTTAGAGGTAGGTTTGGTGGAGCTAAGCTTATGTGCTGAGGGGACAGCTTGCTTTTCAGAAGAGGCACGTTTTGGTTCTGTCCTTGTATTAGGAGTGTGGTGCTGTGTTCAGCTCTGGTGGGCAGAGGAAGATGTGGATGCTGCTGTGGGATTAAGCAGTAGAGGAGCAGGAGGGGAGCCAACCAGCAGTGCTGCCCTTTACTGGAGTTATGACCTTTCCTATACTTGGAATCCATGGAAAGTTTTATTTTGTTCCATGCTACCTGTAGGATGCTGTAGACGACAGAGACACTTGATCACCCCCTCTCCCCAGTGGGCAGCGGTGTGGGTGCATAGGGGAGGCACAGCTGGATGCAGGAGGAAACACCTCTCTTCCCTGCGTGCTGATGGGGGCCGTGATGGAGAAGTGATGGCACTCTGGGTGGCAACTGGTGCTGGGGCTGGCCTCCAGAAATTTGCTGTGGTTATCACTTTCCCACGGAGGAGCTGCTTTGAAGGGAGGGATGTGAAACAGTGTGACGAAAAGTGGTCAGACCGCTTTTATATTCTTTTTATTCCTTGTGTTTATGCTTTATTATATGCACCAGACTATTGAATGATATGCTGTGTGTTACACAACATGCTTTAATGGCACGTGAACAGTGGAACTGGATGACACGTTCCTACTGCATCCTATTCTGAGTTTCTTCCAACAGATGCACTCTTGTAATGTACTTCAGTTTTCTTAAAACTGCCTTTCAAGGTGCAAGTTCTCCATCAAAAGTAATTCAGGCAGCACCCCTACTCCAGGCTGGCCTGTCCTGATACCTAAGCTGTTTTTTCCAAGATGTTTGATGATGCTTTTTTGATAAATGTTACGTTGATAGAGCCCATTTGGGGTGTTTGTGGTGATCTTTTGGGTGTTCCATGATTCCCTCAGGAATATGAAGAGCTGAGCGTTTATGTAAATCTGATAAATAATTAGCGCAGCAGTAATGTGCTGTTTTCATGCCAGGTCTGTGAAGATGGTGACCTTCTTGGGAAGAGACACAAGTAAAAGTAAAAGCATAAGCAGCAGTAAATTGAAAATATGGAACCTAATTTCTTCTGGATAGTACTATAAAATTATCCTAGAAGTGCCCTATGCCATTCTGTTTCTAAATTCCTCTATAAATGAGGTTCTGGGGAGATCTTGTTATTGTTGCTTTGCAGACTGCAGTTCAGTTAAATGTAATATGAGGTATGAGGGGATAATTTGTTTTTTTTGTTTCTTTTTTTTTTTAGTGATAATACCATAGCTTTTCCCTGCTTTGCAGCTGGAACAATTTTTAAGTGGAAGACTGATAAATATTTGATGGCAATTAGTAGCACCCTTAAGGATACTGAGGTTTCAAGCCTAAAAATACTTATTTTGAGAACAGTGGATGCAAGAATAGTATAACAGATTTGTCAAGAGACTAAGGTTTTTTCAGGTCATTGAAAGATGTTTCCTGTTTTGTTTGATAAACTGTATATAATGAAACATGAAAATTCTAGGAAGGCTTTTTTAAGTTTAGGTAAACTAACTTTCCTATAAGAACTTTACCTCTCATTTGTGGTTTTGAGAGTATAATATTAATGCAGTACTAACCAGTTTTTATGCAATGTATTTATATATATTATATATATGTGCTTGGAGGATGTGCAGTTGAATAGTAAGAACTTCCTTCTTTTCTGGATTGCAAATGATGTGGAGTACAGTAATTGCAATATGTAGTAAACATGTCTTCGAGTCCAGTAACTTCGGCAAAACATCAGTGTTTGCACAAGAAGGGAAATTTCACACTGAAAGAGCTTAACCAAGATTAAGCCAGGAATGCTCAGTGTCATATAGATATGCTATATAGTTCCAGAAAAAGCTTATGCCTCTGTAGTAAATTCATAATGAAAAATTATGGAAACCTATCAGTCAGTCTGAGTACGGAAAGAGTCTCTTTGATGAAGGAGAGGTCTGAAAGGTAAAAGAATGGGACAGTGCTCTCCTTTCAGTTTCAGGTGTTCAGCAATTTTGGAGTTTCTCCCATAGGCCAGAGTAATAACCCCCATGTCATCTCCACATGCAAGTGGGGTAGATCAGATGCTTTATTCATCCGTGCAGGGATGCAGGAGATGAGGCACTGTACAATCTGGTGTCCCTACCGTGCTATTTGCGCAGAAATCCTAGAAAAGGCTACAGCCAGAAGGCATTGTATTCCCAGCAGCGTTACCCATCTCATCTGTTTTCATCCATAAGGGAAGAGCCTCCAGGAATGGCTGCAATTTCATATTGCATTGCACATCCATGTTTTGAGTGGTAGCCATGATGCTCTGCTCTCAGTCTGAGCTGGAGACATGTTGTGGCGTGTGCTCCTTGCCACAAGAGGATCTTAATCTTTCTTTAGTGCATGCAAGAAAGGGAAATACTTGAGACCTAAGCAGGTCAGTCCAGAAGTGCTAGCCCTAAACCTCCAGCAATTAGGAGCTAGATCCTGAAATGCTTGCAGTGACTGCCAGAGACGTGAGTGCAGAGCCTTTATTATGAGCCTTTATGGTTTGGCTTTCTGAGATAGAATTTTTCATTCCTTAAATGATAGTATGCAGGGATGGGAATCACAAGAAAGGGAGAAAGTTCTGCCTTGTCTCTTCTCTGCCTTCAGAAGTAAGAGAGAATTGAAGTCAAATGTCTGTTCATGTTTTGAAAGGCAGCAATTCCTCTCTTGTTTGTCACAGAATCACAAAGTTGTTTAGGTTGGAAGAGACCTTTCAGATCATCAAGTCTAACCATAAACCTCATACTGCTAAGTACAACACTAAGCCATGTCCTTAAGGTCCACGTTTACTTGTCCTTTAAATACCTCCAGGGATGGTGACTCAGACACTTCCCTGAACAGCTGTTCAGTGCTTGACAGCCCTATTGGTGAAGAAATTGTTCCTAATAGCCAATCTAAACCTTCCCTGGTGCATCACTCCCAGGGGATTGGTGCAATCCCCTGTACTCAGCACTGGTGAGGCCGCACCTCGAGTACTATGTTCAGTTTTGGGCCCCTCACTACAAGAAGGACATTGAGGGGCTGGAGCGCGTCCAGAGAAGGGCAATGAGGCTGGTGAGGGGCCTGGAAAATAAGTCCTATGAGGAGAGACTGAGAGAATTAGGGTTGTTTAGCTTAGAGAAGAAGAGGCTGAGAGGAGACCGCATCACTGTTTACAACTACCTGAAAGGAGGTTGTGATGGGGTGGGTGCTGGTCTCTTCTCACAAGTGACAAGTGATAGGACGAGAGGAAATGGCCACAAGTTGTGCCAGGGGAGGTTTAGACTGGACATTAGAAAGAATTTTTTACTGAAAGAGTGGTCAGGGATTGGCACAGCTGCCCAGGGAAGAGGTGGTGGAATCACCATCCCTGGAGGTGTTTAAAAAAACAGGTAGATGGGTTCCTTAGGGACATGGTTTAGTAGGGAGACAAGCACAGTTGGACTCAGTGATATCAGAGGTCTCTTCCAACCTTATGATTCTGTAATTCTAACTTGAGGCCATTTTTTCTTGTCTTGTCACTTGTTACTTGGAAGAAGAGGCTGACAACTGCTTTGCTAAAACCTCCTTTTAGGTAGTTGAAAAGAGCGATAAGGTCTCCTCTGAGCCGCCTTTTCTCCAGATTAAACAACCCCAGTTCCCACAGCTGCTCCTCATTAAACTTGTGCCCCGACCCTTCACCAGCTTTGTTGCCTCTCTTTGCACCTCAGTTTCTTTCTTGTCAGATTAGATAAATTTTCTAATCTTTGTTTCACCTCTCTAACTGTAAAATAGGAAAAATATATGACTACTTCTACCGAAGTGCTACACTGAGAAGTTCTAACAGTATTCAGTGGTGCATTAGTTCTCAACTGCTGCTGGGCTCTTGGAGACCCAATTCTAACAAGTGTTTCTGTGAATGTGTGAGATTTCCAAGTTACAAAAGTTGCAGAAGCAGTTTTCCATCCTGCCCAGTGAAGGAGTTATAGGTGTTTCATTATACACTTGTGATTGTGTGTGTTTTATCTTTGGAGGTAGTGCAGATATCTGAGATGGGTAGTAAATTAATCTTTTTAAAGTACTTTTAACATGAAGAATGCTGCTCTGCATAAAAGCCAAATTTAGGTGTTTAAAAACTTGTTTAGAATAACTAACCCAGTCTTCTGGGAGATCTGAACATCTCCAACCTCTTAAATAACCTGAATACTTAAATAATATCACATCACGTGGCATTCAACATAAAAGTGTGTAACACCTTGGAGGTCCTGGAAATAATTTTATCTGAATTGTCATAAGGGGTAAAGCTGTTGCCCTTATTGAACAGCTACTGCTAGTCTATTAATTTTAAAAACCTACATATATTGGATAAAGTTGCCTTTAAAAACACAGCAGAATATTTTAAAAGCTTTAATCTCATTGAAAGGGAACCTGAAGGGCCTTTTTTTTTTGTTTGTCTGCTTGTTTACTTGCCTTTTTTTTTTCTTAGAACTATTTTGATGGAAAACTTTCCCCCCAAGGGAAAATGCCTTGGATTGAATACAATCACAAGAAAGTGTCTGGCACTGAGTTCATTATTGACTTCTTGGAAGAGAAGCTTGGAGTGAATTTAAATAAACACCTTGGTCCTCATGAAAGAGCTGTTTCCAGAGCTGTGACAAAAATGGTGGAGGAGCACTTATACTGGTAAGCTTGCATGGCAAAGCTGGCTGCGTTCTTGTGCTGTCAGACCTGCACCTGCGCTTGTGCCTGGACTTGAATGCGTATCTCCTTTTGCAGAAAGCTTGGGTACCCAATTAGTAATTTCAGAACTCTCTTCACCTTAGAAAACTGCTGCTTCTTTCTGTGTATGCTACTCTGAGCTGGGGGTAAGTCCCCTGAAAACTTATTGTGCTGTGTAAGCAAGGTAAGGAGTTGGCCCTTTGCAGCTTTGCAGAAGGGAGCAGCAGTGGTCTGTTCTCTGTCCCGTTTCATGTGACCTCCAAATAGAAACAGCCTTGTTAAAAAAGGGAAAAAAATCAAGATGACTGAATACACTTGTGATTTGAGGCGCGCAAGAGAACAAATCCAGCATTCCTAGTGAATCTGGAATTCTGTGTTCTTGCTGATTTTAATTATCTGTGTCTGCAAATACAATATGGATTTTTGCCTTTTCTGTAGCACAGTATACTCCCGTTAACATGTGTTTCTGACAACACTTCCAGTTGATAGGGTACACTATTAATTGTGGTATCCTGGGAAGCTGAACCATGTGTATGAATGGAAAATGTAAATGTAATCTTGCTGTTACTTTTTGCATTGACTGACACCTCTGGAAATATCTGTGATTTCCCCCTTACTTTACATATGAGTCCTTTTTAAGCGCCCTTTACGGTCTGGATTCATAGAAGTAGCACATGGATGTGGCATCTTGAATGCTGCACTGGCTGCTTCAGCTGGCACAAAAGGCTTTTTCTGAACAGTTTACTTTCTAGCCTGCCTTTAAGTTCTTGTACTAAGTCTTGTATTCATGTTGCTCTTTTTTTTCTTTGAAACAATGTGTGATTTAAAATGGAATGCATTTACTTGGTTTTGCTTTCACCTTGTGATCAAAAGTGAGCAGCAACATGTGTAAATATAGTTCTTCAAATAATTTTTAGTGTTTCTTGGCAACAGTTTTAGCATTCAGTAGGCAGATTTAAATGATATAGTTCAGGAATTTAATTCCTGCCTTCCAAGAAGCTTAACCTTTACCAGTTATACCCCTCTGCAATGCCATAGCCTCAGATATGACTGAAGTAGCCTGCAAATCTAATTTTTTTTTTTGTTCATTTTTCTTCCCTCAATTATTATAGCTGCCAAAGGGAAGATGAGGCCTTGTAATCCCCTAATGCTCCATCTCCTAGCCTTAGTGTTAGTTGTTTTGTGGCCATATATTTAACTGTTTTAAATGTAGTGTTACTGATGACAAACATACTGCTGTTGTGTCTCAGTTACAAATAGTGTTTTCCTCTGTGAAGCTGTTGTTTGTCTGTCCAGGCACCCTCTGAGCTGACTCGGCACTGCTGGGCATGGCATCAGGGCGCATAGGGGACAGGTATTGCAAATTCAGGCGCTGACTCAGGGAGGTGGCATTGAAATGGGTGGGCAAAGCTAGCCCAAGGAAGAATAAAGATGTGCATGCCTGCCTGTATATCCCTCTTGTGTTCCCAGTTTAGTCACACAGTTGGGTCTCCCCAAGGTGTGTGTTGTTGCTGCAGTGTAGTAAAACATCTAACTGTAAATCTTACTGTATGTCCCTGCTTGTGTGGCTGTACCTGAGGCTTGCTATGTTGGTGAGGTTATACTGCGCCTATTCTTTGTACTATGCAAGCCTGAGGTGTGAGGCAGCGCAGTTGTACTGTTGTAATTCCTGGATAACAACTTTGACCATCCTGTAGCTAAACTGGAATAAAACCACGCTTTAGCTGTGTAGGACTGCCTTTCTCCCTGGCAGCATTTCATCTATGGTTGTGGGATCCCTTCACGTCGGTCCTTGTACCTACCCTTCCCACCAGGAGCTTAGGGTTTGTTCATGGTATCCTCAAGTCCCACGGTGAGGAATTTGTAACAGTGATCGCTTTTCTGCAGAATAAGATTTATAAAATCAAGCCTCCGAAGCAGTGATGTAAGATGTGGTTCATACCGTGTCATTGTCAGCAGCATGCAAAGTAGCTGCATCATAAATAAGTAATACTGTAGTACATTTATCGACCAAGGAAGTGAAGTACATCCTGTGTTGTGCTGTCTCTGGATGGAGCTAATCCTGGTGAGTGCTCAGCATCTCCTCCTGGAATGTTTTTCTTAGGCTGCGGTAATTGCTCATGCTCCCCAATTAGTGCCTGTTACAGGTGGAAATTGCTGCTCTGGCTGGAGTTGAGAGCAGTGCTGGGCTGTTTGGAATCTCAGCCTCTAAACACCCTGCCTCCACTCCAGGCTTCAATGCAAAAACAGCAAGCGTGTGTACCTAATTTTGTACCAGGATTAGAGCACTTCTCTGAGATGTACGAGGCTGATTTGGAGCTGGCAGTGGAGCTCCTGTCTCTGGAGAATGCCGCAACTATTAGGCTCTTGCTGTGTTTAAATCAGCAAAAGAAAAAAAGTCTGCTAACCTGAATGGGTGCTGGGCTAAATCAGCAGGGAAGAGATGAAGTGGACCGATTTTATGGCTCGCGCCCCATGTCCTGAATCCGGTGCAGGCCTCTGTCATGTGCTTAAGGCTTGCCCTGAGTCACCTCTGCTGCCTGCAGCGACCCATGGGCCTTCAGAAACCAGTGGGGCACCCACAGTCACCTTCAGGATGCGTTGAGGTTTTGGTGTATCTGCAGCACGTTTGTGGGATTGGACCTCTGTGTAAGATGGGCTGGAGGATGTCAGTTTCTCACGTCCTCCTGGCACTGGCAGGCTGGGCTCAGCGGTGCTGCTGGCACTCAAACCAGGCAGCTCCTGGCACTGGAAAGTTAGTAGTCCCTGCGAGGTGATTTGTGGTGCTTTGATCTCAGGTCTGTTACACTAATGTGCTTAGTGAGAACCTAAAGCCTTGAATATGCAGCTTAACCAAACTAACTCATTAGATTGGTTTAGCTGTATTGTCAAACACAGCCTTAGTGATTTGTAAGTGTATGTGTGTGTGTATATACACGCCCACATACATATTCAACTACTTTCTTGCTTTGTCTTTTAAGACAACCATGTAAACATCACGTATGTGATGAGTACTTGAAGGACTGGAAAAGGGTGGTATGAGAATACAAATGAATCTGACTTTGGTAGATATTCAGACTTGCAATGTATTAAACATAAAATATGTTTATAATATCACTATGTTCAAAGACATCAAGCCAATTAATAAGGGCGATGTCTGTCCTGCTATTAACCATGATGAGGCTTGAATGCCACTAGCAGCTTAAAAGGCAGTGTCTCTGGGACAGCGCACAGCAGGTGGGGTTTCTACAGCTGATTGTGGAATGAATTCATTATAATACTTTTGTATATCAAGAATTTTCACTCTGCACAGGTTCAGATAGGAAAAATAACCCCCAGTTCACATCCTTGTGAAAACCTCCCACTTGCCTTGATGTTCAGACAGTTTGGGGATAATCAGGCAAGCCATTGTTGATGACTCACTTTCTCCATCTCCTCTCCTGATTTATGTATTGAGGCCAAAGCTGCTGATGCTTTTAGACTTCAGATTTGCTTCACCCCTGCAGCATTGCTCTTTAATGCCTTATTGTTTTATTTATACTCTAAGATTTGTACAGATGCACTGGAACGAATGGGTATGTTAATGCTTCCCAAAATGCTCTGTTCGGGCCAATATTTAAAATATGCCATCCTGTAAATACTAACTGTAGTCTGAAATGTTTAGTTATTCTGAAGCAGGTTATGTAGACTACCCGATTTTGGGTGTTTTCTAACATTTTGCGACAATAATACTCCAGTAATGTAGTCTAAGCAGAGGGACGATAGGTGGGATTAAATGCAGAGGAGCATGTTTTGATAAGGAAGCACAGATTAATGAAACTTTGAACAGAATTATTTCACAAAATACTTGTAAAGCCAGACTTAAAAGTGCTTTTAACTGTCTCTCTGAATCTGAGCCTGCTTCTTTCTTTGCTTTGCACGCTCAGAAACATAAAATTTTAGGAGTAAATGGTTGTCTATTTAGCTGCCCATGTAAATTTGAGATTTGGGACATGTGACAACTTTACTTGTTCAAAGTGACAAACAGATGTTTTAAGACTGTTCCTGGCAGTTTAGCCTCAGCAGGATTATCTAAATCCTGTGCAGTCCTGCTCCTCCTGCATTGCTGTTGTAATCGTTAAACACTTCATCTGATCTCTGCTTCTTCCAGAGCCAAAGACCTTCTCCCCCAGAGCAAGCAAGTAAGCACTAGGAAAATATACTTTTGTTTTTAAGTGAAGGCTAATTACCTTTGTAGAAAAACCTTCTTTGTCCTGTCCTGTGAAATTAAAGACATCCTGGATGTGGTTGGTCATTCTTGGTGCGGTGCCAGCTCGCTGTTGTGGTTGGAGTGAACAGGAGTGATGGCAAGTCCATAGGGCCGAGTTAGTCTTGTGCGACTGGGATGACTTTTGAAAAATGCTGCAGAAGAGTCTGCTCTATTCTTTTTATGTTTTGTTTTGGCTCCTTTTTCTTGGTGTCCCTCTCCATGGCCAGGCCTGTTGCCCTAAAGCAACTAAGTTGTGTTGCAGAGTTACCGAATTAAGGTGGTCATGTGCATGCTGGGCAGGCAGGTTTTTGCAGTGAGACACACAGCAGTGCTCTTGGAGAGCAGGTTTTTCTTGCCTTATTCAAGTAATAAATAACATACAGATATAGATAGTATTTGTAATTATTTTCCTATGTTTGCATCAAAACCAGAGTTTTTCCTTCCTGCTCAGACCTGTCCCTGCATGAGGGACTTTGTCCTTTCCCAGGCCTGCAAGATGTGATTACTGAAACATTCTGCTCTATGGAACACCCTTATGCTGTTAGCCCAGTCTTCTTTCCATCTTTCTGAAATCCTGTTTTACCTTTGTTCCTGCAGGAAGGCAGTCTCACACCGCATCTTCTAGCCACACGTAATACTTCTGGAGTTTCAGTAACTGTTTACGCCTGTGCTTGCTGGCTTCATGTTCCCCCTTTTGTGCTGGTTCCTCTTGCTAAATCTGGCTTTGTTTCACACTCTGCTGTGCTGAAACCAGCCCAGTGACTTGAATTGATCCATCAGTTTTGAACAAGAACTGTGCAGAAGAGTGGTACTGAAGTGTATGAACATCAGCAGGATGCCTTCGTCATATTAATACAGTGCAAGAGGTTGTGGAGACACCTGTTGAGGATAAAAGCCGTAAGAAATATAGCCTGTGCATTTTTGTTCTTTGCTGTTCGTGCATTTGCAGCAAAACCTGCACATGCCTCACTGTTGCTGACTTGAATGAAATCAATTTAAGCATAAGACATTGTCCTGCAGGGGACAGTTTTAAATAGAATTAAAATGCCTTTTACCTGCTCTGTTGAGAGCATAAATTTGAGCTGTAAGTGGATGCTCTTTCAGCTATTGTGCCAAATATTCTCCTTTTACCTCTTATTATTAGTAATTCAAATAAAGAATCTATGGAAACTTAAAGATCAGAACATTTTCATGGTGTAAATGTAGTTGTTCCCTAATGGTAGTGCTGAATTCAGCTTCTGTTCGTGACATACAGGAGTTTACTGAAACGTACATTTAAAAAAAATATTCATGGGAGTTCTCCATACTGCTTTTGGTTTTGGTTTTGTTTTTTTTTTTTTTTTTCTTGAATTAAGTGATCCACAGTAGCGCTAAGGAAATTTATGTGCAATTAGATATATGTACAATAACAAATCTGAAGTTGTATTCCAAACTAAAAAAATGGAGCTCTGATCATGTCGGAAATGGAAACGTTTGATTATTAAGTAAATATTTAATATAATTGAGTACATGAATTTGCAGCTTTTGGTATTTCTGTTTTTCAGTCTACCTTTGCTAGTTTTTCAGGTCTCCATGAACCTGTTTTCATATGTTATAAATATGTAAATCCACTTTTGGATTTTTCAGTTTGTAGATTCCTACAAACATAATGGATTATAGTATCAACTCTCAGTGTTTCTGAGACACTGTTGGCTTCGTATGTTTGCCATGTCTACTTAGAGATGCCTTTAGCCCTTTTCAAGTATCCCTGGAACTTGACGACAAAACTAATGTAGTCTTTCTGGTTTCTTCGTGATGTCAGAAGATGCTAGATGTTAAAGAGGTTAATATTTCCTTTTTCATAAGTCAAAACAAATAATTTTTTTCTTTGCCTACAATATTAGTAAAGAACAAAAATTCATGTAGGAACAAAAATTTCATCTGGTAAGACAAATTTTTACAAAAAGACCTTTCAAAATAGTATATTTGCTGTTCAGTAAAGCTGAAATACAACCTGAAATACAAAAGTCCCTTAGAAATGTCTCTCTCATAAAATCAACATTTTGAAGAGAGTAAAAAGTCCAGGAGAAAACCAGTGCAATAACTCTCACCCCTTCATTTTTTAAAATTTTATTTTGAAAGATTGTGTCATTGTCAGTTTCTGAGGAGAGCAGAAATCTTCTGAAAAATGAGTGCTATGGTATTTACGTCGGCGCAAAGTTACTACTTGGCTAAGTTTCAGTAGTATAGAAAATAGGGAGCACAAGTTGTTGGGGAACATTGGTTTCTTTGTGGGCTGTTTAGTTGTTGTTTTCCCCAAGTCTATGCATGAATCCTCTTCAGCTAATAAATCCTTCTTGGCACTGCATTTTGTTACTCAAGGTTAGCAGAATTGTGCAACTTTTATATTTCGATGTGAATATAATTTTTCTCTTGAAGTGAGTCATGGTTTGCTGAGAAAATAAGTGGTGGACAGTTTGCCTGAGTATTGTAAAGTCAGTGTTCTCTGCTGCCACGCTGAGTTGCACTAGGGTCTACTCTTTACTGGCAACTACCTCTCCAAAAGGGCAATAAGCGCTCAGCATTAAGAAAACTTGCTGCCTAACCTTTGTGTGAGACTTTGAAGGGTGGCCATGGTCTGTATTGCACTGCTGTAACTTATTTTTGCATCCTTCTAGGACTTTAACTTATTGCCAGTGGGTGGAAAATCTTCACGAGACGCAAAAAATGGTTTCACTTTTCGGCCCCTTCAGTGACTTGCTGAAGTGGATCTTCTGCCATTTGACCAAAGGAATCGTGAAGCGGGAAATGTACGGCCATGGCATTGGCCGCTTCTCGGAGGAGGAGATGTACACGCTGATGGAGAAGGACATGCGGACTCTAGCAGGCCTTCTGGGTAACGTAGAGCGAGTTATGCACATTCTGTTTCTTCACAGCCTGCTAGCTGTCCACAGGATGGAATCAACTGCAAGTATTTCCTGGCAGTTTGATTGTGTGCACAAATAATGTCAGTAGACAGAGTCCACGATGCTGCTGCCATTCAGTGCCACCTGGCTCTGGAAGGGACAGTGTTTCTTTCACTGCTGTTTGCTACCAAATTATGGCTCTAGAGGAGTAAGTGGCTTTCTTGTCTGAGCACCGCGTTTATGTATCTATAGGAGCATAATGTGGCCTTTGTGTTTTGGAAGAGCACTTTACTATGTGAATTTAGGAAGATGTAGTGTTTTGTTTGCAAATGAAACATTTTTATTTTTGTGGGAGGGGGCGAGTCTCATTTTGTCTTCATGGGGCTCATGGCAGTGTGATAGATCCTTATGAGGCTGCCTTTGGAAAACCCTTTACAGATGTTATTTTGATGAGCTGGACTTTGTAGTATTAGGTTGCTGTTAGAAGCTTTATTCAAAGCTACCAGTAGGAGCTGAGTCTGTGTGTGAAAATAGATGGATTTAGCCTTCTTGGTTGTCATGGGGGTGGATCCCCTAGGGTTAGTCTTCATGTTGACCCTGCTTGACTAGAACCACAAGCCTCATTTCTGTTGCATAGCTCAGACTGAAGTCTGCACCAGAGCTGACTACGTTGTGCTTCTCCCTTTCCAGTCTGTTGAGAGCTAACCGTATGGGTCTTGTGTGTAAAATTTGTATTTTGAGGAGCTGGTTTGGGGCAGATTGTTGCTTCCCTTGAGCTTATCTCTCTCATGCAAGGAACCAAGAGAGATGGTACCTATGTGACTGCTTTGTTCCCTGTCATGATCCCTTTAAAGAGGTGGCTGAGTGGAGACCAGGAGGGATGCCTCCCTGCTCTGCACTCCAGAGGGAGACCATGCTCTAAACTATGTAGTTGAGTGTGGAGTAGATGGAGGGAGCAAGGTGAGGAGAGCCCAGCTGAAGGCAGAAGCTGAGTGCTTGCTGAGAAAGTGAAGGAAGAAAGATGTTTCCGGACTTCCGAGGTGTTTTGGATAGGGAAATACTTGCAGAGGATCCAGATGGGGCTGTATAGACTTTTCTGTAACTTTTCTTTTCTGAAACAAACCTCCTGAGTTGCTGGATTGGGAGTGTTATGGAAAAAAGACATGTGATATATGGATGCAGTGGGCAAGGGGGAGGTTTATTGACAGCTCCTCTTCTGTCAATGCTTTCTCATGCTGTATTTTGTTTGTTAGCAAAAAAAAGTTATCTATTCTACTGCCTCTTCCAAGAAAACTTGGTTTTGGATCTTTAGAGGTCCCTTTTCTTTCTTGGGGAGGGAATGAGGGAGCAGCTCATTTCAGAAGAGGAGGTCTCAGCTCATCTGCTGCAGAGCTATGGCCAGCTCAGGGTGCCTTTAACTGTGGGACTACTGTCATTGTAGCTTCGAGGTTGGTACCACATTGCTCCGTATATGTCACAGAGGAACAGGGTTGGGGCAGGAGCTGGAGCAAGTTCAACCTGTGACTTGGGAGATCAACATAGCCCCCTGGTTCTTCCTAGATGGTGCTGGCAGGTTGAGTGGAGCACCAGTGGATGTGTCTATGCTAAAGTCATCTCTGTCTGCCAAGAGTAGATGCAGCCTTCAAGAGAAAACTGAAACATATTGCCAAACAACCTCTTGGTTTGTTTATTTGAAGTCTGCATCCGTCTGTCTCTGGAGTCTGTACTGATGCTCAGATTTGTAAAGTTTTGAGTTCAAAGGGATCATTAAGTTATGAATCGGACTGCTTGGTCGCTGTCTTGAGGCCTGTGGTTTTTTTTTTTCCTGACTGAAGCATGTCTTTTTAAAAGGCATCAAGATTTAATTATGAGATTTCAATAGGTGGAGGTGCCACCACTTTCATTAGTAATTGGTGGCAGATGTTAATCCCCATCAAAATCTGTTCAAGATCTGACCTGTTTTGAATTGGAGTTTGTCCGATTCCAGCCTGCAGGCAGATGCTCATCCTAGTTCTTCCTCCCTCCCTGGATGGCCTGGATCATCACCTTGTGAAGGTAAATGCTGTGATCAAGCAGTCTTACTTTTGGTTTGGGTGGAAAAAATCACTGGAAATCCTCAAGGATGAGGTATTTTCTTCAATAGATCATTTTTTTTCTTTTTTCTTTAAATTGTACGATGCATATGTTATCAGCAGGGGTTTTATTTTTACTTCCAGATTATTGATAAGAATGTTGTGCCTTGTGTACTTCAAAAAGCCTTGATGAGCACCTCCCTGGAGGTTTTTAAAAGACGGCTAGATGAGTTTCTTAGGGATTTGGTTTAGTAGGGAGACAGGCACGGTTAGACTTGATGATCTCAGAGGTCTCTTCCAACCTTATGATTCTATGATTCTATGCTGTATTCCTGTTATTTTATTACATTACCAACTGAACATTGTACATTTTTTGCATGTTCCCCTCCGAAATGGTCGTCAAGTTAGTCAGTGTGCAGTTACCTGAATCATTATATTTGCCCTATGGATTATTGGTGCATTTACCTAATTTTCTATAAATGCCTTCATTTTTTGTTAACACCAGCATGCTCTGGCTTTCCTCAGCCAGCTTTTTATGGTTGGGTCGAGTAACTGTGGCCTCCTAGGATGGGGGTACAGGAGGTGTGATGAGGACTTCCAGCCTGACTGGAGACTTTCCTGTTTCACGCATTCAGTTAGCCTGTTGCCTGCATAAAAAAATCTTTGTGAAATTCCCCTCCACGTGCATGTGCCTGTGTGTTTTCCCCAAAGAGGAAGAAGTGGGGATTTTGATTGTTAATTAGAGAGCAATCTTAAAAACTTAAAAAGGATGCCTGTTGTACAGAATAGCTGCTTATACCAAACTGTAGTTGTCAGTCGTCAGGCATATCTGATTAATTTAATGCTCCTCATTTTTTAACAGAGACCATACACTTGGGAACAAAAATAACTTCTAAATTCTAAGAGCTGCTTGTAGAGAATGAGAACTGGGCAGCTGCCAGGTCTTGTGACACTCATTTTGACATTCCCGGTCAAATCCTGGATGCTTTTATTTTCTTTCTTTTTTAATTTCTGAGAACTGTTTTTCCTTCTCCCGTGTACCTGTTTCCCTAACAGACTTGTCCAGATCTCTTATAAACGTGGAAATTGGAACTAACCCTCCTGTGATGAATCGGCCTGCTCTGCTGATATCATCTTGCTTTCTGTCCTGCAGTCTTTAGACCACAAATGTAGTTTCCTTGCGCTATAGTAGTTTCCTGCTGCCTGGTAGTAGCATAAAGAAGTAGGAGAACTGGGTATGTAAACTAGCAATATATATAAAAATACGCATTTTGGTTTCTATTTAAAAGATGTGAGTGAGCAGTGCCCATACATCTCTTGGTGCTCCCTCTGCTGTCTGCCTGCATAAGGCTTTTGGGTAAATGGGGATTTTGAGCAGGGAGTTGCAGGGCAGCAGCTGCCTGAACCAGCTCTCAGAAGGCATTTGATGTTTTGTGGAGGGCAGGGGCGCTCAGATCTGAAACACAGAGGTGGAACTAACCTGCATGTTAGCCTCTGCTAATTGAAACACCCCTGGCAGCCTCTGTGGGCTGTACATGCTGCTGTGGAAGGATGCAGGTCTCCTGCCAGCCTTGTGTCTCATGGATCTGTCTCTAACTGGGGTTTCTTGACCCAGTGCTGAAGCAGCTTCTCTGGTGCATGTGTCGTAGCAGAGCTGTGTGCTGCCAAATTCCCAAACAGTATAAATTTGATCCAAGTCCAGTGTGACCAGGTGATTGCATTTCTGTTGGATTAGCCAGGGGATGCGATGAGGTGTTCGAGCTTGTTGGCACTGTGGCAGTGTTGATGCAACAGGCACTGTGTAATCTGGCATAAAACTAGACACTGAGAGATGACCCCTGGTCTGTCAGAAAGTCTTCTGGAAAAATGTTGCACTGAGAGTTTTGGGAACGGTTTGGAACTTTTAGAACGAAATATGCATGGAGGCTGTTGTTATGTGATGAAGGCTGTCCTAGCCCCAGATTTGCAGTCTTATGGAACCACAGCTCTATTTCCTCCTCTTCCCCTTTTTACCATGCACCTGAAGATGTGGGATATTGTGGCTGGGGAATGACTGTTTGCAAAAGAGCAGGATGGTTCAGCCTTCACTCTTTGCCTGCCTTAGTTGTAGCAAGATGGAAATGGCAGTATTACTTCTGAGCATAATATCGCTATAGATCGAGTTTCAGTCCCGGTTGTATGATGCTAAATTCCTAGTGTTGGCATATAACTGTGGTTTGGGGACCATTTTTTCAGCTGTATTTGAGACAGATGAATGCTAGGCATCAGATAAATACTGGAAAGACACAACATTTACTCTGTACCTAGTTTTCAAACAACAAATTGATGCAACTGTGAAAGAGCTAGGGAGAGTTAACTTCATATTAAAATTACATCTGACAGGCTAGAAGAGGTTATTGTTACTGGTTGTTTGCTACACTATAGTACAACATTCATTATACTGTACTGTGGAATTTGATACATTTTACTGCCGGACAGTTTTTCTAAACTCACTCAATAACTCTAACAATAACCTGCTGAATTACAGGCAGCTTGTCTTGGGCAGAGGAGCAGTGTCCAGGGGAGATGAGATTGCTGGATTTGGATATTTGAATTATGTACCACATTTCACAGAGTTCATAGCACTTTGGGCCAAGGCAGGGACAGTGCAACCATCTAACCTGACCTCCACAGTACTGCATCTTTCACCTGTATGTGGTCTTTGCTCCAGGTCTTGTGCTTGTGATGAGGAAACAAGTTTTTACTGTGTGTTTCTTTGCAAATGGTAGATTTGAAACATATTCTTCTTCCCTGTCTTAGGTAGTTATCTGGCTGTTTGTGTTGTGGTGGCCACTTAGGACCATCATGGCATTGGGGTGCCCAGAGAGGTAAGCAGAGTATTGGTGTGGAGCAGTTATATCCTTCTTCTGGACCAGGCCAGTCCCAAACAGCTGCTGTTTCATTTACCCGCCTGCGTGCCTGATGTGCCTTTGTTTGCTCCCTGCCAGGCAGAAACCAGTGTTGGGAGGTTGAGGCGCCACACTGGTGGTGTGTGAGAGGAGCTGTTTGCTCCTGCCTGTGGCTGTGTCCTCTTCCTGGAGATGAATGTCATTTCTGAGCAGTCCCTCACCAGTCTGAATGGTGCATTGATTTCAGCCTGAATAATGGTGGGAGAGGAAAGCTTTGGGTATGACTTACTTTCTTTGTGTGATCAGATGAGTAACCTGAAACTGGATCTGCACGCACGAGAGGTACAGGGTGACCAGCTTCTTTCAGCAAGTGCATTCGTGATTTAGGACCATGGTTGAACAATTTTGGATTTGCACCAAAGGAGAAGATCGTGCTTTCAGACACCTGCTGGCTGCAGAGGAGATTTTAAATGCAGCAGAACTAGTGCAGTGCATATGTGCTGCCAGCTGTGATCAGCAGAGGAGGTTACTTGAGCAGTGATGGCTCTGTTATTGGCCTGCTTACAGAAATGGTGAACATAGGGGAAGCTGCAGTGATGGATTTCACCTGCTGAACACTAGCAACAGCTTTTGAACCATATTCAGCATTTAATCCAGTGAAGCTTTTCAGCTAAATGATTTCAGTTAAAACATATGGTAAACATGTAACCAAGGCATTTCATTAATTTTTTTTTTTTTTTAACTGGGGAGAAGTGACATCCAGTTGAGAAATACTCGCTGTTGTATTTACAGGTGACAAGAAGTACATTATGGGACCAAATGTTTCCACTGTTGATGCCACTGTCTTTGGGCATCTGGCACAAGCAATGTGGACACTACCAGGGACTCGACCAGAGAGGCTAATCAAAGGTAAGAAAGGTTAATGGATCTCTGATGGCATTTACTCTTGGTGGCATTTGTTGTGTTTAAACTTGGAACACCTTGTAAGGACATTTGAAGACTGCAGCAGTTCAGCTGCATCACAGGCTGTTCTTGCCTTTGATGTAACATTTGCATGCTGTAATATTGTTTTCTCTCTAAATTGTTGTTTGTTTTCTCTTTAATGCTCTACATGGTAATTGTTTCTATTCCTGTACTTGATCTTTTCCCTGTTTAACATAGTGAAGACTGATTACCTTGAAGGAATGAATGCTGGGTAAAGTATGAGAAGACAGAAGTGTGACCATGAGCCAGATTCTGCTGAAATGAGTGGTTTCATTGACAGTAGAAGTGCAAATGCTATTGTTCCACTGAAATTACAGCTTTTGCTCTTATTGAAGATAGTGGGCACAGAAAGAAGTCCAGCCTGACGTTGGAGTCACTGTATTTTTGCTTTAATTGTAAACCAGCATACCCCTCTCCTTCATACATTTTTTTTTCTTTTCTTGTGAGGCAACAAAGGCAGGTGAAAGTATCTTTGCATCCCTTTTCAGAATAAAACTATGCAGTATGAAAAATGGGAAGAGCTAAGGAGTAAAAAGATGTGAAATAGGTGTAAAAGGAATTAATATGACCTGTAGATCTATTCTGTGCAAGAGAGAGCCACTAAAGCAACAGTTAAGGAAGCATAAACTTGCTCGTTATTAAAACTTAGAGGAAAAAATACTTGAGACCATAAGTATTGTCTGTACAGTTCTTCCCCTTGATGTCTGAGGAATTTGAAGGATCCATGGCTTTCAAGGAGTACTATGTTTGTTGAACTAATTTGTCTCTAATGAAAATAAATAGATGATAATGGATGCAATTACACAGACAGTATGAATGATCCTCTGTGCGGGTTGTAAGTGCAGGTTTCAGATACACATCTTATTTAATATACTATTATTTCTTTGTTCTTTTAAATTTTTTGTAATTTCTTCTCTAAGCACACTCTAAGCATACATGCACGTAGAAGCATAAGACATAAGGTACTAAGGCTAGGAACATTAGGTGTGAGCCAGGGTCCATATAAAAACTTTACAATATAAATTTATTTCACGGGCAATGCTGCCATCTGGTGGTGTAAAACCAAATCCACTGGATTTTAATAACTATTACATATACAGGATCAAATTCTGCCATTGCAAACCAATTTCCTTCAACAAAAAGTAAGAATTTTGCTATGAAAATTTATAATATTAGTATCTTATTTTGATTTATTTCTATAGAGGTTGAATTTTGAATAGTTATTTTGCTACATGCATTTATGTTCGTTCCAGTGTAACCTTTCTTATTGTATGTGTAGGTTAATAATACATATTTTAAGTTACAGGAACGTTACAAACAGAGCTGCTAAGAGGGTTAATGGGATCTTGGTGTTTTGAAACCTCTTCAGAAGGAACCTGCTCAGTTTGTTTTCAAATAGTGCTGCAATGTGTTTCTGTGTCAGCAGGTGAGTTAGAGCATTATTGACTGGATGTGTTTACTGGAGTCTTTTGTGCTGTGTTGCAGGTGAACTAATTAACCTTGCTATGTATTGTGAAAGAATAAGGAGGAAATTTTGGCCAGAATGGCACCATGATGATGATAACACTCTGTATGAATCTGAGGAAAGCAGTGAAGCAAGCAAGACTTACTCACCTTTGCAGGACTTCAGTTTTTATTCAAGGACAGAAACATTTGACGAGGAAGGGAATAGTATTTCTCAAACGCCTGATACAGATTACACTGGACACTCCCTCTTTGATTCAGATGTGGACATGGATGAGTACAGAGATCATGAACAATACAAGTGATGCATACAAGCATATTGCATTTTGCAGACAAGGTGTTTCTTTGGATCAGTCTGGTTTATTTTCTCCTTCAGGTCAAGAAGATGTTTATACCATTTTGAAAGAGACCATTGTGCTTGACTGAGCTGTCACATGCTACCTGGACTATTTTAGTCTTCTTTCATTTTGTGTAACTGTTCAGGTGGAACCAAGTTATTTAAGACACACATGGGCAAACTGGAGGTCCAGTAGGCAACAGGACCTTTCGTGCGTTCAAAAACAGGTTCCACAGCCAGGTGGGACAGACTTCCAGGCAGTGGAGCATTTGTCTGGGCTGGTTTGTATTGATATCTTATATTTACAAGACCAAGTTGAGGACAAAAATGGAAGAGGCGTGACTGGCACACCTTTCTCCCATGAAAGAAAATTTTTCATGCTGTATTGATTTGGCAGAGTTTCGGGGGGATATCATTTGATAACTATCCGTTCTCTGGGTGTGTATGTTGTTACAGTGTCTGCAGGAAAGAACTACGCCCATTTCATTTGGAGACGGTCAAGGAAGACAGGAGGAAAACCTACTTCTACAGAAAGGAGCTTTTTAGTGATTCTTGTCCTTTGCAGAAGATTGAAATCGCTAGTATAGAATATTTTTTATTCAGAAGGGAAATGTCGATTTTAATATATAATCTCCCAGACACTCATCTGGAATTGTGTGTTGGCCATGTTTTCAAATTATTTTTATTATGTTTTTACTTCCAGGCTGTTGTCTGTTATTGATAGACAAGGCTAAAGTATTGGAATTTGTTACTAAAGATCTGGTGCATCTCAGCAGTGGGTGCTTTGTGTGCTTTACCAGCAAACATGTCAAACCCATGAAGCTTGCAGAGTGATTTGGGTATTTTTAGATGTGGGATGATGTGTAAATGCAAGATGTCGGCCCAGGCAATCAGATGCTTCAGAGCTGCCTTGGAACATGCTTCAATGGGCGCTGGGCACTTTGCGAGCTTAAAACCAGTCCATAGGAGGCATTTGAGATGGGACAGCTGTGTCAGCACCACTGTCTGTGGGGATTTCCAGGTTCTGAAAGAGTGACCAGAATTGATTTTAAAGCACCTTTGCTAGCACATCCATGAGTCTGAAACTCCAAATCCAGAATGATTGCACAGGTGCTGACATGCTTCATGTTCGTGTCTCCCTAAATACAGGTTAGACATGAGAATTAATCCATTGGATTTTTTCAGCACTTTGAAGGTAAGCATGCACATCAGTGTTGCTTGCCCATGACTGGTTGGTTTAGTGCAGATAAAGCATTTAGAACATATCGACAACTGGAGTATTTGTAAACATGCAGGTACTTGCCTGCAGACTTTGGTGGCAATCTGTTTAAAAAATATTTTAATTATGACTTTCTCAGTGAGTTAGATGAATCGGGATCCCTCGGGACAATTTTTATGATGTGTTGGTTGTGCCATATGGTCTGGGAGCAGACGATGCAGACAACTGCTTTAGGATGTAAATTTTTGGTAGTCCTGATAGTCTGGAGCTTGAAATAACTCCAGCTTTTAAAGAATATCTCTCCTGGATCATGGAGTGGATCATGGAGTATCTCCTGCAGAGGAAAGCACTTGCTCTGGGGAAACACTGAGCTAGCTGTGGCTCTGAAAGCAAGGGGACGTATGTCTGCAGTGGCTCCCATATCTACTAAGGATCATGGGAGCCACTGTAACGAGAGCTGACAAGTTTGGTGTAGCGTCTGAGATGGATGTGAATCTGCACCTGTTTCCTCAGTTCCTTAGGTATGTCTTTGGGGCCATGTTCCATTCAATGGCCTCTGTTGTTGTGGGCAAATATAATTTACAAAGTTAACTAAGAATGAGGAATGTATCATCCAGTTACTTGGGACTCTTCTCAGGAAACGAAGCACAGGAGCAGAATACAAGAAGAGAAGCCTTGGCTTGAAAGCACAGAGGTGATGGCCTGAAATGCCCCTGGAACTTTATAGCTAAGTCAGGGGGGATGCTGCCTGCAAAGATGTGAGTATTAGTATTCTGGATAAAAGGTCAAAAAGCTCCTCTTTAAAAATGTTTGTGTGTTGGAAATTCTGATTCTCATTCATGTACTCACGTTTATTTGAGGGCTCTGCTTTCTCCATCTTTCCAGCATTGGGAGGGTGTACTTGCAGTAGAGTCCCAGCTATGAGTCCCAGTCAATAAAACCAGCCTGAGTTCAGCAGACTGTGTCACCTTTATAATTTTGGTGGGCTGAGAGATCTGCCCATGGCACCGACTCTTTCAACAACCCTATACATGAGTTAACAAGAACTCAGTGGTGTCATTTTACCCTCGGTGTACATGTAGCCAGTTCTGGATTTTGCCTGGCTGCATGCAGTGGCAGGCACTGCGATGAGAGACGCCAGCGCCATGCACAGCCAGTGTGATGCCATGGCCTCATTTGCACGCCGATGCCTGGCTCTGCTGGCATAGCGAGAAGAGCTGGTGCCACTGCACTGCAGCGTGGGGACCTTCGCTGAGGATGTCGGTGCCTTGCAGGGCTGCGGTTACACTCGCACCCAGTGGTTTTTTTGCTTTTGTTTTGAATAATCGGTGTGCCTCTGCAGAGGCTGAACCTCATCCTGGCCAGCCAGGTAATGGGCTTTGCCCACGGGGGCAGCGAAGAAAGAGAGGATCAAAAGGGGTTGCAGAAGGGGAGGTGGCTTTTTGCTGTCAGCTGAGGTTTTTCAGAGCGTTAATCAGCAAGGTGAATGTATTTTGCAGCACATCACATGCCTTCCCTTTCTGAGGGACTACTTGGGTTACCTTAGAGGAGAACTTAGTTGGCTTTCTCCTCATGACAGCTACTCTAGATGAAGTCTGTAGTTTTGTGTTTGGCTGTGTTTCAACCTAGAGGTAAAATTAGGGAACAGTGTCTCTTTAGGAATTTATAGCTGTAGTGTTTTGTCCAGGTTTGGTACAAAATCCTTGGGTTTATTTATCGCATCCAGAAACAAATAACTGACTTTTAGACCTGTGTTAAAGGATTTGATACAAGCTTTTTTCTTATGGAAACTCGTTTTGGCAAAATGTTCCTGGGGGGAAAAAAGGATGGTTTAAAAAAAAAACAACCCTACTTTTCTAACATCTATGAAAAAGTGCTGGTTCATTTTGGTTTGCATGAGGAAAGAGAAAATAAGTTTTCTTCATTAAAAACAGAACAGATTTTTGTAATTTTCCAACATTCTGCTAAAAGAACAACATTTTCTTAGTCCTGCAGTGTTTTTTTTCCCTTCAGTCATCTTTATTTTTTTGTCTTGGTGTTGAGGGGCTATATAGAACTAAAAATAGTCAGAGCTCCTCTTTATTTCCTTTGATTTCTTTCTTTCTCACTGATTAAAACTGCATCAGGTCTGTCATAGGGATGCTGAAGGTCCTGGCTGTGCTGCTTGTGGGGGCTGAGGACATCAAGTGTCTCTGCAGCAGTGAAACCTGTGACAACCGTAGGGCGCTGACTGCCCAAGAGGTGATGTGGGATGGCTGCTTCAAGCTGGAGGGTGAAGGAGGCCACAATGTCATGTCTGAGGTGACAGTGATCACACAAGGATTTTCCCTAGCTGGGGATCCTGCTGCCTTGGTCAGGAACTCATTGCAGGGTGACATCAGGAATGGTTCAAGGACCCTTATCCTGGGAGTCAGATGTCTGTGAGGTCCCCGAGAGCATCACAACCAAACCTGGTTGTGGTCCCAGCTATGGCCCCAGGCTGGTTTCAGGTAGATGATGGTATGTGTTCCTGGCAGGAGGAGAGTTAGTCTGGGGCTCCTCCATGCTGTTTGTTGCCTCCCAAAATGGGGGACGAGGGAAAAACTGGGATGTGGTGGGGGTGCTATGTGGTGGGTCACTGCAGAAGGACATGGGCTGAGGCTTTGACCTGGCCAACCCTGTTCCAGCCAGCTGGGCAGGAGCCCTGCCCTGCTCACAAGTTGGACCCCTCATCCTGGCGAGGAGAGAGCGTGATTCCTCCCGATTACTTTACCTTAAATACTGCCAAAGGCTGAGAACTGCATTTGTTTCAGTTGTGCTGCTTTAGGAGAATGGATAATTGGTCTGCTCCTTGTTTGGCAAATGGGAGTTTAAAGCAAGCCTTGCATTTCCAATAGAGCTAGATTTGAAACAGTCTGTTGTTTTTTCATGTGAATTGCAATGTTTGACTGTAACACACTGTCATGTCAGAAGGGATTTGTTTACCCCTGTCGGACTCATTGGCTCTGTCAGCAGAGCTCACTGTTACCAAGTGGGGGAAACAGATGCCGGGATGTATAGGTCCTACAGAAATCCTGCAAATGTGGTGCTTGATTTAAAAACCAAACCAAACCCGATGTTTCAGATCTGGAGGACTGTTCCCATCCAATTATAACACTGCAAGTCACACATTTTGATCTTTAAAACCTTGGCAATGTCCCTCCAGATCTATATTCTCTTTGAAAAAATACTGCCTGAAATATTTCTGCAGCAACAGTTCAGGCACAAATTTCCTTTTGTCAATGATGTCTGCTCAAGTAATCATGACAGTTTCATCCTGTTTTCATTGAAAGGGCTGTATCTGTCAGATACTAAGCCTTACAAAATATTGCCTGCTGGAAAAGTGTGTTATGTGCAGATTTATGCAGGGCAGCTCACCAAGTGAAATTTCTGTGGCAGAGGATGAATTCGAGTGGGTCTTGTCCTTAGCTGTTTGAATAAGAATTTGAATCTGTTTTCTGACAAGTAACTATTTAGCATAGCCTCCCCCACTCCCTATCCCCAAATATTTCAAAATTCTGAATTAGGTGTGTGATCGAAATACAGCAAATTGTGCTCTCTAAGTGCAGAATTGTGTTGGATAGTGTAGGTCTGAGTTGTGCCGTATGTGTCAGTGCCTGTGATCTGGAGGAGCACCCAAGTAGTGTCGAATCCTATGGCCCAAGAGAACTAGAGGTACCTTTGAATGACTGCAGTGGTTTTCAGCAATGGATTAGTGCTACAGGTATTTGTGCAGGCTGTGCTATGCTTTGGATGTTTGTTAGTGCTTGGTAGGTAGTGGAGGGACTCCTCTTGGTAGCTGTGCCTCTGGTGAGGCTGCCAGTGTCCTGTCTGTCATCTCACACTTGTGCTGTGGAGTCATCTGCATCCAGACGATGAAGGGCAAGGACAAAGTTTCATTTGGATTTGACCCCTTTATAGAGCATTGCAGCAAGCACAGCTTTGAGCTTCCTGGTGAACGTGGGCTCTCTTGTCCTGCTGGCAGGGTGGGTGTCAAGGGTGGGTGTTTGCCTGTAGTGCATGGGTTGCTGGCAGGAGCAGGGATTTAATTTTGAGCTTTGCTTTGGTAGAGACAAGTGTTGCAGTATGAATCAGCTCTGTCTCGGTGGTTTTGGGCAATTCTGTCTTTGGTGGCCATCAGGGAGGGCCTCTCTTGCATTCCTTCCCTATGTGAAGGTTTCTGCAGTTCCCTGAGGAATTTGGGAAAAAAAAAGAGGGATATCTGTGTACAGCACGGGAATCTCAGTTGATCAACTCCTTCAATGGGTCACTGCAGTGCTAAACTGTTAGGACCACGTCCTGGTTGCCCCACTACAAATTTTTTAAGGCCGGAGGAGATCATTACAGGCCTGTAGTCTTGACTCTCACATATTGCAGGATTGTAGGATTTCACGTAATGATTTCCACATTCAGCTCAACAAACTGAAGCTAAAAGGGAGCTTATGCTACCAAAAGGCATTCAGCTTCTGCGGAACAATAAAATCTTGCCCTCTTTGAAGTCACTGACAAAAGTGCCATTTGCTTCAGTGAGGCCAGGGTTTCTGACTGAGCTTTCAAAGTGAATTTGAATTTACCACTTCTCTTATTCCTGTGTCTAATTATCGTCACCTACAACTTTTCATTTTTGGGGGCAGCGAGGCAAGAAACATGTGGCCTGTGTTCTAAGTTCTGTAAACAAAAAAAAGAAAGAGCTTTTTTAAGCTTCACTAGTTGTGTTGATGTTATCACTGAGCACTGTGTGTGTGTGTGTTCTTCCCTAAATTCTTCGCTCGTCCTTAAAACTGATCTTTCTTTGAATGTGCAGGTTTTTATTTTTCAGGATACTTGAAGACTGCAAGTCTCAGTTTTAATCATTGGGGTGTGCAATCCAGCAGGAATAAAGTGTATATAGATGGGTGGGGGGGGAAGGATATGTCCAGCTAGCTGCAGTGTTCAAGGTTTAACAAACAAAATGAAGCAACACATTGAGAACTCTGATGCTGTAGCTGCATTATGTTGTTATGAACTTACATGAGACATACATTGTTTTAGCACTGTTATTACTACTAGTTTATAAAGCCATACTTAAAATTCTATACTTAATTGTAACATAACTTTAAATTGTGTACTGTGTTGATCCATGTATGTATATATATGAAAATCTATATATTTTGTCTTATTGCCGTATGTCACTGGTGTGTAAATTATAACTAATGGATCTAAAATATCTTTCTGGTTCATGTCCTTATTTTGAATGTGTCTGTGTTTTTTGTATAGCTGTGAATGAACAGTGTTCTTTGAAGTGTGAGAGTGCGGAATGCATGAAACGTTAATGGCCAGTGAGTTAAACTCCCCTCCTTAGGAAAATACTTCAGCCACCAGCATTATTTGCATGGGATTGCTGTGGTACTGGGTCGTCTCTCCCCTTAACGCTGCAGGAAGGATTTCAGGAGCCAGCACAAGAGGAGGGATTGCACTTAAACTTGGGCTTGAGGAGGTGTTCTGGCTCCCCTCTCAGTCTGTTTCATGGCTACTCTTACCAGCGTGCAAATAAACAATCCTGAGTAGGGAAATCCATCAGGAGTGCGTAAGCTTTAAGGTCTTTGCCGGAAGCACTGTCCTGGCTAGTCCTGGAGCATAATGGGGGATGCTTGGCTGATGCCTGCTGCTGGCACTGTGAGAAGCCCTGCAAGCACCGAGCCTGCTGCTGCTCTTTGTTTGCAGGTCCCACTCTCATGTCCCCCGCTGCCCAGCACAGCCCTGGGAAGGGGATGCTTTCCTTCCACGTAGGAGCAGGACAGTGCCTCAGAGTGTGCTTACTGAGGGACAGGAGAAAGGAAGGAGATCTATGTGCTATTTACCCAGCTTTGTGTCTTGAAGAGGACAGTTAGGTGCACTTCCCTCACTTGAACACTAAAATAGCAAGTCAGGCTCAACCTGTACTACGATTCTGAATGGATTTTTAGCTGCTTTCATTGCCTTACAGTTTTATGGCCAGCAAGGTTGATATTTATAGACTTTTTCTGCATGAAGGCTAGAAATGTCAATGTATTTAATAAACACAGAGGTCAGAAACTTGTGCCTAGGTTGAAATACAGGACTTGAATCATTAAATATGGCAAACTCAGAAGAATTAGCAGCCAAACCTGAGAGCACTGTCAAAGTCAGGTCTCTCTCCATTCCAGTGAACTTCTGTTTTCATGAAATGCTCACAAACTTTATCTATCGCTTAGTACCAAAAGCTTTAAATTATGGCACAGTTTTCTGGGCATTATGGACACATGCAGCAACTCACTGCAGCCTTGCCGGCAGGAATTTGGTAAGTCCTAACAACTGATGAGCACTCCCAAAAAGCTGAGCGCACCCCTGCTTTCCATGCATGGAGAGGAAGGCAAGAAGTCTGAGGGTGCTCGAGGGCAGTACCCTTAAAGGGAACCGCAAAGTTAAGTTCCCTGAACAGCTGTTTAGATATTGGCCACATCCTGGGTGG
Source organism: Neomorphus geoffroyi (assembly GCA_033558235.1). Classification (NCBI taxonomy): domain Eukaryota; kingdom Metazoa; phylum Chordata; class Aves; order Cuculiformes; family Neomorphidae; genus Neomorphus; species Neomorphus geoffroyi. The sequence continues at coordinate 22,939,623 of JAUMJM010000053.1, read as the reverse complement.
GAATAGTCCTTATTTTTCCAGTGAAATTGTTCGTAACTGCTGATTAGAAGTCTCTGTGCCAGCTATGCCCCCACTATGATGTCTGTTGTGAGGCTGGGGTTCAGTTGGCCAAGGTAGGTGCCCAGTGCCTCCTGAGATATCCTGGGAGACTGAGGGTGGATGTGTATGCAAAGCTGGCTGGCAGGACCCAGGGGACACCCGAGACCAGGAGCAGTAGCCGGAGGCCAGGCAGGCTGTCTTACAGCATCTAAAATGATAGCTAACCATCTGTGTTCAGGCAGCTGAATCCCACCCTGCATAACCACTTTAAAGGCAAAATGAAAGAAAGTGGTGGTGGTAGCGGTGTTGCAGCATCACTATTATTCAATGTTTAGATCATGGTGGGGCCCAAATAATCTGACCAGCACAAGTTCTTGTGTGCAATGTTCTTCAGAAGCTCAGAATGCCTACTGTGAGTTTTGCAATCCCACAAAAATGTGGTGCAAGAAGAGTGAGAAGAGAAAAGCAGTCTATTGTTCCAATATTTGGCTCTGGTTTTGGCCATGTACATTTAATTTTGTACTAAGAACTTGCTACGCGTCTCTAGGTGTCTGTGGTGGTGTAATCCATGGAGACCTGCTCTGAGTGGTCCATGCAGCCCCGGGGCTCCTCACTGGAGCAGAAGTGAATGCTCTTGGGTGAGCTGAGTAGCTCCTACTGTGCTGACTGCACGGCCCAGTTCTTGCAGAGGTGTAGTGGAAGCCAAACATTAAGCTCACGGGTGCTCTGCAGTCACACGTCAAAGTAAACAGCTGTGTCTTAATCTGGAAGCCCAACCGTCACCTCTTTTGGTAGTTTTTCTGGGAACTGATGTAGTGTTGCTGTCAGGAGAAGCTGTTCGAGGCAATTTCAGGCTGTAACGTTGAGCCAGGTAGGAAACCAGAGTTCAATTGCCTGTATAGTTTTAATACCAACTCTTTTTCCATAAGTATTGAATTGCATATTTCATTTTTTTCAACCTCTTAGTAGTTTTGTTTTGGTTTTTTTTTTTTGCCTTAAGACCTCTGCCTCAACTCGTGCAAGAAGTAGAGATGTGAATTAATGATGAGCTGGTGGTGATTTCATTTGAAATGTGACCCCCAAGCCTTATTTACTGCATGGGATTCAAGTTCTACAATAGTAACAGAATGATTAATTTCCTCACAAGCTTCCCTATGGCAGTCATTACCATGGTTTCTGGGTGCTTCAAAAATACTAACAAGTTTATTTTCACAGCATCCCTGTTGAGATGCAGTAATAGACAAGACTAGAAAGACAGAATTGTCAAGAGCCTTGAAACTAAGTGTGAGAAACTGAAATGCGATGCAAGAAGAGCTAGTGGATGGACTCAAAGAAAGGAAAGATATAAACAAGCAATAAGCATCAAAGATATTCTTAGCAGATGCACTTAATGTAGGTTAGAGGGTCTAGAGGAAGTGCTGATTACTTTAGGATGGAAGCTGAAGGTCTAAAATAGAGCTTGTTTGTCAAAACAGCAAGGAAATGATTTAAAGGAGAAATGTAATACAGAAATAACAAGATTTGGAAAGAGAAGGCATAGGCTGTCACCAGGCAGAGGCCCTTTTTCTGTCCTTCACAGCAAAATCTTCTGCAGCTGGGGATGTGCTACCCTTACAGACAATAATTAAAGGAGCTTAGTTTTCTCTGCCCAGGCAAGAAGGCTTTAAGGCCGGGCATTGCTTTGCCATGGATTTGAAGGCAGCATTTATTTGGGAGCCACCTGAAGCGCAATTATTACCTAATAAGCTTTCTTTTATCAACTATATCTATGCTTAGAGGAACTGCTGTAATTTCACATACAGTGATTCACTGTGACAAAGAAAACTGTAATTATTCAGCGTGTAAACTTCACTGCATGCTAACGTGGCTCTTGTTGGCATGGCTTTTCTTGGCATGGCTTCTCGGCAACCCCTTTAAACTTGTGAATACAGCACCACAGAAATAACCAGCAGGGAAAGGTGATTGCTTCCCAGAAGGATCCAAAGTGCTTGGAAGTGGAGCAAGGTGCTCACCGCCACTTGGGAGACCCAGGGCTGAGCATAGGAAAAGTGGCCCCTATGCCAGCCTTTCTCTGTGCCCAGCCCTATTTTAGGTCCTGTCACTGAAGATGATCAGTGATTCACTGTCACACAACGATTCAGAAGGGGAAAATGCGAAGGTTTGCTGATGAAGAAAGCAACACAGCGAAAACAGTTGGCTTCCAAATGTGTACATCTTTTACTCTTGAAAAAACAGGGGGTGAAGGTTCTCCTGAGTTATTGTCTAAGTTGTGAACAGCCCGTGTTTTCCTCTTGCAGCTCCTGAAAACTTTCCTATAGTATTTCAGCTGTGAAGTGCTGTTACACAGTTTAAAGGTGGGAGCGTAGCTATTCTATATTATCAGGCTTAGCACCAGCTGAACAGTGTTCTCCCAGATATGTTTAAAAGCCAATGCCAGCCCTGCTAGTCCCATTGAAATAACTTAGCAGATTACATTTGCTTTAATGTAGATGTCCTAACAAATCTAAGTTAGGAAATGCCTGGATTTCAGTGTAGCTCTTAACCATCTACCAAACCCCTGCAAAATACCAAGGGGTTGTAAAAGTTTGAGGACAGATTGGAGACTTTCTAGCTGCTGGCTCTATTTTTAGACTTTATCTGCTTTCTGCTGTATTCAAAATATCATTAGTTTTTGTTTATCCAGAATTCTAAAAGAGAATATGATGTTTCTATTTGAAAGTGCTGATCCTTCCCGTCCTTTAACCTTCCCATCCTAAGCAGGGTTAAGTCAGCCAGTTTAACATCCAAGCCAAGTGAATCATGCCACAAGCTTTCAGTGACACAATTGCGTCGTCTGATGCAGATATACCATGTTTCTAAAACAGTCAGTGCTCCCTACTTGGTACTTCATCTCTTAGCAGGAAGCAGAAAAAATGCAAATCTTAACTGAAGAGGGGAAGAAAGTGAGTAAATCTGATACACCACTTACATAATAAATAAATTATATAATGGATAATTCTGGAATCCACACGGGGAATCAGAGTGAATAGCAATCTTTTATAGCCTGCTTAATGAAGTGGTTCAGAGTATCAAATCCCTTAGATAAATTGTTAAAGAATTCTTCAGTCTTTTATTGAAAGCCATGAAAATATTAGTACTGTTACAATGAACCTAAACATATGACAAATAAAACGAGTGGTATGATTGCTAACTAATCTCTCCATGGCTTTGTAGCGGGCTAACAAGACGGATAAAAGTCAAGTAGTCAGTAATAATTTGCCCTGTCTATTATTATAGTTTTTTATTCTGTAGATAGCTTTTGGAGAGCTACCCTCTCCACACACACATATAGAATATACAATAGCTGTATAACATAAGTATCATAAGAAATTGTGCTCTTAGGGGCATGGTTTAGCGGTGGAGTTGGCAGTGTTAGGTTAACAGTTGGACTCAATGATCTAAAAGGTCTTTTCCAACGCAAACGATTCCGTGATTCTATGCATCACCTGAGACAGGTAGCATTAGGTAAATGTTAGAAAGGACAGTGTTTATCATACCTGCTGACAAATAGATGCAGCTGGTGGAGAAACACAACAAACATTTAAACAAATGGGGTAAACCAGAAGCCAGTGTTAGGAGGAGGATGCAGAGGACAAACAGCCACTTTACAAATGCAAACCCAATGGCTGTTATGTAGGGTGGAAGAGGGATGGGATTCACAGGAGAGTGTATCCATCTTATTTCACACTATGATACATGACAACAGAGATTGAGCAGCTGCAGTAGGTGTGTTCCCATTCACAAAGTCTGCATGAAACAGCTTGTTTTATTGTGATGATGGTTTAGTCCATTTCTTAAAGTAGCTAATGGTGGCAAAGCGACTGGGTATGTTTTGTGCTAAACTTTCACAAATCTAAAAGCAGAGACCTAGGATTTGTTGCATCTTGAAGGCTTCAGAACGTGTCCTATCCCGTTATCTTAAAATCCAGCATTTTCTGTACTAATAAGACGAGAAGCTTCTGGATTTGCTGCTGTTGTTTGAGTTTCTTTTAGCACTGAGGGAAAACTTTATTAGATTCTGTTACAACTTTTACTTGCACAAACATAAATGCACACTTGTCTCATTGAATTTTAAGTCAGGAAGAGGTTCATTCATCATCTAAGTTGAACAGTGTCTCAGCTCTACTGACAATCTTGTATTCTACTGTCTTTTGGTGGCTGAGGAGATGGGAAGAGGGAGAACAAACTGGAGTGAGGAAGGAAATTATACATAAAATACTTAACATTCAGGTAAACATGTTTATAAAAGAATAATTTGTACAGTCCTGATTACAAACATTGATGATTAAATTTTGCAGATACCAAAACATGGCTGGAATGACTCAGAGGAGACACAAGTCATTTATTTTGGCTTGTGTACTTCCCTGCAGCCTGCTAGATGCTGCCCTCTGGGGCAGCCTTTCTGTACACACGATGCCACTCAACAAAGCAAAAAAATGTTGAAGCAGAATGACTCGTCCTGAAGAATTTCTGCTTACAAATCTTATTAAACTTTCCTGTTTCCATCCAGATTCAAGACAGAAGGATGCCTCAAAGTGAAAATATTTTTAGGGAAATGAGTTTGGGGCAGCCTGGGGCCGAGCAGCAACCTCACACGATGCTCCTTATCTGATTCCCTGCTGCTGGGAAGTGCCAGGGCCAGTTATTAATTGCACATCTCCAAAGTTCTGTGCTGGGGTTAAAATGACAACTTAGGTGTCAATCACCCTGATTTTGATCTGGTATAACAATGCCCTGAATAAGGAAAAGCCCAACAAAGTCCCTGTTTAGCTGGTTTTTCATTCTCGCTCTGAGTGTAATCTCTGTCAAACAGAAGTGCCGTTTTTAACTGTAATCTAAGCCTATTTGCCTCCGTACTGGAGTGGAGGGTAGCTCATGTCATTAGGCCACTGCAAACATAAGCAAACGAAGCTTTGTTAGGTAAGTAAATATTTTTTCTCTTTGATTCGTGAAAGAAATGAAATAGATACGAGTGATTGACTGACATCAGAGATGTCAGACGCCTCCTGGTCTACTTTAGTCAGCATTTTTTTCCATATGTATTCAAAATATCATTAGTTTTTGTTATCCAGAACTCTAAATGAGAGACTGATGTTTCTAATTTAAAGTGCTGATCCTTCCCCTCCTTTATCCCCCCATCCTAACCAGGGTTAAGTCAGCCAGTTTAACATCCAAGCCAAGTGATTCATGCCACAAGCTTTCATAGACCCAATTACATCATCTGATGAAGATATACCATATTTCTAAAACATTCAGCACTCTTTATTTGGTACTTCGTCTCTTAGCAGCCGTATATGAGGAAGCAGAAACAAATGAATAATAAATATTTCTGTTTTGTTTCCTGGGAATAATTGAAAGAGACTCTGAAGATGTCTTCTGGAAGAAGCTGCAAAAAAGACTCTGACATCTTTCTTCAAGGTGTCGCTCATGTGACACTGTTGTTGATTTTAGTTATGTATTGTTACTAGAAGAGAGACATGAGGCGTCCCATCCAATCTTACCATATTGATACATCAGGGAAATGCGCATAATTCTGTTTGTGTCCCTTTCTTCTCCTTCTGCAGAATCCTTGTTGATGAACAATTGCTGTCAGCTGCAGGGAAGGTCCCCGTTGTGTCCTGAATCATTCCTCTGCAGACACCTCTTCTGTACTTGCCTTGATGGATACGTGGTAGTAGTGCAGCATTGCCGACATGCTCGAACGACTCCTAGATCCCCCTGTGGTGACAAATCTGCCTCGTTAGTTTCTCTTGTTTCTAGTTCCTGACCACCTACTCTTCCTTTTGTGGTGTCTGGATGTAGCTGTCCAAGTGTGCTTGCTTTCTGGAGATGTTATGTTGTGCTGAAACAAATGCCTCTGGGCTTCACTGTGTGTCACCAACTCAGCCGTCTCCTTTGTGTTCTGGTGGAGAGGAAACTGGGGCTCTTCCTTCTTCCTCCATGTCAGCTGCTTACTGCAGATCCATTATTTAAATGGAAGAATTGCAATCCTTTAAAATTCCCCTTTCGTCCTCTTATTTAAGAGGTTTCCTCACAATGGTTTTCACGGCAGCGGCTTCCTTGAGTTGACCAGGCTGTGTGCCCACCCTGCCCATGGAGGGGTGGCAGGCGGAATGACCACTGTGCATTTGGACAGCACGGGACATCCCTCCACTGCGTTGTCCTGCTGCTGCATGGGGCAGCTGCCTGCATCACATCCAGCTGCGGACACATCCATGGCAGAGAAGCTGTCCCTTAATTATCATGTCTGCACTGACATTGCCTTTGTTGACAAGCTGTCCTTCATCTGACCTTCAGCACTCACCTCTGTGGTGGCAGCACAGCCTCCTATTATTTTCACAGAGACAACTCACCTGTGAGGTGTCATCAGTCTGGCAGTAATTCAGCAATTTGTAGATTACTGTTTGGCGAAAGTGGGAAGCAGCTCAGGCAAACAGCAGAAATTCTGAAAGAAGTAGTACATTTTTGATTTAGGATTGTTGAACAACTCTCATACCTCAACCATACACGCATTGACAACTAATATACCCCCCCAAAAAACCGCTACTGGATCAAAAGCCACAAAATAATGTTTCCAACCTACTCGGCAATCCCAGTCTTGCCTTGTTGGCAACAGCACGAGGTAATGCATAAGACTTCGTAATCCTATCCGCACCCGACCTAGGAATTTTTCAGGAAGTCTTGCACTGGTATTAAGGAAAAAATAGAGGGTTAATCTCAGACAATAATACTATTACACATGCAACGTACCTTCTGGGTTTTTTGATTTATTTTTTTTATTATTTAAGTTAGAAACAGTCTTCCAGTCAACAGCCAAGCATTAACTGCTGAGAAAAAAATAACAAAGATGATCTACTAATTTGGGAAACCTGAATAGACCTGAAGAGGAGGTTTTTCTCTGCCACGAGGTGCTTTGGAGGTGCTTTGCACACAGCCACGGGAGGGCAGTGGATGACTTGGATATGTGGTTTCCTTCTAGTTTTTATCTGTTTTTTAATCGTTTCGTTTCCCTGCCACCGAGCTCCTATCTTGTCAAGAAATAAAAATTTGACGCTGATGTGAGAAAGGGGATTTGATTTTCATTTCCCTCTGCGGGTTTGGCACATTTTCTTCATATTCTTGTTAGTTCAGCTTATCATCAGTGTGTGGAGAGTGTGTGATACCATCCCTGGTACTGCACACAGGGCACGAAGGGAGCCAGGAGGAACGTGTTTGTACAACTCCTGTGTTTACACAACTTTCAAGGTCAGGACTTCTTTCCAAGAAAAAAAATCACAGAGCACCCACAAACAGTTTAATGGCTATCTGTGGTGCTAAGTGGTCTTAGATGCACTCTGAATTCTTCCTTCTTCATTCAAAGACCTGACCTGTGTTCAGCCCAGGTTTCAGCTAACAAGCAGATTAATAACAAAACCATAGCTCCAGACCCTCCTGTGGCTTAAAGATTTGCTAATGGGCTGATGTATCTTTTTGCCACTATGATATTCAGCCAACTCCAGCCTAAGCTAGCACAGGGTAAAAATTGTAAATATAACCAGAACTAAACATTTTTGATAAAAATTAATGAAAACAGGTCTCCTCATGATCAGTGTTCATGGTCAGAGAGTCTCTGTGATGGACAAAAGACAAGTGAAAATGTCAGGACAAGCCCTCCAGACTGACCCTATACCCTGATCAAAGGTATAGAGGTTGGCAAATGCCCAGGATTGGAGGAAGTCCAGCTCAGCAGCAAGCAGAAACAGCCACGTACTGACTGGACAAGTGCTCCATGGAGACTGAATAAGAGTTTTACAGTTCATGGTAGAAGACATGTTTGAAGCATTTGGATGGAAGTTTGGGAGAACAAAGGCTGTTTCTGTGGCATACTAAGTGCAAAGAGGAGAGGAGAGCATCCACAGCCTGCCAAGGCATTATGAAATATATGCTTATATCTCAATACACCAGAAGCTTCTGGGCTTTATTCCCAGAACTCCCACTGATGTGTATGACCTTCTGCTAGTCACCCACGCTTGCCATGCCTCAGTTTCCCTATTTCAAAGTCACGACAAAAGTACCTCCGAACAACAGTCAAGGAGCTGATTTTGTAACATTTTGGTGCTAGGGAGAAGGTGTCTATTTGTGTTTGAGTAGTACCAGATCTGTCAAGTTCAGCCAAGGCTGAACAGCAGCTAAACGTGAACAGTTGTGGTCCCAATTCCCCGCTCCCCCCTACCCCAGGGAAAAGGAAATGAGAGAAAGAGCCTTTGGAAACTAAAACTAAACCAGCTTTAATGAAACAGTAACCATAATAGGGAAAATATTATTAATAAGAAAATAAAATATATACAAATACATGAAATTGAACCCCTCCTCTATGACTGCATGACCACTGATGCTGCAGAGCAGACACAGGGAAAGATCTTGGTCTGGACTCAGCAGCAGGATGGAGCTGGACTGAGGAACTGGATTCAGGAACACACAGATCTGGAGTCAAGGGCAAAAAAGCCAGATGAGTTCTGTATTGGACACTGGCCATCAAAGAAGAGAGCCTGACTCACATGATCCCTCAGTTTTATACTGGGTGTGATGTACGGTGAATGGAATACTCTGTTGGTCAGTTTTGGGTCATCTGTCCTGTCTGCCTCTCCCTGCAGGTCAGACCCTTTTTTGCCTCTTTCACTTACAGCGTTCCGCCAACTCAAGGATGACCTTGGTTTCTATAGGACTAGCATAAGCAATGGCCTTTCTGCATACCAACGCCACATGTTATCTCTTCTAGAGAGAAACACTGTTGGAAAAACATGCAGTTATTTTTCAGAAAACGAAGTTACTTAGACAAGGCTTAGTGGAAAAGTTAGAAAACTGATTCTACTCAATCTGGCACACAAGTGTTTTGGAGCTTTTGATATTTACAGTACAGTAGCCAGTCTTTTTATTGAAGCACTGCAGAGAAAGAAAGTTGTAGCAGAGACAAAACCCACATTTCCTCAAGTACAGTTCTGTGATTTGTGCCGAAGTACCTTTTAACTCCATCTAACAGACAGTTAGATATACTGGCCAGATGCATATCTGGTAATTGACCCATCATTTCAGCTGCCAGGTTGGCTGGTCACCAGTTCCTGATGTGAGGTTCAACGTGCCCACGCTGACAGGAGGGGATGTTCAGATGGCACTGGAAAAGCAAAAGAAGCCTAACCCTTATCCATGAAGGGCAGATCAGAAGCCATGAGGTGACTGATGAAAATCTCTATTTGGCCAGCCTGGTGCTTGCTGGGTCAGACTCCACATGCCCACTGTGAATGGATTGGACTTGCTGTGTAGGTGCATATGTGATTTATCTCTCAGTGGTTTTACATGGATTTACAAATCTGGCTAATTTTGCATGGGTCCAAGGGCTATGTCACTGGCCTTGGGCAGCAACACATTTCCTTTGGCTGAAGGCTTGGATTACAGTACATCCAAAATTGCATGTAAACTTCAAGAAGCAGAATTTCTCCGTACTTGTGTTGCTTTCATTGTTCACCTACAACAAACTGAGCCTCCAGGCTTATCCATGACAGGGGTGTGTGTGTGCACAAACCCACTTACAGCCCGCCAGTAACTGATTTTTTTTGGAGGGAGGCAAGGAGAGCATTTCTGATAGAATAAGATTCTTGTTCTTTTTTCTGTTGGTTTCCTCAATATTCAGGGCAATAAGTGCTGACAAAAAAACTTGTCGATAAAGTAGGTTCTAAATAACTTTTGTAACACAGCAGGAAGGAATTGAGAAACTGTATCTGCATAGATGCTTGTTCTTTTTACCTTCCCTGAACAGCTAATACAGCATGGAGGTGGTGACCATTTCTACTGTTTCAAATACTGGGTATTGCATACTGTGTGCTGGCTCCTCGTGACGTGCCTATCAATAAGTAAGCATTTCCTTTTTTTTTTCTTCTTTTTTTTTTTTTTTAAAAAAAAAGAGTTTTTTATTCTTTTAATATCTGGAGCTTTCCCCAGCACATCAACAACCAGTTCTGAAAACTCAGCTCCTTGCTGTGCAGTCTTTGCAGCCCACTTGGCCTCCAAGTTCCCTGTTTATCAAGTAGCAACAATACTCTTCCATTATTTCCTCTTTTGAAGTGATGTCCACTGAAAACTGTGAGTTTCCCATGTCCTACGACCAAGAGGGACATACGAATGTATATGGTAGGTATTTTTTAAGTATTCATATTCAGTGCTGTAATCCTGGCAGCAATGTGTACGGACACAGGGAACCGGTGCTGTATAAAAGGCTGGAAACCTGCCACAGTGCATAAAGGTCTCCCCTGGAACACACCTACAGAGTTCCCACTGAAGGAGTTCTGACATTTCTCTCATAAGAAACAGTGTTTTTCAGCATGGAAAGGGAATTATTGCCTGTGGTGGGTAGGCCTGTGGCAAGTGACGGTGGAAGGAAGTAGGACATAGAAATGACAAATTGTTTCCAGAGCACAATATTGATTTTTACTTGCAGTCCCAAATCATGACGACTTTCAACCTTTTTCTATTTGATTACTATTTGTAAATCATTCAATTACAGACAAAATTATCTCCCTTGATTAGGACAGTCACTTGGACTGTGGGAGACAGTACTTCAAATTCCTCCTCTAATTCAAACCTGATCCAGACTCAAGTGTTTTGCATTGGGCTGCTGTGTGGTCTGTAGTGATGTTTTCTGCTGAAGCTGTTCTGCTTTGCGTGAGCAGGTCCATAAACACTTTCAAAGCAAGGATGTACTCTCCACAGTCCCCAGCATAACAGCTGTAGGCTCAAGAGGAGGACAAATAAAATGGTTTGCAGGTTCATATTGAGACTCATTACTCTTCCAAAACAGCATCTCCTGCTGCCGTTCTCTGAAAGACAATGAGAGTCAAGAACCACCAGTGATTTAGGGCACTCCTCATTTCAGCTCTCTGCTCTCACGGAAGGACAGCTGTCCCCATAACAACACACCCCAACCTCCATCAGCACCAAGGTACATAGGCCTCCCCATCACGACCTACCCTGATGGGAGATATTTTTTGACAATGACTTCCCCTCAGTGATCTGGTTTTTACCAAAAATGACCCCAACTGCAGCCTAAATTCACGAGAAATACTGAAAAACTGTTGATCTTCATCAATTCAAAGGAACGTTTTTGTTCTGAGAACCCTTTCTGTTGCCTGTAGAGCTGAAAGCCAAGCAGTACAGTGGAAGTGGGTGGTGGAAGGGGAGAGAGGAACACGAGGTTACCAAGACCAGCTAGTTTGCACTAAAAAATTTTTGAGACATGTCTGTTTTTGTTGCTGTTGTTATTTTTAAGCCACTAAATAAAGAGAAAATATTAATGACATTATTAATCCCTCCTGGACACATCCTTGGTCATTAACTTCTCTTATTTTCCTAAGCAAAGGCAACAGTATCACATTGTGTTGATGTTTTTTCAAGAAAATATCACTAGCAAATAATCCTCTTAAGGAAGTGCAAGTGGCTGGAGGCAATGCTCAGGGCTAAAAAACAGAAAATGGGCTCAAACCAAAACAACTACTCCCTTCCATGCTACTCTGCTGCTGGGCACCATCAGAATACAAATGCAAGGAGATCTGGTTAGCCAGGCATTGGCTCACAAAACAAAAGATTTTGACCCTTTTTGATTGAAAAAGCTATGTTTGATCAGTGAGCACTGTCATATCTTATAAAGGTTAGAGGATAAATCAAGTAGCAGATAATTATAATGTCAAAACAGCAGATCAAGTCCCTCCCTGCCGCATGCTAGTGGAATTCTGATACATTTGACCAAATTTATTCAGTATTTTTACCTGCTACATCAGCCTTGGTTCAGCTTCTCACAGAGGTGGGGTTAGCTGGTTTCTAGTGAGCCTTCAAAAGTTTTTTTGAGGTGTTCCCAAACTTGATTGCTCTACATAAACCCAATTTTAATGGACCAAATTTATAAGGCAAATGAAAGCTATGTGCTCTGCAATCTCTTTGTCTTCGTATCTGAAGAGGACTCTGAGGACTGTCCTTGTGCAGAAATAGGCCCTGCTGACTGTTGTGACTTCCTGAAAAATCACAGATGCATCTCAAGAGCCTGTTGATAATCTTACAGGTGAAAGCTGCAGAGGAAGAGTAAGAGGGGTATGGTTTTCTATTATCTTGAATTGATATTCATCACCAAGCCCATTTCAAGCGAAGACTGCCTTTAACCTTGTTTTTAAACAGCTTTGTTTATGCTTTCTGGTACTTAAGCATCTCTGTTTGCTGGGACAGGTCACAGCTCCAGGCAAATGTCTACATTTCTGGGGCTGGGGGCTCTCTTAAATTTTTATTTAGATATTTGGACAGTCTCAGGTTCCTCTGGCCTCTTTCCTCTGATGTGGCTTCTAAAAGCTATGCTCATTACTTATTTTGGATCTTCCCTTTCAAACATTTCCTGTGATTCTAAATAGAAAAACATCCTCATCCTGTAGACCTCCTGATGCTGCTTTGTTAGATTAATTTCTTACCATGTAGTCAGTCCTCGAGGTTCTTCACTGCATCTCTTGATTTAGGTTCTTTTAAGCTTTGGTGAGCTCTATGTCTGTACTGTCCAGCCTGTAGAATCTGCCTCATCTTTCTGCTTTTTTTCATTGCTTATCAAACTGCACCCTTCCTAAAATGTTCTCCATTCCTCAGGAAGATGGACATGTGGTATGCGCAATTCTAGGAAGGGAAAAAAAAGACCTCTATAAGCATAGTTTAAAAGTGCTTAAAATTTTCAGCTAGTGAACTTTATGAACCTGTTTGCCATTGTTTTCACTCTAATGGATTTCAGTGAACTTTTTTTTCCACTTTTTCCAGTGATAAGTTGTCTGGGAAGAGTGTCATCTTATTTGTTCAATTAGCCTTTCCTCAAATCATGGGATTATTGGGGCCAGGAAAGCTGCCAGGAGGCCAGAACTCAGCTGGGAGAATGAGCAGGAAATGCGGCAGGACTGGGTGGTGGAAAAGACACCTGCAGGGCCTCTGCTGTGTGTCTTTTGCAGAAGTTAGGAAAGTAGTGAACAAAACAGAAAACTGCAGCAAGAAAAAGGAGAGCACCATGGTTTAACTGGCTAACACATCCTGGAGAACTGGTTTCCCCCCCAGACAGAGTTTTTCAACGATACTGAACAGATAATTTAAATGACCATGTATGGTCTGAGTCACGCAGCCCCTGGTTCTCAGAGTAACAAAACACACAGCAATAAATGAAGTACATGGAGATTGACCTCAAACACAGTGGCTACTACAGAAATGCTGGTTATCCAACAAAACAGGTGTGCTTGTTTTTCTTGCCTAACTGTAAACAGATAATGCTTAAGTCATGAATGAGGGTGCTCACATGGATTGGGGCAATCCCAAGCACAACTAAAGCTGAGTGGAGAATGGATTGAGAGTAGCCCTGAAGAAAAGGACTTGCGGATGTTGGTGGATGAGAAGCTCAGTGTTAGCCAGCAATGTGTGCTTGCAATCCAGAAAGCCAGCCATATCCTGGGCTGCATCAAAACAAGTGTGAGCAGCAGGTTGAGGGAGGTGAGTCTATCCCTCTACTTGGCTCTTGTGAGACCTCACCTGGAGTATTGCATTCAGTTCTGGAGTCCTCAGCACAGGGAGGACATGGACCTGTTAGAGTGAGTCCACAGGAACTCCACAAAGATGATCAAAGGGTTGGAGCACCTCTCCTATGAGGACAGGCTGAAACAGCTGAGCTTGTTTACCCTAGAGCAAAGAAGGCTCTAGGGAGCTCTCGTAGCGGCCTTCCAGTACTTAAAGCAGGACCACAGGAAAGCTGAGGAGGGGGTCTTTATCAGGCAGTGCAGTGATAGGATGAGGGGCAACGGTTTTAAGCTATGTTAAGATATTAGGAAGAAATTTTTTGCTGTGAGGGTGGTGAGGCACTGGAGTAGGTTGTCGAGAGAAATAGTGGATGTCCCATCCCTGGAAGTATTCAAGGCCAGGTTGGATAAGGCTTTACGCGATGTAATCTACTGGGAGGTGTCCCTGCCCATGGCAGGGGGGCTTGAACTAGATGATCTTTAAGGTCCCTTCCAACCCAAACCATTCTATGATCCTATGACTCTCCAGAGGGCAATACTCCACTGAAGACATGACACTGCACATGCAGACATTCCCAACCCCCACAAACTAAGCATCAAGTTTATGGAGTGTGCTTAGGAAAAGTACTGTGTCGACTACTTGATTGTGTGTGAGTGAATTAAATCCAGCCATCAAACCAGCTGATGGGGTACCCTGCATATTTACAGGTAACACCTTGCTCTGAGAAGTGGTAGATCTAGTATATGAGTGCAGGACAGTCACTGGAGGATGTATAGCTGCATTGGTGGAAGGGGTTGACAGAAAAGATCGGGTGCTACAACAGTAAATTATAAGGAGAAACCAGCAATTTCTGTACCAAATATCTTGATACTGAAAGAACAAGAAAAAACAGTGGTAATGGGATTAAGGACTGTATTGTAAATTCTACACACAAGACAGCTTCAGGGTCACATTCATGTCATAATTTCCTAACTTCTAAACACATACATCACTCTCTCATTTATTAATATAATAATTATATAAAATACGTGGTCTTAGATTCTGCTGGGTGTCTCCTGCTCTCTTTATATGCCACTGGAGAGATAGCTTTTGGCCTTTGCTAGTGACTATGACAACATTTTAGAAAGTATTTTCTGGGCCAAGCAGTGTGGTAACACTGGAGCAAATGTTCTGTAGGACCTTGTGGTCTAAACACCTCTTTCCCAGCCAGTTGTGACTGTGGACCCGCTGGGCCTGTGCAGTGGGTAGGCAGCTGCTGGTGCAAAGCCGTGGTCTGTCTGATGAAGTCTGACTGCAAGAGAAGCCTGGTCACAACAAACTGATGGAGTTGTGTTGTTGTATTTTTAAGCTAGGAGTGGATTTATTTCTTTATTAGGTTTTCTGTTTTTGCTTATTTCCTATTGTTACCCTAAGAGTTCATATTCCACTCAACTCTTTCGTCAATGCTAGATCTATACGGAGTCTGGCCCAGAGAAGAATTTGAGCTGGATTTTTCAGTTTGTGCATTGCCAACAGTAAAGCTGGTGGCACTGGCTGTGAGAATTATGAGCTTGTTTCCCTGGTCCAATCACAGAGAGATAAACCAGTCCTTATATATTATGAGGCAATTATATGAACTAATGATCAAGTTTTCCTACTCAAATGGTAATAGCTGTGCTTTTTATTTTCAGCCAGAACAAATCTGACACAGACTCTGGCCAAGCCAATAATGATTGCCAGTTCCCGTTATACCTTTAAAAGTTGAATAATATATGTAGCCCTTGCAGTGTTTTAGTGGCACTTAACATAGTCAAAGAGCTGAACAAGCAGTATTACATTTCACATTCATTTCTGTCAAGCAGATGTTCACAACTGCCATCCCCACCAACATTCCTGCAAAGTAACTGAGGTCTGGGAGAGACAGGGGTGAGTTTTTAGCTCAAGCACATCCATACAATAAGGTAGCTCTCTGTTTTTCATACTGGAGAGAGATTACTTCTGTATGCACCCAGTCATGCACGTGTGCCGCTCATGGCTGCTCATATCTCCCTTTCTTCTCTTCAGTGTGGGTTTAATGGGTTAATGGAGAAGATCTTGTGGTCTGAGGTTTGGTTTTTTTTCTTGCTGTCTGCATTCAACTTTTATTCTTTGCAGTGAATGCAGGTACACGAGCTGTTTGCCTGAGTGTTCATGTGTTTTACAGCAGAAGGCAGAGCTATGTATGTACTGTATATGCTGGCGTCTTCCTAGCTAAAAAGACAGGTGGCCAAGCTCATCTCTGGAGTAGCTACTGCTGGGGTTTGCTGTACTGCGATACCAAATGCTGTGGGCTCCCGCTGTGCTCAGCGTCTCTTTGGGTCCGTTGTACAGTGTCTACCTGGGGTCACTACGTGCTGGGATCACAACCTTTTCCTTCTCTGTCTTCTGGATAGGGAAGATGACATCAAACAAAAGAAAGATTGGGTGAAGTACATCCAACCTAGTTCTGCTGTCTTAAAGTGTGATGCTTAAATCAAAACTAGCCCCCTTATGGTCCTTGGATGTCTACACTAGAATTACATTTTGAAGGCTCCCTTTGGAGTCCGATGTATACAACAAGCACCTCCAGGAAACATTTCATAACATCTTCAGACACCTACAGCAGATGGCATAGAATCACTTCTGGAGACCTCTATTTCCTCCCACTGATAATTAAAAAACCAGCATAAATTAACAAGATCAGGCTTTGCCATCTTTTCAGCCCTGAAAGTGAGGCCAGACAGATCCTTTTATCAGAGTGCTAGGTTCCCTCTTTCAAAATCTTAGTCTTTCCTTGTTACATAATTACATCCAGTTTTCTGACACTGTCCAGGCTGCACTTCTTCTGTCATGGAGATAGAGCAGTGATATTGTTTTATTGTTAAAGTCTTTAGGGCAAAGCATAATTGCACATTTTTCTCTTGTATGTCTGTAGTTACAATCAATTTACACTCTGGAAGACCCTAGATTTAAGACATGCCATTACGAAGAGCTTAATACATTGACAGTGCTGTCTACAGCTGTAAAACCAAAAAAAGCAAAATTCTTCCACCTGCTGCAGAGGATTTGCCATATTCAGTCCTACTTATGATAGCAGGTCACGGTTCTCTCTCTCCCTCTCTCTCTCTCTCTCTCTGCCTTTCTCCTTTCATGGAAACATTAGAATTTATTCTGTATCACTTTACACTTTGCAGAATGAGGGAGAGATCAGGCCCAGCCAGCATGGGTTTAGGAGGGGCTGGTCCTGCCTGACCAACCTGATCTCCTTTTATGACCGTGTGACTCGCCTGCTGGATGAGAGGACGGCTGTGGGTGTACCTGGACTTCAGCAAGGCCTTTGACACTGTCTCCCACAGCAGACTCCTGGAGAAGCTGGCAGCCTGTGGCTTGGATGGGAACGCTCTGCACTGGTTAGGAACTGGTTGGATGGCCGAGCACAGAGAGTGGTAGTGAACGGTGTCACATCCAGCTGGTGGCCGGTCACTAGTGGTGTCCCCCAGGGATCGGTGTTGGGACCCATCCTGTTCAATATCTTTTTTGATGATCTGGATGAGGGGATCGAGTCCTTCATCAGCAAGTTCGCAGATGACACCAAGCTGGGAGGAAGTGTCGATCTGCTGGAGGGTAGGAGGGCCCTACAGAGGGACCTTGACAGGCTGGAGAGATGGAGTGATTCCAACAGCATGAGGTTTAACAAGTCCAAATGCCGGGTTCTAAACTTTGGACACAACAACGCCAAGCAGAGCTACAGGCTGGGGACAGAGTGGCTGGAGAGCAGTCAGGCGGAAAGGGACTTGGGAGTGCTGGTGGACAGGAAACTCAGCATGAGCCAGCAGTGTGCTTAAGTGGCCAAGAAGGCCAATGATATCCTGGCTTGCATCAGGAGTAGTGTGGTCAGCAGGACTAGAGAGGTCATCATCCCCTTATACTCGGCACTGGTCAGGCCGCACCTCGAGTGCTGTGTTCAGTTCTGGGCCCCTCGGTTTGAGAAAGATGTTGAGATGCTGGAGTGTGTCCAGAGGAGAGCAACGAGGATGGTGAAGGGGCTGGAGCACAAGCCCTATGAGGAGCGACTGAGGGAGCTGGGGTTGTTTAGCCTGGAGAAGAGGAGGCTCAGGGGAGACCTTATTGATCTCTACAACTACCTAAAGGGAGGTTGTAGTCAGGCAGGGGTTGGTCTCTTCTCTCAGGTGACCGTTGACAGAACAAGAGGGCACAGTCTCAAGCTTCATCAGGGGTTTAGGTTCGATATTAGGAAAAAATTCTTCACTGAAAGGGTGATTGGCCATTGGAATGCGCTGCCCGGGGAGGTGGTTGGGTCACTGTCCCTGGGGGTGTTTAAAAAGAGATTGGATGAGGCACTTAGTACCGTGGTTTAGGTGATGAGTAGGTATTGGTGTTGAGTCATAGGCTGGATTCGATGATCTCAAAGGTTTTTTCCAGCCTTGTGATACTGTGATACTGTGATACACTACTTGATGGCCAGATGAAGATCCCTGACAAGTGGTGTCCCTCAGGGGTCCATACTGAGACCAGTGCTGTTTATTATTTTCATTGATGATATAGACAGTGAGATTAAGTGCACCATCAGCAAGTTTGCAGATGACACCAAGCTGAGTGGGGCAGATGTCACACCAGAAGGATGAGATGTCATCCAGAGGGACATGGACAAGCAGAAGTGGGTCTATGTGAACCTCATGAGGTTCAACAAGTCCAAATGCAAGGTCTTACACCTTGGTCAGGCCAATCCATGGTTTCAGTATGAGCTGGGGAACGACATAATTGAGAACAGCCTTGCAGAGAAGGACTTGGAGGTGCTGATTGATGAGAAGCTTAACATGAGCTGGCAACTTGTGCCTGCAGCCCGGAAGGCCAACTGTGTCCTGGGCTGCATCAAAAAAAGTGTGGCCAGCAGGTCCAGGGAGATGATTCTCTCCCCTCTAGTCTGCTGTCGTGAGACCCCACCTGCAGTATTGTGTCCTGTTCTGGAATCCCCAACATGAGAAGGATATGGAACTGTAGGAACGGGTCCAGAGGAGGGCCACGAAGATGATCTGAGGGCTGGAGCACCTCTGATATGAGGACAGGTTGAGAAAGTTGGGCTTGTTCAGCCTGGAAAAGAGAAGGTTCTGAGTAGACCTCATAGTGGCCTTCCAGCACCTTAGGAAAGCTGGGGAGGGACTTTTTACAAGGGCAGGCAGTGACAGGTTGAGGGGGCATGACTTTAAGTTGGAAGGGGGAAGATTTAGGTTAGACATTAGGAAGAAATTCTTCATGATGAACATGATGAGGGTGGTGAGGCACTGGCACAAGTTTCCCAGGGAAGCCGTGGATGCCCCCTCCCTGGAAGCATTCAAGGCCAGGTTGGATGGGCCCTTGAGCAGCCTGGTCTGGTGGGAGGTGTCCCTGCCCATGGCAGGGGGGTGTAACTGGAAGTTCTTTAAGGTTCCTTCCAACCCAAACCATTCTATGATTCTATGGTTCTACATTAGCCTTAACGCAAAAGACTTTTGGACCTTGTGTTTACAGAAAACAAAATGAGGGACAAAATCAAATACTTTTTAGTTATGTTGTACTGGGAGAAGGATGGCAAAAATAGCTTCTCAGCAGCCCGGGTCCCGAGTATCTGGAATTATGTGTGCAATCACATGTTACTAATCCAGGATGTAAACTTTTCCTTGTTTGAATGTATTTTTTCATGACTTACAGGGGGAGAAATCAGCTGCTCTATTTTATGCCAAGAACCAGTAGAGGAGGATGGATGTGTTAACTTGGGCACAGAGCAGATCTCGGGTAACAAGTACAGGGGGACTGCTGAAAAACTAAAGGCAGTGGGAAAAAAAGATCAATGACCTGACAGAGAACTTATGTCAAAAACTAAGATGTTGAGAGTTAGGATTTGAAAAAAGGATTAAAAAAAAAAATAAACTACTTAATAGATTGTGATGTGGAAAGTGAAGGTTTTTGTTCTTAGTGAAAACAAGGTATCTTAAATTATTCCTTCTAATACAGTTCATTGAAAGGAATAATTTAAGCTACTCATAAATATTGTTGGGATCTCAGTTCAGCATACTAAGAAAATAATTGGGGAAGCCTAAGAGCTCAGTCAAAGTGGTTGATCAATACGTAGCTATGGGTGAAAGGATTGAAAGGTTGGCCATGCAAAGAATGGGGCTGAATTATTTAAATATTGCAGTCATATCTGACATGTCATGAAAATGCAAATCATAAAATCGTAACATCATCCAGAATTCTAGTCCAAGTTCTATTTCCTTTGTCTCAAAAAGAAGTGTGAAGCAGAAGCTGTCATCTTGGTAACGGAGGTGGTTGTAAAAATAGAAGGTGCTTCCATCTGAGTTATGGTTAAAACGACTAAGATGCTTAGTTTGGAAAGAAGGTAAGGAAGTGGGAACATATTGGCAGAGTATAAAATATTGAAAATAGAGAGAGTAAATAGAATGCATATTATTTCTGGTAACACCAGATGAAATTAATTTCTACAATAGAAAGCACTATTACTACTTAAAAGCCAAAGGAATGTTTTTTTATCACAATGCAAAACAAACTTGTGAAACTCGTGGTGGCTACATATAGAGGGCTAAGGTGGCTAGCAGGATTAAGAGCAGATTAGACATTTACTATTAGGGTAATTACAGTTAACTAAGAGGTCTACAGTCACCTTAGGTAGGATGAAAATTGCAAAAGGGTTATAAACCTTTTTGTCTAAGTGTGTACAGAAGTCATTTAAGAGGCAGGGGTTAAGCAGACACTTCCTCCAAGAGCAGATTTCTTCTTAATTATATGCACGAAGTCTTCTTGCACCTTTCTTCAAGGTATCTGTCACTGGACATTACCAAACTGTGGTTTGCCTTTTCTATTTTTATGATGGGTATTAGGGGAAACCTGATCAAAACATGTGAATGTGGTAACTGTATGCCATTCAAAACCAAAATAACTACAACAGTTGCATAAAATATATTTTGTTTGTAAAGCTGCTCAGAAGCTACCTTATTTAGAGGAGGGAGAGGAAGAGTCTGACAAACTACACAGCCAAGAAAATCCAAGAGACAGAAAGGACAGGAAACATGATGCTGCAAAGAAAGGGGAAGAGAATTCACTTTCTGGGCAGAGTGTGGGCTGGAAGTGGTGTAGAGCTGGGACTGAGGAACTCTTGATTCCTACTCTGCTCAGAGAACAGGGCATTGTATACAGATCTGTAAATAAAAAGTATTCAAAGAGGTAGCTGACTGCATAATCAATTTTAACTACTCCTAATTGCCAGAATATAGGTTAATTGATCTGGACAAAGAAGTAACTTCTGTTCTGCTTTTTCCTATTCTGCTCTATTCTATCAGAATAACGCTAACTTCAATGTGTCTATAGTGAGCTTCTCCTGTGCTACATTAAGAAATGCATATATTTTTTTTTAAATTAAATTTTGTTTTATTCCCAGGGTATAGAATTGTAGAGGTATCTGTTATAGGGTCTTTAGGATTTTTTTTAAAAAGTACCTCGCTGATGGTGTTTAAGATCACGAGAATGGTGAAATGTGCTCTGCATATGGAGCAGTGGAGAATTAGCAATGGTTCATCACCCCTGTGAGAGGTCATTTGGCTGCCACAGACTGACCCATGAGAATATTTCTGGAGAGATGAACTTTATCTAATAATAAAAAGTCCGCTGACCTGCTCTCGTCGCAATTCCTATAGCATGAATAATCGTACCCTGTTGTATAATTGGCAACATTAAGAGTGCTAAGTGAAATAATTAGGAGAGCATCAGATTTCACAAGCACACCATGCTCTTACTTTGAGGATTTTATTTGTACCTCTTCCCCTATCCTGGATAGTCACCACTCGGCTGCGCTTCTGCTGGGAGATGTGGGCAAGCATCTGCCTTGGCAGCTCCTGCCAGCCTGACTCTGGCAGGGTGTCAGCAGAGCCCCCAGGATAATGCATGGCATCTTCAGCATATCTGGCTTTCAGCGTTCCAGCAAATGTGTGGTGAGATGCGAGTCCATGGCACAGTTTTGCACCAGGTGCCTCTGGTGCCTGGAACTGGGGTTTTCCAGGGCTGGAGGTATCAATGTGCTCCCAGGTGCTGAGGAAACAAATTGTTCAGTAATGGCAAGGTCCCTGTTCCACAAATTAATGAAGATTGAGCCTCCACTCCCAGATCTCTCAAAAAAGTGACAGTAGCACATTTATGGGAGAGCAGTCTTTTAAAGCTGCCTGAGCGTAAGGACACAGTTTTGTGGTGGGTCACATAGAGCTGGTGGGAGTGTGCCATCTTTGCTGGGCCTGGGTCAGTCTCAAACTGAAAGAGAGAAATCCCTGACCATCTGGCAGGATGCAGCTGGCACCTGGGGTAGTTTAAGATCTTTTTGCTGGTCACAGAGCAAGGGAGAGCTCATCACAAAGCAGTATACACAGTTTCCAGACAACCCCAGGGAAAAACTCCAGTAGTGTGTTCCAGCTTTGACTGGGACTGATCAACACAAGATAGCATATTTGACAGCCATAGGCTGCCTTAAAAATAGAAGAAAAAAAGAAAAGGAGGAGAAAACTCACAGAAAGACATGAAATATGATCTGCTGAGATGTAACTTGGAATTAGGTGAGTGTGAAATGTAGTGTGACACTTCCTAGGTCACATGTTGGGGTGGAAATCTGGCGTATTGAATCATATGACGGATGCAGTTATGTGCACTGCACCATGGAAGAGCTGTATCCCAAAATGTGCTGGGCTCCAGGTCAGGGGAGCAAGACCCTGCAGGAGACACACTCTTCATGCTCCATCACCCTGTCACCAGTGTGTGACCGGCAGTGAGGGGCATCATGTAAACTGGGGACCAGGAGGGGTGGTGGTGCATCACCTGTGTTGCTGCCTGGAAGATGTAGCAGTGAAGCAGGAGAGAGGAGACAGGAGTTAAATAGGTCTTACAGGAGATATCTGGCAGCCCCTCCACTACAAAAAGCAATATGAGAAAATATTGAAATTAGTACAATCCAATCATAGTCTTGGGAGACACGTAGGGGGCAAATGGAAGAGTTGGGGAATTTCTGGAGAAATATCAGAACTCATAGTCAAATCAGCCCCTTGTGAACACAAAAGACAAGGAGATGAGAAGATGGCCAAAGAATAGGTGGCCTTCTCAGGATCCTGCATTGCCATGGGTTTGTGAACTTTGCTGCTCTGCTTAGCTCTCTGACACAATTTGGGAGAGGCCAGGGAAATGAAAGACAGTGGACAGTTGTCCTTGGGTCCAGCTCTGGTGTAACTTCTCTAGCATGAGTGAATTTTCTTTTTTGTGGGTCTCCAAAACACATGTACACTCCTCACATATAATATCCATTTCTCTTGCACCCCTTCTCTGGTTCACTAGATAACTTCCACATTCCCACTTCCCAGCACAGCCTCTATGTTACGTTGGAGTTTACCTCCCCAATCCATTCAACCTTAAATGTTGATGTGCACTGTTTTTTTCTGCTAATGCTCACTGTGTGCAAGCATTAGCCTGGGATTTGCTATCACAGGGAAGAGATGGGAAGATAGGGTGGACAGTGAGAAAGGACAAACAAATGTGGCAGAACAGGTTTGAAACAGGCACTGGCATTATGGGTCTTTGCAGACCATTAAGATGCAGCTATCACTAGTTCATACCCCTGTTCAAAGCATCTGCTGGGAAAATGCTGTAAACCAGGTCCCAGCCCCTCTTCGTTATTCCAACTATTCCTGCATTCCAGTCCTTTTCCCTTATGATCATGAATTTCCATACTTCAACATGAACAATTATAAATATTAAGGGGGGAAAGAAAGGTTTCTAGCCAGCTGAAATATAGATGGAAGGGGAATTAATATAATGAGGAGGTTCCAAAGCATGAAGACATCAAGTTGCCAACTGGGAATGGAGGAAGTAAACATTGCTGTGGATGAAGACTTATAGGGAGATTTCTAAATGTGCTCAGCTGAAGCTGTTTCAGAAAAAGAATGGATCCAGTCTCTTAAGCTAGGCTTTAAGCTTGATTCTCCCAGCCTTAACACTCTTTTATTTTGGCAATTATAACATTTGTGTTTATCCGCACTTCTCAAACTTCATGTAATCTGAAGAGTTTGCAATATCACGTAGTATGGCTGACTCAGATGCTAGAAACAGCTTATGTAGTGAGATTATGTAGAGAGATATTTAGCGTTTCTGTCACTTTTTTTCCAAAATGTCACATAAACAAATAATTTCTCTATTATTATTGTTTCTACCAGCAGGAGTTGATGCAATATCATGGTGCTTTGCATCTTTTTTGATTTTGCCGTTCTTTTATGGAACCAGAAAGGCAGGAGTCACCTGATGATTTAACACATATTTAAGCCAGTCTTCAGCTTTTCACACAGTAATAATATAGATTAGTTGCTATTTCTAGGAGTAGCAGACAATGTTGATTAATACTTAGTAACCTCACCATCAGTTGATTTTGATTCTCTTTAACTGATGATAAACTTGTGTTTAACTCATCGTGAAAAATTAGAGGTGTGCTGGACATTTAAAACATCACAACTTTGCCAATATTTGGAGTGTATGACTGAGGTTACCTTGCCTAATAATCTAGTGGAGGTTACCTAGTGCCTAGTGGAGGTGCATACCATTTCTACACAGCCTGCTCTGACTGTACAGAGAAACTCACTGTGCCTGGTTCCATTAGGTAGACTGAAGGAGTTGAGCTCAATGGTACCTGAAGTACTCATAAAGTAGGACCGCAGCATGAAGAAACTGATGCCTGGTGGAAGAGGCTGGTCAAAAACTTTTCTTCCATCCTGTTTTCTTCAAGTGAGAAATTAGTAATTTGATGGGAAATAAATTGTTGAAATTGAAATTGTTGCTTGCATAGTAAAACCCATAAACTGCTTTTCAGACAATTGAAAAAAAAAAATGTTTTCTGGATTCTCAGCAAAATTTCAAAATTCTGGAACAAAACCTCCCACTGTCTAATCAGCTCCCCATGTGCCTGTCCCTCCTGACTCCTGGAATATCTCCACAGTAGGTCAAGCAGGACAGCTTAGGAAAGGTCAAGTTTTGCAGATGCTCTCTTTCATCCGGATGCAAGATGCGAAGTCTGACAAGTTGTGCTGTATAAACTTCCATATCACTTTTTTTTGCCATGTCACACTTATGCCTCAGTCAAATGCTGCCTGCTTAAGTTATTAGCATTGTAAACTCTTATTATGTTTGGCATGCACTTCATATGTCATTGGCCTCCAGCTGTTGGTGCTAGCATAGGAGAAGATGACTTGACCGTAGGTGGAGAGGAGGAACATTACGCGAGAACCTTGGAATGAGAAAGCCTGGGAAGCTGTCCAAGGGCATGCGTGTGTAAAGAGCAGCTGTGAAAGGTAGGAGTTGCACACAGAGCTGTGTTCTGTCACTCAGATTAGCAATTTCCTTATCGTTTCACACTTTTCTAGAATATCAGCCGAGGCCACAGTTGACGTGGTAGTATAAGCTAGCCATTAATGCATTAGCTGCTGTGTGATACCAGCACTTTCTGAGCAAAACCAGACAGCATGGTGGGTGAAGAGCTAATAGCCAGCCCAACTAGAGTGCCTCATGTTGATAATTCAAGGGAGGGATGCATTTCACTTTAGAAAAGGACAGGCCATTTCTCCAAAGAGGAAGGAGTTTGGCTGCCTCAGTGGTAGCAGAATGGCCAAGGCTTTTCAATGTGGAATAGATGTTCCTTTGAATGAGCTGGAAATCATTACAGGCTATGGGAAAGGAAATATTGCTGGACGAAAATCTACATGGAAATATCAGGAAAACACAGCTCCAAAGGATATTCTGACAGACTGAGAAAGTGAATGCAACCCAGGAGGCAGGAGGTAATGAGAGAAGGAAGTTGGAAGCAGCAGAAGAGCCAGGAGATGCTGAATGTCTTTGCTCAAGTTGTGGGTACAGATTTGTGATTGCAACAGAGGAAAAAAAGGGCAGGGGAGGGAAATCAGGTACAACCTTTCCCTCCAAGTTTCCCCTGAGCACTGAACTGGAGAAGAAGCTGCTCTTTTCTGTTGTCGTTAGCACATCTGCACAGTTTTCAGGAGCAAAATGACTGCAGGAGATCTCCCTGGAAGTGGGCCTCTTTGCAGTAGAGGTGGCCCTTTGTATGGTCTCCAACTGCTTGGTAAAGTACTTTGGGGGATTTTCAGGAGCACAGAGTCTATAGGGAATGGAAGAGGGGAGCATTTCTGCCACTAGTAAGCCACTGTGACTTTGCAACTATGAGACTTATGGCAGCTGGGGAAAGAGACAGGTCTTGTGTTCTTCCTAAGACTAAAGCAAACCCAGAGGTGACGTGCTAGGAATGCTTTAGGACTAGCTTATTTTCCATTTCTTTCAGTTAGGCAGACTGTATATTTCAGAGCATTTTTATAGTCTAGGTAGTAACAGCATAGTCATGACATAGTAGCTAGAAGGTAGAAAGTGGCTATTTTGGAGAAATTTTAAGATCATTCCTTTCCAAGGAAAACGTTTTCAAAGTGGAAGAACAGAAAGCCAGTGAATGCATGCTGTGTGCCACACAAATTTGGGTAAAAGGATTGCACCTGAGAGACTCAGAGAGGGTCTCTTACATTCCACATGTACACATAGCCGTGTCCAAGTATTTATATGTATACGCGTCTATTACTTGTGTGTACATGCTTAAACACATGGAATTTCTTTTTAGGATTATTATTTGTAGGAAAAGATCTAACCACCTGGCAGCAGCCTATAAAACCAAATCTATTAAAACCATATATGGATGAAGATCTGAAATGCTCAAATGCCAGAACAACTTGGGAATACCACTGCTGCCCACAGTCCACACTGGACTTTTCTGGGGGAGAGGCTGTTCCCAGTCTCCAGCAGAGGCTGAAGGAGGAATGCACTGCTCCCAGGCTCTGGGGAATGGGGGACAGGGCAGGATCTGCCTTTGCCCGCCAGCCCCCCTTCCCTCTTTAATTGTATGAACTGCAGTCAGAGTTTTGAACCCAACTGAGTGCTGCTGTGTTTCAGGTTACACAATACAGCAGAATGGGACGCAATTGAAAAGGCTACAGATAAAATCAAATGCGAGGGAAGGATGAGAACACGTCCTTTCTTCTAGCCATGACTATTTTGTTGTGTCTGTTATCTAACCCTGTAATTAGGATGGCATTCAGAAAATGCGAACAAAGTTGGTATTCTTTTCATAACCCCCAAATCTTTGCATTGCTGCATGAAACTTTTGGCTTCAGCTTTTCCCTGTTCATTAACCATGCCAAAATTTTTAATCTAACACCACTGTTAAAGAGTGGCAGGCTTCCAGGGAAATATATCAGCCAGGCTTATTAATTTCATGCCAAGTGCTGGAGGCGTGAATGTAGAGAACGCTGTTTGACTTTGGATAATAGGAATCAGGCAGCTTAAAGGCAGGGGATAAAGATCAGGAGCCCTGTGTCTCAAGAGGAGGAGCAGGTGCAGGCTGCAAGCAAGGCCTTCAGGCCCAAAGGGGCAGCCAATGCTTAAAACAATCTGCGGTGCCTTTTTTTCCCCCCCTGCTCTTTTTTTTTTTTAATTTGGCATGTGCCTCTCACAGCTTAACAGACCGCTGCTCCACAAAGAGTGGTAAACAGAGAAAGGGAAATTAAAAAGGGAAGTCCCATGATAGACAAAAACAAATTAGGGCAAACAAATTACACAGAGTCAACAAATAAACAAGGGAACATCTGTGAATATATTTCTTGGATTTTCTGATTCTGAAAGCAACCTGAGAAACAGTGGAGGGATGTATAAAATTTAATTGGGAAACCAAGCCTTTCCTCTTCTCCCTTGGCCCCTCCTTCCCTGGGAAGGTTGACTCGCAGCAGGGGATACCTGCGACATCGTTCGGGACTCCGCTGGCAGGTCCCCATCCCAGTCCTAGTACTGCTCCTGTTCACTCTTCCCACCAGCCCCAGCCCTGCAGGCTGCCCCAGGAGGGCCAGCGGTGACCAAAGCACCCATCACCGGAGGTGGGATGTGAATGGTGTGGCAGCCACATCAGTACACGAGGGGTTTCTCTTTCCCAGCTGCTTCCTCTGGATTCTAAAGCTGGGTTTGCATTGCACAGTGGAGTCAACATTTTATTCTCCAGCTCTGTGATATATCACTTGTTACACCCAAATATATATGTAGGTATGTATATATGAACAAATCTAAATCTAAATATAATTATAAGTACTCATATTGTTAATAGATATGTGTTATTATATAGAGATACAGAGAGCCATTCATGGATACAGAGGTATAGACACAGATCCTGAACATTTTGGGCTTAATTTTCTGCGAGGCTTTCCTGGGATGTGTCAGGATCTGAGATCATATAATTATAAACCTGAACTCAGGTAGAAATTTGGAGATAAAGTCCGCAGAAATAAAGCTGTGAGTCAAAAAAAAGACTCCCAAAAAACTGTATTTACCTTTTACA
Source organism: Neomorphus geoffroyi (assembly GCA_033558235.1). Classification (NCBI taxonomy): domain Eukaryota; kingdom Metazoa; phylum Chordata; class Aves; order Cuculiformes; family Neomorphidae; genus Neomorphus; species Neomorphus geoffroyi. The sequence goes on along the minus strand of JAUMJM010000053.1, from coordinate 22,911,521 downwards.
CATACACTATCAGAAAAAGACGTTTACATAACACTGGTTGTGGGGCTGTATGAAAAACATATGGAAGAATCTTGAATCTAGGAAATAAATTTTTTTTTTTGGCTTCTAGAAATTTATGGATTTTTTTTTTTTTCCTTGAGAAATGTTCACAGGAAAGGTCTGAAATCAGAGAAATCCATGAAAGGCACAATCATCTGAGAGTCCACCCAAACTCACAAAACAAGTATTTTATTTCTCTGGACGTTCACGTGGCTCTGAATAATTTTGATTCCCTCTCTTATACCTGTTACACTAAAAGATGCTTTCAAAGGAAATTATGTGGACAAGCACTCAGAAGAGCTATATCAATAGTGTTCAAGTTTTCCATGCAGCCCTTAATTTACCCCCTGCATAACAATCTTTAGTCATAGCATTGCATAATATTTTTCCCACAGAGCTGTGGCCTCATTCTGTACATGGAAGGGGCGATACTTATTTAACAGGCAACTATTCAGCACTTTGGTTTTGACTTATTCTGTGTGTGGTCTCTGCATACTGTTGAAACTGAGCCTTGCAGGCACAAGTTGTTCATTTTCTTGGGGTATTGCTGTATTGTCCTCCACTGGCGTTTTGCGGTGCTTCAGAAACCTTGTTTTGTTTTCATGGATCTCCAGTGAGGGTGGTGATGGTGACAGTGTTGTTGCTATCTTACAGATGAGGAGTGGAGACAAGGAGGAGCTGCAAACAGGTTTCATTCAAATGTCAGTTTGAAATGCATAGGACCTGGGCTTTATTTTCCTAAATCGTTTGTACTTATATTTAAGTACATACCTACAATGTGACACACATTTACGGCTGACACATCTTTTCTTGTGAATCTCTCCCCACCTCTCTGCTAGTTTCTGATCCTCAGCTCCTTGCTCTGTTTGTCCCAGTTTTTGTTTCAGCTCATTTTTCTCACACTGCAGTGTGGCTATCACTCTAGCCTTACTTTCCTCCCTAACTCTTGTTTCCTCTTTGATTCCCTGACACTGTTTACTCTCTCCATGTTTTTTGACAGACGTAGTTTTTTGTCCTTTGCCTTTGAAGTATCACACAAGGAAATCACAGAAAGCACAGGAAAAACAAGTCTCATCTTGATATAGACCCCAGTTACAATATTGAAAGAAGACCCTGTGTAGTCCCACGCAACATCATGTCCTACATAGGGGAAATTCATCCAAAGGCAGCAACTGTATCAGGTGAGTAAACCATAGCAGCAACTTTGGGCAGCAACAACTGGATGAGCAACTCCCAGTGATCAGTTTCACTTTGGATGTAACAAACATCAATTAAAGTGATCTAGATAAGTAACAAGCAACATTTGTGAAAATGAAGGACTTCTTTCTGGTAATTTTAGAGATGGATTTACGACTATAGTAATTGATTAGCAGTCTTCTGGGCATTTGAAGACATCCAAAAATGTCATGACTAAAAGAATAAAAAAATAAGTACATTCAGGACTAGTCAAAAGCTGAAGCAGAAAGCACAGGGGCAGGGATAGAGGCTTGTGCCTTGCAGACTGACACTGGAACTTTCCACATAGATCCAGATGCTTAGCTGCTCAACTTTCAAGAGTAATTTTTAAATGCAAAATCTGGAGAGAAGTTAGAATTCAGTTTGCTCTGGGTATAACATATTTATCTAAAAGGAAAATCACATTTTTGAAATGCACTTTCTGCCTCACCGCTTTCATGTAGCTCAGTATGCAGATCAAAATGAGTAGGTGCTGGATAAACATGATCAGTAAAGGTTCGTATCAGACCAATGCACACCAGACTGGTGGCTTCCAGTGTTATCCAGCCTGGTTATACCATGCAGAGAGAGGAAAGGAGATGAGACAGTGAACGCTGTCACTTTCTTTCTCCGTGATCAGGCTGGCTTGACCAGGTGTTATAACAGAAATGCTGAAAAAGTTGAAGAAACTTTTCTTTTCTAAGACTTGCCAAGGGCTAAGGAAGGCAGCTGTAGGAGGAGAAGTTACAAGGGAGTCTGTGCACACCAACATATTCCAGACACTTACATTTGGAGAACGAGTCCTACAAGGAGGGTCTGAGGGAATTAGGGTTGTTTAGCCTGGAGAAGAAGAGGCTGAGAGGAGACCTCATCGCTGTCTACAACTGCCTGAAAGGAGGTTGTGGTGAAGTGGGTGCTGGACTCTTTTCACAAGTGACAAGTGATAGGAAGAGAGGAAATGGCCACAAGTTGCACCAGGGGAGGTTTAGACCGGACAATAGGAAGAAATTCTTCACTGAAAGGGTGGTCAGGGATTGGAACAGGCTGCCCAGGGAGGTGGTTGAGTCACCATCCCTGGAGGTGTTTAAAAGACATGTTGATGAGCTTCTTAAGGACATGGTTTAGTAAGGGGACAGGTACTGTTGGACTCGATGATCCCAGAAGTCTTTTCCAACCAGATGAGTCTATGATTCTATGATTTCTGTACAGTCCTAAACACAAGAATGAGAAGTCATATTAGGAAAAATAAAAGTAATCCAAAATCCCAGTGTAGAGTTTCAATTGAAAGTGTTAATGGTAAGGTTTTGTAGTAACAGCATTAGTTATTAAAAAGCTTGGCTAGGTTCCCTTTATTTTTCTTGCCATCCTTCCATCTGATTGCAGATAAACATAGCCCAGAAACTTAATTAGTTTCACTGATTGACCTACCTAAGTCTAAGTGGAGGACAGGAATCCGGGGTACATTTGCCCCTGAGTTTTGTACCTTGCCTAAATGGTGTTTGCATTCTTGGAATATCAGTAAAATCCTTCTCCATCTCAGGGGGTTATGGTGAGATGTTTAATGTCACCATGCAGTTGCAAGGCTCTTTCTATCACACCTAGATAATGTAGGTTCTGAGTGCCTGTTGCATAGTTCATCGATTAATGCCAGCTGGCTGAGAGTACATCCTTATGGATGGGCTTTGGGAAACATGGGCTGGGAAATCCTTTGGTATGAAGAGCATATACCCAGTGTCTGCTGAGAAGGATCTTTATCAGACAATGCAGAGACTTTTTGCACTTTCCGTTTGTTCCCAGTTACTGGAGGAATCTATAACAGACATCTATATCCCCTATGTAGAATCATAGAATGGTTTGGGTTGGAACGGGCTTTAAAGATCACCTAGTTTCAGCCCCCCTGCCATGGGCAGGGACACCGCCTACTAGACTATGTTACTCAAGACCCCATCCAACCTGGCCTTGAATACTTCCAGGGAGGCGGCATCCAGAGCTTCCCTGGGCAACCTGTGCCAGTGCCTCACCACCCTCATCATGAAGAATTTCTTTCTAATGCCTAATCTTAATCTTCCCCCTTCCAATTTAAAGCCATTCCCCCTCATCCTGTCACTGCCTACCCTCATAAAAAGTCCTTCTCCAGCTTTCCTGTAGCCCCTTCAGGTACTGGAAGGTTTCCCTGGAGCTTTCTCTTCTCCAGGCTGAACAACTCCAACTCTCTCAGTTTGTCCTCATATCAGAGGTACTCCAGCCCTCTGATCATCTTCGTGGCCCTCCTCTGGACCCATTCCAACAGTTCCATTATCCTTCTTATGTTGGGGATTCCAGAATTGGACACAATACTGCAGGTGGGTTCTCATGAGAGCAGAACAGAAGCAGAGAATCACTTCTCTTGGCTTGCTTGTCACGCTTCTTTTGATGCAGCACACCTTTGCAAACCGCTTTAAGACATGAGTGATTAAACAGGGAGCACCCTGTCTCTCTTACAGCTACAGGAGCTTGATAGAGTCTGAAAGTACCAGACACACACATTCACCTGATTTCTAGAGATAACTATCAGCTATATGTTTTTAGCTTCCAAAGGAATGAGCCAATTGCACTAAGTCCCATCTAGAGCATATTAGCTTCTAAGGCCAAAATATTTGATCATAACAGGCTAACCTGAAGATGCAATTAAAACACAACACGCGGTGTTTTAGATACCTTGAATGTGTCAGAGAGCAGATGAGTCTTTTCTGGCATCCCAAAATTCCATTACTGGTAAATGTTGGTCAACCCTACACCATGATTGGAAATTTCAAAGGCAGAAGGCCAATGAGAGGCAGCTCAATAGTCAACCCACAGGTTGGAATTTCTCCATCTAAAAGATCTGCTGTTCAGTTAAACAAGACGTCAAAACCTCTGCAAGATCCACAAAGAGCAGAAACTTACTCCCTTAAAAAACAAAACCCACCTTTTATGAGCTACTTTCTGAAAGACTAGAAAGCACCTTGACAATTCATTAAAGAAGAAAAAGCTGTATCAGAAAGTGGCCTTGATGGCAGTGCACCTGATTCTTGTGTGTTAAAAAAATAACCGTGACAAAAGATTATTCTTAAATTAAATGGGTGAGGAAAACAACTGCATAAGATGAAATGACACATAACGGTGGCTAATAAAGCCTAAATCATTCTGGTTTGATTCATTAAGCCCCTGAACTGAATGTCAATGTGCTTTTGTCTATACTCAGTGTTAAATTCTGATGTGAAGTATGGTCTTTGCAAGAAAGGTGTTTTACCTTGAAATTAATGTACAAATCTAGGCTGGTGGGCAGATGTTTTTATGAATCAGACCTTGAGTTAAATATCAGACTTCAGTAAAACTTAAGCCATACAGACACAGATATTTTCTTTGATTCATAGTTAGATTAGTTTAAGAAGAAAGATTAAAGCAGGGATGAATGGCTGTGTTAATGAAAGCTGATAGGTCTTGGAATGGGCTCAGTTACAACGTTGATCTCAGTGTCCCAAAAATGTAATGTTTTTATCCAGGATTAGAGATTATAAGTGAGAAAAAGTTTCTTCATGTACATAAATTTGTTCCCAAACTCTCCTGATCATTAAATTACACTTAAGACTTCAACACCACTATGTATAAATTAGTATGAGATAGATGAAGAAAACAAACAAGGAAATCTTTTTTTAATTAATAATATTAATAATAGTAAATTTTTTCCTCCTCCAGCCTATTGTCACCTCATACAGTATGGGCTAATTTCAAAAACTTTATCAGAAATTATTCTGGGCTGCAAGTAAGGGTTCATAGGCTCCAGGTATTTTCTCTTTGGCTGCAAGCTTCATAACTTGAAACTATTGTCTTGTTGTCTCTAACTGTTTCCATGGGACCACAGGGCCAGAGGAACCTCAGTGACCATCTGGTGTACCCTCCTTCAGGACACAAACCAGGCTCCCTCTGATGTTTCTACGCTCACGCAGCTCCTCCATCTTTAGAAACATATCCAGTCCTGAAGTATAAGATTTGAGGGATCCATGAAACTTCACCCCAGGATTCTTTAAGGTGTTAATAATGCTACTTTTAAAAAAAAAAAATCTACTTTTTTTCACTAGCTTTGGCTTCTGTCTCCTGGGTGTCTTTTTCTGCTAAATAAAAAAGCCATGCAATATCAGCGATCACTTCCTTGTGAAGGAGCCTGCTTACGATAGTCAATCACTTCTTAAGTCTTTTTCTGGTTAAAATAATATAACTAAGATTCTGGAATCTTCTACTATGAGACAAATTTTCTGAATTTTTACTAGGACTAGAGGTTTTTCCTAGTGTTTCCATCTTCCACTTGCTCAGAGCCTCAGCATTCACGCCTCCCCATCTTCCTGCCTTTGCAGCTTCACGAGGCAGTGCTTTCAGGAGCTTTGTAGCTCAAGGCAGGTGAATGGCTGAAAAATGCTGATCTAGCTATAATTGATTTTCTTGTGAGAGCAGCTAGGCAACACGCTAATGAGAGAGAGAGAGACAAAAATTAGGATGCACTATGTACCTCATTCCCTGCATATGTATTCCAGCTGTTGAAGTGGAAACAGAAAAAACTGCCAAACTGGCCGTACCTGGTTCGCAACAGGAATTGTTTTGAAAGCTCAAGCTGGGTTAAATAAAAAGCGAGGAGAAACATCTAGAGGTATTTCAAGTCTCTCATTAAGTTAGTCCTACAGCAGTTTCTTTAGATGCATCATTTCTCAAGAGTTTAATACCTGAAGTGGAATCCTGCCACATTTGAGGAAGTTTTATTTTCTATTATATTATCTATTCCTGCAATGGTTATGCAACATGAGTGCCATTAAAACTTCAAAGACAGAGTCATCTTCCTTTTAAAAATTTTCCCCTTCTGTTTCTTCTGTTCTTCTTCTTGCTTCAAGGATGGCTCCAGTTAAAAAATGAAAGTCTGGATCTCTTTTCATTACAGGAGAGTTTGTAAATTCTAGTTAGGCATTTCTCAATTTGCATTTGTCATCCTTTAAGCTAATTTCAGCGCTGCAAAACAACTTTAAATATTGTTTGAAGCCCTCCATTGAACTCTTCTTAACATGACTAACATAACCTTCCTATCCAATTTTACTTCAGTCTGACTACTGTTTGTTATCATCGCAGAAGGCCAAAAAAGGGGGGAACCTGTGACTTTGTTTCTACTCACAAAAATATCATAAACTCCTTAAATGATATGACTTGCAAATATTTTCAACACTCCAAAAATTTTAGGTTATTAATAACAATAAAAAAGGTGAGCTAAACAAACATAAGTTGGAAGGAGTGAGATGAAAGAGGGTAAATTCCATACTTCCGCAGCGATTAAAGAGAAAACCCTTTAGCAACCGAGTTATATTTTCACTTTAAAAAATCTTCAGCAAAATATAACCTTGCAGCTGTAAACATATGTCTGAATAATTATTCTGGCTTTATATCAAAAAACCCACCTCTGCCAGAGCAGACAGATTTTAATTTAGCATTCCCCCCAGAGCTCTGGAGGGCAAGGTGGATGATTGAGAGGGCAAGGTGACTTGGCTTCAAGGGCTATCTTTATTTGCATGAATGAGTAACCGTAAAGCACAGAAAATATCTTTAAGTAAATTCCGCCTGTCACTGACAGTGATCTAAATGGAATTATAGTTGCATGAAACTCTCTTTTGCTAATATATATGTATTTTTTTTCGAAGAAATATCTCCCCTCCGATTTTAAAATCATGCAAAAAAAAAATGTAAGAACAAAACAAGCATTATCAAAGAGCAACCAGGAAACACAATTAAATACAGCGAAAACCCTTTCAAACAAATGTAATTTGACCACTTCTAAACCATGCTGGATGGAAGGCTTTGGGCCCACAAGCCTCCCATTTAAACCCCCAACGGCTACTGCAGAGTCCATGGCAGCGGCAGCCAAGTCTTCTCTGTAGAGATTTGATGGTATAGCTCAAAGGCATCCTGGAGAAGCTCCATCCCAGGTGAACGTCTAGTTGAGTCTGGTTTTAAGATTGGGATTTTTAGTTGATGAGCTTTCTACACATAGGAATTACAGTTTGGACTGTTCACCCTGGATAAGAGGCAGAGACTAAAGAAGGGAGGGTGTAAAGAAGCCAGACTCTTTTCAGTGGTTCCTAATGGCAGGACCAGAGGCAATGGACACAAACTGAAACTCAGGAGGTTCCCTCTGAACATCAGGAAACACTTTCTATTTTTTTTTTTGCCATGAGAGTGACCGAGCACTGACATAGGCTGCCAAGAGAGACTGTGGACTCTCTACCGTTGGAGGTATTCAAAATGTAACTGGACAATGCTTGAGCAAAGGGACCAGATGACCTCCAGGGATCCTTTCCAGTCTCACCCAATCCATAATTCTGTGAATATTTACTCATTCAGGCCATTTCTTTGTTTTAATGAAGGTTATAGGTATCTCTGATGAATGTACCCTACCAGTGATGCAAGATAGGCAATGGAAATGAGTATTTCTGGTAAACAGAGTGCAGGAGAGTGCTCATTATGGGAAGCAAACCCAAATTCTATTGACTCAAATCCTGTGCTTGGACTACTGAATCACCCCCGTGTCATACCTCCTAGGCTATAAGACTGGCTGAGATATTTAAAAAAACCCATTGAACTACCTTGTTCTGAAATAGATTGCTCTACCCTTCTGCCACTTCTCTGATAGGTTATCCTCCTACAGCTCCACAGACATTCTTGCAAGATCTCTCTTGGCCAGAAAAATATGTATGTAACAAGTGCCATCACACTGATTTGTTCATCACCTTATAGGCTTCCAGTTTCTAGGGCAGAAACACTTGTGCTGGAAAGTTTTGCCAGTGAGTAGATATCCAAGGTGTGACATCCTTTGATGCATAATTTATTTACAATTGAAATCTTCCTCTTTCTCTATATGCTTCATTTGCTGAGAACTTATCGGATAATGTGTGACAGCTTGGCCATTTTGTGTCTCAAAGTTGCAAGAGGAGGTTTTGTTGTAATCCTGAATGTGACCTACACATGGGAGCTAATGCTCTCTACCTCACCACAGCTGAGAGGGAACTCCTATAGGACGGCTGCCGTAGAGACACCCTCACCTTGACTTGTTTCCACCCCAGTGAAGTTTACAGGCTTTCTGCAATTGCTTTCAGAGAAGGTGAAAAGGCCTGATCTGTATGAATGTTCTTAGAGCACTTCCCAGTTTCCCTGGTGAAGCTGCCGAGTACAGTTCAACGTCCACAGCACCACTGCTTTTCGCAGGAGACACAAAAGTCAGCCAGAAGGGCAAAAGGTTGGTGAGAGTGGAGAAACTACCTGGTATTTAGAGCCAGATATGATTATGATAATTATTAAAGGGCAATTCCCAGAAAGAAATATTCATAGTTAGCATTTATCACCACATGGAATAGTAAGACTAGGGTCTACACGTACAAATAGCTGTAAGCTCAAAGATATTTTGCAGTGAGGTTTGTTAGTCTGGTGGTCTCACTTGGACTGGAATAATTTTTTTTTTTGCACGACAGTTCTTTTTGTTTGGTCTGCTGTATTTAATTCCTCTAGACTAATACAAGAAAGATGTATTCAAAATCTAAAATCATTCTTATTCAAAGCCTCCGCATTTTCACAATTTTGCCACGCTCTATCACGGTTTAGGGTCATTTCAATGTTATTCTTCTCAGCTCTATGAAATGTCACTCACAATGGGAGAACACTAGGGAATACTGTTAAGGACTTGTCTACACAGGGAAATTTACTGGCAGAATGATGCTGGTATAATATGAAAGTGGTATTTCATTGGCATTCACCATGTCACCACTGATCCAGGATATTTAAATGACATGGTAACTTTGAAAAACCTCTATTTGATTATGTTACAGAAAGCAATTGTATTTTTCTTTTGCGTGCATCTCTTAAAATAAAAAGGATTTTTACAAGGTGTTTACTGAGTTAAATGTAAGTGCAGCAAGCAGAGTTAATCTTAAAAGATACAAGATTCTGAAAATATACTGCTTGTAAGAGGAAGACCGGAAAAAGTATCGGTCCAATCTTCAACAATGGGGAAAATCTAACAAGGAGGGAACTACGAATGATGAAGTTTTTGGTATTTCCTTGTTTTTCATGAAGGATTAAATGAGACAGCCAAAACAATTAAGACTAAGGGCCCTGGCTAGCTTAAGAAAGACATGTATATGAAAACTGAGATATTTTGAATCAGCAGGACATGTCAGGGCTGAATTCGGGTACCTTGGGAGCTGCCTGAAGGAGCTGGAGAATTAGCAGAGCTTTGGCAAGGGGATGTGGAACTTCAGAAGACTAGGTGATGGCAGCTTGGGGGGTCTATCTTCTCTTAAAAAAAGAAGGGGAGATCCCAAGAATTAGACCAATTTTAACTTAATTCTTGGACATACATGCCAGTGGATCAGCAATTTGTAACCATCTGTATAAAATGAACAAAAAAAATGCTTGTCAGTAATGGTCTCATCAAGAATGAAAACATTAAGCCAATGTAAGGCAGCAGACCTTATGGATGAAGGAAGGATGATGTGCAGGATAGATCTTGATTCCTCGATGTCACGTCTCACATGACTGTCTCATGAGCAAACTCAGAAAACATGACCTAAGGTCACCTGGGTGGATGGCTAGCTAGAAAACTGGTCAAAGAACCACAGGCAACTCTTGACTGCCAGGTGCAAGGCTGCACTGAGTGCCCTTCCTCTGTCGTTTGGACATCCTCAAACAGATCTAAAGAAATACCAAACTGGCAAACACTTCAAGTGCATTCAGAATTATATTGAAAATTTCAGGATTTTGTCTACACAAACAGGTTAGATTTTGATAAATATAAGCTCCTACCCTTCGGTGGCATAATTGACTGCAGAAGCGAAAGAAAGGGAATAACTGTCTAGGGAGCAATTTGGCCGTGGAAGAGCTGGAGGTTGTAATGATGAATGTACATCCACAATATTACATAAGAGTAATTAATGCTATGTGTTAGAAGTTAGTATGCAGATAATTCAAATGGCATGGTGTTCGGCACTGGGGAACAGTGTAAGGTACCATATATTCAAGAGAGAGGAGTAGCCAGGTAAGGGCAGCAGGAACGTTCACCGGCAAACATGACCTTTGGAGGAAAAATTTCTGAGTCAGCTTTGTTCCATCTGAAAAAGAATAAAAAAGATAAGGCCAGTTTTAGTGCACAGTAAGCATATATGGAAGATAGTCAAGTGATCTGTGTGTCCTTTGGAGAGGATGAGAAGTCATGGAGGTGTACGTTAGATACTGGGAAGAAGAGTTTTCTCTCTGCAATAGCGGCTGAGCGCTGGGGCTGGATTCATGGCAAGGAATCAGACATGAGCTCTGAGTCATTCAGAGGGACTTTCTTCTATTCAAAATATGATACATTAGTATCCTGGGGGTATTAAGCCATCATTGCCTCGCCTTCCTTGTAATCATGTGAATAATTTTTAATTTCTCTATGAAACAGGAATTACCTCAAGTGCCTTTTGCAAATTTTGTGCACTTCCAGTTTGAAAATTAAACTCCTGAATTTTACTTGTACTTTTAGAAAAATAATTATACCCTTTACTTAAATGAGTGGCACACAAAAACATGAACTGAGTGATGTTGTGAAATTCTAATAGATATTGTGAGTTTTTGCTACTTACCTGGGATCTTCTGAGTGTGTGTATTTTAATAAACTAGTTTGAAACTGTTTCATTACTTACTCGAATAGTTTAATTAAGTATTTCTAGGCTAACAGAAACAAATTGACAGTACCTGTTCTCAGTCATGCATCATGTTTATTATATTAAGCTAGCCTCTTTGTGTTTTTATGTTAAATTATAAAATGTCAATTTGCCATTAAGATAATATAATAATTAAAACTTGCGTTTGTGCTCTGACCATGTAAATATGCAATACAGTAAGTAAATATTTGCATTTAAATGAAATTCAAATAAACACAAAGCAAAATTTTTATATTCCAAATTACATTCTTACATCAATATGTTGGGGTTATTTTTACAGGAAATTTCATTGAATTGACTATGATTTCACCTGCGGTTATTTGCAGTCTAAACAACCTTTTCCCGAGCCATAAATTTTTCTGACTTCTAGTGGAAGTGAGTCATCTGTATCGAGAGTTTGCCTTTTGTACATTTTAATAACAAAACTTGCATTTTAATCATATGCTTTGTATTTTCTCATTGATTAACTGGATATATACTGTACTTAGCAAGTGTTAAATGACCATTTCCATTTATTTTTAGCTTTCTGGAATTGCTGAAGAACCCATTGGTACATACTGACTTTTTAATTTTAATGTTCATGCTGATTAATAAACTTATTTTTAAAATACAGACCGGGCACAGTTTCATAAGGGAAAAGCATGTATGCTATAGTAAGTTGGGCTGTTTGTAGATTTTTTCCATCTCTGTGTATATATATGTATGTATGTGTTTGTAAATGCTTGGGAAAATATAGCTCTTTTTAGCAGTTATATCTGAAATAGCAAAAAATGAGAAAAAAGGTTCTGCTAGGAGGAGAAGCCGGATCCTGAATCCTGCAGTTAAATCTTACTCAGTGAATAGTATCCCAGTACCTTGTCTGTGGTAGAAAAGGCTTCCCCCCCAAAATGGAGATGTTCAGCATTCAGTAAGAACGTATTTTCTTGCAGTACCAGCTCTTGCTGCTTGGGTTTGCCAAGGAAGCTAAGAACTGACCTGGCAATGGGATCTGCTAGAAGGAGAGAAGAAGGTCTCCCTGGGTGCCCGGGAAAGAGCTAAGAAAATATCTTCCTTTTCTGCTGGGACAACCTATGTGTCCCCACCTCACCCATCCTGAAAGAGGAAAAGTAAGGCAGGGCCAGGAGCTCAGTTTCGTTGCAGCTGGTTTCTGAACTGATTTACAAGGGAACCTGTCAATTGCTTGCAAGAAATGTTAGTACATTTAATACTGATTAATTCCACTAAGGACCTTTTCCAGGAGTCCTTCCACAAACTGCCTTCCTATTGACTTGATCCGCAGCATCGAGAACTGAGGGTATGAACTGTGTAAGACTGTTTTTTTTCTATGGCCTCTCAGTGAAATGTCAGTGAAGTTTAATAAAACCATTGCAAGTTAAATCTGCGGTTATGGTACCCAGAATAAATTGTTTCAAAATCAGAGCTGTCTGAGAAACTTCAAGAGGACTGGGCTTCTTAGAAAAAAAAATTCCAATATTCTGCTGCTTTTGCAGTTGAGGGCTCTGCTTAAAGGCATGGCAAACATTCCTTACTAGGAGACCTCTCAGGACCTCTGACTTTCTATTCCATTTAAGTCCTTCAGTGGAAACCCTCAGGACACACATTTTGTGCTCTCTCAATCACCATCTCCCAGGAACTACATTGTGTAGAGGATGCCCTGAACTATGTTAGCAGCAGTATGCAAAAGTGATGCGGTTCAGCTTGTTTGGGTGAGAGAAGATACTGCAAATTTACTGAGCAGTGGTGTTATAGGGTGATAACTTGGTGAAATTGAAGCATTTAATCCATGAAAGGTAATTAATAGCACCACTGGATAGTGATTCTTGTTTTTCTTGTAGTTCCAGATGGATTAGACTGGGGGCAGCAGGCATTTAAACAATGTGGATTAGCATTACACATCACTAAAAACTAAGCCTTACATATGACAGACTGGGAAAAACCTACAAAGTAAACTTAATTACTGGTGTTGCTATTATTAATGCTGGGAGCTAGATTTGTATTTAACTACCCCAAACTTTAATACACATTTTGAATTTAGCGACCACTTATATTCTCACTTTATAGGTATGGGGAGGGTCCTGGACAGGACTCAGCAGAGGATGGGAGCTGTGATCAGGAACTGGATCCAAGAACTTGGCTCAGGAGTGTGTGAATATGTTCGGGGTAGACAGACAGATGAAGCCCTCGCTGATCCTCGGCTATCGAAGAAGAGTTGGTGTCCCTTGTGATGTCTAAGCTTTTATACTGAGCATGATGTGTATGGCATGGAAGACGTCATTGGCCAGAATGGGTCACCTGTCCAGTCTTCTTCTCCCAGCAGGTGTGACCCCACTTCTCCACCAGCTCTGGGATGGCCTCAATTTATATAGGAATAGCTGTGAGCAGTGGCCTCTACATACGAATGATAACTACGAGGCTGAAAAGTCAGAGAAATATATTCTGCTCTAGCCCAAACCAGCTCAACGGGGCTACCCCATGTTTCCTTCCCTTTGAAAAGGCTCCTGACATGTAACATGCAAACTTGGGGTCCCAGCGCTCTGCCTTGCTTCTTGCTCAGCATGTGTGTTTTGCCTGTGTTGGACAAGTTGAAAAGCTTTTCCCAGCCCTGATTTGTATTTCACTTCTATGTGTATGGACACCTTCAATCCTTTCCAGACATAGATGTTAGTATCTAGGAATGTGAAGACAAAGTTTGTGATTTCGACCAGATATCTCCCCTTTTGGCATCCAAAGACCACATTGCTTTCTTCTGCCACACCACTATGAGAGCTTCTGTCGAGGCACTTCTGTCTTCAGCATCTCTAAATCCTTTTCTGAGGCCCTGCGGTTCCAGGCAGAACTTATTTGCTGATCACCAATGTATTACCTGAATTACTCAGGATTCAACTATCTTAAAATGCACGTTGCTGGCTTGTGACCAGCCAGCCAGGCAATTCCTGTCAGCCTTTAACAATAAGCTGCTCTCCTTGTTTACCAGTCCACCAATCTTCGTATCATTGCTGAGTTTTACAAGATTTCATTTTATCATCTGGATTGCTGATAAAAATTGAAATGGGTTCCTGCCTGTGAGCCCTCTCTTGTAGCAGTGACCCTCCTTCATATTTCACTGCAAGGACCAGCGTTTAAGCCCTGTTATTAAGACCTGATACCTGCTCTGCTTATCACAGGCTCTTTGTAAAGGAATTCAAGGTGCAGCTTTAAAGCAAAGGCAAAGCAAAGCTGTTTAGATTCTGAACCACAAATAGGAAGTAGCCCAAAGTTACAGAAACAAATATTTTTTAAGCTGCAGAACTGAAATTTCTCTCTCTTGTATTCACCTGTGCTCGGTGTTGTGCTTGGCTCCTTTTATGTCTGGTAGTATCCCTAAAGCTGTACAGTAAATTCCTTTTAATGATGGCTTGAAGTGTTTGATATCATCTAATGTTTTATGAGAAACACCCAGACCAGAATACAAGTCTTGACAGGTTAAAAAAAAAGGAAAAGGAGAGAAAAAGACAGAGCTTTTAAGTTCTTCTTCTTTTTTTTTTTTTTTTTTTTTAGATTGCTTTGGAAACGTTTCTCTTGGAGATGCGTGTTGTGGCTTTAAGGTTTTGAAGCCATGGCATCTAGCTTCAAGGGACTCTTGATGTTTGCCAGAGCATCTTCATCACTGTGTAAGCTATTCTGGTCTCTCTGTAATGCTGAGGAGACAGGAATACAGAGTATTTTTATTTCCGTGGGTAGGTATATGCTTACTCTGTTTGGTGTCTGTGTTGCAAGGGTTCTCTATAGGGACTGATTAGACTCCATCTGCTGACGTGCATCCCCAGGAAGGCAAAGTACTCCTCACTGGTTGGATGGGTGTATTTTGATTAGACATCAACTGTGGGACGAGTTAGACACCTCTCTGCTTAGAGATAGTCCAAAATTTGACAAAAATAGAGGTGCAGATGTCAAAGAGTGTGTCCCTCAGAGAAGATGTAGGATCTATAGCTTGCATCACCTGAGCCACAGCGTAGAGAAGCATCCATCCTTATGACCTCTGCAGCTTTCTCAGTCAGACACGTCCCAGACTCTGTGTATTCCTCCTCACAGTCCGGTAAGGGGAGCAGGCAGGGCCCTCCTGTTATCCTAGCTGTGCCGGCAGGGATGGAGCTCTCCTAGGGATTCGGCATTCACCCATGTGCCACAGGGTCCCATCCCAGCTCCTGCCACATTGTGTGGGCCAGGAGACGCCACAGGCCAAAGAGATCCTGGCTTGTAGGCACAGTGCTTTGTCCTGTCTTGGGTTAGCATGGCAGTATCACTTGCATTCAGTCTTGCACAGGAATGCAGCTTTTTAAACCATTGTTTCACTGGGGAAGTGTTTCCTTTTGTTCTTACTTGGTTATTTTGCTGCATTTTTATGACCATCCCTACCCTTTCAGAGCGCACCAGCTCTTTTTAAGACCTCCTTTTAAGCAACAATTTTTGCCTGACACTTCTAGTTGTTCCCTTCACTCCCTGTGCTCGCCATCTGCATCCAAAAGCAAAGCTCAGCCGAAGCCACGTCCTCCTATACCCCTGCAGTTACCCAAAAAATCACGGAGCCATGGCTTTGGCTGAGCAGGATCTGCTGTACTGAGAAAAAGACCAAAATCCAGCAAAACCCAACAGCTTTCCTCAGATTCCTGCTTGTCAGAGGAGGGATGAAGGCACATGGGACGTGCTGACCGGGGTGTGTGTGCACTGCAGAGGAGCTGAACCCTGTACCTCTGCCCTGTGCAGAGGGATGTGCGTACAGTCATCCTGTAAACCAAACAACATGTGCTCTGCTAATGCAGCGCTAACGCGATTTATGGGGTTTCAGCGACGAGCTGCGTTTGGTCTAAAATATAAATTCAGAAAATGAAGAGGGGGGAAATATATACATACATATATATATGTACATATGTATGCATTTCTTTTGGCTTGCACTTTTGCTTATCTCAAGCCAGTTAAAAAAAATCCCCAAGTTCCTATTGGACTTTGGATGAAGCAGAGACAGCATATTTTTCCTGTCTCTCCTGAAGCATCACACCCCACTTTGGGAACTTCATTTATATGCACATCATATGCAATCTGACTGACTCCTACTGTACCTTTGAACAGATCCAATCAGATACCCATATGCATGTAAATGAGGCTCCCAGAGCTGTGCTCTCTGTGCCGAGGAAGAGGAGTTAAAGAGCAGCCTCTTCTTGAAACTTGTTACGGTGACAATCTCATCCTGCAAAACACAATAAAGCCTTCCCCATCCCCCCTTCCCCACTCCCCAGACCTTCGCTTTTCTCTCCACCGCGCAC
Organism: Neomorphus geoffroyi; assembly: GCA_033558235.1. Taxonomy (NCBI): domain Eukaryota; kingdom Metazoa; phylum Chordata; class Aves; order Cuculiformes; family Neomorphidae; genus Neomorphus; species Neomorphus geoffroyi. Next base: position 22,895,224 of record JAUMJM010000053.1, on the reverse strand, counting down.
GTCAGGAGAATGCCCTGTAACTCACTTTTCCAGGCTGAGGTAATTTATTTAAACATGGATTATTTGAAAAAAAAAAAAAAATGGGAAGGGATACAGGGTTTGATTTTAATCCCTGCTAACACAGAGGAAAGAATGCTCGTGTCACAACTCAGTGAGTGTAAAAATTAAAAAAGGCTGAGACTATTGTTCGAAAACAGGCAAAATAATTAAAATTATTATGGAATAATCACATATCACACAACAACCTCCCACTCTTCTGAGCAACAATCCAAAACAGCTCCTCCAAAGCAGGCCCAGGGGCAGAGGTTCTGTATATCATTCAAAGACCATCTGTCATTCAATTCCTGTAGCCCCTTTCCACTATTCTAAGGGCAGGCTGAAATTTAGTCCTGGCATTTCTTTTTCCATTTGCTAACAAACAGCAGTGATGGCAGATAAATATGGCAAACAATAGGCGTTTGTAATGAACTGGAAAGGGATATGGATTTTTGGAACCAGCACCAAGAAGTTCCTGGTCCCGCATGATGCTCTAGGGACCCCCAAAGCCTGGTTCTGCCATGTGGCTGCACAGACAGACATCTGCAGGCTGCGTTAGGCTTTCAAGAATTCAGCCAACCTGCTAAGGGGCTGATTTAAATAAGATCAAATTTTTTTCTTTCGTTTATTTTTTTCTTTTTTTTTTTCTAAAAAAAAAAAAAAGGATAAAAAGGGACACAAAAGGATCATGTATATACAGCATAAGCAATGCAGAAAGCCCCCTGTTCTAACAGTAATCTCTATTTTTTTAATCCTCTGCTTTTCTTAACTCATTCAGCATTTTCTATTGATTCTCATAAGGAAAAGCAGTGAAGGATCCTGCTTTCATGCCACTCTTCGGCAGCTCATGCCTGTTAAACGCTGTTTAAGCCAATGCTCATTTTATCTTTATTTATTGTTTGGACTCTAAAAGTGAAGTGTGATTGCATGGAACTGAAACTGAACAACAGAATTACTGCTGCACACCCCTTGAATCAAAATAGTTTCTTTTCACAAATTGACTCTCTGGAAAGTACTCAGTTGCCAGGATCAGTATGACGCTAAAACTCTGTTGAAGAGGAAGGGGGACACAAGGACATGGTGCCCAGTCCATGCCTGCAGGTGCTAGCCTCACTTTACCTCTCTCCTGCCTCTGAGGAGCCATTTGGGCAACAAGAATGCCTGGGGTGATCTAATCCCTCCTTGTGTGCAACAAAAGGAGATGGAGGGACAAATAAGGAATGCGGGAGAAATAGGATATTTGAGGTCCATAAGATGTGAGGACACCCTTCAGCACCCAGCCTAGCAGTAAGGAGTCTTGTTTTTCCCGGGCTGGTTGGTTGGTTTGTGAGGAAGGACTGTGTGGCTCCTCCTTGAGGACAGACTCTGAGATTAAGGTGGGCCACAGTCCAAAGGGGTTTTGGACATTGCAGGCTAACCAACACACTGTTCTCCTCTAAGGGAATACCAGGAAACCTCTAATACATCTTATCAGACAGTGATGGGGACATAGTGGTCTATGTCCCCATCAGGATGACATGTGGCTGTGGCATCATGCCTTGTCTAGGAACGAAATGGAACTTCTGTGGAAGCACACCTGACACAAAGTGTTGTAACCCATGGCAGGGCTTCCCGGAGTCTGAGCTGTGCTCTGTGGGTGAGTGGAGGAAGAGAGGGCAATGCTCCGGCCAGTTTGGCTTTTCCTGCACCATTGTCCAGCCATGGAGCAGTTAGCCAAGGCAGACAAGGAGAGAGGAAACTGACCCTGCAAGCCCCAGCACTGCTGCCACCCTCTGCACCGCAAAAACGAAAAGCTGAGTGAGGATTTGGTCATCAGCTGCCTCCACCAGCTGCCCTTTCTATCTGTGCCTAGGGCTGGTCATAGAATCATAGAATCACTAGGTTGGAAGAGACCTCTGAGATCACCGAGTCCAACCGTGCCGGTCTTCTTACTAAATCATGTCCCTAAGAAACTCATCCACCCATTTTTTAAACACCTCCAGAGATGGGTGACTCCACCACCTCCCTGGGCAGCCTGGTCCATCCATACCCATCAACAATGCACCTGCCAGCTGGCGCTCAGCCCCCTTCACTGCTCTCCCTTACCCCAGGTAGAAGTCAAGGGCAAACCACTTCGGTCTGCCCTAGCTAACAGAAAATGAAGGAATTTTTGCAGTTGGTGCTTTTTTGCAATAATTTTCTTGCACACATACAGCCCCATAAAAGAACCAAGCTTTCTCCTGCATACTGAGAGGGGACAATGTTGATGTTGCCTCTACTTTTAGAAGCTGGGAAGTCTTGGATACTGTTGGAAAAGGTAGAGGGAGGGCATACGTTTACCCAGATAAAATTTGGGTCTAGTACCAAAAAAATTGGACTAGAGCTTCCATTTTTAATAGACCCTAAGCAAGCCTCTTAATAGCCTTCTTATGGTGTCTCTAACTATAAAGTATGGTTAATTTGTAACAACAGGTGTGCTATCGGGATTAATTAATTAATGTAATGTAATTATCGAGAACTTGAAAACAAGGTGACATGAAATGCAAACTAGCACTATAGCAATCAGTCACTTTTTCCAAGTTAATTGTCTTGGCTCAAAATAAAATGCCCGTCTAGAAGCACGTGTAGCTGCCTTTATCAAAGTGGAAAATGATAAGCAGCATGTGTGAAACAATATGCTCTTAGTATCGCATTTTGTTAAGAACTGATGACATTGTTAGATGGTTTGCAGATGACTGAGAGAGGACCCTGACCTCCAGAGCTTTCTATATTGCTTTTTTAAAGCTTTTGCCCAGGCCAAGCAAAAGCGAAGAGTCAATCTTTCTCAGAGGTGAGATATGAGTGGGATACAGCTGACTGAAAAAGAATTTTTTGAAGCTGCATTTTACTGAATACCACACTTTCTGTAGATGCCTTAGCCAGGAATGCTCTTCTATACAAGTTAGACAGTCAGATTCTGAGAGAATTCCTTTCTCCAAATGATAAAGCTTTGTGTTTCTGTTAGGAAAAAGAGCTGTAGGCTGGAAGAAAAGCTATTGGGACCATAAGAAAAGGTCATATTAAATGTTTGGATTAGAAATCAAGACTAGAGGCATAGAGGCTATTGAAGGCAAGACTCACATGCTGGGGCTCCAGGTGAACCTAGGCTGAATGTAGAGCAACATGGAGCAATGTGCCAGTGGCACTGTCATATGCACTTTCAACCACTCCCCATATGGCATGATTTCCTAATTGTCATTTCACAAAATTACCTAGGTCTGACTGTGGCTTTTCAGCAAAAGGAGGAGAGACTATCCACGAAGAAAGGAGAGGACCGGTGCGTCTCTGTAGCCATCCATCAGTCAGTCCTGCGACCTGATGACTTTCATGTGGAAACCTTGTAGATACCTGGTTGCAGACAGCAATATATTTGACTGTTGGGAATCGGATAAGCAGACTGATAAGCCAACTTGTTTTCCCTAAGCTTTTACATTACTTTAAGAGAATAACAATGAGTTATTGCTACTTACCTATGCTAAATGAGCCAGAGATGAAACTTCAGGCTCCCTCCCCAGTCCCCTGGGCCATCTAGATACCTCATGATCATTTTCAAAGGGTATAATTTACATGAGATTTTCTTCCTGCCTTGTGAGCCATAAATTTATAGGGAGCCCCTCTGAAAGACTTACTGCTTTTGTGAGGCCTCAGACGAAGTCAATCAAGCCAACTAGTATAAAAGCCAAACTCCCAATTAATTCTGTCCCTGAGGACTATGTTGTTTGCTGTTAGATTGCAAGGTCTATGGGGCAGGGGCTATCTCTTTCCCAGGTGGAGAGGGCCCGTGTTGAATAACGGGGATTTTTCAGTCCACAGCTTTAGTAGCATATGTGCCCTCTAAGGAGGTGAACATCACTCTCAGTGGTGTGACTGTGCCATGCAAGCCCTTAGCAAAGGATAAATAAATAGCTGAGGGGTTAGTTTCCTTTTCTTCTCACTTGCTACTCTCTCTATTTGCTACATTCAATTATTTTTGGGAGCTGCATAATAAACGGAAGTTGTACATTTCAGTGTTCCCAGGCCAGATTAAAGAGGATTAAGCATCAAGGGGTGGCAGCTGGTCAGTTTACTGCACATTTTTAATGTGGAAATGTTTCTAAATGAAATAAATGGAAGATAGGAGATGGTAGAAAACTCACACCCTTGCATCTGCTCCCTAGAAATCTGATGCCTCTGTGGAGAGGGAGTGAAGGGTATCGAGGAGGGAGAATGAGGAGGATGGGGCAAATTCCCAGAAATGGTGTAGGAAGGAGGCCAGGCTGAGGCATTGACAGTAGAGCTAAAACTGAGGCAGTTTAAGTCAGTGACCACAGGAGGCCCTGGTGAATGCCAGGACTGTCAAAATACTGGCACTGAGTCTCGTGTTTGCACATGGCAATGCACATGGCAGTGGTGGCAGTGGCAGGGTGCCCTGCCCCAGACCCTTGCTGCCAGCATGGGATGCTCAGCCTCCGAGCTCACCTGCTCCCTGACCTCTCTTTGGAGACTGGCCACAAGAGTGTCAATTAGTGCTAATTGTGAGGGGTTTTGTTTGTCATGTGGCCACCTGTCCACCAGGAGCTGGGCTGAGACCCCTGGCAGACCCTAATGAGCAGCTGTCAGCCCTTAGCCATGCTCACGCTCTCATGCCCAGGGCAGTGTCTGAACATGCCTCAAGGTGAAGGCGTACGGACCCAGTTCCCCAGAAAAATCTATGTCATCCCTGTCATGTCTTAAGTGTATCCTATATTTTAAGGGAATATAAACGTGTCATTTTTTTGACTAATTAAATTACACCCACCTCTGTAATTCCAAGATGTGTATTAAAGAGTGTAATTAAATGAAAGCTCAAGTCACTAATTAGAACAATTCTTGAAGGGATACATTTTCCCAGTGACACCTGTGTAACCTCTATATGTGAATGGTATGCATCTTGGCATTGCAAAATATGCCGTAACCCTTATGCAAGATTTCTGTATAACAAAAAAAGAGGAAGAAAATTTCTAAGGTCTATTTGATTTCACTGCCATGCTCTTTGCCGAAAGGCTTCGTTTGGCAGTATATCTTCTGAACCATCCCAGCAGGGAGAAAGCCATTGATGTGTGGATTGAGGGTTAACGTCAGTATGGGAAACCTTGACATAAAATCCTGTGATGTGCAGAGGAGGACTGAGGGGATGGATTTAGCACTGCAGCTCCAGGTATGGTAATTCCCAGACCTCCTTCTCCCCCTAGTTTCCTGCGAGGCTGTGCTGCCTTTGTATCACCACCTGGTTTCACCAACATCTTTTACATTTTTTAAAATAACAGTCTTATAACCAAAATGCCTCTGCATTTGTGTGTGAATGTAAGCAAGGTTCCCTGACGCCTGTGAAAATCTCCTGCTTTGGAGAGGAGCCTCAGCAAAAGCCTGTAGCTGTAGCCTGACTGAAGGGCTGGCAGTAACATGCTGAGATTGTCTATAATTGCTAACAATAAAGGCATCCAAAACTCTTACCTAGTGGCTCCCAAGTCGTTTTTCACAGCCGTATGTGTGAGTGGACATGACTTCTTTTGCCCTATTTTCACATGCACCGAGGAGCTGAACGTACATGAAAGAGGAAGCAGGAGCTGGTCTGCAGTTCCCTCACGAAATTTTAGGTCGTGTCAGAAATTCCAGAAATGAGAAAGAAATTTTTGACAGTCAAATGAGGTAGAAATATTTGTGAACGAATGCGGACCAGACACCAACCCAACAGTCCCCGACACCAGGAATCGATCACATTGGCAGAGGCGGTGATGACACACTGTGAAACCTGGCTTACGGACAGGCAATACTGGCTGCATTCGTTATGCAGGGCAGTCATCTCGCTGGGACCATGTTCAGATGGGAAAAAAACCCCTATCTCTCTGTCTTTGCTTTCTTCCAACAGCATGCTAAGAATAGCTCTGCAGGGACTGAGCAGGGGAAAGCTGATTTCACCTTTTGATTGATGGTGCCTTACACATTTAGAGAAATTTCATACAGGAGCATGATTTACTTGCACATTAGTTCTAGAGAGAAGCCCAGAGCAAAACCCTGGCCTCAAACACATCAAGCTTTTAGGAAATTTGGAAAGGAATCAGAATTTTCACGTATAAGTTGCCTAGTATGAATTCTTTCTTTGACTGTGAATCTACTCCCTGCCTCTATTTCTTGCTCACTAAGGTGTCTTCTTAATAAACCATCTCCAGAGTAATTCAGGATGCTGAAGTCATTGATCACTGCGTAAATCTCACAAGGCTGAGCACACTCCCACCGTGTGCAACGTGCGCTGCTTGAGTTGCGACTGTGCCCTTCAGTTGTCACAGAATTGCCACAGACAGAGAAGCAAACTTTGTCCGTGGATGGTCTCTCTTACCTGCAAGAGTGCACAGTGAAAATGAGTAAGTTCTGGGGCTGCAATTGTTTTCTGGATTTGTTATTTATAAAAATTCCTATATCCTTTGTCTTTTCTTTACAGTAAAATGCCAGGTGATGCCAAATGTCACAAAGCAGAGGCAGATTAACAGCAGACAACTCGGGATAGTCCTTAAAACAGATGGACAATCATGTGCAACCACACGAAATTTCATGTAGAATATGTAGATTTAAAAAAAGTGATGACAGTTGCATCATTTACAGATGTATTTTATATCTAATTATTGAAATTAACTTTCTCATACTTAAGGATTACTGTAATGGGCTGACCTAAACACCTTTTGTGTCCAGCATGGGCACAGAACCAAGTGTTGAAATGAATATGGAAAATTATGTCTGAAAAATAATGGTAAAAAATTATTTTAAAAGGGTTAAAGTGGGCAATGTTTGCAGTCTTTACTATCACAGTTGCTACCTTTGTCCAGCATAATAAATGCAAGCCTTAAGAGTATTAATAGTAACACTTCTGCAGTAATGTGTGTAGTTGGATGCCAGTTCTTTTACGAAATAGTCCCCACGTGAATACAGTGAGGCTAGATTGCAAATCCTTTATCTACGAATGCTGTAAGGCTACTGAGATATCTTATCTGTTCACCGTATATTTTCTGTCCTTTTACTGTGCTGGCTTTTTCACTTTCCTTGCCAAACTTGTAAAAGCATCAATCCCCCACTGCCTTCCTTGTCCCAGCTATCTGCACTTTTTGGTATTTGTTGGCACCTGCAACTCTAAAATATAGGGGAAGAGACCATCCTTTTAAGTATACCTAGCCTTTTAGAAGCAAAACCTACTGGGAATTTTTAAAGAGAACAGTTTTATATCAGTGTTTCAAATGAAATTTATTGAATTTAGTGACCTACTTTTCTCCAAAGTTGCTGAGCATCCACATTTGAAGCTGATGGAAACCATGGTTGCTCGGGGACCTCAGATAAGCAGCCAAAACATAATGTGGGCTGAAATTCTTCTAGTCTTATTATGGGGATGCTAACTTATTCCAAAATTCAAATTTCTGTGAGCTAAAGCAAAGTCTGAGAAAGAAACTGTGTTTGATTCAGTTTAGTGAGAACTTGGAAGGCTGGTAGAAAAGCTACCTTCAGTAAGATGAGAGATAATCAGAGTCTGAGTAGATTTCACTCTTTATATGTTACTGTCAGCCCACTGCTGAAACAAAAAAATATGGAAAGGAAAATACGTCCAAAAATCTAAACCCTTTGTCTACAGTATGGCCCTGACCAAGTGACCAGGAAGTCCAGACATGGGCTGGGATATGGGTGCTCCATGGGCTACAAAAGCGTGAAAGAACAGGGTTCCTGACCTGGATGGCAACATATAGAAGAAGGGGCAGGAGACACATAGGTACAGATAGTCATAGGACTGTAGGACCAGCAATTCTGGTCTTCAAGGAAAACAGTGGTGCCAGGAAGGGTGAAGGAAATCAGGTTTTGTCATGCTATGTTTGAAGTGAAGATGAAAGAATGAAAATAAAACCATTGGTGTCAGATGATAGTGAGCTCCCCTTTCACCTCCTGGAACAGCATCCTTGGAAACCAAGCAGATCAGGGCAGGACTGAGAGAGGATTACAGGACATTTGTCTACTAATATCACTTGTGAGGACACCTAAGGACAATGCCGCCAAGGAACAAGCAGACAGCCTTTGGGAAATCTGACCATTGGGTGGAGCAGTAGGAGGATGGAGGAGGAAGACAAGCCACAAAACTCAGGGGATACTGACTGTAGCCATGAGAGTAGGGCAAAGACTCTCCGAAAGTCTTGGGAGGAAAGAAACAAGGATTGATCACTCGCATCAAAGGAACAGGATAGATCAAAGAGGATGAAAATACAGAATGGATCTCGTAAATGTAGCTTTTGCAAAAATATTTCAGGTAAGCAGGGGGAGCAAGGCTTTATCACACTCCTCTACACTGTAAAATGCTCCTTTTCAAAAGCCTTGTGCTTTCACATGACTTACATATCCTTTAGGTTCTCTTTTACAAGCAAAATCTTGCACAGCTTAGACAGTCTTTTAAGCAAGATGGGCCCAGTTTCTCCTACGACCACTTTATGCAGATGTCGCTGAAGTTGGTGGGAAGTGAGGGTGTTGTCTGAAAGCAGACTGGAACTTCCAGCTCCTGAGAATGGAGGTCCTGGTTGGGCTTCTTTTTTTGAAAGCTGAGCTGAAGCAGCTCCATTTTGTCATTTCTCCATTTCATTTATCTTCTTCCATTTTTCCTTCCTTGGGTTCATGTAGTGCTTTTAAAACTGAACTGTGCAAAATTTTTGAACATTTGATATGGCATCAAGGGAAGAACAGCTCTGTTCATGGAAAAAGTGAGAAAAAGAATATTTTCTTTTTTTTTTTCTTCTGGACTGAAAATATAATTGAAAGCCCAGCCCTGGTGCAGTGCACTGTTATTCAGCATGTTTGCTGCTGCTAGATGACAAGTGTGGGGTGGGGGATGAGGATGGAGTTTCAGCTAATTCCATGAAACTATGCCGATTATCTGAGGTGTCAGATGTATATGTGTCAAGGAGCATTTGAGTCTTTGCTTCTTGTCAGATCATTTTTTAAATCAGGGTGCCTGGGGCCCTTCTCATCAGCAAAAACAGGATATAAGCCTTCCCCCCTTGAAGATGATTATCAGTTTTAGAAGAAGTACATTTGTATACTTTCAGAAGTCTGCTTGAAATGTAACCAGGCAAGTCATTTGGGGAAGGAAACAAATGTCAGCCCAAACTCAAGGCTGAACTGCAGTGCAGGCTTTCTAAATTCTGTCTTTGAAAGCGGAGACAGTGGGTCAGATTTGAGGGCCAGGAAAACTGGTAAAAAATAGATTCACTGCTTACATTTCCAGTACACAAAAGGTAGTAGCTATAACTCTGCTGTCTGGAAAAGGCGGACGTAGTAGGTGGTCGACTTTAGCCAATATTTCCTGCAAGCTGCAAAATGCTGCAAGCTGCATTTTGGTAGGTTATGCTTTCCTGTCTCTTGGACGTATGGCTTAGAGATTCTCATAGTTTCAGATGGGCAAATTGTGGAGGACATAAACTCCATATGAGTTTTAAGGTCCGATTAAGTCACATTAAGTGTGGTTACAAGAACGCTGTTTGTTGTTATGCCCACTTTAAGACTCCTATTGGAGATGAGCTTCTCCACAACTGCTATTTCAGGAAGGTTTCAGTCTCCTCTCCACTCTGTGCAGAGGGTGAAGAGTCCATGCTGCAGTCTGGAATCTATGCAGTGATTTCCCACAGGTAAATGACAACACACAGGTCCAAGATGTTGAAGGCTACCAGTTGGAGGAGGCAGGGACCCGTGGCTTGTGCTATCTGCAAAGAGCATTTTATTCTTGCTTTGATTCACCTGTGAATTTGCCCAGAGGAGTCTCTTGAAAGTTTTTCTTTTCCTTCTTAAAAAAAATTCTGCATGATGAAGAATTCTTTTAGACTTTGCTTCAGATGCCTGGAGCCAATTTCTTCAAGTTAATAAAATTGACTCAGAAATGGGTAACTTTGAAATACCGAGGCTGCAGCGTCTCACTGCTAATGCAATTATAGCAGGTGGCATAAACAAGCCTGTCCAACCTCCATGCCCCTGCCCCTTCCCCGTTCAGCCCACACAGACCTAGGGGAGAGTGAAGCATTGCTGTGCTTCTGATAAACCAAGGTGCTGTCTTCAAGCCCTGTCCCAATGCTGCTCTTTAAAACAGACAGTTGTCATTTTGGATGTATCCCTACCTACCACCCTCAATATGGGAGTATTCGGATGCAGCAGGGCTTCTGTCACAGCCACCACTGGTCACCGTATCTTCAGGGAGGTCTGACCTTGGAGGAGGTTGTGTTGAAATTAGGAGGCAAATGTGTGGGAAGAGGGAAGACCCAAAGGCGAATTGTTCCTCTGGCCTCTTACGGGCCATGCTGTCTACATGCTGCCCATGCAGGAAGGACCATGAGGGTGAAGGGTCCTCACCTGCTGTCTGGATCCCCCCATGCTGCGGATGTTTGTCATGGCTTGTTTTATACGGCAGCTACTTTTCCTCTGACTTGCCTTGCATCGTCAGTACGTCTTTGTAAAGAAAGCTGTCAACTTTTCTTTTAAATGCTTTTAAGTACAGAAGATCATCCTCAAAAGTTTTTTTGCCTCTTAGATCAAATGCATGTTCTTACTTACACTTTCTGCTCCCTCAAGGTCTCCTATTTACAGACAATCTGTCTCTGGAATGATTCAGGATGCTGAAGCAGTTGATCGCTGTATAAATCTTCACAAGCTTCACAGTATATGCAGTAAACATGTATGAGTCTAAAACTGCATTGTCCTGGCACTGCAGATTATTCCTTATTAAAAAATCAGTGCTTAGAAAACATCAGATCTTTTCATTTGGGAACTGAAGGAAAGCACCAAAACTGGTTGTTCAAAATATGGCATTTGTTGAATTTATTGTTCATGCTGCTTGCCACACTGATAGGTTTGGAGATGGATAGGTTTTGTATCTCCCCAGATCAGGCTCTAAACCAGCAATGAAATTTTGAATTTGTCCACAGCAATACAACCTCCAGACTACTTCAGGAGGGTGGAACCAGACCAGGATGAAAGGTCACACTGGCAAGGCTGGAGCCAGGAAGAACAATAGGAGCAATACACATCCCCTCTCACAGTCACTGAAATATGCAGTTTACTCTTCTTTGTCACAGGGCTCAGTCATTATCTGTAAGGCCTTCTCCTAGGCAGGAGGACCCAGAGCACACAACACTCTTGTTCACTCCTTAATTACTCTCCTTATATGGTGAGAATTTCAAACATTACGCTAAATATTTTGTGAAAATGAAGAGGGTATTAAAATTGCTGACTGATTTTACAAGTTTTGAAGAGACGCCTAGGCTACCTTTGAATCTGTGATCCAGAGGTAACAATCTCATCACTTCAGGTGGCCACACAAAAATAATCTCATTAAATTCTTGGTCAAATAGCGAGAACTCACATCCTTCAGTATGGAAAAATAATGTGGAAATGTTTCACATGGTCACATACCCTTTAGCACTGATTTCTTGCATTTAGGTCTTCCAGGGTCATTCATAGAAAGGCCCCTGTGTGACAATTCCATTGGATAATAAGCCCTGAGATGACTGCACAGCCCTCCTAGAGAAGTGGAAGTAGCACCTCTGTCCACTAAAGGGAAAATATAATGATAGGGATGGGCAAATCAATGGATGGATGACTTATGCTTTGTGTGCGTGCCCTAAGCATCATTTAAATGGTGTAAAATAATCTGTGTTAGTTCATTTGGCAACAGGAACCTGGAAGAAAACACAAAACACTTACACTCTTAGCCATTTACAAGAACCAACTGAAAACAGCTTATGCTGATGCTGAGAAATGATATGACTGCTTTAAAGACAACATTTATCTATTTAGTAAACAGATCTGCTTAGCTGTCAGTTTGGACTTCTCAAGTAAATTTCTCGAAATGCAGACTATGGACTAATTATTAGTTACAATTGTTAATTGGTGCTGATCACTTGTCCATCAAGTGTTAAAAACTCCCATAGTTTGCTTCTTCAGACCCCAAGTGTTTGTGCTATACTGATGTAGCATCAGAAAAGCACTCAGCTTTTCTCAATTAAAAAAAAGAAAGATAAAAGAAGGAAGTCCAAAAGAAAGGGTTTTCAGATGTTATACCTTTGAGGAAAAGTGGAAAATAAGAACCTTAAAGAATAAAGTGAGATTAAAAAAATGGAATCCAAAAATTCTTATTTACAAAAATATTTCTGATTTTTAATATCCATCATATTGGCATAATTGGCTCTTTTAATATCCATACTATCGGTAAAACTTGTATTCTTTAACATCCATTGTATTGGCAAAACAGTTCTAGTCAGTGACAATTCCTGACTGCAATTTGAAGGAGGGAGTCATTGAGGCGGCACTTTAGCAGCAGCTGCCATCGTTCGAGTGCCCTGCACCATGCCTTGATATAATTGCTGGGCTACCCTGTGGCAAACCTGGATGTTTTGGGGCGCAGCGTGTCCCCCTGCCAGTCAATGCACTGAGATTCCCACCTGGGAGACCAGGAGCCTGGAAAGGGTGACGGAAAGCAAGTGCACATTCCACCTCTGTGGAAAGTGTTCTTGCCACCAGTACTACATCATTCTTTCCAATACAGCAGCATCTTTATTTTGGACAAAAACTTCTCTATGCTCACTAATGTTACAAGAAAAATGAGGAAAACATATTTCTAAGTAGAGGATGAAGCATACACAGAATATGAGTAGAAATGTTGCAAGATCTCCCAAACGAAATCCCATCTGAACCACTGATGCAAAACTCTCAGTGAGGGCGCTGGGACTCAGATTTCCCTCGGTGCTTTTCCTCCACCCACATTAAAAAACCAGTGTGACAGCAGCACTTTGGGGTGACTTGCTACCACAATGAACTGTAGTATAAGTTGACATAGATAATGCAATGCATTTATAATTTAAATAATCAACTCTGGAGAACAAATCTTTTCATACAGCATTCAATATGTCAATGTGTTCAATAAAGAGCAGGTACTTACACAGAAATAAATGTCTCTTTGTTTCAGTTACGCTTTGTCCTCAAGTTAGAGGTGTGTTATCAATATGATATTTCTTTTTTTGCCCAATGAACTTTTTACAGAGCAATAAAAACACTACTGTGGACTCACTTCACTCCAGCGAAGTGACCTAGATAAGTGTTGAGTGCTGGTCCTTGTGGTTCATCTTCTTGGGTCCCTGCCTTTCAGCCATTTTTTGTTTTTCTGATCAGCACCATTGAATGTGTTCCTGTTTAGTTATCTCCCAGGCACAATGAATACACTGGGATGTAGAGGTGAGAAAAAAATCTTGACAATAGCACAGCAATGACAGAGAGACTTAAATTCTGAACTTCAGTCATCCAGATCTACTCAGCCACAGAAAATGTCTCAGGAAATTCTTGATGATCCAATACACAGACAAACTTTGAAATCCTCCCAGACCACCCAGCCTTTTCTTCTGGGAAATTACTATTTCTTTATCTGCCCAGAGAATCAAGGGATGTATGGAATGGAAAAATGTTCATTCAGCAAAGTGATGGTTTGAGACAAGCAACACTGCTAACCGTAATGAAAAGTTGACGTTACATTTATACCTATAGAAATGTGTGTGTGTGCATCCATGGGGGGTGAGAGGGAAAGAGAGTGAAATGTAAAAATATAGTTAATTTCAGTAAACTCAGGTATGTCCCCAGGTGACAAATATATTCCCAGACAATGAGGAATATGGTTTAGATTGGAACAATAACTATTTTCCTTTGCTTTTCCTCTGCCTTTGCATATGGTCCCAGCCCCCTGCAAAAGCACGTAGATTCTTACCTTCAGGAGAGCTGAGTCAGGCTCTGCTGGTCTCTCCTCAGTACATGTAGGCTCACAGCAAAGATACTCATTTTCCACGTCACTCCAGCCCTTGTTCTTGCTTTGTTTCCCCTGCAAGACATCCTGCTGTGCTTCCTTTTCTTGCCAACTTCCTTCTCTTCTGTCCCTCTTGCAGCTATGCTCCATCTCTAATTTCTCTCTCACCTCTCTATGGCTCTGCTTATATTAGACAAAACTACCATCCTTCCTTAGTGGTGGAGAGGAAGTGTTGGCCTTGTACATTAAGTAACCTCAAGCAGCTTTTTCCACCCACTCCTCCAAAGCATCTTTTATTGGGATAGCTTACTGCTGCTAACTTCATCTACTCTTTTTGCACTAGGCTACGTGGACATTGGATCAACCAGCTGTCCATGTGTGAAGTGATGTCCTTGTTCATCAGGGAAGTCCTTCTCCCTCACCTTTCCGCACCAGTGTCCCTGCTGTATTATTCTCCAGTTTAAATTGAAAGCCCACTAGGGAAGGTAACCTTGCGTTTGGGGTGTCTCTGGAGTGCCACGGCAGCCCTCTGACTACCTAGTAATTATCAGCTACAGTATTTTTCTCCATGCTTCTAGACATCGCCCTAGCCCTGTAAAAACAGATGCTTAACAAGTATATGAAATTAAAGCAGTCTCATCGGAAAGAAAGCCCAGAGCACCCCAGCCAGGGAGCCGCCGCCTCCCCCCGCTGACACTCAATTTGTGCATTAGAAGGCGATAAGCGGGGAGATGTGGCGTGGAGCCATGTTGGTGTCCTGGTGGTTTTGTTGTTGTTGTCACAACACGGTGGTGAATATCCAGACTTGCCAGTAAGTCAAGGAACAATCTCTTCCTATTATGCCAGCTCGAACACTAAACCGGCTTACAGTCACACATCTGCATGATCCTAACCTTCCCTCATTACAAACACAGTGGGGATTTACTTGCACCACGCTAGCTTTGCATGTGGCCTATATTTTTATCCAGCAAAATCACATATTGTTACCTCCATATGTACAGTGGAAACAGCATGAGTAATGGAAACTTTAATCCTCATTTTTCAAAATTAGATTATAGTTTTATCTTCACTTTCTCTTAGTTTTTAAATCCCTCCCAATGCTGAGCATTGAAGATGCTGCTCTCCCTCTAATCACGTTCTGTGGCGACTCCAGTTGTGGCTGGCTAAAAGGGGCTGCCTATGCAGATTCATACCCCAGGAGACTGCCTGAATCACCTTCAGTCACCTTCCTTGTGTCCGTTGAAGAATTAGTTTAATCAGAACAGATAAAATAAATGCCATATAACGTAAAATTAAATTAAAACCTATATGCAACAACAAAGATAGCATTAAGACGTATCCATCATGCCTCTCTATCTCTGCACTTGCAGATAAACAGAGAGATTTATAAGACAGGAACTATTTCACTGCTAAACCAGAGGCTGGCAATATTGAATTAAGCTGCACATATTTGTCAAAGGCTTTTCTGAAAGTTGTAAGGTCTACACGGTGTGGCCTCCCTACCTCCTGCCACACTCTGGAGTGAAACATGTTACACAGCATAACACGGCGAATCCTACCTTAAGGTACAAGGCAAAACTCTCATGTGCTCTACTCATCTGCGTCACACATGACACAGTTTTAGCTGGCATGTATGCCCAGCAGTACTGCTGTGTAGTCTTCCTGAGCATTGCTTAGTAAATTCCATTTAATTGTTGTAATCATTCTGCAAACTGCAGTCTGCTAGGAAAAAAATAAATATTCTTGTATAGTCATGGCAGTGTAGTTAAAGTTGCAATTAGTTACCAATATTCGGTCCCTTGTAATGATGGTCAAGAGACTTCCTTTGGCCTGAGAGTTACCACATTTATACTGGTAGGAATAGACAATAGTGCTGGAGACTTCAAATATTCTGTGCCAAACTGGTCTTGAACTAAATGTAAAAAAAGTCACCTGATTGAAGCACTCTCACTAACAGGAATGTTAAGTTTTCATGCATTAATTATTATTATTAAAAATGCAATATCTGAACTGCAATAGTAGATGTGCTGTGAAAACACTTCCTATCACAGTTGGGGGGTGGATGGAGTCCTAATCACCCATTTCCTCTGTGTTGTTACCCTCTCTGTTTGCTGTGACATCCAAGAGTTTGGAGTTTAATGTGCTGGTAATTGGAAGACTCTTCTTTCAACATACTTCAAGGTAGATTTTTCAGAGAAGTCCCACTATATTTTCAATAATAACTATATGAGTTAATGCCATGACTTCTTTGTATTCTAGTTTTGACGTTTGCATTGTCCCCTATATCATCAGTAAATGTTGTTTACAGCTTCAATTTTTTACTCATATTTTCTCTCCCCATCTTTCTCTTCCCTGTCATTCTTCCTGCTTCTCCTCATCTTTTCTTTCCCCGTTGAGTCCTAGGAAGTTCAGTGAGCGCGTCCTATTCAGTATTATTCATGCAGGTGTCTTACAGGACTCTCTCAAACATGCTGTGTGGAATCGAGTTCACTCTTGGGCAAAGGTTTCTGAGGAAGGTGACTTTATTACACAGATGCATTCTGCAGAATACAGATAAACTTCAGTGCTCCCCTCTAACTCTTTATTCCTCTTCCAGCTTTCCCAGCACAAAGAGTTACCTTCATTAACAAGTTCAAATCACTACATACTTGCAGCATCCGTGGTCAACTAGTGCACAGTTTACTCGGTTCGTGAGACGAACTAAATAGATAAGTTACTTTCATTGGTCAAAAACATTCTCTTCCCTTAATGGAACAGCTTAATCATTCCTTCCTTCTCCCTGTCCTAGGGGACAGATTATTGAAGACAGATGGGCGCAGAAGTGTGCATACATTAGCGGGTGAGGCTGGATGCAGCCGTTCTGTGGCTGGAAGGGCTGACAGCTGACTGGTTGCATTCAGACACCTGGGAAATTGCCTGAGCCTACTGATTGTGTGCACAGCACTGGTAACCCCATGTCATTCTAATGCCTTCAGCTGGGGGCCTACGATGTCACATGCACATGACATCCTGCACACCTTTGTAGACTCGGTTGCAAGCACCAGACCAGGGCAAATATGCAATCACACAGGCACAACTTTTTAAAAAGTCGTCTGATTGCATCAGTGTGCTGCATTCTCCCTTCCCTGTTGCTTTACGACAACCTTTCAGAATTGATGTTATTGTCCTCTCTTTTGCTGCCACTAGTTTCTCTCCTTCCTGAAAATTCCCTGAAACCACTTGTCTGGAAGACAACATTGCCAGCTGGTGGCAGGGAAGCCACCAGGTCTGCCATCAGCCTCTGCATGGCCTAGCCTAGGAAGTGAAACAATGCTACATCCAGTTTTTGCAGGTCAGTTTTGGGCTGTGCTGAGTGAAGAAATATGATATTAAGGTTTAATGTTTAATGGGAAATTCAGAACGGTGATGGCTATAGACTGATCCCCGCTACAGCAAGCCGGACCTTTGCCATTCTGGTCCCAACATTAACATGATATCTGTCCTTCAAGTCTAGCAAGTAATTAAGGTGGAGATTTTAAAGGACCCAGATGATTTAGGAACAGTAATGACATTAACCGTGTGGTTTATGTTTCTCGGTCTATTGATCACTATTAAAAACTTGTAAAATTCTACAAGTCACCTTCTTGGAGACCTCACTTGACAACAGTGATAACCATCACTTGTGTGCAATGGGTGCAAGGCATGAGTGAAGTGAATCACATGACTCTTCCCCTCACTGTGTTTGTGACGAGAGGAGCTCATTTTGAAGTGTCACATGTTCACCTGTCTTGAGGGGACCCAGCTACCCAGGTTTAACAGCTTGGTTATTTGTGCTGTAAGGTTGCCTCAGTTCAGCTCTATAAAAGCGTGACCATAGTCTGCAAGTGCAACTGTTGTACATATAATTGGGAAACTAAGTGCATCAATGGCATGGCTGAGGGGGTCCCAAAGTGATTTTTGACTGAGAAATGTTACTTAAGAAATGTTCTTTGTGTCATCCTGAGTGGTATAACACAATGAATTCTTCAGTGGGAAATTCCTTGGGATGGAGAGGACACGCTCCTTTTGCACCTCAGTGCAGCATCTAAAACCATTTTCCCAGGCTGTGAGTAGGACTGTGACAAATAACCACCAGAATAGCAAATACTCTGTTTCCACAGTAGCTGTGTTCTTCAGGTAATGAGCAAATCCAAATACAGATTGCTAGCCCTCCTTTTCTTTTTTTCCTTTTTCTTAGAGAGGACCCTGCAACGAGCGGTTTCATTAATCCTCCCACAGAGCTGGTTAGAAAACTTTGAAATAAAGTCAGCTGCTGGAAACCCTGTCTGGAGTCTGCATACCCTCATTTACATTTTGATTTCTGTGATTTAACTGAAGGCAGAGGTTGTCCCTGCCAAATATCCCTTGCCTACTGAGGGATATACAAGGTAGAACTGCCCAAAGCAGCCTGACTTATGAGGACTGCCACGGCAACACAACCAATGCATCCCTAAACATTTAGTAATAAAAAATCTGTTGTTCTTTAGTCGCCAGGATTTAACAAGCCTAATCCCTAGGAGAGGTGATAAAAATTCATTAATCTAATTAAATACTTCTTATTGCCAAAGTGACTTTGTAGAGTAGCTTTGCTGAAGGATAAGTGCAAAGTAAAATGGAGTCCCAGCAGAGAAACAAATGTTAGACTTCAGCAAGCTGGTACACGCTTCATTAAACTCATAATTATCCTTTGGTTCTAAGTAGCTGATAATATTTAATGAGTATCCAAGATAATTTAAAGAAAATGTTTACTAATGAGGAACAAACAGTGCTATGGAAAACTGATATCTAGGGTACCATAGCCATGTATTATATCTTACCTGTATCTTGTATACTCGCTTTGGTACAAGTGATTTAAATGTTCTTTTTAAACTGTTTTAATACAGGCTGGTGTTGCTGGTTTCACCGAGATCCCCTGTGAAGTACAAGCCATGCTAGGGAGAAAAGGATGTGCTGTGGAGCAGCTAGTGCTGCAGGGGGACCACAGGCCAAATAAACCCGAGGGGCCTGAGCGCAAAGAAGGGAGCAAGGCACCCCAGAGTTGTGGTACCTCAGTGATGCCAATGGGCTCATTTCAGCCAAGACCTTCCCCAGCATTACCTTCTGGCTTCTAAATTGTGAAAGAGCCTAATTTTTGGCTCCTTGAGGTCAGGGTGAACACACTGCAGTCTGTGCGGTTTTTATCATTAACTTTAACAGGAACATAATTTGACTCCTGACAGCCTACATATCATCTGTTGGCAACTGAAGCAGGATAGCTGGCAGAGCACTGGCCGATTGCTTTCCTCCAATATTCCTTTACAGAGATTAGTTTCTTCTCCTCTAGGGATATGTGACTTCTAGCTCAGAATACTCTATATTGGAGATACAGCATGTGTTTTCTTTGCTTTTGCATCACACTGAGTCAGCTCTACGCATTTCTTGTGCAGATAAATAGAGTTGTGATCCTTATTTAAAAGATGACAGGGAAGAAAATGTCACTGAAGCTAAGGCGATGAGATGTAGGGAATGAACCGCTGACGAGAAGGGGATCTGCATTAGAGAGCATGCTGTGCCCTGACCCTCCATCCACTTGTGACCGCTTTACTTCTGCTCTCTGTGGCTGCCTGCATCCTCCCTCGCAGAGCTGGGATGCCCGGTGAGGCCCTCTCACCTGCTGGCTCCCACTCATGTTTGCAAACATGTTTCTTTGTGAGGTCTATTGTGTTTATACCCTCACCGAAGTGTGCTCAGAATGAGCTACGGTGACTCAAATCAGCACCATCACATTACAGCATTATTTATTTTATATGTAACACCCGTATGCAGCAGTCAGTGTAAAAAGAAACAACCTGTATTGCCCATGTCCTACAGTCTGCCATTTCCCTTGTGATGTGAGCTACCCCGATTTATCACTTGTAGATCGTTTCTGGGAGCTGGGTTTACTGTGTTCCTCTCTGATCATTTTTCTGAGGTTGCCCAGCTGAAGGGACAAAATCTTGTCTTAAGATAGGGATTGGTTGTGCTCGGACTGATCAGGATCAAACCTTAGACTGGGCTTCTTGGGTGCATATTGTCCACTGAGTTCTCTAAAATCATCACATGCTTTCCTGCACTGTTTGGTGATCTCTGATAGAAGTCAGCAGTTTGAAATCAGATAGCAAACAGCAGAGCAGAAGCACACATAAATACAAAACTAATGTAGATATTACTCACTTTCATCAGAGCAAGAAAACAGCCTTTGCTTCAAAATGCCTGCATATAGCCTTGTGTCCTGAAGGCATACATATATTATTGCAAGTATTCTGGAGCTGGAATGAAAGGAAAAGGGGTCTGTGTGGATTAGCGGACCACATACACGTGCCTATTTTATGGCTATGATTATCTTTTTAAGGTGCTTAACTGCTGCAAGTGGAGAATCCTATAAATGGGTAGACAGATTAGATTAGATCTGCAGTTCTCAGCAAGGGAGTTTATACCTGCTTGGCTCACTTGGAGGCCGAGTTTCTCTTTAAATGCAGTATTGCTGGCTGTTTCTTATGCCCTTTATCAACTGGGTTTCCAACCGGCAGCCTCATAGGGCTTGATGCTGTATCTTTGATCTCAGATAGAATTTTATATATAAAATCATATTTCACACCAGCTTTGCAAGCTGTTATGTTAATTCATTGGCCGTCTACTATCTTGGCTACTATAAAAGCTATAAATACAGTATAAGGACCGAGTCACACCTATCCATGCACGTAGTCCTGCTCCTGAAGTAAAATCCGGGGCAAACTTCTTATCTGAGGGAAAGGCAGGATTTTGTTCCACATCTGTATATATCAGATTTTCATTTTTGCCTAATGGAACCCTCACTCAGAGGGGCTGGAAAAATAGATGGTGCTTGGACTATCATGATTGTGCTACTGCTACATCACAGTGCTTAGCTGAAGCTGGGCCTCTTGTTCAGACGCATTGGCAGAGTGCCTGGAGATAGCTTTTTGTTGAGTTTGTTGGGTTTGGAAGCAGAAATGGGGTAAGATTACTCTTTAGCAATATTTGCAAGCCTTGCTGCCTCTAAAGCAGGAAAAGCGTCATTCTAACACCTACCTTTCCTATATTTGACAGCAGCATTGAAGATGAGCCAGTGTGCCCTGTCAGCCAAGAAAGCCAACCGTGTCCTGGGATGCATCCAGCACTTCATTGCCAGCAGATCGAGGGAGGTGATTGTCCCACTCTACTCTGCACTGGTGAGACCCCACCTCAAGTATTGTGTGCAGTTTTGGGCGCCACAGTATAAAAAGGACGTAAAACTACTGGACAAAGTCAAGAGGAGGCCACAAAGCTGGTGAAGGGTCTAGAGGAGAAATTGTATGAGGAGAGGCTGGATTCACTTGGTCTGTTCAGCCTGGAGAAGAGGAGACTGAGGGGGGACCTCACAGTGGTTTGCTATTTCCTCACAGAGAAGGAGGAGGAGCAGGTGCTGATGTCTTCTCTTTAATGACCAATGATAGGACTCAAGGGAATGGCAGGAAGATGTGCCAGGGGAGGTTTTGGTTGGATATAAGGTTCTTCACTCAGAGGGTGGTGGAGCACTGGAACAGCTCCTCATGGAAGCAAGAATGGTGCCAAGCTTTACAATACTCAAGAAGCATTTGGACAATGCCCTCAGACATTGGGAGTGTTGGGAGTGTCCTGGTGCAGAGACAGGAGTTGAACTCAATGATCCTTGTGGGTCCCTTCCAACTCAGGTGATTCTATGATTCTATGTTCTGTGGTGTGAAATGCCAGTATTCCGGCTCTTGTTTTTGGATAGCTGATTTCTCAGTGTAAGCTCAATCACATAACATAACGATGTTATTCATAAAGATGCAAGCTTTCTGTTGCCAGCAAATCTCCTTTGATTTTAAAGAGAAAACTTTATGTAATCAAAAATTTTCTTAAAATCTGAAAGGGCTGCACAGATTAAGAGCCAAAAATCTCCTCCAACGAGCTGGTTCATACTAAAAGGAGAAATTTTCCCCTTACTTCATGTAGGCATGTGAAGTAAGGAGGAAGATGGTTTTAGAGCTTTCTCATGCATCTATTGTTCTTTTTGCATCAAAGGTGTCATTATTTTTAGTGAGGGAATATTGTGTATATAACATTAAAATTAGGCCATGATTTCAGGATTAGGGCCTCATCCTGGCTGTTATTCTTAACTCAAGGTGTTTCAGTGAGGTTGCTCATGATGATCATGACTCTTGGCTTTAATTATCTGAAAAGATGAGACTATTGCCCTATCCTTTTGGAAGTTGAAGCCTAATGAAACGCTGCTCACAAGTGGCTGCTTCCAGAGAGGTGCAATGTGTACTTGGCCCCTTGCCTGTCCTGTTAGCACGGGCCAGGCTGGTGGGATGGGAAGGCTTTGTGTGGGCTCTGATGCCCACCTCTGTTCACATAGGAAAGCAGCAGTAAAGGTAACTGAACCACAGAGTTTTTGGAAGATAAACAGAAACAAAAGGATTTATGATTTTTTTTCCTGTGCTGACATAAAAATATACAGCAGGGTTTTAACTCTTCCAGCGCAAAACATTGCATTCAAAATACCAGCAACCAGGAATTTGATTACAGTAATGGAAACATATGGAAAAAATAGCACAATATTAGGTAAAAGTAGAAACTTCAGCTGAGGGATAGATTCCTCTTTTTACCTTGTAAATTAATTCTCATATATTTTTCATAGCTCCATATGCAATATTTGACTCCCACAATTGAGATTTAATTATAAAGCTACCAAAGTTTCAAAGGTAACCTCTAAAAGCAGCTGTTGTTTCAGTAGGACAGGCAGAAGGGAAAGACTCTCTCCTCAATAATTTATGAACAGCACATATTAAGTATCCAATCCACACCAGGTAAGTGTATTGAGATACTAGGTTTTCACACTAGGTAAACAAATAACTATAATGGAAACCCAACTGATTAATGGTTAGCTAAGAGCACCCATGAGCGGTGGGCTTTAGTTCCAAGCCCCAATATTTTTATGGGCAGAAAAGGGCTGTTGTGTCTTACAAGTAGTCAGAAGGTTGCAAATTTTGCTAGGGTGTGAACTAGAAGCCTGTATAAAGGGACACCATGGAAGGGCAGAGGAGAAGACAGAGGATGCTGATGCATGAAATATTTTCATACTAACAAAGGATCAAAAAATAGGATGGGCAATGGTATGTGTGTTGAACAAGGTGGGCAACTTTATTTCAGAGCCTCATCTATGAAAAGTTTGAGTATGAAGGAAAATGCACTGGTTATGGCTGTGTCATGGAGAAAAGTAACAGTGCACAACATGCTATATTCATCCATTTCGTATAAAGTCTACCTGTGTAATGTATTTGTGTAGCGTAAGAACTAGATTTACAGATACGAAGTTTATTTGAGTATCTGGTTTTCAGTCCTCTGTTTTCCCCCAGTCAGTCCTTTAAAAATTTTACTCCATTGGCCATGGGGATGAGAAGAGGGCACTGCACCAAATACTGGACCATGTTCAGGAGCCCAAATGCTCTTCTCAGCCTTTCTCAGCTCCCTGAGCAACCCTGGGGCACATTGGGTGGCAAATCAGCTTCTCTGGCCACAACCTGGGATCAGTGCTTCTGTGTGGCATCCTTGGATCTGCTGGTGAGTGGCACCACATCAGCCCTGGATTGATTTATTCCATCCCTTATTAATGACAACCCTGAAGGGCTGAAAGGAAGCTGCCTCTGTTTCTCTTGTGGGTCACTGACACACTGGTGAACTCAGTTTGTTTTCCAGCATCAGATGTCTGTGGCCAAAGCCCTGCTCAGTGTCCTCTCCCCAGCAGTGTTGCAAGGCAGAGAGGGGCTGGAGGGACCAAGGTGGAAGCAGGGAGCCTTCATGCCTTGGGCACAAGTGCCTCCCTCAATGGGTCCCTGGTGTGCATGGAATGATGTACTTGTCTGAAGGCACATGGGCTACTGTAAGAGCAGACTGGAAGACTCTGTGGTGCTGGTTTTGTATTTCATATGGAAAGCATGTTTGTATGGTTTAAAGAATTGAGTCAAACTACCCTACAGCAGGAATGCATTCATTTTTGCATGTAAGACTTCACATCCATTATGTCATGGGTACAGCACAGCATTCTCTCAAATTGTTTGTAATTCACCATTTAAAATGATATGGTGTTGTAAGTTAAGCAATTATCAAGACCTCAATTCCAAGACACAGAGGTTCCAGGTTATAGGTCTCACGAGTTTTATTTACTTTAATTCATGTCAGCTCATTATCAACCTCATCAGCGAGTGCAGACTTAAAAGTAAGCCCAGATCAGTCATTATTCTAGGTACACACATGTGGATTAAGGGTCTTTTCATCTATACAGTTTGAGAAAGGGGGGTGGAAATCTATATTGTTTCACTTTCCATTATTCAAATTTGCAAAATAATTTTTAAATGAGTCAGGGAGGCCACGGAGATCACTAATAACATCTCTCGTATCAGAAGTAATTTGGTTTGTAACTCTCTATGATCAAATCAAATAATCCTTTTATACCTGACCAAAATTACTTTGTAGAGTTCATGTGCTATTGCTAATAATTATGATCACAGTGTGTCTTTGAACCATTAGGCATTATGTTATACACATTTTTATGATGAGGGTGTTAGGCTAGAGATCTGATGTCTCTTTCTGATGGATTCCCTGAAATGCAAGTACTTTTCAGCTGGTTTGCAAGCAAGATGCACATGAGCAGTCATCCACTCTTGAAATCTCTTATGAACTACGAGTCAGTCTTCAGGAAAATGTCATGGTACGTCCACAACCCTGACTTCTTCCTTTTACTGTGGATGTTCACTTGGTCTGACTTCGTCCTACTGACTTCTCTCAATAAGGATAATAACCAACTTTAAAAATCATATTAGTTGGTATTTGACTGACCATTATAATTTTCATTTCTATGTATGTTGTCTCCAAGTAAGAATGCAGAGTTTCTTAACCATTGTGGGAAAGTGTGAACTCAGAATTTAGGCTTTTCTTTTTAAGTAAAACTGTGGGCAAACTTCTTAATCTTTACAGAGATATTTCTCTGTCCTTAGGGATTTCTTGCTGCACTAAATCTTGCAGCTATGTTTCTCATTTTGGGCATCATTCTCCACAGCTGGAGAAATATGATTCTAGTTTCTTCTAGAAAGCTTTACTTTATTCAGATTTTGACATAAAACATAGTAAGTGCTGGTGTGCTAGTCAAAATTTTGTAATTTATTGGCCCCGTGCTAATGAATAGCAAGGTGAAGACTCTTCACTTCCTATTCCATTCACAGGTTGATCCAAATCCAATAAAATACAAACTATTTTGTAATTTTAACCACTATCTTCATTTCAATGCCTATATGAGTTTATGAGACGCATCTTTCACCTTAATATTGCACCACGCATGTTTTTGATAAGGCCCCTTCTCTGGGGACCCCTGGGATTTTGCAGCCTTCTAACAGTGGCTGAGCAAACCCTATAGGCTGCAGCCTTGAATTGTAGGTGCCAGATGCCAAACACCAAGATATGCATGTTATAACAACATAAAGTGAACAAGAGAAACCATTACATTCTACTTCAAAAAAAGGATTCAAACTTCTTTCCAGGAGAAGGGAATTGCAGAGTTTGAGGGTCTACCTAAGTCTGGCTTCTGCCAGCTTTACCTTTGAGTTAAACAGGTAAAGTGTCCTATTTAAAAGCAGATGTAAAAAATGAGGCAGGTGGGAAGAGATCATTTCTCAGATAATCTGGAGTTGAGCCATTCAGATCTTAGCAGATTGTAACTGATATCTTGATTTTCACTGGGAAGTAAATGGGTGGCCAGCACAAAGTAATGAAGGGCTTTATTACCATATGGTACCTTAGAAACCTCCTCCATTGTACAGTAACAAAGAAGTAAAAATTTCTTCATCCGATCAGCCAAAAAGGAGGAGAAAAAAAAGAAGAAAATCAAACTTTGCCCAAGATCCTTAAGACTCTAGGAAGAAAAGGCATGGGCTGAGGCATCGGGGTGGTCCTTTGCCTTGCAGGGTCTGTAGCTCTGCGGACCCCCCTGAGGGGGTACAGCTCGGTTCTCTGGCTCTGTACTCATGCCAAAGTGCAATTTTTTTTTGGTGCTCACTTGTATCACTGCTGGGTTTTGTCCTGTTTGCAGCAGAGCAATAGCAGGGAAGGCAAGAAGGGAATAACAGCTCCTGTAAGAACTGCAGAGTCCTGTTATGTTAGAGAGCTTCAGCATAAGTTCCTGGTGCTTATTTTCCCTCACTTTTGGTGGAAAAGTATGTCAACGGATGTCAAGGTAGATTCTTCTCTTCCTTGCTTTCCTCCCCTCCCCCATACCCCCTCCTTCAAGCCTGTCTTTGTGTCATCTCTTCAAAGTACACTACCTGTAAAATATTGATTCACAGCAGGCTGAGCTGCCAGGTTTAGATTTCTTATTCACTGGCAGCAATAATAAACTACTACAGACAGTGCAGTCTCAGTACCAGCCTCATCATTGCACCACAAGCACATCGGTCTGTCTTATGCGTGACTCAACATAATGAAACAAGGACCCAGAGGTATCTCAAAGGGAAGAGGGAACTGAGAAACAACCATGAGGGACATCAAAGCAGCCTGAGGAGGCTGTAAGTTGACGATGTAGCAAGTGCCACCCTAAACAGCAGTAATAGCAGCTCTGTTTATTCAAAATAACTTGTCAGAAAAAAACAATACAATAAAACAACCGGTGCCACCTGAGACCAGAAATCTAGAATAAACAAACTCTCTCTATCCTCTGTTCAGTTTAAAACCAGGAATACCACCCACTCCTAGCTACCTTCATAGTCTTTATGTTGTTGAAAAAAGTGTCAGGAATGATTACAGGAAGGTAAAAAGATCCTCAATAGCTCATGGCAGTGCTATGAAAATTGTGTCTGCTGGGAACAGTGGATCGACATACATGGTGCATGAAATGTATTCCAGTTTGATCAGAGGCAAGGCTTTCTTGCCTTATGAGCTATACAAAGAGTAAGGCAAAGGTCTTGGTGTAAGCCAGGGTGCCCCTTTGGTGTGTGCTCACAGGAGTGCTCTAAATCTCAAGTAATAAAGACAGACAAAGGATAGACATAAAATGTTCTTTGTAAACAGTGAGGGTTTAGGGATATGATTAGGAAAAAAGATGGAGCAGGATATTGTTTTCCTTAGGCTAGTACACCTACTGTATGATTATTTTATATTAAAAAAAAGTATATTCATTTGTTTATATTTGTATTTCCCCTCAACTATGGCTACTTTTCTTCTAAACATTTCTCAGGTGGAAGCAAATGGAAAAATGTCATATAAGCTCTTCTGTTTTTTTGCTGTCACTTGCCTCACATTGAACAGTTTAGGGGAGGGGAAAGCAAACAAGCAATGTCAATAAGTCAAGACTGAGATGTGACGGCTGCAGCTTTGCATTCTTGTTTTACTAAAGCTCTCAGAAAGTGATAGAAGCTGTCTTGGCATCCAACAAAAAAAGCTATGAATTGTTGTGGTCCCCCACAGATTTCACCACCGGGATGCTAGGCCTCCAATAGGGCCAGAATGTATATTTGAGTCCAGAAATTACAGTTCTGGAAGTCACCATCTGCTCCCCTGAACTTTCAGGGTCGCTATCCTGGGAAGAGGAAGAGGCATTTCCAGGGCACAATGTTTAGCTGCTGTCCGAGGAAGGTACCCAAAAGCTGTCACACGCACTGACATTCCTGGCTGTGTGCAAAGTAATCAGAAATTACAATTTGTGTGCCCAAAATAGTGAAGTTGACTTAAGAATATCGAGTTTTTAAAAAGAGCACATGTAAGGGGTTTATTTACTTTCAAATATTTTACAATTTTAAAGTGCTCTGAGAACATGTTTCCAGCTTCTCTCCATGACCATAAGCCCTGGAAAAGCACTTAACACTAGCAAAGGGTATGTTTGCTATGGACATCTTGGATACCCCCGCCACTGCTGCTGCAGCCACGACTCCCTCACTTCTTTCTTGTAGTGTCACCTAGTTGTGTTACTACTACTCTTCCTCACGTCCTGCAGCCCCCACCTCTGCTGCGAGTCCCTCAATGCAAGGTCAGCTATGGGCTGGCAGGATTAGTGGCTAGCCATGGCACAAGTGATGCTATGCAATGTCTGACTGCAGAGCCCACACTGTGTGTGGCACCTACTAGTGTTCTTCATGCAACCACTAATTTTTGCAAAGCTTGTAGGAATACTGTATCCTTGTGAAATTTCTCTTCTCTGGCCAATGGGATCAGAAGTTACTAAGAAACAACAGGTGTGTAAACATCATGTTATAAACCGAAGGCTCATACCTAAGACAAACCCACTCAGGTCCTGGGGTAAATGTTATTTTTTGCAGGATTTAAGTCTCAATGATAAAAATAAAGTCAAGAGGTGGAGACATCGCAGTTATAATTTCTGCCTGACTTTGACTGGTACCATTATAGATTTGGTGTTTGATGCAAATAATTTAGTACCAGATTTTGTCACTGTCATTGCTGCTGAGCAGTGCAATAAAGCCACTGCCCTGCCTGGCTGAATGGTTTTTTCTTGCTGCATCCACAGGCCATTACTCACAAACGCAGCTTGTCTTTGGGACGAAGGATCGCTGCTGTGAGAAAAAAATCCTCAAAGGGAGCTGAGGCGCCTTTGTCAGCAGCACGTGAACTGCTCGTAATTGTCCTCCTATTACCCTGCCCAGTGCTGCTGCCTGCGTGGTGGCATAGCAGGGTTCATCTCACTGATGGGCACCCCTGACTCAGGTCCACAGTGGAAGTTGCCACTGCCTTGTTGGGAGCAGGGGCGCAGAAGCAGGCATGCAGCAGCATGAGAAGAGCATGGCTCTGTAAGACAAACATGCTCATGAAGCCACAAGAGAGAAAGTGAAGCTAGAGCCTCTGTGTTGGCAACTGTCTTATTTTGACATCATTTTGGCTGAAACCTACCCCTGGACTGGGGGCAGCCCAACACCTGGGTATCCATTCCGGTTACTAACCAGGCCCTCATGTGAACAGTTGTGTGCAGGTCTTGCGTCCCCTCTGGGCACATGAATTTCACCCAGTGTGTTCTCAAAGGCATAGGCTAGGTGGGGTGAACACACCACTTTCCTCCATCACCCCTTTTAATCTCGTTGTTACGTGTTGTGCAGAAGGCTAACAGGAGCTAAAGTGGCTGCATGCAGATATATTCACTGGCATCACTTGAACAGAATATCAGGAGGGCAGTAGCTGTTTTCCAAGAGATGTTCTCCCTGTTTTTGGTGTGCCCTCTTTTGTATCGTGGGCTAGAAACTTGTGTCTTCTTTTTGTGTCTTGTTCGGTGGTGAGCATGCTGCTGTCAGTCAGGAAAGGATGGCGACGCTGAGCAGCACACGATGGTGGCGCTGACAGTCCTCTGTAAACTGAAGTGGAGAGTTCGATGCAAACATTTTCCTCCCCTTCTCTCTCAGACACAATGCAATGCTTTGCCACCAGTGGGGTTTTGCAGAGACCTTTCTGGGGGTGACGTTATTCATATCAGTGCTCCCGGCCATCTTCCTGCGGGGTAGATGGGAAAGGGCAACACAAGTGCTGCTCCCTCCCTCGGGCAGACAAGGCGAGGGTCAGGGAGACAGTGGTGAGCTTCTTCCTTGCGCGGTAAGGGAGGTGGTGGAAGAGGCAGGAGAGGTGTCCCTCGCTGGGCTTATAAAACACTGCTTGTGCCTCACCTCTCAAGGCTGCCCCTGAAGCAAGGATTTTTGTTCTGCCTGCGCCTCAGCCACCAGGAAGATCCTTGAGATTCAAGAGAAGTTGGTAAACAACTGAAGATCTGATAGCTTATTTTTAACCCTTTACCTATACCATTCACTTCTCGTCAGTGTGTCCGGACCCTGCTGAGTGGGAACGGGGATCTGGCGGATGGGGAGAGTGAGTGGGAGGGCAGCGAAGTGTTGCATCGCCTCCGGAGAGGCATAATTGCATGTGTGGCATTGAAGATTTGTTACATTTTTCTTTTGTCTTTATTTCAGAATTACTGTTGCTCTAAAATGCAAGAAAATAAATACTTGAGAAGCCCCACAAGGTAAAACAGTGCAGAGCTGGACTTATGCATTTAAAATTAAGACATTCCCTGTCTAATTGCAAGGCAACATCAAAGATGTGGCAGTCTCTGCCTGTGGAGGATGGCTGCCACTTCCCTGCCTCCTTGGCAGGGAATAACCTGTTCCCATCCCAGAGCCCACACACCCTCACTTCTCCCCTTCATCCCTGCTTTCACATCTTCAGTTCCATAAAAACAAAGCTTTGTGGGTTATTATTTTCTCTCACTAAAAATAAATTCAAAAGAAAAAGAAGAAAAAGACAGATTCTAGCCTGTTTCTTCGAGGATGCCTGACCTTTTTCTTATTGCCCAGTCTTCATTCCCTCTGCTTTTTGATAAGGCAGCATAGCCTTTGCTATCTTTGAGGGATGCTCCCTGGTCTGCACTTCAGCATGATATTTAGGGATCCCCTCTTCTTTTCTGGCTGAGGTCCCTGTGGGAGAAGGCATCTGTATAGGCTTCTGATGAGGATGCTAAGCCTGGATTTAGAGATCCTATTGCTTTGATGCAGTGAATGTGAAGAGAAGAAGGAAAGGTAAATGCACACAAGTGAAGGAATGGTCAAATATAAAAGATGATAGGAGAAAAGGATCGAGAAAACCACTGCGTACATAGGTTGTCTCTCACAACTGCACCTCTACAGCAGCGTAATATACTAAAAGATGCTGTAAAGAAACAAACAGAAAATATTTTCGAACAAGTCTGAAACATTGTTGTGCTGTTGTCATGGGAGTCTAGGAACAGGATTTGGCCCAAATTGCATTTCTGGCAGGAGTTTATCCTGTGTGAAAGGTCAGAACTGCAGAAGGAGGTGATGGGAGCACAGAGGATGTACTTGGTGCCTTTCTGCCTCTGAGAACCTGTTACCTAGGGGCCTCTTCTGCTGTGTCCTGGAAGGAGCCTGCTGGGAGGCAGGCACTGCCCTTCCTTATGGCTGGTAAATCTGATCACACCTGCACCATTCAGCTCACACTGTTTCATATGAGACGTGTTTTTGACAAGGTTTTTCCAGACTAAAAATCACTTACATTCATTTTAATTTGTGTCTTGTAATGCCTAATAATTTCTAATATTATTAGACAAGCCATGGCAGTAGAAACATGGGAAAAGTCTACTTGACCTGAAATTACTGCTTGCAGATCAAAAAAATACATTTTTTTGGTAACTTAGTTTTTGTGCCTCACTTTCTTTCATTAAGAATTCATGGTTTTATCTTAGAAAGAATAGTGTGCATAATCTATCCACTTTCATTACCAGTTTATAGAAGCCACAGAGCCTGTCCACTAAATTTAGAACCGATTCAACTCAATTCAACTTCATATTTTAAAATCTTTTGTGTTCTTCTGTGCAGGCCTCATGACTGCTGTCTTTTAAATCCATTCTGGGTTTCACACTACAGACATCAAAATTTTGCTTGTGATTTAACTCAGAGTCTCTGTTCCTTTTTCTCCTCAGTTATTAAAAGCTCAACCATTCACCAGAGATTTTCTTTTGTGGAGCTTTTTGGTTGCAGCTCCTTTCTCTCTGAGGAAAGGGTCTCAATGAAGAGCTGTGATTTAAGAATTAATGCGATGGCTCTTTGCAGAAAGCATTCCAGAAAGCTCTTTTGATTTTCTGTTTCCATATGAGAGCTTTTAAGGGATTTTTGGGGGGAAATCCCCTATTTTGGTTGAAATAGGATTGTCAACACGCTTGGCAGTGCTGTCATGAACATTAGTAACAGGACATTTTGTCACATGTATTTTTACTGTTTTCTGTTTCTCGTGTGGCAATTGTTCCTCATACTCTTTTCTCGCATCCTAACAAGAAAGAAACAGCAACTAGGCAATTTCTTCTTAAATTCTTTATATCACTTCTTTTTCTTCATTTGTTGGCTTAAGCACAGCTTGTCCTTAACTCTTCTAGAAACACAAAGGAATTTGTAGAGGTGAAATGGATTTTTCCATTACTAAGAAACATCCTTCCCCAGCCTTTTCCAAAGTGCTTTTCATACCATCGATGTTACAGATGGAGGAAATCCCTGAGCATTGCACCGAGAGCTCTATCACTCACTGTGCAGAAGTGTTGTCACTAGCACATGTGCAAAGCTAATGGGCAAAGAGAAGTAACTAAAAACATGAACAAGTGCTAGAGAGGAACATAAGAGAGGAAGAAAATGAGAATGCTAAAAGCATGGAATGCCATTTTAGGATAATAACTCTACGAAATAAGAAGTGGAAAGATGACCCTTACAGTTACGTGTGTTGTGGTTTAAGCATATTAACTACCAAAAGCCAGCAACTCATAATGCTTATCTTAACTTTGGCAATGAAAATAGATGGTCAGCTTTATTTTTTGGTTAGCAATAGTTTATGTTTTTGTTTTCTTGATGGATTTATCTACACAGGAGTTTTTCCCAGTACTGTCAATATAATTAGACTGCTACACTTGAACTTTTCTATCAGGAATAATCTTCCCACATTAAGTAGACATAAACTAAACCAGACAAAAGAGGCACTCATAGTGTGCTCTGAGCAAGAGACAGGGAAGTGACACTCGTGGCAATGTAGATCAAACCTCGCTCTGACTTCCCTGTGTGTTCCTTCCCTTAAATTCAGACACCAAGTTATGAAGCTGAATTGTCTATTTTTCAGATGTTGGAAGGGAAAGGGGTTCAGATCCTCTAGTCACACCACTGCAGTGAGACGCTTCATGCAGGGGGCTGGGCACTTAAGGATGATTTGCTGAGGACCAGAACTATTCATAGGACCTCCTGTAGCCAACGATCAGGTCTGACTGTTGAACTTCCTAATAGTGGATGTCCCAGTAGCTTGTACACTTTTAAGGGGCATTTAGAGAAAAGCTAAGCAAATATTTCCATAATTTCATGGAAAATGTACTAAGTATCACTGTTTCAATAATCAATTATAGAGCAGCCGAGGTCTTCCCAAATAATCCAAGGTAAATAAAATCTTATTGTAAGGTATGCTTGGCTGCTGGGCAATTAAACCTCTTTTTGATGAAAATAAAAAAAAAACCCAACCAAATTGCTCACAAACAGCAGTCGAGGCAGAATCAAATCTTGATGTCACTAAACTCTGTGTTTCCTCAGGGAGTTTTATGAGTTGAGGTATCAGGAAAAACTGTAATCCGCTGCAGTGCTTGCATTAACCTGACGTCCTTATAGCTGATGAACTCATGCAATGAATGCCAATAGCCAGAATTAAAATTACCTTTGCTGCCAAATGGAAATTGTCTTTACACATATGGAAAATGGCATACAACCATAAAAAAGCAGCCCTGCTGGTTTGTAAGAGAACGTAAAGCATATGCACTTGAGACCTTAGGCCTGACTCGTTCCCACGTGGCATCAGTGAAGGTTTTGCCAGAAAGTGTTGAGAGAAACTAATCCCGGGGAGCTGGGCTGCTCAGCTTGCATTAGCATGGCTGGCAGGGGAATACAATTCTACTCACAACTGGATCTTTCTCTGTATATTCGAGATGTTATACTAGTGTCAAGGGCTTCCAGCCTTAGGTTTCTAGCTTTGTAGGGCAGAGATTGCTAACACTGTTCTTATTTTGGTACTGGGATGTTTCCTTACTTTGGTCCTGGTGATGGCTACTGTTGAGCCTGGTTTGGGGGTGCAGGTGGGACAAGGCAGTTTCAATGGTGACATAGAGGGGAAGGGGGACTGGGACGGAAGGAAGATGCCATCAGGCAGCCAGGGCAGTGGCTGCTGCTCCATTCCCCTGCCAATCTGTGCGGGCAGGAGGTTTTCTCTCTTGCATGGGGCAAACTCCACTTTTGCCCTGGAGAGGAGCAGAGAAGTTGAACTCTTGGTGAATTCAGCCTCCCCTCTCATGCCGCCCTCGCTACAGCCTGGGAATTACAGTGGAGCTGGATCACCTACCTCTTTTTCTTTCCAAAATATTAATGTTTTAACAGGCACAACCTGTTAGCAACACACAGTGCTCACACTAACTGTCTGGTGAACCTTTTGCAGTCACTTGAGGATTCCCATCTCTGGTCTGTTCTTTCTCTGGAAATGAGCAGCACATACAGCTGGTTTATGGTGCAGAGGATGGGAGGATTGGTGGCTCTGGTCTGGAACTGCAGGACCTGGGTACATGCCAGCTTATAGGCTGTAAGAGTTACTGCACTGCAGTCAGAGTTGGCACCATCCCAGGTTGGCACAGCACTTGGAGGGCAGTCTGTGCACTCATGCCTTTGATCCTGGCTTTCAAAGGGAAGGGCACAAATGCACAGGCTGTTCTGAGTGTTTCCAGCACTTAAGAGCTGATTGACTGTTCTTCAACAGAACTGGTGAATGAGCAAGGGCAGTAAGTCAATGGGTTATGCTAAAGTATACTTGGATTCCTCTTTGCATCCTATGGGTGCTCGCAAACCATGGCCAACTCACTATTGGCCCAGAATTCTTTTTCCGGTTAAATAAAATTTGAGTGATAATTGGTAGCAGTCACAATTTTCTCATTATTAATGTTATCGCATGTGTGAGACACATTTGGAAGGACATGCAGGACCTGAATAGTTTTCAAACAGAAGCAACAATACCTTTTGGGTTTACGATTTCCTTTGTAATTTAATTAATAGTTAGCCATATTCCCAAGAAGACAGCAAGGGCTAGGTGTTGACATGTTTTCCTGTAACTTATTAACCCTAGCATTGACATGATAAGATTGTTCCACAAAACCCACTATGGAAAACAACACAGTAAAACTATTAGTTGTTGAAAATACTGTCAAGACTCTGCTCTCAGGTAGTGGGAATACTCTCAGCTTGCATCAGTGAGCTGAATTTGGCCACAACATGCATAGGAAAAAGTCTATTGTTTGAAATGGTGCCAAATATTAAACAAAGGAGAAACATGAGCACTGTGCATCTGCAATGCTAAATACTCAACTGTTAAATTTTTTTACTCATTTTGTAGTTATAAGTCAACAGGAAGTAAACCACAAAAGCCGTTCCAAGCTAAGGGAAGGTACATGTCTCTGGGATCTCTCCCTCCCAAGATATCTTCATTGTAACAAAAGCCACATGTAATAGTTAAAAGAATCAAAATCAGTCTTTTTAAAATTTGGTGATTATTCAAAATGTTCTGGGGTATATGCAGGATGGATGCATGGATGGATGCTTAGATGGATGGATAGATGGATGGATGTATGCGTGGATGGACGGATAGATGGATGAATGGATAAACCAGATTTTTACTAAGCCAACTTTTTTTTTAACATGTTTCTGGATTTAGTGTAATACAGTGATGATGACTCATCAGAGAAAATGCTGGCCATCAGCATGACTGAGGCAGAGAAAAAGTTTACATTGCTGTGTGACAGGGACTATGCTTATCTATTGTTCTGCTGAAACAGCTGTTGGTGTAATCCTTCTGAAACACATGGACACTGCAATAACTGGTGTAATAGACATAGGAAGAAAGTGCGATGCTGTGGCTACCTCCTGAGTGGAGACAAGTGTAGGACATAAGGAAAATGGGGTGGGAGGAATATAAAATCATTGGGGTAGGGCATCATACCGGTTCTTTTCTTAATCTTCTTGTTATACAACAGTCCTGGTCATGCCAAGGGAAAGTACAGGGAGCCCAAGGGTCCTTTGGTCTGCAACAGAAGAGCAGTTCCCACACTCTGTGTATGAAAATATCTGCTTCAGCTACTGTGACATTTAAAGACTATAAATAACGCAGTCAATGAATGCACAGAACTTCCGTCCTCAGCTGGTGCACGCTTGCCTAGTGAAATTCTTGCTACCTTTCTTTAGCAGGTGGAGTCCCTACTCTTTTTCCCAGAGCATCCTGAGGGCAGCATGCACCTTGCCACATATCGCACCTTGCTAGGGTTGTCCACACTTTTCAATCTTTCTTATATTCTGAGTGTAGGGCCAATCATTTCCACTGGAACAGAATACCAGGAAAGTCAGAACCAAGCAGATGGAATACTCTGAAAGCAAGGATATGTCATATTCCTTTGAATAAAGGTAGATGGCAGAGAAACCTTTCAGTATTGTCAGTACAGTTTCTGCCAGTGCTAAATATTGATTGCAAAAATGTTTCCATCCACATAACTGCTGCAATAAAGCATCCCACCTTCAGAAGTGAAAATGTCCATTAAACTCACTGGCTGCACTTCAGCTGGCTCCTAAATAAAGCGAACATTTACATTACTATCTCCAACTCTATTTCTCTGTTTTTATGTACCTGTTAAGTCAGTGGTGTGCAGGGACTAGTGTTTCATTGCGGTCAGGTTTGCAGATGACAGGGGACACCCGAGATGGCCTGGTCTAGTTTAACCACATTTTGACTGTAAAACATGTGGCTGATTTGGGGACCAGTTGAGAAACGGCTTGCTAACAGGGTCCGTTCCTTGCCTGATCCTGTGACTCCAGATCCAACCTCTCACCTTCCAGTATGGTTGTGTCAGCTCTATGGGGTTTCCCAACAGTGTTATAGAGTTGCAGCTGCAAATGTTTGCTACAGACCACAGAGGGCAAAAGGGCTGCTCCTGAAGATGGTACTAGTTGCCATAACTGTTCAGGCCTCTGGTGCTTTTGAGGAGGATTGTCAGAAACGTTACAGTATAAGCTAAGCACTTAACTTTGCTAATTCCTTGAAATTATGCTGTTGTTCCCATTCAAAGATGTTTTCTCTGTATTCTGTCTTCCCAAACTAATTACTGTAACCGTGAGATGTACAAGATAATAGCAAGTCTTTAGTGGGTGCCTCTGTTTTCCTTTTCCTAAACTTTGCAGCATTTACTTTGTTTTTAAGACTAGTGCTTTTCTACGCAAGCCCGTAAGCTGCAGGCCAGATCCAAAACACTCATCAGCGGCCTTAATCAGCTCCCAGCAGCAAGACCACAGACCCATGGCTGCAGTGTAAAGCTGGGTGCTGTGCATGTCTGTAGAGGTTTTCCAAAGAGGGCACCTATTTTCCAAGAGCTACAGAGGTAAAGATGGGTATTTCCAATAGAGTGGTCACTTGATATCCAACTGAGTATTCTGGCCATTGTATTAAAATTGTATTCACAGGAAAGTGATAAAAGCGGCTTGGTCCTTCCACTGTCCAAGTGCAGCGATTTTTATAAGGCGATTTAGCAACAAAGTATTAGATTTCTAAAACCCCTAAGCAATTACCTAAAAGGCTTTACCACAAGCTGCCAAACATATAATCCTTTTGTATGGATTATAATTAACTATTGTTTGTCTGACGCTTTGGAAATGTAACATGTAAAACATAATTATAAAGCATTCATTTTCTAGTGGGACTCGGGAAGCCCCGCTCTGAAGGTGGCAGAGCCACTGCCTGCAGGGCTTGCTGCCTGCTCTCATCCAGCACCACTTCTGCCAGCTGCTTCAAGGCACTGACGGTGGGAGAAGGTGAAAACCATCTAGGCCTCCAGCTGACCCAGAAGGGTGCTTTAGAGTCTTCCACTTTCTTCCTTCCCATTGTTTAAGCATGATGTTCTCCTTTCTACCCTCAGCCACATGCAGTGTCCTTCTCGTATATTGGTTTAAAAGCCTGAAAGTTTAGTGCTATGACTATAGATTTGAGACAACTCTCAGAAAATGCCTTTAATTATTGAAAAGAACATCTCTAATAATGATAGCACACTATCTATGGCTAAAGTGAACAGTGGCAGCTTGATGGGTATTTATTTTTTAAATACATTGAAGCAGAATGTAAACATTGTGGATCTATGAAATCCATGAAAGTCACCTGATAGAGCAGGTATGATGTGACTCAGCTGATGCCAAACTACGCCATTTGCCCTGTGCACATTTGAAGGGTTTTATTGCATCTGGTGCCATGGACTGAGTGCTCATGGACCTGGAGAACATGCGTTTATCAAGTTTCCTCCCACAGAGCAAACTTAGTCTGGCCAAGTGTTGTGTTGAGAGCCATGCTTCAGTGAGTGAGTGCAAGTGGCAGGTTCTCATTGAAACCACCCACCGTATCTGAATGGAGAGGCAGATACAAGCTCATCCTTCTTGTGCCAAATCAATGATACAAGCGCTCTGCCCCATGTGGTGTTTATCTGTACACCCCCTTGTCTCAGTTCTCCCCCAAATCAGGCGTCGAATTTGCACTGGCATAATCCTGGGATGCCAACTCAATGGCTCAAAGGCTATCTAGGGCTTAGTGTATCTCTGTTATCTCTTCCAGAAACATAAATGACTAAATCCTGATTAATAAAGAGAAGTAAAATTTAACACCACCAGGGCCTATCACTAAGGGATTATTACCAAAAATAATGCAGCGAATGTGATTGGCAAAGGATATAGGAGGTTATTAATCTGAAAATGTTGTGATTACTTGTCAGTCTTGAAAGAGTCTTTCATAAGATTGACATACAGTAGATTAAACTAATATTCCTTCTATTAATGTCTTCATCTTTTGTAACTTCAGATTTCCCCAAATTCACTGTTGCTTGTAAAACTGTAAGCACTACATTAGGAATTATTGGTGTGATTAGATCATTTGATTGAAAATCTGGCAAACAGACACTTGTTTTAAACTGTTTAGAACAGCATAATAATAATAATTAGCTGTGCTTATATACTGCTGTAAACGAAGGGGAAGTGACAGCCTTTTGCTCAGAGGATCACAGTACAATATGGGAACAATTGCCTTTAGACATTGCATTTCTCAGCAGTGTGCACATTTGAAAACTTGGAGACAGTGGCTTTGGAGAACATTTATACATCGTTTGTGAGCCTTAAGCCCCCTTTTATAACGTGCTGCTGATAAGGGCGACATGGCTGGGTCCCGCCCCAGTCTCTTGGGAATTGACGGCAGTTGTCTCCTAATGAGAAAGGCACTGAAACTCAGCACCAATGTCACCGTGGAGTCCCCGCTGAGAAAATGACACCAACGGAGAAAAAAGTTCCTCTTTTGGTAAGGTGCATGAATATAAAGAGACTTATAATTGGATTTCCTTAAAGACTTGGAGAACTAACACTCTTACAACTCTTCACATTGAAAAGAAGTTCTTTTAAATTCTATTAGTTCTCCGGCCTACATTTTTTAGAAAAGTAAGATGTACAGCTTCTGAAGAAAACCAGGAACAATGAGGTGAGCGGTATTTGCATTCATAAATTATTCTGTGGTGGCACGTTGTCATCTTTTGTTGAAATATCACAACTTTCAAAAAGACTCCTTTGAAGCTAAAGAATTATATTTCATCTTGTTTTCTGAAAAGTTGCACTGAATACACACTTTGAAATGACAACGTGAGATGTGACTGCCCTTTAGCATTGGTCTGTCACCTAAGGTGCCTGTGTTCAAATCAAGGTCATTGTGGTTTCTCTTATCTGTGGATCGTCAGTCCATACCCACACCACTGGCGTCCCAACATTTGGTATGAAAGACATTCCATTTGGAAGAGGAACAAGAGTGAATTAATAAGAGCATTAGATTTAAATACCAATCTCTGCATTAAATAGTTCCTCAAGATCAAAGTTAAAATTGATGCAGGGCTATGTGCCTTATAGAATTAGTACTCCATCAGATTGAGAAGATGTTTTAAATGCCTGAGAAATGTAGTGAGGAAAGACTTCTGGGCTCACTGAGCAGTAGGAGGGCATGGTCCAAAACTTTTAAGACAAAGCAACCATGGTAGAATTATGAAGCAAGAGACTCCTCCAGTCTAGAAACGGTTCCTTCCTTTAGGCAAATAGAGAACAAATGGCAACAACAGTGTACAACCACACTAAAATGGGCATTAGCAGTGTATCTGCATTAGCAGTGTGTCCCAGCTACAAATGAGCATTCAGCCCATGGGCTCAGACTAGGGATAGTCTGAATTAAATGAATGCCTATGGGATTAGCATCAGGTTCTCCAAACTACCTGTTCCTCTCAGCTATCTGTAGGTTTTCACTCTGATCTGCATTTCTGAATAATGTAGACACGATCAAAACCCCCCTGAACCTTTCAGTGAAGAAGCCCAGTGAGCTGCTTTGTGTATATTAGATTTTAATGTTCTCAATGACTGCCTTACTGCAGTCTTATTAACACTTTGCTTTTATTCAGGTAGTTAACATTCTGCAAAGGTCTGGAGTCCAGCCTAAAGCCTGTTGCTGTCTTCTCTTCCACGACCCAGGCAGAAATCTCACCTCCTGTGCTGCCATTTCCCCATTAGCTAAAGGGGAGAACTGTATACTTTGGCAAACTTTTGAAGCCTGTTTTTTTAATCTGGGAAAAATGCTTTGTAGCATATATAAGTGAGGTATAAGGGAAGTTTATTTTCTTTTTTATTACTTTTGGGCCAAATCCTTAATCACTTACACAGGAAAGACTCCAGTCTGGAGTACTTCTGAAAAGAAATAGTGACCGAGCCAGCATTTGTTGCAATGGCTTTGATGGCTCTCTGGTTATGATGCCCAGTGAGCATACTGCTTTCCAAGAACATGCCCAAGATCTGGCAGAAACGTGTTGTTTCAGGACTGACTTGCTCTTAAAGAGGCATCAATTTTGCTCTAAGTGCTATTCCATTAAGAAGCGCTGCAACTGAAGCTCTGACTTTATGCTAATCTGGAGTCTGGAAGTGGAAAACATAGACTGTTCAGCCATTAGGAAACCACACATCAATTAGGAGATCTGAATCTGGTGCCTTGCCAGCTTTCCAGATTTCATGTATGACCCTGCATAATTACAAGGCCAAATCTGTAAATGGGTGTATTAACCTGAGCTGAAGTTCCTCTCACTTTGCTGTGGCCCACCTAAGTAATGGCTTCTGGTCTATGGAAGGCATTTCTGTCTCACAGAAAGAAAGATCCATCCCACCTGTTCTTCCAGGCAGGGGAAAATAACCCACCTTTTGCAAGCGCTGATCATTTGTTGGTCCATTAGGCCAAGGGCATTTTTATCAGCCCCCAGGTACCTTAAGCAAAGTCCCTGCTTTTATGCTTCCTAGGTTACTTTAGTCCTCCTTCGCACATGGGCAGAGCATCTGCATTGCAGACTTTTGTGGTTGGAAAGACCACTGTGGTTCCAACCATTTCATTGCTCAGATCCCAAGGGGTTATGGCCCTTCTTTCCCAGCTGGGAACCCTCCATCTCTCTGTTTGTCAGTTCCTTATTTGTACAGTGGAGATAACGGTGCTATCCCATCCCATAGGGATTTTGCAAACAGAAATCTATGAATACAGTCCTTGGGATTAGCAGAAAGACTGTGATGATTGAGACCATATAAATACCCAGACAGATCTCTTAGGAAAACAGCTGGTAAAGACATTGGGAATGACTTAACTCCCCTCTGAGCAATTAAAATGAGAAAAGACCAAAGTTCTGTCTTACAAAGTGAGTAAAAGAGAGTAAAACTGAACTATATTGTATTTTACTTTCCTTAAATAAGAAAAACTGCAGATTTTGTAATTAGGAAGTAGAATTCTCTGATACATTCGGTTGCTTTTACTACCCAATGGGCTACAAAATAGGAGTGATCTCTGAGACCTATCATAATGGGTTTAAATAAGCCCAGTGCCAATTAATATGAATGGAAAAGATTGTACCTGAACAATCACAAGCCTGGAACAGCGAGATCTTTGCTGTTGTCATTTATGTAGAAATTGGTGCTGAAATATCTGCAGCAGAACTTGCTCAAGGTTCAAGGAGGAATTACGTAGCCCACTAGTGTCCCTGTCTCTTAAGGTGAGTTGTGGAAACAGATGGCCAGGAGAAACCGGCTAGAAAAATTATTGCAGAGGATATCAGAAATAACGATACTTTTTAAACCAGCGGAGCAGAAGGTGCCAATATTATGACTTGTCATCACAGCCTGTGTTACTCCACTTCCGCTTTCCTGAGCTCTTTTATATGATATCATGAGTCCGGGTCAAGTGAACACATGTGCTTGTTGTGCTGAGACACTCTAAAATCTCATGGCACCCCTTCTCCCACCTTGGGAAAGGGAGCGAGGCAGCTTGAGCACCTGGGGCTTCAGCTCAGTCATTGTGTACATTTTCTCTTGGTAGCAACTTCTCAGGAGAGCAGAGACATCCTGGTAATTGTTACTTGTGACTTGTGCCAGGTCTTAGTGCATGTTCCCTTTGTGGTACTTTATGGTATCTAGCACAGATGGCACCAGCTGCTGAGACTCTCTGGGCATTCTATTTATTTGGGCTTCAAAAAGCGCATTTCTCAACACATCCCTGTTTTTTATTCTTACACTTTGACACAATTTCGTTCTGAATTCTATTATCTTGCCTTTATTAGAATTGAAGTTTTGTTTTGCGTAATTGATCTTTGCTATAATACTGCCATTGTGCTGGTGTCAAATGAATCTTAATTCCAGCACTGCCTATTTTCTTGACCTATGGAGAACTAGAGTATGTAGCTAGTGCTCATTAAACCTTATCTGCAAGCATTTTTGCTTGCTGCTTGTGTCAGTCGTAAGCTCAGTGAGAGGGTAGGAGGTCAGAGTCCAGAGAGCACAAAACAGTAGAGAGGGTCATTTTTCAGGCAATGTGAAAAAACAGTGTGTGACTTATGCCACTGTGGGCTCTGAGTCGAGACAGTAGATTTGATTGATGAATCAAGATGATGCTAGACACTATACAGATGTACTGTACCTTTCTTTAAGCCCTCACAGCCAATAGCTTTTGTATCATGCCAAATCTTTCATGATATTTCAGTACTTCCAACTCCAGCTCTTTTCAATCAACAGCACCTTTTTTGACAAGTGTTATTTAGCATTTTTTCCTGCTAGATGCTGTTATACTGGCCTGTCACTGACCATATTACTCCTCTTTGCATACCTCCACTGGTTTCATCTTCTCTATCACATCAAACATGACCTACTCAACTTCGTATTTCAGGTTTACTTTACCTATCCCCTCCAATGCATTAGATGTACCATTTCCTCCTGTAAACTCAGTTTCTAGGTCTACTTAGACTAGCAGGCTTCACTGCTTAGTTGCTATGTTTCTAACAAGGGTCTTCATGGTTTTCTTGAGCTGCCTCCCCTCCTGGCAGGATCTGTGTAAACACTGTAAAATTAAGCACTACCTTCTCTCCAAGCCGACGGGGTCCCTGTACAGCTCTGGATAGTGGTGAAAGGGCTACTGCCACCAGCCATGCTGGCCAGCACTGTGTTGATGCCTCCTCGCCTATAGACATGAATCCACTGCCCCTTCTTTCTTACTTAAACAATTTGCTATCTCTTGTTGTTTTGCTTAGACAACTTGCTGTTTGGTCCATGCTGGTAGCAAGCCCACTACACTCTGGCCAAGGAGACGGTTGGTGCTATGAGGCAGTACGATGCAAAGAATGTACTGGCTGTTTAGCTGAAGCATATTGTCTGATGGCTTTTATTCTAAGCGCTGGGTAGTTTTACAGAAGGGCAAATGGTTTCAGGGCAATAAGAGGCTGATAGAGGGCTCCGTCTTTATTTTCTCTGCCTCCAGAGCATTATTGATGGTCTCAGGTGTATTGACAGGTAGAATTTATCTAACCCAATACAGGCATCTGAAGCTTACTTTAACTTTTTATATGCGGGACTTGAGGGTTTACTAAGTTTGCCAACGACACTAAACTGGGAGGAGCTGTTGACACTCTGGAGGGCAGGGAGGCC
Organism: Neomorphus geoffroyi; assembly: GCA_033558235.1. Classification (NCBI taxonomy): domain Eukaryota; kingdom Metazoa; phylum Chordata; class Aves; order Cuculiformes; family Neomorphidae; genus Neomorphus; species Neomorphus geoffroyi. The sequence continues at coordinate 22,851,691 of JAUMJM010000053.1, read as the reverse complement.
CTGCAGGGGGATCTGGACATTGGAGAGCTGGGCAATTGGCAACCAGATGAAGTTTAACCAGGGCAAGTGCTGGGTTTTGCACCTGGGACATGGCAACCCTGGATATACAGACAGACTAGAGTGTAAACGGCTGGAGAGCAGTCCTGTGGAGAGGGACCTGGGTGTTCTGGTCGATGGCAAGTTGAGCATGAGCCAACAGTGTGCCCTGGCAGCCAAGAGGGCCAACCACATCCTGGGGTGCATCCAGCACAGCATTGCCAGCCGGTCGAGGGAAGTGATTGCCCTGCTCTGCCCCTCACCAGTGAGCCCCCACCTCAAATATTGTGTGCAGTTTTGGGTGCCACAGTATAAAAAGGACGTAAAGCTACTGGAGAGTGTCCATAGGAGGCCACAAAGCTGGTGAAGGGTCTAGAGGAGAAATTGTATGAGGAGAGGCTGAAGTCGCTTGGTCTGTTCAACCTGGAGGAGACTGAGAGGGGACCTCACAGCAATTTACTGTTTCCTCACAGGGGAAGGAGGAGGAGCAGGTGCTGCTCTCTTCTCTCTAATGACCAATGATAGGACCTGAGGGAATGGCAGGAAGATGTGTCAGGGGAGGTTTTGGTTGGATATTAGGAAGAGGTTCTTCACTCAGAGGGTGGTGGAGCACTGGAACAGCTCCCCAGGGAAGCAAGAATGGTGCCAAGCTCGACAATACTCAAGAAGCATTTGGACAATGCCCTCAGACACATGGTGTGAATGTTGGGAGTGTCCTGGTGCAGGGATAGGAGTTGAATTCGATGATCCTTGTGGGTCCCTTCCAACTCAGGTCATTCTATGATTCTATGTTCTATGGTGTGAAATGCCAGTATTCCGGCTCTTGTTTTTGGATAGCTGATTTCTCAGTGTAAGCTCAATCACATAACATAACGATGTTATTCATAAAGATGCAAGCTTTCTGTTGCCAGCAAATTTCCTTTGATTTTAAAGAGAAAATTTTATGTAATCAAAATTTTTCTTAAAATCTAAAATCATTCAGGTGATTCTATGATTCTATGATGTTGTGCCTGAGGATGAGCCAGAAGCATCTTAACTGCATCCCTTATTTGACCTACAGCATCAGCCTAGTGATGACCAGGCAAGTTTTGGACCCTTCCGTGTTTCTTATCACCAAAACTGCTCCTCGGATACCAGGGCTATGTGGAAAGGTCTGAGAGGGGTTTTGGTATGGAAAGCAGATGAGATAGAAGTGGAACAACTGATAGAATTTTACTCCCCTTTTCCAAGGCCCATTAATTTCTTCCTTATTTTTTCAGAGTTAATATTTTTCTGTCAAATTAATATTGTCCAAATTCCCATTAAGAAGTTTCCTTAAGTTCTGCTTAATTATTAGCTTTTCAATTAAATAAAATTTTTTAAATTGATCACAATATTTACAGGAATATCTATGCCTAATACCTTAGACTTACTGACTGCATTGGTCATTTGACAAACGCGACTAGTCAGATTCAACTAATCTTTTGCACACATGAATTTAACCTCTGATCACTCATTCTGCCAAAGACACCAGAAAACAAAAACTCCAACTTAATCGTTAGTTTCTTCTTACAATTGTTTTCTCCATTTGTGACTTGTAACAAAAATCAAGGCTGAGTTGCAAGTTCACCTCAAACATTATTACATTATTCTCTGAAATAACTTTTTGTTATCCAATGCCATTTTAGACAGTCTTAATCCTATTTGTGTAAGCAAAGAGTGAAGTCCCAGCTCACTGACTTTGGGGTGCAGGATTTTACTGTGGATATCAGTGTTCAGAATGGCCTCTGAGTATCTCCACCTGTGCCTACTGCACTGCAAAGCCCTGTGTCTCAGACCTCCAGTGAGACATTGTTCCTGTCAATAGCTTCACGAACAGTCTTTGAGCAGCCAGCTTGTCCTTTCAATAAAAAAGGATGGGAAAAATATTGGTTTACGTTTTGCGGTAGTGAAAAATATTGGAATGAGTATAGGTGGGAATGTCAAGTCAGAGAGGATAATCAACCTTTACTGTAATTGCAGTCCTGGCACAGTTGACCACATGTTGCATGAGGATCTGCAATGACATTAACAATGCTAGATGTGGGAAGTAGATTTAGTGATTTTTGTTCTTTTATTGTTGAAAATGACATCTGATTGCCTTTGGTCTATTTACTTTTAAAATGCCCTTTCCTTTGGGTAGAGTTTGCAATTTATTCCATTGACAAACAGAAACTTCTCATTGAATCCTTGTATTTAAAAGCAGAACAGGTGTGAAGAGTTAGTAATCCATTTCAATGGTGTCCTCCCCTACACAAGCTGGAATGTATAGTTATGCAAATAACAGCTAACATTTCACATAAATAGGGTGATCAAAGGCAATAAATTTTTCTTAGACTCTAAAATGAGGCAAATCATATTTCCAGAAGGCACCCTGTTCTGCCAGCAATGAATTCCTGAGAGATAAAGTATTGTTCACTACAAAAATGATGTGGAAGTAGAGGTCCTAAGAGCAGGGTGTGCAATTAAGACCAACCTTTCCATACTAGGCTTTGACACTGTTATTTCTGTGCATGCGATGACTGTTTCTGCAGGAGGAGATATTCAAGGAGCTTGCTCCTTGAGAGGAAGCAGGGACTTGGAGCTAGTACTGGTCAGGAGCGCAGACAAGCCTTGGTTTTTGGAGAAGAGTTTTAATATGGATTGGAGAGGCAGCTGTTGAAGGAACTGTGCATACTGTGCCCAGAGGAAGGCTGGATACAGCCCTGAGGAGAGGAGAACAGATGTTCAGGACAGTTAACAACACTCCCCCCACACCCGTTGTCCTACGCTTGAAACCATGGTGTTTTCTTAATGGGCTATTGCTCTGGCATAGCAGGAGCCCACCCTCGTGTAATTCTGTAAGCGTGAGCGTGCCTCATGCTCGAGTGACTAGCAGAGAATAGTTGCAGCATGCCATGCTTTCCAAAGCCTTCTGGTGAGCCCTCCACACGAAGCAGCACAAGCCAAAATCCAATTTAAAGCTTCTGTTCCCTTGCCTCATGGACCTGGGTTCAATCAGAGCTTGCACACCATGCTGATGGTGGCATTTGACAGTCCAGCTTGCATCTCCAGGACAAGAAGGGCCACGTCCTGCAGCCACTCTCATTATTTTGCTCCAATTAATAATGTCTGTCTCTGTCTGGGAGGTGGTTTTTTTTGCATAGAAAATTTAGGAAACACTTTAAGCAGCATGGTTTACCCAGATATTATATCCATTATTTTCTTATCAATGTAATAGACAGATTCTCCCATGATACCGTAGGAACATTAACTGAGATTACAGCTGAACAATCCCCTTTTACAAGAACAGGCCCTTTATCACTGTCTTCTACTCCCTTCTATGGTATTCTGTGGTTTTAAGAGAAACTCTATTTCTGAAATCTTAAGAAACTGTATTAAATACCACTGTTGTGATTTCTTTTTAGTATGTGTTTGGCCTCTTTCTTATTCTGAAAAGAGAAGCTTCGATTCTGATATAGGATCTGCATAACATGAAGAGCAATGGGAGAAGCAAAACATGCAAGAGAGCCTTTCACAGGCTTTTCTCCTATATTCTTCTCTCTTCCTCCTGTTTTAGATTCTCCAGGTGCTCTTCCACTTGCCATCAAATAAACAGCCCTAATGAATCTTAAAATCTGCTCTAAACGCAAGGGCCTTTGGGCTATATTAAAGTGTTAAATCTGCTGCCACAGTCTTCCTTAACTTCACTCAGAGTTTATTTTATAGATCTAAAGTTAAAATTTCTTTTCCAACAAATATGTATTTGAGACAGTACCAAAATGCATTCTAAAAGGGGAAAAAAAGGCTGAAGTTTTCATGTTACAGGCAATTTTTGGGAATATTAGCTAAGAAATTTGCCAGTTTGCTTTACATATAGATACTATTTCATTAAAAAAAGATGTTGACATGCATGCAGCATGCCTGGAAACATGATACAAAAGAGAAGTCAGGCAGGTGCCACCTGTAATTAGTTCAGTAATTTTAAATCTTTGGAAATATCTGCTTACGTATATTTTTCACCTCCGCTATTTTGTCTTGTAAATAGGTCTGTTTAACTAAAAATAGAACTGAAAGTGTCTGAAAGAAGGAAAAAAATTCCCACTCACTTCCCTCAATCCCATTTCTCCCAATTTCCACTTACATTTCAAAATCAAAACCTTCCTTTACTTCAGATCCCAAAGTTGGAGGTGCTAAATTTTGCACGCTTTGATTCATTTTCTTCTGTTTAAGAAGAAGAAGAAAAAAATTCCATGTTCTTGGTGGGGAGGTACAGAGTGGATATTATCTAAACTTCCAGTGAATCACAGCTGACAGTGTTGCTATTTCTAGGCCAGAGAATCGCTCTTTGAACAAAATGCAATTGCTGTGTCTTTTCAACCTGTGCTTCAGCAGAGTGAAACAGCAGGATTCCCGTACTGTATAATAACTGTCAGAAACAATTTCTGCTCTGTAAGTGAGGTGAAGCAAAATGTCAAAATATTTGAATACATTTCATTGAGGATATCTTCTTTTAAATTAGTGGAGGCTAGAGGAAGAGAATCCTATTCTCTCGCATAATAAATATGCATGGAACAGTGGGGCCAAGTGAATTCTAATAAAGCTGGGTTCTCACTTGTTAATGCGTTAGAGAACCGCAACAATAAAACACAATAATTATTAGTTAAAGAAATACCAGCATTGGCCTTTTGCCAACACTCCCAAACATATAAATTGCAATAAATTTAGACTGTCTGAAGGCGCTGCGTTAATTACCGTATTTTATAAAATGCCTTGGGTAGTGGGAAGCAATCACAGTGACCGAGAAGGATTCCAGCCTGTGCGTATATCGCTCATTATTAGTACAACTGCACATTCCTTGGAAATCATTAGCTGCCCCGCGTTATTTTTGCTCATACCCAAAGAATAGTAAGGAAAGTTTACCAATAATGGCTTGTAGTTTTACAGGGGTAAAACTGGCTTAGTAAGGGGACAGGTATGGTTGGACTCAATGATCTCAGAAGTCTTTTCCAACCAGATGATTCTATGATCCCAAAATACCTTAGGAAGAAAGTACGTGACAATTTTTCAAATACCTAAACTCGGGATTTTTTCAATAATTCTATCTTGAATCTGCAAACAATTCTTTTGTGCTCCCACTTGGTGCCTACAAACACAGGCTGGAGAAGAGTGCTCTGGTTAACAAGTCAACAAGCTCAGTGATAGGTAGCCATGTCATGGATTTACACCCAAGAGGATGGGTGAAGAAAGCACGTAATTCAAGTGACCCAAGAGCTTCCAATCATTACATTCTTTCATCAAATTTAATACCAGATTCAAGAAAGCTGCATATGGCACAAGGAGACAGCAGCAATGGTGAAAAGCACAGCCTGTTTCTGAAGTCTCACAACAGTAAGAGAATTACATGGAAGCACCTCCACAACTCCAAGATGTGGATCACTCCACATAAAAGAGTCAGGTCTCTGTTTCTTTAGAGTCCTTCCCAATCTGACGTGGTGCCCCAAAGCACATGGATGCATCTAGCGCAACATTTCATCCATAGCCACAGCCAGTAACAAGATGATTCAGAGTCAAGCAGGAAAAAGCCTTCCAGAAGCCAAACTGCATGTTGAGGAAAGGAAAAACATAACCTCAGCCTTTGCCGTTTACCTGTGGAAGGCCAAACAAAGCACTAATGCTAAGCAAGGAAAAGGCCAGTGAAATAGATATTTGTACAGGTATAATTCTACTGAAAGGAATATGAATGCCCATAAAAACCCCTCCCTTCAGTTTTCCTGAATGAGTGTTCTCAGTGACTGTATAGAAATGCTGAAGTAGCTCCATCATTAAGTGGCCAGCAGAAATAATGAGAGCAATTTATAATGACACAGGCACAGGTACAAACACATGCATGCATACAAAGGTAGGGATTCTCTGTGTCAGTGAAAATAAGACTGGCCCCAAATTGATTCAGGATTCATTAGTCCACAAAGCTCATTATGTCATATTATGAGATATTGAGATTATGAGACTTCAGCCTTATTTGTTTTACTGCTATAATCCACTAAAGTGTTTTTTTTCCAGTTGATATTAAATTGTTCTCATCTGAGGAAGTCCTTCTATAGTATTTTTTTAGCTTATTGTTTTTAAAAATGTATTAATTTGGATATAGAATACTGATGGACTTGTTTTTCCATAAATTCCTACTCTGCTTAACATTTTATCCTTTGCCTGTTTAAGACCCTGGAGAAATCTCTCAGGTGGTGATCAGATTCTGCTAATGAACAGATTAATTCAAATTTTCATAGCATTTTGCATTGGAAAAGACAAATATTTTTGTTAAATATATATATTTATGGAAACATGAAAAATAACTAGGTTGTGTGGTTTTCTGCTGAAACTAGTATCAGCCAATAGCCTTGTTCTGCAATGTTGATCAAATTGGTTGCATTCCAGCCTCTTCTAGTGAAGGAGATTAAATCTAGTAAATTTCTATCTAGATGCCCAGCTATCGGAATGCATTTTGACAGCAGTCCAGTGCGTAATGACAGATTACAGCATATTGCCTGTGCTGAACACACTCCCAGTTACACCAGTTCTACCAAAAAGCATTACTGTTAATATGGGCTTTTTGCATCTATCCAATGTGTTTCCTCTGTAGATAAAACCAGAATTGTGATTACACTCATTGTTTACACTCTCAAGGTGCTGAGGCAATTTTATTTTGAAGACAAGCAATAGTAAATAAATATTGTTGTTTTCTTCCACATAAAAACTTACTCATTTGTGAGGATTCTGCTTGTTGATGTGATTGCTGGGCTGTATTGTTTAAAATAATGTAGCTGGAGATTACAGGTTTCTTTGGTAATACTGGGATGAAATTACAAACCATTTTGGCAGTGTTCAGAGGAAGATAATGGTAACCCTTGGTAATGTACAGTGGTCTGCCAAAATTGCTCAAAAGGAAGAGGAAATTTCATCTAATCCACATAAATTGAGTGTGGGGAATATCAGGCATTCTAGAAAATGCTCGTTTTAGTTCTGGTGTGTGGCAGGTAGCTATCAAAGATGAAATATATATCTCCACCAATCTAACCATAGTGAATGCAGGATTGGTCTCAATTGTATGTTTCCAAGAATTTTGAGTAAATTCAATAATCCACATCACCTTGTTTTCCTCATTGCTTCTTTCTGTTCACCACTCAGTCTAATCTCGCTCTTCTTCTTGTGTTTTCTCACCCTGTGGGTGAAGGGTTTGTCACTAATATGGTTTAATACCTCCTTCATTACTCATTTTTTATTCTCTTGTCCATCCCATTAAAACTCTGGCTAATTAAAAGGTCTTCCGGATATACGGTCCCTTGCCATGGGCTCTTTGGTAATTTTTCCATTACCTGCTTACACTATATGAATCCTGTAGCTGCAAACACATCCCACTTTTAATTTGTAAAAACTTGTATTAATATATTTTATTTGAAGACTGCATAAGTGTTAGTGGTTCTCCTGTTACTTTCCTTTCTGGTCAATAGCAATGAAAAATGTTAAATAAAAAGTTTGTTTTTCAGGCAATTTTTTAACTGTTTTCAGACATACATACACAAGGGTAAAGATTTGCTTTTGGAAGTACCAATATGACGTGTTCAAATGGCTTAAATTCCTTGAATAGTATATTTTTAAGTGTATGAAAGAGCATGCTCTTTGGTAAGCACTAGAGAGCACAACATTTTTTAATTCAAATGTCAGTATTTTCACTGTGGCACCAAAGAATAGGCAGTGTTACCACAAGTCTTCCAAAAGCTTAAAATGTTTTGATTTTTACTTATTTAAAACTGTTGATGGGACTCTGTTTGCCTTTTCCAGAAAATGCTCTACCAAGGAGGAAATCAATCATATAAACATTTGGAAAAGTAAATATTTTGACAGAGTCATAACCTTTCTTACAAGAAAAAAGTATTACAGACTTGAACATGGGAATACAGCACACAGTGGAATAAAGATGGTTTGGAACAAATATATAAAGGAGGAGGTACTGTAGGACTACTGTTGCCTGTCATGTAGGCTCCCAGTATCTCATAAACCCCAGAGTCCCTCTCAGAAGCCAAAGCAAAAACTGATGAATATGATTGACCCTATCACAATTTAAATTTCCTGGCTGGTGTGATGTAGAAGGTTTGGATCAATCTGTTGAAGCAGGACAGCAGGTTTGGATCAATGCTCTTTCATGTTACGGTAACTGTTGAGCATCAAAATTCCTGTAAATATTTCTTGTGCAGTTGCCAGTAATTATCCACATAAACTACAAATTAATATCTTTAAAATAATTTAAATCATGAAATCAAGTGCCTTTCCTATGTTTCTCACTCATCCTAATCTTTTATCTTTCATTCTTTCCTACCACCGTCTGTGTCTTCATCAATTTTCCTTCAATCTTTATCTAAACACGTTTGGTTTTGAATGCCAGTCGTTCCTCAGCTCAGTGGTCTCTGTAGGGCCTTTCATTTAAGCAACAAATGGAGTACAATACACGGAAATGTGACTGTAGCTACTGGATCTATAAACTAATTGGAAAACATGACATGTTACTTCTTGGAAGAAGGCTGGGTTGAATAGCAACGAGTGGCAAAGTGAGGACTTTATTTTGGGGAAGATAATATTTTGCCTGCCTGAGACAGCAAAATCTTAAGGTGGTTGCGTGATAAGGGGCAGCTGAACTTTCCTTCAAACCCACCTCAGATTCCTTGTTCAGCACCCATCCACATGTGCTGTGCATGAGAACACACGTATGTGAAGGACTGTGACCGTATTAGCCCACGAATGATCACGGCGAGAACCTTCAGAGGACAGTAAATATATGCCAAAAGTTGTGTCAGTTTTCTAGTAGACCTTTTGGTTTTAAACTTACTTCCATATGGAAGCAGCCCGTGCCTTTGCGCATTTGCTTTGTAGTTCAGCAGAACTGGCCACAGCACATTACTTCCTCATTTCCACAAAAAAAAATATGGAGTTTTTCTTTGTTTTACTTGAGTCTCTCAAATAATCAGAATACTCCAGTGCTCTGCACTACGCCCAGAAAAACTGCTTTGGAGACGGATTAAGTACTTAAGTGTTTTGGTTACTGATAGGATTCTACAACCACTTGTTTCCTGTATTCCAGTATATGCATTCATCTAAAGACTATCAGAAAGGGCAGAAAGAAACAATCAGCCTTCTGAAAAGCCACACGTTCAAAATCTGTTTTGCCATGGGAATGTCACATTTCTGGAGAGTCATATTTGTCATATATGACTTGTATCCAATAAGTCAAATATCGTGTTTGCAAGGAAATGTTACAGAACTTTCTCAGATTTAGCACATTATTTATTTGTTCTTCCTTTTCTAAATAAAACTGATGTGCGCATTTCTGAGAGAGATATTTTGTGTCACCTAGATTAATATAGGGGTACACAGCAGATTTTCTTTGTCAAAGATGAGCTAGCTCAGAAAGCAGCTTTTATTTCTGCTACGGGGAGTATTTACTGGTGTGTTGTGAAAGAGCATGTTAATTTGCTCACAAATGTTGCTGGAAAGGTCCAGATGACCTTCTAGTGCTTTTTATTATTGTTTTATTGTTTTCTTAACCTTTCTTCTGGACAGCTATATAAACCATACAGTATGTAGTTATCTGGAAACATCCTGGTTATACATGCAATTCAGTTGTGATTACACAACAAAACAGATTAGAGTTTAGTAGGTCTGAAGACTTCTTGTTTTGTGGCTGGCGAGGAGGGCACTCGCCTGTGATGCTGCTTTGTCACACTGTTGTTGGCCAGTGCAGCAGTTGGATCAGTCCTCAAGCAGAGACACTTCTGATAAATCCTGGTGATGGTCTGGGTGTGAGCAGGGAATGCAGATCTGTTATGCTTGGACTTGAGGATCATATTAGAGAGGAACATAACAAATATTTTCATCTGTCTGAAATTTCATATCCATAATCTATAAGTCAGTGCAATAAATGAAAATCTGTTCCTGCCAAACCTTTTCCATTGTCTTTAATATGTGTGCAATTTTTGCTGAAATCTGGGTCCATAAAATCAAGTTCTGTTTCACTATTTAACTGAACAGTGTATCACAAAAAAGATCCTGACACACCCCGGGGGAAAAAATTCCTTGTGCCCAGTAAAGGGGCAAGTGTAAGGCTTGTTTCACTTCCCACACAAACCCCACTTTCACAATCTTGAGAAGAGGCTGGGTGCACTATTCACAGCTCTGTTGGGACAATGAGCAGCAACAATGAGCAGGCTTCAGCCTTTGCAGTGAAGACACTTTCTCCTGAAAGAGGAGTAAATTTATTTCAAGAAAAATTCTAAATAGTCTTTAGATTATAAAATCATGTCATGCCATGCCAGGGACAGGTTTGAACCAGTAACCTATCTAGAAAAAGGCTTTTTATCATGTGGTTTTAATCCCTAGCCAATAAGTCACCTACAGCCCAAACGTTGGTCCTTGGATTTAAAAATACTTCACTGAATATTCATAATCTGCTTTTTGTATATTTATGCCTCTAATATTTGTAAATTCTTATTATGCATCCCTCTCCCACTCTTAATCATCACCTACCAAAGATAACTAGTTATCTTTCCCCTTGTAAATGAATTCACTCCATGCCCCTAATTATTTTTGTAGGTCTCGTTTCTCCTGTAAGACAGAATCTTATGATTAAGGAAGTGCCTTAAACGAATTCATTCTTCTCTGAATTATGTCTGTAACAAAATCCTTCTGAAAGGGTCTGAGACTTTTTTTTCTTTCAGGTGCTGCTCTACTGTACATTCAATTTCAGATTCTATAGATGTTTTTATTCCCAATTTCATAGCTAATTTGCCATTTATCATTCCCGATAGTTATGTTGAGTTACATCTCCTTCTACTCTTTCTACTCTACAGAATACCTATATTATGGATAATTTTTCATTAGTAACTTTTTTTTTACCAAGTTAAATATGCCTCACAATTAGGGAAATATGTCCTTGTGCAGTTTACAGATTTTTGGATTGCGTTTCTTCGTGTATCTGCGTCAGACAGAGAAAATGCTCCACCTAGAAGGAGGAATTTGTTTGCCTTCTCTGCTGTCTTTTGCATCTCATTGAGTTAATACTTACACAAGTGACAAGAACCACTCTTGTACCTGGCTCAACTTTGGGCCCCTCTTAGGACCAAAGCTTTAGAAAGGGTTTGCTCATCCTTCTAGAGAGTCACAACAAGTCCCAGGGCTCCTGTAAGAGAAAGCTTTCTAACATTTCCTTGCAAAAATGACATTTGACTTACTGGATACAAGTCATATATGACAAATATGACTCTCCAGAAATATGACAAATATGAACAAATAAGTAATGTGCTAAATCTGAGAAAGTTTTGTAACATTTTCTTCCATTGCACAAGAACACACATTGCATCAGGACTTGTTCAAATAGAAATTGTTTCACTGTGTAAGGTTATTGAAACTTAGAGTTTCAGAGAAAATAAATTTGATAATAATTAAATACATTCCAAGAAGGAATAGGCTTATCTCCTCTAAGAAATATAGTAACGTATTTAATTTCCCAGTTCTCAAGTTCCTTTCTAGACCATAAAATGTGTTCTCCTTTTAAGAAGAAGTCTCTACTGGTTTGGGTTTTACTGTCTTTAATCAAGCAAATCCACCTCTGTATCAATTAAGACCTGAAGAATTAGCACTTAGTGTCATAAAAGTATGTATTTTAATTTCTTCTACAATGCATAAATTGGTTACATAAGGCAATCTGCTCCCCTCATCTTCTCCCCCTCTCTCACTCCCTCCATTCTCCCATCTCAGTAATATGATTCAGAGCAGGAAAGGTTAGGATTTCAATACCTGTGCGAATGAGGTCTTTTTCAATGTGATTCAAGGTCCCCTTTTTTTGTGCTTTGAAAAAACAGAATAGATTTCTTGTTTCCTCCTTCACCATATTTAGCTGTTCGCAGAGTAAAGTATGATCTAACCATGTTTGAACTATCTTTATTATTGATAACAAAAACTTTTTAAAAGGAAGATGGAATAATGTGGAGATCCTTGGCTGCTACTGGTGCTCTAAGCTCAGATTTCCTGGAATTTCCCCTAAAACATCAGATTTCCCCTATTTTTTTTTCTTTTACCCTCCCAAGAATGATGGAGTTTAGCGAACTGGGAGAGTTTATCCTCTGTCCTACCTGTAAATGAATGCCTGTATCTGCTGGCCATGCGGTTTGAAGTGAAGCTGCTTTTCAGATCCGTCATCATGATTTGGAGATTCTCTTTTGTTGTCAGATGCAGTTCTAATATCTGTTTTACTACTTGGTTTTCCTCTGCAAAGGTCGTAGTGAACATGGGTGGGTGATACGAAAAGGCATACCTGCTCTGCCTTGAAAAGAAGTTGCTTTGCACCAGTGGAAGATTTACTGAAGAACAACTTCTCCACTGGTTTGAGGGAGACTGGATGGCTGATAGCCACCTGAAAAAGAAATTGTTGTTACTCATTTTGCCTTCCATTTTATCAGCATGATACTTGTAATGTTCAAAGCTACTTTTTCAGTCCTTTGCTGTCAATACATTTCAAACCCAGCATCTAGCAGTACAAGCCCATTAAATCCCAAATTCACTTGTCAGAGCATTGCCTCTATGTGTCTGCCATGTTCTGGAGCCAAGTTCTTCAGTTTCTTGGGTTTAGTCCAAGAGGAAACATTAAGAATAAATAACTACAAAGATCTGTATGCTGGGAATTAAACAATATCTATTAAAGGCACTCCACAAAAATGATCTTGAAATGCACGATGTGAAAATTAAATAAAACCTGTAAGAATATTAAAGCTCCAAAGAAATAAATGGAATGACTGCTGAGAAAAACTGAAAATGAGGTGCCCAGTGTTTTTAAATGGTTCAGATTTTTGGCAACTTGCACAGTAAGTAAATGCTTTAAATCAGAAAAATTCAAAACAACTTTCAATTGCCTTTAAGCATATTTTGGACTCGGTTCTTGTTATGGACAAATGTCACAGAGGAAAAGAAATCTGGCTCAAAAGTATGAGTATTGGGAAAACTTAAATATGCACAATGTGTGACTTTCTATTATATTTTTAACAACATTTCAAGGTTGGATACATAATTCATGGCATTTTGGATATCTTGAGAGAAAGCACAATGTTGTAAAATTTCTGGATCAGCATGTCTTGGCTTGGGAATGGACCCATACCTCTGAAACTTTTTCAGTTCCCTTAAAACTGTTCTGAATGCAAAATCACCAATGCAATGATCCAAAGCCCACTGAAAAAAAGTCAAAATTATCCTTATTCCAAAATGAGCCCCCAATGTGCCTGCATTGTGTATGGAAAGGGATTCATTCTTTATGGGAACAGGCTATTTAGAAATATAAGGCAACAAAGCAGCATCCATCTCAGTAATTTCCTCCTTCAGAAAGAAGCAATCATATCCTTGCAGAAGGGACCACACTCTTTCAGTGGGTTTATTTGTTGTTGTGTTTTTCATCACAGTAGCAGTTGTAATGAAATATGGGGTGGCAAGCATCCTGATGAGTGGGCACTTTTGGTTTGGGATCATGTTTTACCCTGTTTTTCAGATGAGGTGTGGACAACTGTTGTCTTGCTTGTGTGCTGAAGCCACAGACGGCTCTTGAACTGCCCTTGCATGTGGCTTGCGCGGCTTTTGTGGTGCTTGTACCTGCATTTGAGACTCATTCTTGAATCATCTAGAAGGAGATAAAACTCAGTGCTAGTAAATTCTGGTATTCTTTCTCCTCGAGTGGTTTGAATCTGTTCAAGTTTTGCTGTTGAAAATAAAAATCTAGCTTTATAATTATATATAGCTTGCAGTCACTGTGGTGCTGAGGTCAAACCAAGCTAAAACACGAGTTGCATCTCCAAGCTCATCCAGCCAACAATCATCCTGAAACCAAACAAAAATGGAGGCCACAAGCAAACACTTGAGCTGCAGTCCCTTTCATTCACACTGAAAGGCTTTCAGCACGATGTCAGCTGACGTCTCCTGGTCCCGCTAGCATCAGGCGAGTCTGCTGTCGTGCTGGGTCTGGATGGCTCACCAGGGCACTTCACCCCTTTCCTCCTCAGCCTCCGAAAGCGCAGCAGCCCCACAGCTGGGGCACCTACCACCTGTCTCGTCACAGGGGCCACCAGGGTTGCTCTTCATCACGGTCTGCGGCAGTTGTCTCTCGACTGGAGATACTCCCGGAGGCCCTTCAGCGCGAGACCCGGCCACAGGATAAAAGCTGTAAGGTAAATAATAGGTATTATTCTCAATCCTTTACACACAAAGTTTAAGGCAGAAAAGAAAAGAAGAAAGGGAGAACGAGTGCTGTGAAAATCAGTAGTGTACTGCGTGCTTAAGACTTTTTTTACAAAAATGCTGCTAGAAATGATAATAAGGACTAGGTCATGTCCTCACCCTCAGAAATGAAATATTCCTTTAATAACTATTTTCCTTTTCTACTCTTAGAGTAGTTTCAGAGCCTTGTGGTCTTGCTGATTTCATATATTACTGGTAGACTAAGATGAAATGGGACCAATCAAATCTACCCAGATGAATGATTTGCAGCTAGACAATGTTATAAACATCTGCCCAAGAGATCCCACCTTGAGGACAGCTGAGCCCCATGGATCTACAGCTCCTTGCAATGTGCTTCATTTCTTTCTTATATCGTGACAAGATACAAGAAAACCCTGCAACATTCTCCAGGGCTCAGTTCTGCATGTTGTCCCCCTGCAAACGAGGTCGCCAAAAGAACGAGTCTGTCTGGGACAAGAAGATCATCCGTACCAACATGGCTTGCATGAGTGTCTTCTAAATAAACTTCTACCATAAGCACTATTAGCGCTAGGGAGTGCCAAATTAAGAGCAATGTGAAATCTTTGCAAACAGTGACTAAATGATGGAGACAATAACAATGTAAATAACTTGGAAATTTAAATAGTTGGTTTATAAATAAACCAGAGTCAATATATATTCCTGCTGGTCTCTAAAGAAATTAGACCAGTAAATTCCTGTGAATCACAATAAGGAACATATTTTGTGCGTTTAAAATAAATCTCAAAGCAGCATGATGAAGTACTTTTAATTATTGTAGAGTGGTACAGGCAGCAGCTTTATATATTATATCTCTCCAATCAATAACAAAAGAAGTGCTTTGCAGGAACTGATGCTGTACTTTTGCAAGAAAATAAGTTGTACTTCAAAAGAAAAAGTTAAATGCTAACCTTAATTTGTCCTTGCCAGTAATTTTATTTGGCATGTGTCTTAAAATTCAGTTGGTTACCTCACGAAGGATCACAATGCTTAAAAGAATGTAGTGTACCTTAAACTGGGTACAAGTTTGATGGGTTTTGCATTTCAGTTGTAGTTGACAAGGGAAAAGAAATGCAGAAATACCTTTCTTTGACTTTACAAACAACATGTATGAAAGAAGAGGTAATTTCTCTAGTCTTTTAATTTTTTTAAAAAGAAAGGAACTCTGCAAGATGGGCACTTGAGATCAGTATTTTATTTTAAAAGAAATGAAAAAATGCTCACAGTAGGCAAAATCCCCAAATGGAGCCTGCAGCCCATTGCATTCAGCGGGTAGCCTGGGTTGTTAGCATAATAGTAAAACTCCAACAGTGACACTTGAAGCAAAACTTTATGCATTTTTTAAGACAGCTAAAAAGCCCCTGAATTTTGATTCTTGCATTCTTGTTTTCTGACATGCTACTGGAAAAATAATGTTAGCAGCCCAGACTTATCTCTGAACAACTCTGCAGCACAAGCACTTGAGAGATATTCGTCACATCCAAGATTACTGTAGAACCTTTTTTCAGAAAACCCACCATGCTTATAGGTGGCTTCACATTCAGATAACCACCTCTGTCTTTCTGCAGCCCTTTAGGATCATTCTTTAGTTCTGCAGTCATTCCTACAAGTTTCATACTTCTCCTTACCTGAACAAGTGGTGATTATATTATTAGAAAGGATTAACGTCCTTTGAAAATGGTTTGGTGGCCAAGATACACTCAAGAGCACATAGTTATTGTTACTGCTGACCACACTCAGGGGAGCTGGATGTGTGCTTGGGTCTGCCAGTAGAGCTGGACCCAGACACATGAGAGGGTGGCT
The DNA here is from genome assembly GCA_033558235.1 of Neomorphus geoffroyi. Classification (NCBI taxonomy): domain Eukaryota; kingdom Metazoa; phylum Chordata; class Aves; order Cuculiformes; family Neomorphidae; genus Neomorphus; species Neomorphus geoffroyi. Next base: position 22,835,533 of record JAUMJM010000053.1, on the reverse strand, counting down.
TATCTACAGACCTGGAGCTACAGTGCTAAACTGCATTTGCTTTCCCTTAGCAATAAAGGGCTTTTTCTCGTGAGAGTCCGCAGCTGCTCGAGGCCAGTAGCAGAACCTACAGCCATGAACACTTGCTTAGCTGCTGATATTGGTGTGCATTTTGTCTTGGAAATGGCCACTATTAGCTATTCATTGCAACATCTCGGGTCTCTCAGGCTCCAGTTGCATTGTGGATTACTCCAAACCCATCAGAAATGAGCATCTGGTCAAGATAGCTTCAAAGACATTTCCCCATTTAATCACTGTAGAATATTTTGGCAGCTGCTTTCTCATTTTCGCCATATTTAGCACATCTGGCAGAGTCGCTGCCCCCATAACAACTGACAAGTCAATGGCACCTCTGCCCCAATGTATCCAGCAAACTTTATGGCCAGTGTCCAGCTACTGCCAGGGCAGCAGGTATCAGTGGTTCCTCAAAGGCATCAGGCAGCATTCAGCCTGCACCACAGGAAGGCGGGGGGATTGGCAGAATGAAGTATGCAACTTTAAATTTACCTCAGGGCTAACGTTATACTGGGAGGAAGTCCTTTATAATTTTAATGAGTGTAATTCAGGAAAAATCCTATCTATTAGATCTCATTCCAGTGCAGCATCTTCTCTACACTACACCGCATTGCATAACAGATGGCTATGAGGAGGTGTCCAACTGTCCCAGCCCTATTCCTGCTACTTCTTTCCTTCCACAGGGCTCTATTTGTCCTGACACAGTCCTTCCAGGGATGGGAGAGGGGTCATCCATGGAAAAAGGGTAACAGGTGGCCCAGATTTTCAGATGCTTACTCTGATTTTCTTTCCATCACCTGCATCTATATTAAAATGCCCTGCCCAGGTAGCTCTGCAGTCAGGGAGTGTGATTTCTCATTGGAGGGACAGCAGCAAGGCAGCACTTTCCCCAAGAACAGATAGGGTTTTGACTGTGGGAGGGAAGGGCATTGATTTCAGAAGATACATAGGGATGTTCACAGGAGCACCTTCCCAGCCTGCTGCATCAATCCTCACCGTCTGATAGAGACGGATACACTGCTTCCAAGCGAAAGAGAATTAACTCCTGAACAACAGCGCTTGCTGCAGCTCTCTTCCTTTGTCTGTGCAGCCTGCCAGCCAAACTCAGAATAACTCTGTTTGGTTGACAAGAGTCACTGTGATCACAGTCCAAGGCGACATGTTTGCTATTCGCAGGAAACTGTAGGTTAAAGTACAATTGACCTTCAAAAGCCACCAGCACAGGCAGTGCTCCACTGAAGTGAAATGCAAGGCTAATTTATGAATGGGGCAACTCATCAGCAGCATTTTAATGAAGAAACGATGCGCCCATTCATTATTTTTCCATTTCCAAGTGTTAATAAACAACCCGGTGATAATTAACTGAAATTCTACCTTTATAGAAAAGTGGCACTTCATAAATATCAAATTGTGCTATTATCGTACATATCTGCTGGGTTTCCGTGAATATATAAATTTGGCAATTACCTCTGGAACTGTTTGCTAAAATGTAGAAGCAGGTTAGTGAAGAAGAGGAAATGCATGCAGCAATTAAAATCTGAGAAACAAACAGAACGTCCTCCTGATTCAAAAATTCAATGACAGTAAACAGAGCAATGCAATCAAGAAGGAAAGCCCTGCCCTAATCAACAAAGGTGATTTTTCACATAACTGGAGATGTGGCTGAGTGAGCCGTGGTGAAACCTGCCTGCAATCAGCGGAGTGAGGATTTGAGGCACGGAGCATCTGAAACTCCTGCCCAAGGAAGCGGAGCCTGGAGTTGCACGACTAGATCAGAAGGTCAGCCCTCCTTTAGGGAACAAACAGAAGCACCTAAATTTTAAGCCTTCGTAGGAAATTACTCTGGAAAAAAAAAAAAAAGAACTGACCTTTACCAGGGCTGGGCTTTGCACATTGCTGGGAGAGGTGTGAGCTGCTGCTTTCATCTCAATGAGATGCTAATTCCTGTACTCTGTTTCCATGGGGAGACAACGGTGCCACTGGAGTGGGAGGCTGTGGGAGCAGGGTGGAACTGGCTAGCGGGGCCTTCCTTCGACATGTAAGGCATTCCTGAGAGACTTGGGAAGAGGGAGGAGTTGAATTTTCCTCTCAGTTTTGATGAGTTGCAGGGCAGAAGGGAAAGACTTCAGATGTCACTAAACTGTGCCTGCTGTCCTGGTCTGTAGTCTGTTGAAAAGTAAGCAAAAGTAGATGGCTGGAACAAGATTTCAGAGAAGAGAAAATACAGAAAGTGGTGCTGGCTTCCAGAAAGACAGGTACTGTTGTTTGTGCCATTCAGCCTGCACTGAACCAGAGCTGTGTTTAGGCTGGAGCGCACTAGCAGCTCTGGAGCTGGAGCTCTCCTGCGCTGGCTTCAGCTGCATCAGTGGAGGCTGCAGTAGCACTGCCTTCATTCGGCTGAGCCTGTTGCATGGTGCCTGGCTGAGTGGCTGAGTGGCTGGATGTGACACTGAGGCGCTATGACCAGGTCCTTGATTTGGTTGGTTCAGTATCTCATCAAGTAGGGTGGTGGGGGACTCGTACAAAATGGGCTAGTGACACCAGGGCAGGGGATGTTAGGCACAGGCATCTTAGACCAGAGGGTTAGGGTAGTATTTATGTTGCTCCTTCACATTGCAAAGAGGCGCCGTGCCCTCCTTCAATACAACACTCCTCTACTGAGGGGGAAAACCTAAACTGTCCCACTCCCAGATAAGCAGAGGTGCCCAGGGGATAAGGAATAGTACTGAAACAGAGAAAGGAGGAAGAGGAATTTCTGGGCTTTGAGATACTCTGCACGGCTTACATGGCTATTTCAGCTGCAAACCCAAATTGTGACTCCAGGGTGCGGGGCGGTGAGCAGAGAGTCTCCCACTTCATACTTACATGCAGAAATTGAGCAGCACCATGCTATGGTCAGATAACCACTACTGAGCACTCACCCTTGTGCAGCAGTTTTCCACTAGCCTGGGCGATGAGATTATCTTGCCCACAGCAGGTGACAGTGTTGATTCATGGCTCAGCCAGACACGGTTGCTTAGCTATGCAGCTGCCATCCCCCAGCTTCCCACATCTCCATACAGTTCCTAAAGCCAAGACTACTCCAGCAAGGGAATGCACTGGGCCTAGAAAAGCAACTTCCTTTGATGAGGACCTTTCAAACCTCTTTGACCTGACCTCACTGACAAAAGAGCCCTTCAAAGAAGATGAACTGTTTCATGTGGCAGCAATTTCTCATGTCAATCAAAAAGATTTTTTTTCTTACAGCAACAACTCTCCTTTCCCCACAAAATTATTCATTTTAATACAGCTATCCTCCTCTTTACAGCGAACACCCTTGGGTAGCATCGCCCAGTGTCTCACAGACACACTCTTCAATTTGAATTTCCATATTTTATTTTCTTCAAAATGGGGAGAAAGGGAATGAATTGAGCTTTCTTTGATTAAGATTCTTCTTTTGCAATTTTAAAATGTATATCTTCTAAAGAGCGAATTCTTGCATGAGATCTGGTGGTCTTCTGAATAGCTTTTAAGGAATAGATGCCCAACTTCTCTCTCTCTTTTTTTTTTTTTAAATGATAGAATGTTTGACCTGCTGGCCTCAAATTTTTAACTCAGTTTTCTGCCTTAAAATATTGCTGCAGCAGTATTTGAACTTCTATGGCAGTGGGAGATACAAGTCAAACAAATATTTCTGATGTTGAAGTAACTATTAGACTTCAATGTGGATCCATAACCTTGAACCCCATTTTAGCCAGGGAGCAAATACTATGGATGTAAAACTTGGAGAAAGCCATAAAAACTACTTAAAATATCCTACAATAGCTTTTCAGTGCATAAAATTGTCCTGCCTTCAAAGTCCATTCTATTACATTCCTCCCAGGCTCAGAGGAAGCCTTGGCCTCCTCTGTGACTGGTAACGTCTATACCTTTGGGAAGACAGGTTTCCTTCCCAGAGATAGAAAGCATCTGTCCTAATCCTTGTGCAGGATATACACAAGAAATTCTCTGGTAGGTTAGTTTAGAAGAAAAGCTCTAATTTGTTTAGAGGTTTGGAACATCTCAAGAGCTTCAGCAGAGATAGATGGATGGTCAGACAGTCAATATACACATGCATGATTTAGTTATATTGTCATTGCTGCAGGACTTTCCTTACACTTCCACGCTCCACCATATGGCCATCATTACTGCAAATGTGTGATATTCCCATATGTTGAATAAGTTCCTAAACAAAACTATATGTAATGCCTGCAGTTAGGACTATATATTTCCACCTTCTCACCTGCTTTTAATTTTGTTACTCCTTACCTCCTTCTTTGAAACTGTCAGTGTTTTCTTAATTCTGTACTTAATCATTTATCTATTCATTTGGAAAATTAGGTGGCTTAGCCAATTTTTGAACTTAAAAAAAACAACACTTTTAAAAATGAGGCCAAACTTGTCCAAACAAACAGAAACTGGACATTTTTGAGAAAGAGAATGTGTAGGAAAGCAAAATGTTCTTCCTGTTAACTGGTGAAAATTAGCTGTGATTTGAAAAAATGTTAAGTCTTTTTTAAAAAAATCCCTTTTTTGCATGCTCTCTGCATTTAATAATGTGCTGTGATCACAGCCTAGTGGTGCTGTGGGAATGCCCAGTGTAGGAGTATGTAAATCATACCCTGCTTTTCTCAGTGGTTACTGGAGTTGCATGGAAAGCTTTCCATTAAGCCAACAGAGAGATGCTTGTCACTGCCAATGTCCAAGTTTTATCCCAATAACTCAGGAAATATATCCATATAACTCAGGAAATTTTACATTAAATGAGGCAGAAAGTTCATTCTCAGGTTGTACCTCCTGAACAGCCCCAGACGCCCTGGTGTTCGTAGACCTAGGTACGTGGCAGGGTATGTCTATTCCTATAATTTTAAAGAAATACAAAAACTTTCACAGGAATTCTCTTAGAAGACTATTAACATATCAAAATTAAAGGTTCAAAGGCAGGGAAAATCAGTAAAAGTGGTAGCTGAACTTTTATTCTGGTCTCTGAATTAGACTTTCAATTACGCCATCAAGCAGTCCCTTACAGAATCCCAGGTCACTGTGAATGCAGAAACCTGCTGATTATTTCTCGCACCATATCTTCCCCAGTTATCCCAAGACACCACGGAACGCAAGAGTGGAAGCCTCCTGACTCTGTACGTCACGGTTAAAATGAGGAATACAGCTGTGAACCAATACAGCTATGAACTCAGCTTGGGCTGAGCTGCACACACAGCTGCAGTTTTTACAGAGGGCAGCATTACTTTTTCAATGGAATACCAATGGCTGAGGGAAACTGAGGCTGTTTTAGCAATTGGTTTCTATTTATGTGATCTTTATACTATGCCAGAAAGTAGCTAATATGAATATTTCTTTAAAGAGAAAATGACGGTTTCAAAGAGGCTGTGGCTGAGACCTTTTGTCAAAGCTGTTTGTTGTAGTTCTTCTTTGGAAAAGCAGATACAGAACAGAAATTCTGATCTGATTTTCCAGTTTTGTAGGGCTAAAAAGAGATTCAAACCTATATTGCCTGAGATTCCACCCATCCTTCATAATTTCTTTAATCCACTGTTGAGTGATGAAAACATGTTTTACTGACTGCGTCTCTCAGATACGTGAGCTTATTAGAAACTGTGAAAAGCAGCATCTGCAAAGGGAAGAAGGATCCGAGGAAATGCTGTGCTGGAGATTTCCTCAGGGAGGAGCTCAGGGGCAGGAGCCTGAGCCCAGCAGTTATCTGCATGGTTTTGTTGCCAGCTGGTCAAGCAGGAGGTTCTCACTGGCAAGCCAATCGGCGTCCCCATCCCTTGGGACCCGCCAGGGCTCATGCTGCAGGAGGAATGGCAGAGAGATGACAGTGTTGGGGGAGGTGGTGGACAAGGAGACAAGAGGAGGGTGCTGTCAGAGGGTATCAAGGCCGTAGGGAACATGATGAGGATTTGGGATGGTTGTTGGAGGGGAGAGGGGGAATAGGAATATAGGACGCAGTTCCATAGTAAAGTAGGCTTCGTTAATGATGCGGCTCTCAGAACTGCTTGTTTTCTAACTTGCAAAGAGTCTGTCAAGTGCTGCCTTTTTTTCTTTCAGACTTTTCTCCTCATTACTGTGTTCTTTTTTTTATTGCCATCCCATGCTGTGACTTTGATTCTCTGCTCTGAGTCACAACATATCCACTGCTGCTTTATATTTTGAAATGCCTTCACATCAGCATTAATATAAGAATGCATTTTGGCATAATAATTGTATCCAGTTATTGACCACATAATCAATATTGAGAAGCTGGTAGAACCTTTGCTGACATTTAAATCAAATTATTAACCAAAGTAATAAAAGCCTAAATGTATAGATCTGTAAATGGTACTAACAGTTTCTTCACATTAAAGAAAAAATGGACTTGAGTTTGTTTTTCTTTCCTCCCAGGCACACATAAAGCTGCCAAATAAGATTATTTCATTCTTTTGTTCATCTCACACGCAACCCCAGGATTAGGCACAAATTACCATAAGTGTAAGGCTCGACTCCTGGGAAGTCATGGGCAGCAGTAGAGGGGACTGCAGGCCATGTCATGCCTCGGTTGCACTGGCAGAGTGATCCAGGAACCGCAGTCACACATTACACCCTGCCGACGTTTCCTTGAGCCTTGCGCTCACTCTTAAAGCAAAAATCAAGTTGTCAAAGGCTATGTCTGTGCTGCTAAATAAAGCAGAGCTAGGGAGCAAGCTTGTCTGCTGGCCATCCAGTCTACTTAGATATTAGCTGTTAGCTCACACCTTGGCATGGTCTTGATCCATGCTCGCTTCTCTCCCTCAGGGAATGCCAGGATGCAGCTGGCCCGTGTGCTCAGTTGGCACTATCAGTAGGGGTGCACCAGGTTTGGCTCCCTCTGTCCTGCGGGCATCCAGGATGCTGTCTCCAATGCCTTGCCTGACCCCATGCACAGAGCCTCAGGTTCCTGCTAGGAAAACACCGCCATCACAGGCTGCAGGACCTCATGATTCAGTGCTAAATACAGCAAACCCAAACCCAGCATCCCACATTGATATCCAGGACTGTAGGCGCATCCCAAAGGGCCCAAGGGACAGCCAGAGACTAGTGCCGTGCAACTGGCAGGCCTGTGCCTTCCTGAGCCGCAGAGTCAGAGGACAGCTCCTGAACCTGTTTAATTTAACAGTACAGATGCAGCTGCTGCGATTAAAAGTGTAGACATCTTGGAGGATACTTCTGCGAGGGCACAGGAACTGGTGTGAGGTGCTGCAATGAGGCCTCTCATTCCATTTGCAAAGACGTTGGATTTTTTTTTTTAAACTAGATAGCCTCTCAGTATTAAATTTTGATGTCTTAAATGAACTTCATTTTCAAACAGTGTTAATGTTCAGCATTATGGAGAATAAGACCTTTTATGGAGCCTTATGCCAAGCATCTAGAAACTGAGGAATCTCAGCTCATTGGTTATTTTTGAAACTCCTGGCCTATATTTCTGGCTAGCTTGCTCCCTTCTCTTCCTAAATGATACATCATTATGATATGTAAGAATTTCTCACTTCTGTACTTTCTCCAAGAGCCTGACTCAGTTTGCTCGTTCCAGTTGAAAGAAGAATTACTCCCACTAATGGTAAATGAGTTTCATTGATGTAAATTTCAGTACCAACACACATGAAATTAGAAGCGGGCAGCCAGAGTTTCAGAGGTTGAGAAGAAATCACACTGTTGTTTGTACTCACCTCTCTGTACCCACTGTCAAACTGATGGCAAGACTGCTCCATGCTTCTAAGACTACTTGTTTGTGTGGAGTGCTTTAGGAATGCTGTGTTTTTAAGAGGCTGATTAGAGGTATTTGAGAAAAGAGAAGAAAATGTACTTCTTTGGTCCCTTTAAGTCTTTTTTTTTTAATATGATGAAGATAGAACTGTTGCAGCTTTGCACTGTGAGCACTGCACCCACAGTTCAGGCTTCCTGGCCTCGCCCCCTCAACTGAGATCTTGTCCTGGTTATGAGCTCTCCCTTCTCCTCCCCTCCTTTCCCACCTCCAGGGTCAGCTAAGCAAAAGTTACACCACAGACCAGAAGGAAGGAAAAGAGGAGGAGGAGTCCTCAGAGAACACATGAATTGGGGCAGTCCATACCCACATCCCATGCAGGGCAGTTTTCAAATCCCCCTCTCAGGTGGCTCTCTCACCTCTTGTCTCTTGGCCTCTCATCCTGGGGTTTTATAAGTTTTTCATGACTCAGCTGGGGCTTTTATAGTCAAAGGGTCAAATCTATAACTCACATGTTAATTTAATGTACAACCTAAATATAACTTGGAAGTGTAACAGAGAAACTCTAAGTCTGCATCCTGATCTGAAATATTTTATATGCGTGCTTTTAAAACCATAAACAGACCATAAGTGGTCCTCCCCTACTGGTTCACAGATCTTTTTGAAATCTGACTGCAGCATCTGCTGGCAATGTTGCCTACATATATGTAAGCTTTGTTTTTCATGCATATTCATGTAGTAGGTCATTTATACACAGCATAAACAATAACAGACCAAGGACTATGTCTGATGAACCCCAACAGGACTAGGCTGAAAAGAAGATTTAGTGCTTCTAGTAACAATATTTTGTTGGCAATTTGACAGCTTTGACCTAAGCCAAGTGACAGCGTTAGGTGATACACAGTATGCTGACAACTTATTACATAAAGTATCATGGTTGGCTGTCAAAAGCTTTCTTGGAATCCAGAAATATAGCTCTGGCCAATTTTTATGGCGGTGAAAATGTGTTCAGTAATTTCTACCAAGGTAGTTGTTGAGTGCGGAGGCTGAAAGACAGAACTGATGGAGAGTTATTTGATAACAACAACAAGTTGTCCACCTGCAATCGGGCAGGTTTATCCACATGGTTTTGTAACCTTCTTGGCAGTGACTCAGACACGAGTCTGGACATTTTTCTGAGGAAAAACATAAGCGAAGCAAAAAAATAACATGGTATTTGTTTTCTTTTTAATTCAAAAATTATTTGGGAAGAAGTAGCAATGCACAGGAAAAATAAAGCCACATCAATTGGATTTTGTGTCCCCAAAATACAAGAGACCTTATTTTATGCCTTGAAATTGTGAGAACTTTGAGGGCCAGTGGGCATTGCTCACCCTTGTATGGCCCTGGGAAACATAAGGGCATTAGCAGAGTCAAGGATTTGGCTCCACAGGTCTCCTTTTTTCAATAATGATTGGGAAATACAAACCCATGGTTCCTCATATTCTTTATCTGAAGCTTTGCTTGCAATAAAAAAGGGACTATCATTAGACTATGTCGTGCAGTTTTGTGAGAAGGATCAATATGACTGGAATGGTCACTTTCGGACAGCAAAGGCCCGCTGTGGTTTTCTCAAGCACCCTTCCCTTTGCCGCGGGAAGGGATGAGCACACGTCCAGGGATCTGGAAGAACATGCAGTGTTTTGAGCAGGACAGATAGCTGCACTGCAGAAGAGTAAGCCGACAGGTATGACTCACATACTCATCAGTTGAGGTCTGTTCAGATCTGGACTGCTTCTTTTTGATGTGGCTTTGGCCGCAGTGGTTGCATTCTCTGAGTTACAGAGGTTCCCGCACACTTTTTAAAAACAAATCAAATATAGCATAATAGACACATGCTTTTATTTAGAAGCCTTAATCTTTTTTCCACCAACACAGCGATTGCTTTTGTGAGAAGGTTAGCCTAGAGAGTTAGTTTAAATTGGTGCAATTTTGGCTGGGGAAAAAAACCCGGAATTCCACTTCCCAGGGATGCATCAACGGGCAGCAGGTCCCCAACTTTGGCCCCTTGAGTTTTATAACTCTGCTTCAACCTGGTTTGTGGGCTGTGATGAAGAAACAAAATGGCATGAGCTCTGTCTGAAAGGAAGATAACATGGTTACCAGTGACAGCCTTTCCTTTCTGCTGCAATACCACCCATATTGGTATAGCTTTATAAAATGAACCGGTATGACATGTGAAGCAACCATAGGCAACCGGTTTTTAACCACCTGCACATGATCAGACACACAGACCCCTTCTTCTGGCATGTCTAGCACAGTCTTAATTAAGAAAGTCAGGAGCTGTAGTTGAAAATATGGTATCACATTTCCCATAATGTGCGAATTGATGGTTTCCTGCAGTCATCATCGACAAAAATCTTCCCTTCCTCCAAGTTCAAAGGAACTGTTGAATATACAGATGGGCTGTATCTACACCTTTCCCCTTGCAGCAAAAAGTGCTTTAGATGATTAAGAAATTATACTGTATTGTGAGCAAGAATCTTGACTGTTTTAAGGAATAAGGGTTTCCTTAGAAACTAAGAAAAGTAGTTTAGGAGCAGACGTTTATGAGGGCGAATATGTACACCATCAATTAACACCTTGTTTCTTTCACAAGTTCAGTTATATTTACAACACTGCTAGGAAGCAGTGAAAGCAGACAGTTTTGTATGTGCAACAGGGCTGTGAAAGATAGACTCTGCACTACCAGACAAACAGGGATTCACACCATATGGCTGGTTCAGGAATTTTGACCAATTTAGAGCAAATGTGTAGTAATTGCCCATTGGGGCTGGATTAGGATGAATATTAATACAGATCAGAAATGACAAACAGAGAAATGGACAAAGATTGTCCCCAGATTACATCTCTCCTCCCAAGATGACACTATTTTTTAAAGATGTTTTCTTGGCAAAGTCAGTGGTTTGCACCCAATCTCATGGTACTTCACTAACATCAGGTCTCCATGAAATCCCATCAAATGTTTCCAGCTCTGAGCGGCAGTTCATTGACTGCAATTGGGTATCCAGAAGAGTTCATAGGCTGTGTATGTTTAAAAACCAGTCAAACAAACCAAGAACTCAACAACTAATGATGCTGAGGAGGCTGTAGACACTAAGCTTGGCACTGACAAACACTGCTGTCATTCCTAACTTTAATGCTGGTTTTATCCAGAGCTGGTTCAAAGGTGATGCTGCAATACCAGCACATTGCACATACATATCCTGAGAGACTGCAGCACTAATACATTACAAATAACACAGCAGTTCCATTGACAAGCAGAAGAGTAAACTATTGTGCACCCATCTGGCATAAAACTAACCCTGGCTTTATCTTACTTTCACTGAAGGAGATTTATTCCTCTGTTTTGTAAGAAGATAATTTAGGTGATAATTTATAATTGCCTACAAGAGTCTCCTCAATTCAATTTCGGATCAGCTTGTGTAGTAGAAATAATGAATAATTAGGTTTGAGACAAAACTGGAGTTCCATATTTGGTGGTAAAAATGGACATTTTGAGTCATAGGCCTCCATCTTTCTTGTTACAGAGATGCAACACTGCGTTCAGCTCCATGGAAAGCAAAGGTGCCATCGTTAAAAGCACCATTCCTCAGCTTCTAAAAGAAAGCCCTTTTGGAGATGACGGCTGAATGAAGTTGTATCCCAGCAGCTGAGTGGATCTGATCTGAGTACTCACCACCTGCAGAAAGATAACAGTGTAAGTCTCAGCTACACTTATGGTACGTTGATACTCCATATGGACAGATTCTGTTTTCAGCTGACAAACTAATCATGTGAGTAGAAATTTGTCATTCAGTGGCTTATTTCTGAGCTGAAAGAATTCAATTAAAAATGACTCGGCTGATTCCAAGGACAAGTTAGGAGAACTACTGTTTTCCTATATTAAAAATAATCATAATCACTCTCCAACACAAATGCTCCGGAGTAGTGCCTTCAAATTTGGCAGGACACATGACTCTCCTATACAAGATTGGGGTTTTTTTCAGTTATTCTGAACATTCTCCTTCATAGGTCTTTTAAAAGCTGCAATTAATGTATGCCCTCTAATATACAAGTCTATTTTATTTAAAACTCATTTTTTAAGCATGTTGACGTGGGCATTTTCTTGTGACTTCTAAATTTTCCTTTATATTCACTCTCTATTTGGATTTTGTGTACCACTGAGCTAGAGTATTCAGGTTGTATGTATTTTACTTCCAAAGAGAATACATGAAGGAGCATTAAGTTATTAATTCAAAACTTAGGCAATATCCCAAGTTAATTTTCCCTTCCCCACTCAATGTATATAACAAATATCATGAAGATGACCCACTATCTCAGTTACCATGTGCAGCTTAATTTCTTCTCCCTTATTCAGGATGCTTTATTTTCTAGCTGCCACTGTATTTTCAAAATGCTGTTCACATTCTGGTCCAAAGGTAAATTTTCTGATTTTCTCATGGCTGTATCTTCATGTTCCAAACACAAACTTAAATTTTTGCAGCACTACTGGCATCAAAGAGGTATGCAAAGACTACCACAGCCTAGAAACCATCTGTTTTCTTCTTGAAACTCACTACCTCACCATTACGTACGACTTCTGCAGCAGAAAAGTCATTCAGAGACTGGTCTCTTTTTTGGATACAAGCTTGTTTCAAGATCTGACTGGACCATCAGTTTTACAGCAAAAAAATAAAGTCAGGTAAGTAACACCTAAAGCAGGTAGCTCTGAGGAGTTTAAATTTAGGAGTTTTCGAACAATCTCAGCTGTTGCATAATCTATTTTTTTAGAGTTGGATTTTCCCACCTTTGAGATATTCTTGTTCAGTGGTTGTGCAACAGGTAGACTGTTTATCTATGAACAAAAGAACACACAACAGAGTTAAATCCATGTCCTCAGAAAAAATGTCTGCACCAGCTTTAGATATCAAAATGTAAGACAATTCTGAGAGATTGATATTTACAATAACATATGGGAGAGAGAAAAAAACCCAGCCCAGACTACAGTTTCTTTTGAGCTCCTGTAAAACTCTTTCTTAAGAATAAATATACATAAAGGGCCTCATCCTGAATGGGATCTATGCAACTGTGTCTTCCGACCCTTTGCAAACATGAGACCTCAGCTTGCAAAAAATACAGTAGGCTTCAAAATCTGAGCAGCCTATCACAGTCTGGCTGAAACAGACTTCGTGAACCACAGGACTTGCTTTTCATCAGTGAAGGCCGTTGTTCACCTCCTGAACATTTCAATCAGCCTGCTTGGCAGATGTGCTCCTGTTGATGCTTGCCTGCTCAGCCCTGCCATGGCTTCCAACGTTGTTTGGCAGCACCATGGCAGAAGTAAGACAAAGATAAATGGGACTGCAAAAGCTATATTTACACAGCATTTAAACATACTGTATACCTGAGATTGAAGGGCTTGCTGATAGGTGACACTGCAGGTTTCAATAGGGAGTGTACCTAGTCCAGCCCTTATGCCTCGTTCAGGTCATGCGGCTCCCATGACTTTACCTAAGGGGTGTTGTTTTGCCTGAAAACCAGGGGGTTTTGTGAGTAAATCCAGACAATAGTGAAGTTTGATCCCTTATCAAACAGCAAAGCAGTAACATTTCTCTCCTGGAAATGTTCTTCAACTATTCAAAGATCATCCAAATCTAACGATGAAATAAATTTGAAAAGGAACATGCATAGGAAGCACAGATCCAGCAAAAAAAGTTACTTTAAAAATATATTGATTTTACTTCCTAAGTCAAAAACATGAAGCAAGAATGGAAGTATTACATTAATTTTTCATCATTTGCCATTCAAATAATGTCTCAATTTGGCATATCTTTAGGCATTCATCTTATGCTTCATAGAGTGTTAATATAAAAGCTGGAAGAACAAGAAGCTACAAGAAGCATTTGTAATAAAACAGATTTTCATCAAGATAGGCCTTTTTTTCAAATTCACGTGTTGCTGACAAAACTGGAGTAAACATGATATTTTGAAGACTGTCAATCCATTTTTATCATAGGGTGACTTTGGAACTTTATGTTGAAGACTGGCATAAAGGAGATATAAAGAGATATTACAAGATGTGTCTTTGGTGAACAATAAAGAAATCACCACATTTACCACATGTCGCCTTTCAAGAAACCGTTTTGGATTCTATTGTGAATCACTGATGGAGAATACAGAGTATGGCAGTAAACACAGGGGTATAAAATAATAAATACATTTCTTTGTAAAAGATTATTTTAACTGTATCTTCTTGTCTGGTGAATCAAACATTTACGGCACCAAGGCAGTCAAAAATCTTGATGTTATTGCTCTGTGAGTGAAAAGGGTGAAGAACTATTAATGTTACCAGCATCTCTGACAGACATTAAATAGAGAAAAGGATGTGGGCCATGCATGTTACTTATATAAGTAGTACCTAAGCTCCCTGAAGAGCACCACAGCAAATGTGAGATTCAGCTGTCTGACTGTACCCTGCAGGCAGCTCTGTAGAGGTCTGTAGGAAATCTGGCCATAGTTGTAGGGCGTTATTTTTTCTCAAAAGCCAAAACTGATCCTCAGAGGATGCAGTCCTGATAAGCCTGCATCTCTAGAGATATGGGGGGATGCCTACAGAGAGGTATAACTGCTCCTCCATCATATACTGGGGATTACAGCCCATTCAACTCCTGCTATTCCTCCCTGCCCATGAAATAGTGCCTGCCTTATTGTAGTGCAAAATAATTCAGCAGAAATACTTTAACCAGATGAAATTTAAATAGTATAAAATTGTGATTTGTGAAGTAAAACTGCTGAATGAGTAAAAGAAAAAGAAGTATGAAAGATTTCACATCAGTTTTTCCATTTCAAAAGACTTGCCTGTAGAATGACCCATCCAGCATTCTTCAGGCTTTAATTAATTAAAAGCAGGGAGAAAGTTAGGATTTTGGTGCAGGATAAATATTCCAGACTTGAATAGAAGATGTTGCTTTAATGACCTGGACACTATCCAGGAAGTACGCAAAGGCTAGCAGGCACTTCTGACAGCTAATATATCTGATAAAAAAGAGCATTCCAGCCAATTAAAGAACTGGGGTAGAAATAATGGTTTGTCACCAAGTGTGTAACTGAGGCCAATTGGACCAGATTAACCAATGGGTTATCCTTTGTAAGTGAATTTAAAGGTCACAATGAGCTGTCTTGGTGGGTAAAAGATAAAAATGTTAAATTAATATGGTGGCAAAAGATTTTCAAATGTGAGACGTGAAGATAAAAATTAGGTTTGCAAATCATGCAAAATCACCTGCAGTGGACTAAGCAAATTGCTCTTATGGCAGAAGGTCATTAAGAAAAAAGTATGAATAAAAGTATGAATTTTTATCCTCTGTAGAAAGCAGAAGCTTTCTTTAAGTATTCGTAGGCAAATGGTCTCCTGAAGGACTTTGTTATACGCTGGCGGCTGGGTGCGTACCTCTGTTCTCTTAGGGGAAGCGAGCTGGGGCTGTTTTAGGGCAATCCAGTTTCCACCTTCTGCAATAAAACAACCGGTTATGTTATTGATAGCTGGCCTATGCGATACTACTTGATGATGAAGAGATTGCCTCTAACCTAGCTGTAAATGTTATCATTTCCATGGTGCAAACTGCCCTGGGGACAAATTCCGTCAAGGAGGATTTTTAACAGCATATTTTTTTCTACAGTGTAACACTGACTCTGGACAATGATGGTCACAGACTTCAAGATCCCCACAAGACCTGTGGGAAGGTCTAGGCTGTCCATGGGCACGGAGCTTTGGCATCCCTATTTTGTCTATGACAGCCCATGACGGAGCCGTCATTGAGGTTACATTGCTTAAAACCAGGAACCTCAGGAGAGAAAACTGAAGCCAAATTGCACTCAGTGCTGGGGCGTGATACCTCTTCCTCCCAGCCTTGATTTTGACATTCTCTTTGCTTGGTCCTGCTTTCTCCCCACAGATAGATTGATGTAGGTGGACACGTGAGTGGCCACTAATGGGGATGAAAGGATGTTTACACTATAAATGACTGTCTGGCTCCCCAGATGCAAGGGAGTCTATTTAAACACAGTGTGGTGTCTAGCTGAGAGCCAAAGCCTTGCCAAACTTGACTCTTCCCATAGGGGCAAGGTAGGATGGCCTGTCGTCACGCCTACCCCATGCACGAGGGATATGGAGGCAGCCGCATGGAGACCAGGGACTCCCACCAGAGCACCCAGCTAGGTGGCTGCTGCTAGCAGAGGGCCAGCCAGTTGCTCCTCATGAGCATCTCTGCCTTATGCCTCTCCAGAAAGTCCTGCTGTGCTATTAACATTAGAGACAGCCTGCCCAAACACTTCTGATTTTGTGTGCATCACAGCCAGCAACTGTAATCAAATGGCTCTGTTTGCTGCTACTTGAGAGATAAGATTCCCCAATAAGGCAATAAATATCCACAGTAGCTGCTGCTTATTTTTACAAGAACCTGCGATATGGAGGCCCCACATCATCACTGTAATGCATAAAAATGTAGATGTCTATAACAGGCCAAGACTAGTCAGCTATCTGGAAGTCTTTTGGTGTTCACAGTCCTGGTTGTGTTTGCTACTTCCTTTCCATCTACAGGATGCAACCCTCAGACCCCAGCCAGGAGAAATGTGTTTGCTGCCTCATTTGGGTCCCTCTTTCAAGTGGATGGATAGCTAGGGAAGGAGCCTGCCTGCCACCCACCCTGCCTGGGACTGAGCTGCAAGCAGGCACTTCTCTTCCAGAGCTGCTGGTGAGGAGAAGAGGAACAATGACAGCCTAAGTGCAGGAACAAAGAGTAGGACCAAGAAGAGGTTGCAGCTGGATGCCCCTTCTCTTCTGGCACTGTGTGTTGCCAGTATTTATATTTTAGTCCCCTTCTTACAGCCCTAGGTCTCTCTGTGTGCAAACTGATGTTCTGGCAGGATGTGAGTGGATTTGAAGCCACAGAAAACAGCGAGGGCTCTGAGAGAGCTCAAACACTATTAAAAGCATAGGGCTCCAATCCTGTATATAGCATTGAGACACCGGTGCCAGGCCTGGAGATTTCAGGACTTCAGAAATGGGTTATTATGAGTATATAACCAGTGATCATAAGCGGTGTTTGTTTTTCTTTATGCGAATACCTGAAATATCCAAAGCACACATAAAGCTGCTATTTATTTCTCTGAGGAACATTTTAAATGCTTATTCTTCCACGAATTACCCATGTGAGTGAATGAGCTTAAACCACTAAACAGCTGATTCTAAGCCAAATTTTCAATGGATATTATAAAAGATGCCCACATACCTATGAAAGTCTGCATTGTCACACAAGGTAAATGCATGCAAATGAAGATATCCAAGTACAATGGCCATAAAGTGTTGATGAAAGGTATTTTATTGACACTGAAGTAACCTTGTTGAATTGCAAATTTTGACTTAATTTCCTTTTCTGTAACCAGTACAAAAGCAAAGAAAGGATCTGATTTCCTGGAAGCAGGTTTGTCTTATCTGTTAATATATAGTCCCATCTTTTACATCGGGTGAATATATTTGTATGTCTTTGGTTGGCATAATTTGGGACAAAAAGGAAGAGATAGCTTGATTTTTCAGAGAGATGCAGGTATTTTGAGGGCTAATTTGAGAGAAGCATTCTGATATTTCTTTAAAGAAAATGTAGAAGGAATTATAGTACTGAAACTTCTAGCACATGGTTTCTTATGGTTAGACTACCCTACAGTGCCGTGTAGGAACTGAGACACCGAAGCTGAAGTTAGCTTGTACATCAGATTCCTCAGGATGAGAACTTCAGAAGTACTATGCAGTACATGAGCTTAATTTACATTTTTGAAAGGAGCTGAGCTTAGAAACATGAGAGTATGCGGCCGTACATGCTGGCAGTCACGTCGAGAAGCCTGAATACTGTTCCAGCTCAGGCTGTGACAGCTTCTGCCTGGGTCTGGCTCTGCTTGGTGGTATCAGTATGACTGTGGTAGAGCTAGCAAGCTCTTCTGATATGTGCTGGCAAGTGTGGTTTCAAGGCTGTACTCAAGTGGAGCCATTTCAGGGTTTTCTATACTCTACTTGGTTGCACTACAGTCCTGTTGATTCTCAGTTCAATGCAGATGGGTCCCCAATTCCTTACTCACTTTCAAAGAGTTACTTAGGAATCAGCCAAAACTATTACCTTAAATCTCTGCTGATGCTTTGAGAAAGTGAAGGAGTGTATGCAAGTACCCATGTAAAATAAAAATACACTTATTTAGTATTTGAAATTTCAATGAAACTACTGTTGTGTTTAGAGCTAGCACTGTCCATTCAAGTGCTGGAGTAAGAAGCATGGCATCTTAAATTCACAGATCTGGCCAAATCTCTTGATGAAATCATAATATTTCTTTTATGAGATGCAAAATATGGGGAAATAAAGTTCAGTCGAACTTTTCCTCCAGTCCTCATAACATGTAAACCAGAAAAAAATTCTGAACCAAACAACAAGCAGGGCATTCTTGACACAGCTTATTTCACTATTTGGTGCCTTGTTTTCTTCACTTTCCTTAGCTGTCATTGTATCTTGTCCCCTATAACCAGCTTAGTCTCATTAAAAGCAGCGTGGTGAAACTAGCCACATCATTATACGCACTTAGATGGAGTTCTTGTAGCCAGTTCATAATAACTGACACTTGGGACTGGTGAACCTCCTATTGCCACCTTCCTGGTGGTTTGCTGGGGTTTGTGTGTGTGTGTGTCTGTTTTACTTTGAAATTTACATGTTTTCAGAACAACTAAGATTCACAAGAACAAACTAATTAATGGATTCCAGTTTTGACAGCTACAAGAAGACAGATGAGAAAGTAACATGCTTCTGGCAGCGTGTTATCAATTGGGAGGCACTAGTGCATCGCCTCTATGTGGTACAGTGAGCTGGAACCGACACTGACAGATGACACAGCCCTTGACAGTGAAGCCTGTACGAGCTGACAGCTCCACTTGCACTCAGGCAGGTCCACGCTCGGCGCTGGAACTGAACCAGCTTGATGTGCAGAATATGCTTGCTTTTATCTTCCCCATGGCTGTACAGTGGGCAGGCTGAACAGCACTGCCAGGTGGATCTCAGGACCTACCTTAGAAAGTTGCAACTGTAACGAGTGCTAGGATTTTACCAGTAAAAATAAACTAAAGCATTTAACAAGCATCACTATCTTCCAACCTTTTTTGAAGCAGAGTGGCTTGCTGGGACTAAGGACTGAGGTCTACTAAGGTGGGACTAAAGGAGACTGGTTTCCTGTGGATTGGTTGGTGTCTTCTGGTTGGATTCTCAAGTGTCTGCTAAGGGGCTTGCCCCGAGTGAGCTTCTGTCACAGCTGGGCACCTGAGCCTTCCTCTGCCCTGTGGATTTGCCAGTGTCAAAGAAGGGCTGAACACATATGTTTGCCCTTCTTCCAGGTTGATCCCTCTTCTCTGGGCAGCTGCCTACTTTAACAGAATTGCAGGAGCTTGTATCTTTGGCCCTATTACTTCTCTGTCAAATTTGGTTAAAACTGGCCAAAAGTTTAAGTTCAGATGGTGCTGAAAGTGGAGAGAGAGTGCAGCTGCACGTGAAAATACAAAAATGACAACCTAGACCTGATTTCCTTTGAAAATGACGATAATGCAGCAAGGGTAAAGTTCCTTCACACTATACATTCAAGATATATATCTACAATCCTAAGATTAAATTGAGTCTGAGTGTAGAGGACCTGGCAGTCTTATCTCACATTTCCCTGAAGGGACAGGCATGCTACAGGCACATGCATAACTGCTCCGTGCCATGGTGAATTACAACCCTACAGCAAGTAACCCTTTACAGAATACTATGACAGATCTTTGTTCCAGTCCTTCTCTATTAGTGTACATAGCTGAGCTTAGGAAAAGACTTTTAAAAGCAACAAAATACTGGAATCAATATTTTCTAGTGGATTTAAGAGAATATGTTCTTAATGAAGAAACAGTCTGGTCAAAATAGCTTGAATCAGCCTAGATCTTCAAGAAGCTTTTTTCATCTCTAATACTGTAGTTTTTTTCAGATCACATTACAGAGGAACCAAGAGCCCTATTAAGGGGAAAATCCAAGTTTTATGGCTCCAGCAAGGGGATTTATTGCAGTCAACACATCTCTCTCTCTTGCTCCTTACAGCTCCATGTGGCTCTTCTGCCTGCTTCCCTCCTGTTCATTACAGTCTCCTTTGGCCCCCCAGAGCAGCTGCCAGTGCTCCCTTGGCCTAACACCGGGGTGACACAAACAATAACACCAGCAGCAGCCAGAATGGCATTGGGCATACTTGTCCACATTCAGCAGCTGTCAACAGGAGCTATTTGAAAGATAGATGGAGGTTTCTGTAGCTTTGTTTGTGCACATGTGCCTCAGACTATGGCACTTAACTAGAAGGAACATAATTCCACTAGCTTCACTGGGACTATTTGTATCCTTAATATTGTGCTCATGTTTTAGGGACTTTGTTGAATTGGGACCTAAATTTGTGAAAATTGTGTTGGTACACATTTCCCTGATTTTTTCTGTTCTGGGATTACCCATGCATGCTGTTGTTTCAGCTACTTAAGAGCTTGGTAGCACTGTGTAACAAGAGGTAAATTTCACGCAGTCTATTTTCTAATGTTTTAAAGTGTAAGAGGAAAAAAAAGGTTATTAAAAATTGGTCTATAAAAAGACAACTGGGCAAATTTTTTTTCAAGTGCTTTTCTCTGTGAAGCTCTGTGAGGAAAAAAAACGAGATTTTTTCCAAATATGGATTCTTTTTGATTTCTGTTACACATCTATGTGATTTACAAATGACAGATCTGCTGTAAGTTTTCAGAAAAAATTGTTTAATGAGAATCAGGATTAACAGAACTTCCCTTTAAGTCAACAAGAAGGAATTCACGATCCTTCTTCCAGGTAGCCTTCGTGCATCACATTTCCTTTCCTTAGAAACCAAACAAAATCCACAGCCTGTGTGGCTCCACCTTCTCAGGTGGATCATATCATTGAGAAAAACATGTAAGCATGATCATTACGTATCTTATGCTAATGTCTAGATACTCTTATTCCAACTTCACAGTCAAGGAACAGTGAGGTAAAGAGAAGAAAATGCCCTAAGTGACATTATACTCCAGTGCTGAGCCTTGCAGCCCATGTTTCCTCTAAATCAGTGGAAAGCCACATTCTCATCTCCACTTTGTCCCTCCTTCTCCTGCTGAGGCAATCTGCCTCTGTAACCACATGACAGCTCGCAGATGCTCGCTCAGACATGGTAGCCTGTTGGAGGGCAGTATTGCAGGCACGGCCGGTCCAAGCCAGGCTGGTCAAGTAGGGGTGAAAGGCTGTGTTTTAACATTGTAGTAGCATGCTCTAACTGTGTTTCAGTGGACATTACTGCTAAGTTCTTGATTTCAAGGTCTTACAACTATCTAAAAACTTACCTTTTAGAAAGAAATTAAAATATTTCTTCTTAGCATAATTAACAGAATACAGAAAATCAGTGACTTTCACTGTAAACTTCCTTTCATAGGCAAAAATATTGTATTTCCTGGATCCAGAAGTTTGAACATATATTTGCACCAGATAATTTTTTAAAGAAAAAGCTGATAGAAAAGATGAGCTAAGAATACCTGGCCAGAGTTCTTTCTCTCTTATTTCATACTGATGAAAACTGATTTTATATAAGCAAACAGAAAACCATCACTGGTGTTCTTAATTTTTAGGTATTAATAAAACCTCTCGAGGGATAAAAATATCATATGGATACTGCTCCTGATTCAAGAAAAGTCTTCCCAAGCACAAAACAAACATGCCTTGAGAAGTGCTCAGGGGTGTTATAACTGAGTGCCCTGGATGGTCTTCCGGAAAGGTCAATAGAAAGAACTATTTAGAGACCAGGCCCTCACTTCAATCTGTCTAATATGAAATTGAGCAGTGAATTGACTACCCTTCGTAATGCTCCTTGCAGCCAGAATCTATTCCAAACCAAAGGTATTGTCCTTCAGGGTTTTTTTGATTTGAAGCATTTTCTTTTGCATTGCTTGTGAGAGTCACATCCTTACACACTTAAAAAACAAAGCAGGATCACTGAACAGGTAATTTTTGAACTCTGACTATCTAGGTTAGGTGCTGAATCCAAATTCAAACTAGATCCAGATGAAATATTTATGAGTATCCCTACAGAGATATTTACACACAGAGACATGGATATAGACAAATTCAGATTATCTGTTTTTCTGCTCCATGATCAGGCTGCTCCTGGATTACTTGCTTAGATATGTTTTAAATGACTTGCATTTATATTCATGGTGTTGCACATATCTGTGTTCTTGCTGGTTTAGATAGATTTTAAAATATCATACTGAAATTTTATGGAACCTGATAAAGTTGGATAGCAAACTTTTTTAAACAGAATGACATTGTACTGCCTAACATCATATAAGGCCACCCAAGATATTCTTTAACTTTTTAAAATACAACATTGAGCATGCAGTTCTTTTTATTTGACATTTTTAAGCAAGTTCTCTTCAAAAACCTCCATCATTTATATCTGTAACCCAGGAATTCATGTAATATTTCTTTACAGCCTTATTTATCAAGAAAATCTGAAGTAGAGGAAGCTATGGTAAGCCAAATTTTATGGCAGTGTAAGTAGGGAAGCTCACTGACCTCATGAAGGCTCTGACAATTTAGACTAGTGGAGTCCGACTGTATCTATATCCAGATTGTGGAGACAAACAAAACATATACTTAAAATGTCAGCTGAGTACATACTGTGATACTGTCAGCACAAAAAAAGGTATTGTGCACAAGGAAAAAATAGTTTAACTTTTTTCCTGACATTTTTGTTCCATTGACTCCATGCTGTGTTCAGACAGGTAAATGTAGAGTCTCGGTTTCTTGTTTCTGTTTTGGAGCCATCCATGGAAGAGAAATCCACCAAAGGTTGTTAAAAACAAAACACTCTCTCTGGCTCAGAGAATCCAGGAGATGCAAATTTGTGGTTGCTAGGAGAGTATTTTTGGGAAATATCACTATGTGCTTTCTCTATTCTCATAATTTTTTGTAGCCACTTGCCCTTGGACACTATTAGAAACAGGGTCTTGAGCTAGATGAACCTTACGTCGGCTACAGTCCAAGAGGTCAGGAGCAGATGTAAACCCTCTCCAGTTTAAATTCTCAAAGTTGTTATAGAAGTAGAAATGTTTGCTGGTACTCAGCGCACTAGATTCCAATAATGACATTTTGCTCTTTTCTAGATGGTCCTGTGTTCTTTTCCTTGGAGCTCCAAGTTTGTGTTTCTTTCTCAGAATCTACAATAAATAATCAGACAAAATCTGTTCAAAATATCCTGCTCAAAATATCCTCACAGTGTCCCTTGTCCCTGCCTCTTATATCAGCAAGGACTAGCGCATTGTGTTTTGTCACAAAACCATACCTGGCATATCAGAAATGGGGTTCCATTCTGTGCATGGATTTTCTGCTGTAACTCTGGAAGACAGAAACAGGGAGCTGATAGTGGTGAGGGCAGCGAGGGGGAAAGATTTGTACTCCTTTGAGAGCATTAATCAGTAAATAAGAAACCAGAACTGTCATTTTTTCCCCCAAAATGGTATTTTTTAAACACCATTTTTAAAGTAGATGAAACAAGGAGCAGATTATCCAGTGGCTGAGTAACAGAGCCAAGATTCAGGAGATGTCACATCAAGTTTCTGCCTTATTCCAGCAATTTCATGGGTGTCTATAGAAGTCTGTCCATACTACTAAATAAATGAGGGCCAAAGAAGTTTTCAGTCTAAGACCCAGTGAGATCCCCTACTAATTGCTTTGTTTTAGATCACTGCAAACAACTCACTCACAGACAAGACACAAGCACCTGTATTCATTCCCAGGTTCCTGAAAAGCAGTATGGAGGAGATCAGATCTGTCTCCTCCTGGCTGTCACCGTTTTCCAGCACTATATCATCCACTTTGCACCCTCACATCACCCTCCAGCACATGCTACATGAATCCCTCAGTTTTTAAAAACACTGCACCAGTGGGTTGCAGTGCAGGTTGCTATTATTCCAGCAGCTGATTGAAGAAATACATGGACGGACTAATGTTAATTTCTAAAATCTACAGAAGTACCACTTGGCCCAGAAGAGATCCAAGTGTTGTGTGGATGATCTGGGGAGAGCTGAAATGAATATTTCCTTCTGCTTTCCTGTCTGAGAAATCTGAGTCAGCAGCTGCCTTTAACAATATTTTAGGCTTGACATTAGGAAGAAGTTCTTCACTGAAAGGTTGATTGGTCACTGGAATGCGCTGCCCGGGGGAGGTGGTGGAGTCACCGTCCCTGGAGGTGTTTAAAGAGAGATTGGATGAGGCACTTAGTGACATGGTGTAGTTGACGAGTAGGAGTAGGTGTAGGTGTTGGGTAATAGGTTGGACTCGATGATCTCAAAGGTCTTTTCCAACCTTATGGTACTGTGATACTATGATATTTTCTAAGCAGCCAGATTAACACCTGGAAACTCTACACACTAGTGCAAGCTTAGTAAATATTAGAAGTGAAGCTAGCTTTTTAATAAAACAATTCTGGTAGGAAAGAACAAGATTTTCCATTACTCTTCCTGAATGCGATGTCTTTTAAGGTTAGGTCATTCGAAATGTATATAGCAATCCTGTTTCAAGACATTCTCAAGAATTTCCTTAATTAGCCATCCATGTTTACTGTACTTGTCCCTTATAATATGTGCAGTGTTATATTTGCTATCTGTAACCTCTTTGTTGATTTTGATTCTTCTGAAATGCTTTTTTCCCTTCAATGAAAAACACCAAAAGGGCTTTCATTCAAGAAAATATGCTTGGCATCTGAAAGTTTGGGATGTGTGGGAGTCACATCCTTTTTGTACAGTTTCATTTAGTACAGTGGGAGTTTAACTCCTTATTGTCTCCTGTAAAATGAAGTTAAAATTATGAGGTTTGCAGTGTAGGTGCTCGGGGGAGGGGAAGGTTTCAAGGGAAAGTCCAGCAGTTGCTGATCTCCTGGAGAGGAGGGAGATTGAGAGGGAAGGAGAAGGAGCTTTAAGTCTGCTCCCAGCACTGAGCTCTGTAAAGGCAGAGCATTGCTCTCACCACTACTGCTATACAGGAGCTATTACTTTGGGGCTGGATAAGGAGGACTCTCTGGAAGCACTCACCTTTCTGATGTTGAAGGCCTCTGCAGGCTTAATAGGCTGCATTTTCAGTTGTTATAGATAGTTTTTTGTACTGTTAAGGATCAGGCATAGTATCTCCGTGTTCAGATTTTTGCATGGCTCCTCTAGTATTTTCCAGTACTGTTCTGACTCCAGACTCCAGCTCTAGAAGGTAGTGAGAAAGTATTGGGTGCTGGCTGGAAAGAAAACAAACAACATTGTGATCTTGTCATATTCTTAATTCTGGTTGATCTGTAGGCTACAGGGGCTCCCCAACTCCTTGCTGTCTGAAGCCATTCTGCTTTGACTATCTTGCACACTAGTTATGGTCTGTGACACTATGCACACTTTGCACCTTAAACATACTTTCTCTCATTCATGAGCTTCATCTGACACTATGTGGCACAGTCATAAGAGCAGTACAAACGTAGGAAATGTTGAGACTGCAGCACCAGAGAGTGCTTCCCAGCAATATTTAGGCTTAGCATCCAACCAAGGTCTGGACTGCACTGAAGCAAGGAAACTATGATGCTCTCCAGCAGGGCCCCTGAGGGCACCTGCCCTGTGATAAAGGCATAGCCATGGGACTGATTTACTCCCTTTGCACCTGGTAAATTGCCAGGTATCGTTACAGGCTTTTTACTTTGCAGGAGGAATATAAAGAAGGCAGGAACCAGTATCTGGCTCATTGACAAAAAGATTTCAGGCCAAATGACTCACCTCTGGAGGAGTCAGACAAAGCTTTTCAGAGGACATGACTTCCAAGGGAATTCAGTAGCTGGGATTTATTTATTTTTCAGGGTTTGTTGAGCTTTTTTTAGCTCTTAAACAGTAAATCTGCATACACAAAGAACATAGACTTCAGACTCACGACGTTTAAGGTCAGACTTCTTAAATGTTCACTTGTTGTGACCTACTCGCACAGGAAGAGAAAGTAGGTTTTTAATTTTATTGTTGTCCAGATCATAAGACCTTGATGCTTGTTTATGTGAAGATGGCAAGCTGAGCACTTGCCTCTGGTTACAAACACATCTGTCCTGAAAATAGGAGTTTGCTTCTAATGAGAACTGTCTCCTTTTCCCCTCATTTCTTCAGCTGAAACTTGGCCAAAGAGGTCAAGTAGACAGCAGTCTCACAAAACTGAGAGTCACCTAATGTACTTAGTGTATT
The DNA here is from genome assembly GCA_033558235.1 of Neomorphus geoffroyi. Taxonomy (NCBI): domain Eukaryota; kingdom Metazoa; phylum Chordata; class Aves; order Cuculiformes; family Neomorphidae; genus Neomorphus; species Neomorphus geoffroyi. The sequence goes on along the minus strand of JAUMJM010000053.1, from coordinate 22,809,353 downwards.
CATAATGGATGGCTTCTAAATATGCTGCTAAAGAAGGACCAGAGTGTTCACAAAAAGGCGACACTGATAAAAATGTGAACGTCCAGTACAAATAACCAGACACAGAGATAGATGTAATACAATGAACTACTTGGAGCGCAACTCTGAAGTTGCATTAGTTTGAAAATCACATTCTGTGCATTAATTTCTACTTTAAGTCCTTCAAGTATTTACTGCAGCATAAACTATTTATGTCAGAATAAACTCTCAGCTTTCTCTGGATATCACTGAAAATCAACAGGTGTGTTTGCCTGAAACTAGGAATATTTTAATATGTGGTAACTCTAATGAAATATTTACTTTTGCCATAATAACTAGGAGTTATTATGCTATGCAATTTTCAAGGAGAAACTCCTCAATTAATTAAAAGGATAGGAAGTTACTTAATATATATTGATATTTTTCTCCCTTTGAGAAGTCACATAACAGATTTGTTAGGTGGTTTGTTCTGTAACACTTTGCATCTTCACATAATCATAGTATCTTTCATATAGGACAGAGAATGATTTGGTAACTGCTTGTGATAAAATTACAGGCTGTGTATCATTGCTGCTTTACTCAAATACGACTTGAAATAGTCTGAATTAAACTGTAAAAACAGCAGTTCCAGACTGACAGTTTTCATGTACTTTGCAAGACCTTTTTGAATTAACCAGTTTTGCTGTAGATACAAACAAAACGCATTTCCAGAAACCTTATGGGTTTAGAATTTTAAATCTACTAGTAAAAACCTTTTCAGAGCATTAGACTAACAAAAAAAAGTTGTGTTTTTCTGTTCTATGAGTGTTAATTGGGGTTTTCTTGTCACAATGAAGGGTAATATAGAAGGTGATCTAAAGAAACTTCTTATAATCTACTATATCTGTATTTACAGATGACACTTTCACTGCTCTACTGGCCTTAATTACTCATTTCACTAGGTTTGCATAGTATTCCTATGTTTATTTGTTGCAGAAATAAAGAACATTCATAAATAATGTAGGAAGTCTAATTGTAAAAAAAATATACATCAGAAATTAAAACAATATTTTACAATTGACTACAAGCTGCATTTTACAGTTGCAAGGAATTGTAATGGCTTGATGAGCTAAATTATGTAGCTTGTCTAAGCACAACAAGATGAGCTGGAAAAATAAAATAAAACTTTCTGTAGATAGTCCTTTTTCTGGGACCAGTCCACACAATCTACTACTAGGTAGAAATGGCAGCAGCAGAGGAGGATGAGAGGAGAGAAGGAAGGTACTAGATGTCCAAGAAGTTGAACTATATAACTAATGGTCCTCTGCATGCTATTTTCCTGCCAGCAGCGGTGTACAGCATTAGGCAGACACCTATTTTGTTTACATCTAAGGCCAGCTCTGCTCAGGGTGCTCCAGTTTTGTCACAGCTGGGATTTTGATTTCTGAATTTGGAAACCTAAGGAAGGATTCCGATCAATATTAAGACGCCTTTGCTTAGAACTGCAGACATGGGTTTTAGTTGGATCTTGCTTGCACTAAGCCTCCAGCTGCTAGTCCAGAGGGGTGCAAGCTGTTCATGGCCATGTGCAGATGTCTTAGATATGAGCGAACACCTCAGGTAACATCAGGTGCCTATATTTATGTAACTAAACTGAGCCTTAGAAGTCTACATGAAGATTTCTACAGGTGATCAAGGTATGTAATCTTCCTTTGTAACCTATGGAGATCTACTCTTTACAGTCAATGGAGACCTCAGTTTGTTCTTCATGGTCCACTGAAAGTATTGATAGGGTTTCTACTGAGACAAGAGCTTAGATAACTGTCTCCTACGTAGGTATCTAAACAAATATATCCACATCCGGAGCTGAATCCCACTCCAAATTCTGGTTTAAATTTTAGGTTGTTTTGTTATCAATGAAACTGGCCATTTTTTTATTGCTGTCTAAAGGGTGGTAATGTCTAAAATGTATGCACTTTGAGATTAAATGACTCATCACAAGTCAACTTTAAAATCTAGCTTGACAGTGGCAGAAACAGCACCTTCACCAAAGGCGTGCTGGCAACGTGGTAACAGCGTGATCTACTTACTACAGAAGACTACAGAGAGCAAACTATGAATTCATTGTCAGTGTGCAGGTTCTTTTCCTGCTGACATGTAAAATGAACTGTTCTGGACAGCAGCATTGCTTTTAATTGGGCTTTTACTGTTCTTAATTGTAAGATAGCAAGCTCCTCTCAGTCTAACAGAACATGGGACTACCAAGAGATTTAGAAAATTTTCTTCGTGCTTGGTCATCTGTCTGTTGCTCCAGCCAATTCTATTTGTTCCTTAGCTCCATCAACACTAAACTGGATTAGAATTTTTAAAAAAATATATATATATATCTGTCAAACATGAATTCTTAAGGAATTTCTTCATTTCCTTCTGATGTTGTAACTGAGAAGCCAGAAAAGAAAACAAGAAATAGACTATTTTGTCTAGGTACTGACTGCAGATTAGAGCAATAGCAGCAGATAAAAAATAACACTGGACTGTGCTGGACTTGAATGGGCTTGGCTGGATGAAGAAGAAATGTCATGGACAAGCTTGGAAAGCTCAAAGACAGTGTACAATTTATGTAAGTAACTATTCACTTGGACTCAGTTTGTAAAACTTGGTGATGAAATAGGATATATGATCCCAAATCTGAGTGTTATAATGGGCAATTATCCTTGGGTTAATAAAAATGAGGCAGAAATCGTGCCTCCTGTTGCAAATACCTAAGTATGAAAGGCTGAGTTCTAAATATTTGCCTTCCTGGCTCAGTACAATTATCAGACAACATATTTTAAGGAGTACACTTTATAGCTTGCAAGTAACAGTCATGTGTTTTAATGTATTTAATTTTACTTGCCTGACTCTCACATTTTTTAAGAGCTCTCTACCTCTCCTTGGCAGCATAAGAACTCTATCTCGCTAGAGGGATATAAAGGGTCTGTAAATGAAAATCAGGGTCAGTTATTCTATTTCTTAACATTAAGGTCTCAGGTATTAGGCTGTTTGAGATTATTGTTACTTACCCTACTTTAATGTGAAAATGAAGTGAAGCAATGAAGAATGGGCTCAAATGAGTGAAATATTTCCCTCTTCTGTTGTTGTGTTTTTTTTCCTTGCAGTTAAGAGAAGCATAAAATCTGCAATTGAATCCCATTTGGCTGATATTAAGACAATAATTTCACACAAATACCTCTACAAACAATACTGCATTGAAAACTGAATACATTCCTTTAGCCTATGAAAACCTCTAGTTAATAGCCCTACTCTAAATTAACTAATAAAACTTTTTTAATTATGCATGGTAGAAAGGCTAAAGGAGAGTGATAGCAGGAAATTCCTTTGGCCTCATGCTACGGGTTTGTAAATGCAGTGACATCATTCCTATTGCCAGGCACTAGAGGAGATCATAATGGGATATAATTGTTGCTTGCTCATTTGATTGAACTCCAAAACTATATCAAATGACACTTAATTATACACATAGAATATCATTACAGAAGAGAACTCAGAACTGAGAGCTCAGTGTAAGCAGAAACATTTAATAATTATACAACTCCTGTAGATGCAAATAGATAACTTGCTGCTAATTAGTCTGGAATTTAACACTCACAATATCCTAAGTAAATCTAGTGAAAATTAGTTGGGAGCCTGAACATACAGTTTTACTATAGCTCCATCTGGTATGTGCCCTCCAATTACCCAGCACGTTGGCTAGCTGTTTGAGGGACACATTTGATATCTGGCCAAGTTTAAAGGTCTGTTGGAGGTAAAACAATGCCCACCCTTTTACAAGGGGATCATTGTTGCTCAACAATAGAGCTCTCTGGCTTATTTGAATGTCAACAATTCACAAAAGTTGATGTTTGGAGCCATCAAATAAAATGTTTTTGTGAAACAGTTTATTATTTCAGTGGTAATTATTTGAATCATTCATGGTAAAGGATGTTTGCTAATGAGAGCTTGGCTGCTGTAAATTCCAGGGAGACTGAATGCTCTTTGTGCTGACAAAAAGGCCCAAATCACTGGAGAGCGACTGACTGGACAAATCATTCATCTATGCAAATGCCAGCTGAAATGGTCAGATGCATTTATTACCCTCCTCATTATAGTAAACAAGGCAGAAATCGTGACTGGCAGTTATCAACTTGCCCTGAAGTGTGATTTGTTCTCCTACCACTATTTAAATGAGAGGAAGAAAGCCATGCCACCAGGGACTTCGTCGGTTTATAAAAGAGTAAATGTCACATAGCCCAGTGCTTAAAGACTTTTGATTGACAAATGTTTTATTTGACATATCAAACAATAATGGTTTTCATATCAAATAGTCCATATTTGTTAGCAGAAATTTAACCCTTGGAAGAGTGAGAACTGATTTTTCAGAATGCTCTGAATCCAGATGGAAAGTTACAAGTAAAAAGAAACTCTAACCGTGCACTGGAAAAACTCACACAGTACTGTAGAAAGATGTTTTTAATGGAGGCTTCAAATGAACTGCTGTCTTAGCTGCTTCAAGAAAGCATCTCACACGAGGAAGGCTAATAGCATGTAAAAGAAGGGAATAAGAGAGTGATTTATTTATTCCTTTTTAAATGAAATACAATAGCAGTTAGACATCTAAAAGAACCTACCTCATCCTCAGACAATATTCCTAGATGTTTATGCTTGTATTAGGACAGGATATAGCATGATTTGTTTGAGGAATGTATGGGTTTGATAACCAGAAATATTAGTGGAAAAAATAAAAACAAAAAAGTAAACAAGAACATAAAAGAGAATTCTTATTTGTATTAGGAGTGTTTAGTTATTGCTACCTTTCATTTCAACAAAACAGGCTTTTCTACTAGTGATCTGTCATTACTGAATATGAGCTGATTATTATATAGGCGGTTTTAAGACCCTGTAAAAATATATACAAAATCATATGTGCTCTGGTATCAAACAAGAAAGAAAAAATGTATGATTAAATGATAGATGTGAATGTACACTTTGATTGCTTAAGAATAAGCTTTCAGCTTTAAAGAAGTAGGAGGACAAACTCTGAGTCAAATCCTTTAAACCTTTTTCATCCAGAACAGTAAACTGAGTCTTAAGAATGAGATCCTGAAGCTAAGGAAAAATGAGAGATTATTAGGTATTGTAAGAGGAGAATGAAGCATTCTGATCATGATTTTCAGGGGGCAGGAAGGGACACGATCCTACCTGCCTATATCTTCTAATCTATACATACTGTTGAACTGAGATTCTGCAATCCAGGTAGCCTGGAAGAGAAATATTAATTGGAAAAGAAGCAAGAAAAAGTATATCAGAAAGACACTTTGGGTTATCTGGAAAATACAACGTGATTTTATTAATAGTATGGATATGCATAACACTGCTTTTTAGCTAGCATGATAGAGGGAGGAATTAAAAACAAACAATGTCTATATAATCTTCTCATTAGCTCTGTGAAGTAGCATCATTAATTCTCCTTTGTGATGGGAGAGCATCTTCATGCTTAGATATGTGATAGATATTTAAGGTCACTCAGCTGTCTTCAGCAGACCTAGGTGTTACTACTTAGAGCATCTGATTTCCACTTGTGTGCATAGCTATTACTGTATGCTAGGAGAACGTACAGAGACGTTTCCTTCATGCTGAAAATGGATCACCACAGAATTAACTTGTATTGTCTACTTCTGCCTTTTAACATCGCAGAAAAGCAGTTGTTACCGTGGGTATCACTACTGTTATTAGAAATACAGGATTTTCCATTCCAATCTGAAATAATGATTCTTAACTCCAGTGCCCAGAGTGTGGAGGCCAGTTGGCCTGGTGCTTCAGAGTAGTATCCGTGGCCAGTCAGGCTGTCCTTCCTTGCATATAGAAGGAATAATCCTCCACAGATATCACAAGAACATCTGGTGAGATATACCTTGCAGACAAAGGACTACAAAAATTATTGGTGACCCAATAGTAATATTTGATTTTGTGGCATCATGCAAATATGACTGTCGGAAGATAATTTTAGCTAATACATGGAAGAAAATATTCACATTCTTTTCTGACATAACTTGTTATTACTTTTGTTATTATATCTAAGTGACCTCTTACATTCTGTTCCTACTGTATTTTTAATACACATACATATTTTTTAAAAAAAGTCATTTGTTGCCAGCATCCTCTTTATAGACATTTTGAAATTACCCTCCTGTCTTGGGATCTGGACAGCTCTTATTTATGGGAGTCCCTTCTTCTCGTCCCTCTAATGCACCCTTATTCCCCTTTTATCATCCTCATGCTCCTGATTTCTTCCTCTGTGTCTCAGAAGCTGGGGCGCTTAAATGCTCCCATTGGTCCACCATTCTAGCTGCCATCAGTCTCCTTCAGACCTGCCGTGTCACTTCAGAGCCGTTGCTTCTGCAGGACTTGTGGGTGCTGTCACAAGGGGCTGATTTAACACTATGAAAGAGGCAGACAAATGGTTAGCTGCAGAGACAGGACAGGCCAACGGAGGTTTGTAAAAGCTATAAATAGCATTCTTGGTTTTGAGGATTTTGCAGCTGAAGAAGGCAACGTGCTAATGAGGCAGGGAGGAGCACCTGCTCTTCAATGACATTGCTGGCCTTCACCTTCTCCACTAGAGAAAAAGTTAAAGGAGTTGATTAAAATAGTTCAGGAAGGTTTCAGGATTCATTTTCAGGAATGTGAAGTAATCAACATTTTCTCTAGCAGTTAGTATGTTCAGTCAATAACAATGCCACCTTCAGGGCTAACTATGTGCCCAGAATAAGTGATCATCAGGAAGCCAGGGACAGGACAACACTCAGTCTGAAGGGTTATAATCATAGAAAAGGGAAAAAAATCTCACTACCAATGCTGAGTATCTTTCATTAATGCATTCTGGAAGCTAACAGCAGGCAGCAAAAAAACCTGTTTCGTTTTGCTGGTTATTCTAAGTAACTTAATGTCCCGTGTGTGGAGGGGAGTGGGCTGCACGCGCATAAGCCGTTTTCTGTGCATCCCAAGCTTCCTTAACCCATGCAGGAGCTGCAGATGTCACTGCAGCTTCAGGCTTGGACTGATGATCCCTAGCTATCTCCTCCAAACAGTAAGGAAAGCTTCTAGTGCCAGAAAGCAGAGAAATCAATAGATAAAAAAATCAGATTCAAACAAACACTGCTGTTCTGGTGAAACTGTTGTATTTAAAAGCTAAGAATTGAATCACTGTGCCATGAAAAATATATTTCAGTGTTCACAGCAATTGCATATTGTTACTTTGGTTTTGGATGAACTAATTAATTACAGTACCAATAACTCACCAGCAAATCTCAGGCATGATATTTTGGATGAAAAAGCTCTAGGAAGAACTGACCTAACGACAATCTTCCTTAAATGACTTTATAATGGAGTAATTCCAGTCACTTCAAATGCTTACCCTCATTCAGAAGTGTACAAATCAGTACAGAAGTAGGCCAAATATTTTATATATATTTGTAGTAAAAAAATGCTTAACAGTAATAATTATGTGAAATCATTGGCAAACGTGCCAAACAGCCTGAAACTAAAGGGAGAATGGAATAAGCATAACAAACCATGATGGCATTCCTACATTAAAAAAAAAGTCCCTTACACAGTCTGATCTGTATCTAATATAAAGACATTAATATCAATCTTTTAACTGTTCAGAATTCTTTCAGCAACTGCATCCAAATTAACCTAACCATCTATTTCCATGTAAGCAGGAATTCATACTAATTGTACTTTAATTCCCAGGATGAATAACTGAGGTATTAGATGCAATGGCTCAAAAACCTAAATCTTGTTTAGTGTTAAAGGAACAAGTTATAAGCCTTAAGTTAATCAAGAAAACTATATACAAGCCTTCATTAACATACCTGAAATCAATCCACAGCTGATAAAATCACAGACCATGCATGCAGGTTTAACCGTGTGCAAGACTATCATACTTCACTCAGTTTGAACATATCTGTGTCTTTACAGTTTCACAGTGCTGGTAATTTTATAGCTAGGAACCATTACCTCCTGTTATGCTATGAGTCCTCTTTCCAAAGCGATAATGATGTGTGGATGTGGGAAAGGATTTATTTTAAGATTATGTATAGTTTTTATTGTTTGGGATCAGCTAGCATTTACTCCTGCCTCCCTATATATCTCCTTGCCAATGCTGCATGGAGAACTTATATGTAGATGTCCCGTGCGTTTCGATCCCACTCTGTAGTGGTAGGACAATATGTTGTTGATTGATATCACTGCCTGTTCACCCTCCCTTTGTAAATATTAACTAGATCACAAATCTGCTTCATCAACTATGGAAACCAGCCAAATTCCTGCAAGAAAATATAACAATTTCAAAAGCTATGCCATGCCAAATAGAGAAGAGCCAGCTAAATAAACTAAGACCCGGGGCTTGGAGAACTACTTGCAACTAACAGCTTGTTTCTTTCTGACTAGCTGTGAGGCGGAAATAGAGCATTCAGTTCACTAAGGTAGAAAATTCCAGTATAATTAGTAGACAAGAATGAAAAAATCTCACATTCTTGGCTGTGATTCTGATTGTTTGAATGCCAACATGGTACCCATGCAGAATTAGTGACTTAGTCCAGTTGTTTCTAGAACTGTAGCAATTTCATTCCTAAACAGAGAATGTTTGGGTCAGACATCTGGCTGTGTTATTTTGCATTTGCATCATATCCATACTTAAGAGACTTTCACAAATTAAGGAGAGCAAAAGTGTTCCCTGCAATGGGGATGGAGTGTGAGTATGTACGTATGCATATTACAAGCACGCACACACAGAGTAACTTTCAGCTGTTGGTATAGCAGGGAAAGAAAGGAACGTGACTACGAGCTTCTAGCTAGAAGTTGAAGCTCATTAAGTCTTTCCTGAAATTGGCTGATAAAAGCTTATATATTTAGGGAAGTGACAGTCTCTTTTCTTATGCATTATCTGCTAGGGGAAAAAAAAAACAACAACAACAACCAAAAACCCCAAACCAAAACAAACAAAACAAAAAACCTAACCAACCAAACAAACAGAACCAAACAGGAAGAACACAGCTAGAGAATTTTTGCTATTTTTGCACACTGGCCCTAGCAGTGTGAGTCTCCTTTCTCAATCCATTCTCCTGCTTTGCTCTACATTCTGGAAAGATGCTCAAACAGCAGACTCAACTTGGTGACCTGAAGCCATTTATCCTCAACTCTGGGAGGACTGAACTGCTGATGAATAGACTTTATAGTTTTGAGAAGTTAAGTTCCCTTTTTTGTGCCCTTGCTTGCTGAAGAAGACTCATTAGATTAACTAAGAGGTCATTAGGTCATTAACTGCCCAAGTTATGGCAGATTTCCCATGACTTTTTAGGGCTTGCATACATTTAGAGCTCCCAGACTTTTCTTCACTAAAATTCAGGAACAATTTTGTTTTAGAATTAGATAACAAAATACAATACTGAATTCTAATACATATTCTGAACTGTTCTATCACAAAATAAGGTTTTCAATGTGCTTTGTATACTTCCACTCCTTTTTTTTTGTTTTTTATAAAACATAGAAAGCACTAAAGTCTCCTTAATTTTTTATGTTTAAAACATCTTATATTGTCTTTTAATACATCTCTTTTACTTTTTATACTTGCATGATATCTTGTATGATATTCAGCAGTGGGGAAAGGTACTAAATAAGCATATGGTTTTACCATTAGCATATTTACTTGGCTGAAAATAGCTTTTCTGCATGCAGTGGATACACATACTATTTCTGAAAGAAAACTTTTGCACATCTGATCCTTTGTGTTGGAAGCCTAAGACATCAGTTGCAAAGCACCACCACCAACTTTTCTATTCACTGCCATTGATAACAATGCTCACATCGATCTGATTGGAATAGCAAAATGAACTTCACAGTACTTTTCTGAGATTTCCAGGTCTCTAATACTGGGTAGAATCATCTTACTGTTTAGCATCTGTAACTCTCCTGCTCTGCTGAAGTCTGATTTAACTGATCATGCCATTGTGAGATCTGGCAGCAGTAGATGAGCCACAGGCAGCTTTGTAGCCATTGAACACCACTGACCTATAAAAATATTTCTGGTCATATGAACATATTATAAATGGTTTCAAATAGTTATGTGATGCCTGATGAGAGGCTAACAATGTCTTTTTGTGAATCTAAATGACATCTCTATTGAAATCAATATGGCTCAAATCTGCAAACACTGAAGTACTGCACTGCAGCTGTATCTATTCCCTTGGTTTTTGTGCTAAAAAAACACAGTGTGGACATCACACATGTCTATCTCAAAACTACCAGTCATCTGCTCCTTGCTGCCTGTCAGTTCATACAGCCATTATGGAAGAAAATATGAAATGGCTAAAGAAAAAGTACTGCCATGATAAAGGAGACTCGAGCTGATTAACAATTACTACCAATCAATATCATAAGCCTGATAAAACAGAGTCCTGCTAATTATTAGAACTTCCCTTTCATCATGAAATTACAATAAGACCTTGTTCAAATGTACCTTGCAGCTCTCTGGTTGCTGTGAAGAAAGAATCAATTGTCCCTGTTCCTTAAGCACACATGCCTGTGATACCCTTCTGCACTCCTAGCAGGCTGCAAGGAAAGCCTAGAGACTAGAAGCAAGCGACAGTGCACCAGAAGCACTTAGCTTTAGAAATATGGCTTTCAGAAGGTTAAAGCAATGGGTCCGGTTTGAAGAAAGTAGGTGCTTTGCCAGAATTGCCTCTGGGAAAGTTTTTATGGCATAGACACCTAGAGCATTTACTTGTCTGCTGGAATAGAAAAATGGTGGTAGCCCAAGGGCTAAGGGAATTTCCTACTTACTCTTTCAATTGTTATTCAGGTTTCAACGTTACTGTATATCTTGCTAAAATGTTATACAGGTTTTACTTTCCCACTCTTAAATTTCAATTGAATGCAGTAACAAGCTGTGCAGTGTCAACACAAAAGCGTAATAAGATTGTATCTATCTCTGTCTCTTCAGATCCCTATATGAAGCCTATTACTGGTTGAAATTAGCATATTATCCTTACTGGATCCTACTGCTGCTGACAAAGGATTCTGATCTGAAACTTGTCTGAAGATTCTTGCACAACAACATTCTTGTATACAGTAGATTTTACTATCTCAGATTCCCTAATCCTCATTAAAAACCTCACAAAGGCTTCAGTCAGCACATCCTTTCCAGGCTGTAGGATTATTGCTCATATTTCTGCAGAAAGACAAAAAGAAAAGAGGAAAGATTTTTAACCACGACATGTCCAGGTAATACTGTATTATGATACCTTGGGATTTTTTTGTTCTTTATTCTTTTTATCTTAAAGCTTAATTACATTTCATGCAGAGTGCTTCCACTCTGTAAGGGCAGTGTTTAGCCATTCAAATGCTGAAACTGTTATTGCTATATAATTTGATAATGTATACTAGGTACTTTACAGACAAAACAGCAAGACATCGCTCTTGCTTGAGTGAGTCTATAGTCTAAATTCTGTGTGATCTACTGAGAATCAGTGCCAAGCAGCAGAAACACAGATGAAATACTTCAGTAGTTTAATTGTGTATAAAATTTAAGCACATACTTGTACTGTGGCATATTCTTCTCTTTATCTTTCAATAAAAATACAGGAAAATAAATATAAAATGCAGCAAATAGGATTAACTGTGCAATATGGCGTTTTCATAGAGCATAGCAGAGAGAGGATGCTACAAAAAATATTGTTATACGGCCTCCCCACCCCAGGGAATAAAACATTTCCTTTGGGAAAAACAGAGTTTAAGCTGACACAGAAACCAATGACTTGTTAGGCTTGGCTCATGGAAACACCTATAAATATGTTTAAATTTACTCAGTGAGGAGTTTCATTGACTTAGTATATTTTCTCTTCCAATTCAAAGAATATATGTAATTTCACATATCAAAAAGCAGTAATGCCTGTCCAAGAGGCAGTGAGAGGTTTCCCATGCTAGGTTAATATCCTGGGTTGCAGAGGAAGCCAGAGAGAACAACTCACACCAATGGCAACAGTGTTATATATACACACTCAGTGCTGCTTTTCAGTTAATGCTTGGCTAAGTTTGTTGTATTAAAAATAACTCACTGATTAAAATGATTTCATTATTTTTAGGGTTCGATTTAAAATACAAAGCTTTGCAAAGTGATAACAAAATTCTGATCAGTATCCTGCTGGGAGCAGGAACCGGTGACTTACAAGCCAGCTAGTTTTTTGCATGATTTGTTTATTTACAAAATGTTTTCCCAACCGCCATGTTAAAAGTAGCAACAGAGGCCTTTTTTATTTTGAAAACCTAACTAAAGTGTTACCCTGTTTCCAGGAGGAGCTGTCTCCTAACTCTACCCAAGGCTCAGGTAAGTTTCATTGCTTAAGTAGCAGATGCTTTCTTCTCACTAAAAATCCCTTGCTATGCGTGCTTTTTCAATGACTATATCTTGCGTGGAAAGGTGGATCTGGACATCTTCTGGGAGTGCAGAAGATAAAAAACCTTGGAGCTTCAACCACCAGACACAATATCTGATGTGGTGGGATCTTTACCTCCTCCTAAGGAAAGTTTTCCCCTAGATGTTTTTACCAGTCATCAAAACAGTGCCTTATGGTGACAAGTGAGTTAACGTATCTGACAGTGGATCCAAGACCACGATATGTCTTGGGAGTCAAAAATAATTGAAACGTCACTAGCTATATCATTCCCTTATGTGCCTTTAGTATAGACAGAGGCATAACTTAATCACATTTAGCTATGCCAGTTACATGGTCTTTCCATTCTTTACACCTAATTTTGAAATAACAATAGTCCTACTGACTTCAGTTAGATTTCCCTCGATGAGCAAGCCATAGCTCCACTTATCATAATGAACAGAAGCTGAAGTAAAAGCAGGATGCTGTTAAGACATGAATTTGGTGATTATGGAGTCTGATTAACACACAGATGGTAAGTCTCACTGTTATTTTAAAAACAGAAGGTTTCCTGTACTGTTCTACCAGTGTATTTCCTTTCAACACGGAGGATCATTTCTGGAACATATTCTGTGCCTAGTTTTACTGCTGATGTGTGTATAGATGCATGTATAAACTGTTTATGTGGCATAGCTCACTGGAAATTATCTGTCGGCTCTAGATGTGAATAACTGTCGAATAAAAACAGATCATCAATTGATTTTTACAAAGGCTATGGAATGACAATTTGACAGTAATTTGGAGCACTTCTCGAATGCACAGAGCTTGAATTTGAGACAGCAGCCTAGACAAAAGGACACTGTCACCCAGTGTCCTCTGTTCTCTTCAGTAAATAACAGTCTGTCTGCATTTTTAAAATCCTACCTGCTGTTGGACAGTCTCCGTGAATAACAACAAAGTTGGTTCTGTGATTTGTTTAGCTTGGTAAGGATGTGTTCATGCATAGCACATCCTATTTGCTGTCTTCGAGCTTGGGGATGGTCTATGTTACATGGAGAGACATGTAACTCCAACCAGTGACATCACTTGTGTATCTTAGGCACCTATCATAGGAGTAAATGGGATAGACCGGATCACCTGGAGGTATCCATGTCTCCCCATGGACTACAGAATAACCCTACCAGATAAGAAGACTAGATCAAACACATACATTTCACAAAGCTGAATTTAAGTAAGATGAATTTGTGGTAATACCAGCCTCTGTGAGCTGACAGGTGCGTGGACTGAGACAAAAAATTTCATATCTGTCTATCTTCTGCACTGATGCAGTCTTTAATACAGTCTTAAAATAAACACAGAATAGGAATTATTTGGCCAAACATAGATCTCTGTAAATATATCTCAACTAGCTCCCTGTTTTTTCTTTATATCCAATAGACAGAAGTAGAAATTTTTAGTTTCCTTTTCTTAGGTGATATATTTAATGCTGAAGTAGAAGTCTTAAATTGGTTGAGCAAATAGTGCCTTCCAAGTGTTCCCTTTCTCTTAATTTCATTTGGAAATGGAGGATAGCATGATACATACAAAAGCTAACATGAAAACAATAACATAAACAAAATAAAGCACAAAATATCAGCTTCATGCCTAACATTTTCTGACTCACCAAACTTATTCATAGTTTTATTTCCAATTTTTCTTTTGTATTATGAATCAAATTTCAAGGTGACCACTGCCTGGGAAGGTAATTAATGAAAGCACCTTATGAGGACTCTAGAGCGCACCTGACTGTAGGACAAAAATGAGGCTAAATGATGCAGAAAGGCACAGTACTCTGATGGCACTGTAACCTGAAGAGCCTACCTTCCTCTTCCATCCTAGTGCCTTAAAAGTTGGAGCTTAAATTCTTATTTTAAAATGGTACAGTGGCATCTTACAGTTATGAAAAACATGTACGTATAGGTATTTCTGTATGTGCACTCACATGTGCATGTAGGTACATGAGCCATCTATAAACTGGTCACTCTGGCATGACTGCTTGTGGAAAGCAGAGTAGTGTAGTAGCCTGTCTGCCGCTACAGTTAGCAGCAGAAAAAGCAATCTATCTTAAATGTATAGATTGCTATATTTGGAATTTATTATAAATGTATAGCATTTATACTAAAGGATTATACAAAAAGTAGCTTAGATATCAAGTATTTTTAATATCTTCTGTAGTTTTAGGATTATTTTTTACTCAAAGTCAACATTTCTACTATAACTGAACGGCCCCAGGTGCCATCTAACATGGAGCATTGCTGGGGACATGGGTAGATTAGATGGACTGACAGAGATTTTGGCTATCACCGCAGAAGCTGGAATGGGAAGTGGCGGTTGAGAGAGAAAGCACAAGTGCTTGGGCATGCGTATCAAATTAATGTATATGGAAGCAAAACGTGACACTTCCCTTGCAATACACCAGTTAGGGACTCGAGACGCACTACAACTCATTGGAATAAGTACTCATTAAGATCAATTAAAATCAGGGCTGCCCTTCTGACGCGCCGGGGCTCAGGGCACGACATTAAAAGCACAATCTGGTTGGGCAGGAGCTGGGGTGAGATTTGTAATCCGCCTGTTGGAGATTTTTGGGAGTGACCTGCTATAAGGACTGGCTGAGAGAGTTGGGCTTGTTAAACCTGGAGAAGAAAAGGCTCCAGGGGGACCTCATAGCAGCCTTCCAGTACTTAAATGGGGCTACAGGAAAGCCGGGGAGGGATTTTTTCCAAGGGCAAATAGTGATACGACGAGGGGGAATGGCTTTAAATTGAAAGGGAGAATATTTAGATTAGACATTAGGAAGAAATTATTCATGATAAGCATGGTGGGGACCTGGCACAGGCTGCCCAGGAAAGCTGTGGATGCCCCCTCCCTGGAAGTGTTCAAGGCCAGGTTGGATGGGGTCTTGAGCCGCCTGGGCTGGTGGGAGCTGTCCCTGCCCATGGCAGAGGGCTGGAATTCGATGGGCTTTAAGGTCCCTTCCAACGCAAACCACTCTGTGATTCTACGGTTCTGCATCGGGGATACAGATGGGCGTTATAGTCGCCTCCAGCAAATGGAAATTGCAAAACATCTCTTCATTGTCTGGTTCTATGATTGTAGGATTCTGCGAATCTAGGATTCTATGAAACGAGGCTGGGGCTGCCGTGGGCAGGGGGGCTCCGGGGGGCAGCTCACAGCGCCCGCCTCACCGCAGCCAGAGGCGGCCTGAGGCACAAACGCGAGCAGAACAGCGTCCCTTTCGCTCGGCTTTCCACTTAAAACAGGCACCGGGACACCGCGCCGAGCCTTAGGTTTCTACCACGTCCCTCCTAGGGGCGGGCACGAGCAGCCCGATTCTCCGCCCCATCGATCCCACCCTCCGCAGCCCGAGCCCCCGCCCCTCAGCCCGAGTCCCCGGCCCCGCGGTCTGTGGCCCCGCCCCCGCAGCCCGCGGCCCGCGCAGTCCGCAGCCCCGCCCCGGCGGCGGCACGCGCCCGCGCCCGCCCCCTCTCCCTCCGGCGCCCCGCCCACACGGCCGTGCGGGGCTTCCGGCGGCGCCTGGCGCGGCGGCGGCGGCGGTGGCGGCTCCGCCCTCCGGACGGGGTAGGGGCGGTGGCGGCGGTGGCGGCGGCGGCTCCGCGCGGGCGGGGGAGGGGCGGGCACGCGCGGGGGGGCCGCCCCTCCTTTCCCCTCCCCTTCCCTCCCCTCCCTTCGGGACGCGGCCGGCGGGACGGCAGCGGCCCGGCAACCCCCATGTTCCCGGCCTAGTTATCCCGGAACAGCCCTTTGCGGGTGTGTGCTCGCCCGCGGGAAGCGAGGGCCCGGCCGCAGCGCCCGATGCTCGGAGGGGAGTGGGCCCGAGGGGCAGCGGCCGCACCGGGCAGCCCCGCCGCGCTTTGGGCAGGGGTGCCCATCCGGGGCCTGTGGTCCTCGGTGGGGCCCAGCCTTCGGGAGGGTCCCTGTGCGCAAAGAGCGCCGGTGCCCGGTTGTGGAGGGGTGGAAGGAGGAGATGGAGCGCGGCAGGGGGAACCAGTGGTACGGGCAGACCGAGCCGGCAGAGCTGAGACGGGGGTTGTGCACCGTCCCCGCGCTCTGGGAGGGTCCTGCTTTCCACATGCAACAACTGTCCCCCTGCAGATCCCTCACTGCTCTGCGAGCATCCTCTCCACAGGCACCAACTGTCCGCTCAGCAGATCTGTAACTGCTCTGGTAACATCCTGGTCTCCACAGGCACCAGCTGTCCCTCCTGCAGATCCCTGACTTCTCTGGGAGCATCCTGCTCTCCATAGGCACCAAGTGTCTCCCTTACGGATCCCTGAGTGCACTGGGAGCATCATGCTCTCCACAGGCACCAACCCTCCCTCCTACACATCCCTGACCACTCTGGAGCATCGTGCTCTCCACAAGCACCGTCTGCCCTGCAGATTCTTGACCGCTGTGGGAGCATCCTGATCTCCACAGGAACCAGCTGCTGCTTGGTCACCGACATGCTATGCGAATTACACATCATCACTCCAGTTGTCCGATCACAATACAACAGAAGCAGAGTAGGAGCTTAACTGGCAGATTTTAGTATATATATTTTTTTAGGCACATACTTTGGGGTGCTTCACTTCACGTGAGTTATTTATTTTCAATGCAGGCTGATGAGAGAGGGATAGCTGGTTGGATCAGCGTGGTGAGGAGGCATCTGACCAGCAAGTAAATGCTATCCAGGGTATGGCAGTATGGAGAGGTAGTACAACATTGTGAAGAAAAAAATGAGAAGATAAATGGGCTTGAATTGCGTATTGGAAGTAGTATTGATTTGGGACATACGGTGGTTTTGGTCTGAGGAGAAGAGTTTCACCATAGCTGGAAGGGCAGTCGTTCAGAATGTAGTGGTATAAAGCTGGTGACTTTAGGCTTGGCATAGGATGAGCCATTTTAAAAGGGGCTATCTGGTAGTTTACACATATTGAGGAACAATTTCTGTTATATATGAAGACAGCTCCAGAAGTGCAGGGTGATCACCTGGCCCGTGGTGTAGAAGCCCAAAGAACATCTGTCTCCATTATACTGTGGTGCTAAACCAGATTCTGCTTCTAGCAGAAAGGAATAGTCAATCAGTAAAGTTATCTGAAATTCTTGCATTTTGAATGTTTTGATGCTCATGATGGCAAGACAAGCAAGATTCTAAACAGATAGAGTTGTCACAATGTTCCATTTTTTTCGAACTGTAAATTTATAAGTTGCAAATGTGTAAAATGGCTATGTTTTTAGTGCCAGAACACATTACAGAAGAAACACAGCAAATGGGGCCTGAGTTTAAAGTATGCTATAAGAGTTTATTAATTTTTAATTAATATTAGCTTCTAGTTTCAACAAGTTGAGTGTAGATGTTGGTAGAATCTAGGTAATTAACAGAAAGACATGCTAACCTGTGGTAAAAATGCTCTGGTTTAGCCTGTAATATGAGGTTCAAGTATTCCCTCTGTGCATCAATGTGCAAAGATAATTAAGAGATTTCCCATTTACCATCTTTTATCTAAGATGCATATATTAAATTGCATTAATCATTCTTCAAAGATAATACAATCTATTGTTTTTGTCATTTATACGTTCTTTGTAATTTGTCATTGTTGCTGTTTCTTTTATAGTCAAATGAAAGAAAACTCTGCACAGTACTCCCAAGTGTGAGATTAGCAAAGATGGTGTAAAGAGGACTTACTACTGTTCTGGTTTTAAAAATCAAACCTGGTACATACATGACTTGTGTACACAACATTTGCTTCTCTCGAAAGAGAACATTTGCTTCTCTTGTGTTGCCAGGTACATCTCTTGGATGAAATATGCCATCTTTTAATTTTTTTCTGTCTCTCATATCTGTTACTTGTTATGTTGTTACACACATCCTTCACTTTGCAGCCGCTCCAAACCCCCAGTATTTTTCTGTGTATTTCCCACCTTTGCTCAGCGTTCTAATTGGGGAATAACTATGTAAGTATGTCCCGTTTCTATTCTCATGGGATGAAATTGTGAATACTGGGGAGCTGCATTTGTAAAAACAACCAAATGATTAGGTATAATAATAATTACCAGAATAGATTTGTGAACATAAACTCCCTGTAAAAGGAAGCAAAATACACCAAAGAGATCTAGTGCTTTTGAATCCTTAAGTTTAATCAGTGCCTCTTCCCAAGAAATCTGTAGAGAGGCCGTAAGACACTTTCTTTTATCAAGGTTTGTTTTGTTTGAAAGAAGGGAAATAGTGAGTTACAGTCTCAGAAGACTTTCTGCTTGTATAGCATGAAGGGAAGAAGGGTTAATCATACAGAAAAAGAGAATTTGCCCATATAGTTGAAATAGTTGTCAATTAAATAGTGATGTGAGTAGGAGAGACTGTAAATAGTTTGATATACTGTAATGTATTTTGAAAGAGGATAGCATCTTTCTCTTTTAGGGAAGTTGTATTCCAGGTCTAGTTCAATCTGATTCTGAAGTTCCATCTGTCTTGTGAAACTAGAAGTAATGTTTCCATAGCCCTTTGAGTGAATCTGATTTGGGACACTTGCAGACTTACTGTGCCGTTGAGCCAGCACTGACTTTGTGTTAACTGGCAGCGAGTTGATTTGGGGATACGAATGTACTGAAAAATACTCTTGCTTGCAAGAGTAGCTGGTGTCTGGCTGGACTAGCCCCAGCACTTGTCTGACTCCCAGCAGTGCTGACTGGAGAGATGGCTGCGAAGCAGACGGATCCGTGGAGGGCTGGAGGTGGGAGGGCAGAGCTCTCGAACTGGGGACGGGATCCAGTCTGAAAGTGCAAATTGGGCGTGTAGGCATAGAATAGCACCTCACGTCTCTATGTGTTCGTAGTACATTGCTTTCTGTTTCTAATCAAACTATTACGCTGTCTGTGCTAGGTCTGTAGCAGCCGCTGAAGGTCCTGGCATTCAGTAGGGCAATTTTGGTCCATTGAATGGTATCTTGAGAGAAAAAAATGTGATGTGAAGGTAACCAAATAAAAGAAGATAATACGGCTGCTGATTTTGTGGAGGATAATAAGACGTGTTTAAAAGAAACGTTTATTAAGCTTCAGTTTGGCATAATTATGCCCATACAAAAGAAAACGAATAATATACAACAGGTCAAAGATGCTGCAAGAGATTGGAATTTATAGTTGTATAGGCCCGGTGGATCTCTTAAAAATAATTAGGCAGTTTGAGGGGAGGGCAGTTTGCATGCACATGAGCTGCTGTGTTCCATAGCTGCTTATCTTGATGCTTTTCACAGGCCCGAGTCTGCATTTTTATCTTTTTCTTTGTAAAGTTAGATCCTTTTAATTGGAAATCAGCTTGACCTATGATAGTTCCTGGAAAAAATTCTCTCTGTCGTCAGCCCTACTGGTCTGTTTCACTAGCTTATTATCCCTCAACCTCCTGAGCAATTTTTCTTTTGTCTTTTAACTACACGCAATTGTTAATGCCTCTTCTGAAATGCCAAAAGAAGAATTTCTATTTCTCTTGTAGTTATAACACTTATTTATCCTTCTTTTATAATAGTTTTCTGTTACTCTTACTTACTATAAACTACTAAATCCTATATTGCTTTTAACTCTTTAAAAGTAGTTTTCTTCCACTTGTATTGTTTTAAGGTTGTGCCTTGTTTCTTCATACTTAGGAACTTTTGAGCTTGTTGGCTGATGTCAGCCAAAATTGACAAAGTGGCGTCAGTCTCAAGGAAATAAAATATTTATAGGTTTTATGAAAATCATCACGTTGGTAGAGAGGGAATGACCCACATTAATGTTTCTGCTGATGGAAAATCTGCAGCATGATTTGAAGTTGTCTACTCTGTTTGACCTGACTTAAACTGGCCAGTTAGCTGATATAAAGCTCCGAACCAGGCAGTGGTTCTGCTGCCCTTTGATAAGCTGATAGGCAGCACAGCTGGGTTTTACAACAGTGCTGTAAGAGATGTGAGCTGTGGCCAAGGCAAACCTGGGGTTTGCAATGCAGACGTAAAGCTGTATAGGATGCATATGTGAGATAAGTGATTCACACTTGATCTTGAAGTAGCCTGACTGAACGATTCTTAAAACTGAGCTCCATAAAGCCATAATTTGCATGGAGCAGCCTTCAAACTGTGTCAATCAGTGAAATTTTGAGTTAGAAGCTGGTGTATATGCTGATCTACACATGTTTCCAGGGCTTGACAGCAGTAAGTATGTTGAAGTTTAATGTCTGTTGGCATATTCTGTAAATAGATTCTTCTCTTTTTAAGAGGGAAAAATCCAGAAGGAGAATGTATTTGTAATCTTCACTTATGTCTTACAGCAGCTCCATACTGAAAAGATAAAACACCATTTCTCATTTTGGAGTTGTTTTTTTGGGTTTTAGGTGGTTTTTTTAAGGAGGAGAAATTGAGAGTTGTGCTGCTTTTTTCTCGGTGCTTTTTCTAAAAGGTGGATCAACAGGGGAAAATGTGACATTATTGGGTTTTGACATTCCAGGAGAGCCTGAAGTGAATCCAGCATATCATCTTAGACATTCACTTCTGTGCCAAATGTCAGGAGTAATTCATGTTGTTGACAGCTATGTCAACATGTGAAACTGAATGAAGGACAGGAACTAAACAAAAAACTAATAACAGAGGAGGCAAGAAAGTGAGAAGTGAACACTTTGTTAGTAGATTATCACTATCATGAGTAAGAAGGTCAAATAGTGCAGCTTGTCCTTATCTGTAACTGCAAGCACCTTCTTGCTGGGAACGTTCAAGTGAGAGTGAACTGTTTGTACATATGTGTGCATTTTGTAAGTATGGGAAACAAGCAATTTACGCAAAAAGCTTGCACAGTGGATTTTTAAAGAGGCATACAAAAGTTGCTTGAATTCATCTCCATTTGTTTAATTATGTACCCTACTTTAAGCTTATACTTCCAACAACTCTGTAAAGTACAGTCTGACTTGTACCCACTGCAAACATTAAATATGTAATTTGCCTCCTAGGCAGTGTGAGACATAGTGTTAATTGTTGTTTGATGCATCTTCTAAGTAGAAGAGTCGCCTCTGTTGGTTCAGTGATTACCACAGTTATGTATCCAGTGATAATCTCACTGGCAACTCTAGTACAAGCTGTTGAAGAAACATTTATTCTATTTTGAGACATGCTTAGTCATCCCTGTTTTGGCTGCTAACAGGTTATGGGCGCTGCTCCTTATTCTTTCCTGGTAAATCCCATGAGTAAGCTAATCCAAAGGTCAGGTTATGAGAAACAGTCTGTGGTACTGGAGGATGTGAATTCTGAAGTGCTGTGTTTTTGCCTAAGTGTGTTGTGTGCTGCTAGCAGAAATCAGAGAGTACGTTCCACGTTTCGTTTTGTGTTGGTAAAACTAACAGTTTACATCACACGTATGCAGCGGCTGCTAAATATAGGACAAGCATATGTAAGAGGATCTTTATTAGTAGTGAATTTGAAACTGGCCTTCTGTGTCCTGAAGATAACATTCAGCTATAAATATTTCTTCACCACTGTAAATAGAAAACTTCAGTGAAGACACCTTTATTTTGGCTTTTTCTAATAATTATACCTGCTTGCTTGTTTGTTTTATTTGTGATTTGATGTAGGCTATATGAAACATGTTGATACCTTTATTTATTAGTATGTTTTGTGTCGATTTTTGTAGGTGGCCTTGTGTGCAGATGTAATACATTTTGCATGCAACTGAATTGTTACATAAATGAAAATATTTTCTCTTATCAGACATAAAATGCTTTCTATGGACACTTATGCTTCTGATGCCAAAACTCTTCTGGAGACTTACTTTGTTGCTTGGATTAAAGGAAGATGATGTTGTTAATGAATTCTGAGCATCCATCAGGAGGCTGGTAACCCTTCTATCATCGGTGAATGCTGTCATGGACAACTTCAAAGGGTAAAGACAGTATTTTTTATAAGACTGTTTCAAGCTAGTGCTCTGATATATGAAGCATTGTTTTTGTTTCAATTAACTGCCCAAAACTCTTTTCACTCGTTAAACCATTCACAGGTTATGGAAACAAATTAGAGAAAACAATTTGTTAGAGTAGCTGTCCAGATTTCTATAAGAGCTGCCTTTGAACGGTGTATTTACTATCCAGATTATAACATAGTCTAGATATACTTGAACTAGCTTGAAATGAACAAATTTAGGTCCTGGGGGTCAATCTTACTGCAAAATACAAGCAGTGAATTAACTTACATTTTGTTGAGCTGTATACTTCTGCAGCTTGACTAGGTACCTGAAAACTGACTGTAAACAAAGCATTAGTTTAAGTATTTTAAAACTATGCTGCAGATAATTTTAGCTGTTCCTTCAGATACTCTTCTGCGTTTGTTTATTGCGAGGGCCAGATTTAATTTCATACTTTATTTTGTTTTCATAAATGAGTGCAAGATTTTTTTTTCTTAATAAATTCCTGAAAATAATGCTTAATTTAACCATTAGTCTTTTTGTTGCTTGAGGGCTAGTTTTGGCTAATGTTTCTTTTTAGTCTTCTCTTTTTCAAAACAAAGTAAATGGGAAGCTACACTTAATGGCTTCCAACTAAATAATTGTCTTAAAATAAAATGTAATAGTTTATTAATATTTTAGTAGCAGTACTTTTAAGAGGATATTTGAAAGCATACAGTTTGCTTTCTAAGAATGTTTTATCTGCTTACTTATGTTTATTCATTCTGTTTTATCAGCTCTTTTCCAAAACACCACAAGCAGTTAATGCACTTTATAAAGGACACCTGACCTTTTGCATCTTCCTCAGCCGTATCTAGATGTCACCAGTGTTTCCCATGTTAACAGTTCTGAGCATGTTTTACTATATGTGCCTTCGGCGCCGAGCTAGGACAGCGACGAGAGGAGAAATGAACAGCCGGAGGGCTATTGAATCAAATACCCGAGCCTTACCTATCAATGTTGAAATAGTTCAGTATGCCAAAGAAGTGCTGGATTTCAGCTCTCACTATGGCAGTGAAAACAGCATGTCATATACCATGTGGAATTTAGCAGGTATTCCAAATGTGTACCCTAGTTCTGGTGACTTTACTCAGACTGCTGTCTTTCGGACTTACGGGACTTGGTGGGATCATTGTCCTAGTGCTCGCCTGCCATTCAAGAGGACACCACCCACCTTTTGTAGCCAGGACTACGTGGAACTTGCTTTTGAAGAACCAGTTTATCCCACTGCAGTGCACATTCTGGAAACATATCATCCTGGAGCTGTAGTCAGGATTTTGGCATGCTCTGCAAATCCTTACTCACAAAATCCACCAGCTGAAGTAAGGTAATTTTTTTTTTCCTTTATGCTTTCCTGTAAAAAGTTAAATCCTACAAATAATGCTGTTTAGCAAACTTTACTTCCTATTATTTCTCTGTTTTGTTTCTGACCCACTAACATTTTATTTTATTTCTGTATGTTTTTAAAACTGTGGTGAGATGATGGTTGGACTAGATAACTTCTAAGGGACCCCCCTGACCCAAACTGATTTATGATTTAAATTATTCTATGTTTTTAGAGCAACTTCAGAGGTGTGGATTTTTTGGGTAGAAATTAATGCAGATCCTAATATCAGATTTAATTTGTATGGTGATAGTTTCTATGTTGGAATTTTTATGAGCAGTAATTATTATTTATGTGTAAAAATCACTTTTGAAATGGCAGTTCTGAGTTCACTTTCTCCAATAAGAAAAGCAAGTTCTGTAGAAGAGGCTGAGGATTCATGTGTGCTCTATCATCCTGCTTCAAGTAATGATAAAGCCTTTTCTGTGCATGCTTTAGGTTGTACATACAGTACAATCAGGCACTATAACTGTTCATATAGAAATGAGGCCAAAACCAGAAACACAGAACAGTCAGACAAAAGGTGATGCCATTTGTCTGATCTTTATTTTTGATTCTGATCAAAGGTTGTGAGCCGCTCTTCATTTTTACGCTTGCTTCATAGACTAAAAAAGCTGATTTGATCCTGTTGGTTTTCCTCATAGTAGGAACTCCTGATGAAATTCCAGCTGGGAGGGGTGAGGTGGGGAAGGAAGATAGGGACCTGGGAAATGGCAAGGTAGTAAAGAAAACCGCTGTGCATAAGGTGTGAAGCTCATAGTGAGGCGGTGAGGAAATAGAAATGCAAGGAGGAGAGGAACAGGTGAAAGCCCATAGTGGGGAAGAACATTGGGGAAAGCTATCACTATATGGAATCAGAAGTACTCTGTATGCATCAAAAAGACATTTAATGATACCAAACCCATAAAGCAAATAAAACTGATAGAAGAAAGACTTAACAAAATGCATACTGTAGAAGATAACTTGCCCATAAATACTCTTATTTTTTTAACATGCATGCTGTGGCAATGTAAGCAGTGTTAACTTGGATATTGGGTGTTTCTTCCCTGACCTACCTTTTACAGGTACAGCTAAAAAGTAATGTTAGGTCTAACTTAGTATCCCGTGTGTCCTAACAGTAGGCCGTTGATTCGTAAAGCCTGGAAAATCAAGTGACATGTTATATATTCAAAATTTCCAATTAATCTGTTCTGTGTGGTTCTGTCATCTATTGTTGATTAGAGCAGTTGTTTATTTTACAGCTCTCTGATGGGTATGTGCTCTATAGCTCTAAAGTAAACATCCAAATTCAAGGAACAGTGATATATCGAAGTAATAATAATAGGCTGTCTAGCTTCAGAAATAGGAGCGCATTTGGCACCATAATACAGAACTTACTTATGGGATGGTACGTGGCAAAGGCAGCTCTTAAGGCTTTTGAACTTAGTACTAATGTGAAATGACTTTTGGCCAATTACTGTGTGAACTTCTGTTTTACTTTTTTATTTTATGATGTGGCACAGGTTTATGTAGAGTTTATTTCTGTAAGTGCTTGTAATTTTGCATTACAGTAATAGTAAGATAGTATACTGCAGGGCAATATGAGGATATAATTCTGAGTAATAAGCTACTGCTGTTTAGGTTTCGGTTCATAAAACGGTACACTTTTTTTAGTTTTGTGTAAAGATCAAGAAGTGTTGGAGGAAAGCTCAAGAAATGTTAACCAAAGGAACTGTTTAGTAAGGTGCTCTGAAAAAAACAGAATATTGTTCAGAGAGCTAGAAGAAGATGGAAGTGAAAATACTAATATAAAACTTTTTGAGATGTGTTTTATAACTCCTTTTGGGATGTGGTCAGAGTGAGAGCTCAGACTTTCCTTTCGTAAAAATGGATCAGGTTTCTTTAGGACCCTGCTTTTTAATTTGTAGGCAGGAACATCTTTTGTTCTGCCTACCTAGATTAACAACATTTTTGGTTAGAAGGAGGCTGTCTCAGGGAGCCTCAGAACCAGTTGTCTGTGCTGCACATTCAATGCTTGCCAGCCTTGATGCTAGAGAAGAGTTAGAGGGACTTTTTTTTTCTTTTGGCTTGCATTTCCTCAGCCAAACTTGTCTGTTCAGAGGTGCGCATTTATTTGTTTGTCTCCTTTCTTCTGGAAGAGACAAACATGCCTTACGCACTGTATCTTGAAGGGAAGATAAAGGAACCCTTTCTCCACATGAGGTATGCAGTAGTTTTGTTTTGTCCGTTTGCTCACCTCTATGATGGCAGTATGAAGACTTGCAAGAACACAGTCTCTTTTCTGCTTTAGTTCTTGGTCCCTTGTTTTCACTTCCAAAAATTCCCTGAGAATCATTTTTTGAAAGTGGAATGCTGCTGATAATCTCGAGTGATTCTGTGTTTAACTCATGTTTTTGACTTGAACTGCCAAACTATTTTCTTCTGTTAAAAAAACTGTGTCCCAGTTACTCAAAGGGCACTTAGAACCTTGTTTTCCTTTTCTGACTATTTTGATACTCAGTTTAAATCACCTTATCACCTAGAAACCTTAAAGTGCTACTTTGTTTTATCTGCTGACTCTGGGCCTGTTTCTTTCTGAACACCAATGTAGAAAGAACAGATCATTAGAAAAGTTCCTTTTCACCAATTCTTAGTTTGATATAAAAAGAACACCAAATTAATGGAGTCAAAGCTGTTGAGAGCAAAAAGTCTGTTGAGACTTGTTTAAATGTTATGCTTAGTGGATTATACTAGCCCAGCTGAATAATCTTTTTTTTCTCTTTATTTAGCATTTAGAACATTAGCTCATCCAAGACTTTGCTGTGTGCAAAAGCTTCTAACCTACAAGAGGCTCTGTAAGGACTTGGTGTGCCACAGACCTTGCTCAAGAGGATTTTATATATTCTTGTAGAAAAATGGCTATAGCCCATTTAGTTGGCCAATGTGTTGCTATGCTGCTCATTTATGCTTCAGTCCCATGAAAGAACGACTTATGTAGGTGTTCAGAGAAAGGTCTTTAGTCATACTCTTCTGTTGTTGATGTGTTGAATACCGCTGTATGACACTGTGTTAGATCAGCTTTATTTAGAGTCTTTTTAGAGGTGGGATCAGCTCTTCATGGAGTGAAAAGAATTTATTCTTCAGAATGGAAGATAATTGTTCCTAAATAATTCTAATGCTTAAAATATGACAGTTGATTTGAAGTATTTTCATTATGGTTTAACCAGATTTCAGCAATTTGAGGATTCTCTGTCCTCCCATATCTTTTACTGTTTCAAATGCAGAAGACATTACGTACTCTGCTCTCCTTAAAATGATTGTTAAAAATCAAAAATGTCAGAAAAACTATAGCCTTTACACATGGAGATCTTCCGTGATTTTCATGAGTGCCACTCACACCTTGACTGGTGAGAAGTCTTTGGTAATTTGTTAAACTATGCTAACGTATGTTAATATCCGTGTAAAAATTTCTTACATGAATTATCTGAGTGCAGAAAATCCAAGCAAAAATGTATCATATGAGATTAAGGTAATATTGTAGCTCATAGTATCAGTTTTTAAGTGGTGTAAAAATACCCCCCTTTTTTCTGTTGTGTTGATTACTATACTACTATAGGCTTGAGATTTCATTCTGTGGTGCAGGTTCTGTTTACTTCGGATTTGGTGGCAATGATGAGTCTCTCTTTGGCCAGTGGAAGAGGCAGAACTTCACACAGGGGTGATGTGGACACTGCACTGTGGCTTGAGCTGAACCCAACCAGGAGAATTTTCTTTGTTTTTCATACTGTGTCGGATTGATGGATAAGGTATAGCTAGCTTCTACGAGGAGGAAAATGTTTTCTTTCCTGTTTCTTTTTCCTCTTGATTTACCCAGAAGGCACACATTTGGTGATTCCGTGATGGCTTCTCTGGTGTTAGCACTTTTGAAACATTCTGGTACCGTAACAGTTAGCTGCTGTCAGAAAGGAAGAGTTTTTGTGTGTTTGAACAGGAGCTTTCAAGTCAGAAATATTTTTTTCAGAAGTTTTTAAACTTTTTCCTTTTACAAAAATAACTTTGCTTTATAAATTTGGAATGTAAAAGAAAAAAATTGGTCCTTGTTCTTCTTCTGTCCTGGTCTTGTCTTAACTTAATTTGACAGTTTCTCTTATCTCATTTATGTTACAGTGACACCACCTATTCATAATGATTTTATAAAAGCTCAAAACCAGATCCTAACTAGTTTGGGATGTGTAGCAGTGCTTGGGGTGCTGTTGTACAGCACATATCCTTACTGCTCTGTGGTGATTGCTTCTTTAGTAGACTGGAGATTGTTTTGTGATTCTTTTTTTCTTGTTTTCCACAGATAAAGGATAACACTGATTAGGTTGTTTCTCAGAGGTGAGATGCCATGATTATTTCACTGGCTGGGAGCAGTTCCAGAAGTACCAGTGGCAGCATTCTGCCTTCTGTGTTCCCACCATTTATTTCCATTTAATTTAATTTCTCTCATGTTGTTTAGAATTTTGCTAGATGCTCTTGAGAAAAATTCTGAGCTCGATTTGTAGATGAACAGCTTGGTTCTATATTACTTAGCTCAGCTGCATTTGCTGCATGCAAGGTTCCTTTCTCTTTCTGAAAGTCTTGAAGCCTATAGAAGCAGAAGCTGCTGCAACTGGAGGAGAAGACTAAGGAAGATGAACAAAGGAAAAAGCTCCTTTTGCTTCCATTAGGAAGTTAATTGTATTTAGAAAAAAAGGCTTTCTGGAAGTCTAATCCAGGTGGGAATGTTTCAGATTTGTTTACTGGCAGCTGAGACTGGGATTAAAATGTTGGATGGAAAAAAAGTTTCTCCTTATGGTGAGGGAGGGAGAAACCAGGAAGGCAGCGTACTGAAAGTAAAATAGCCCAAGTTTCTTTCTTGTAGAGATGGTTCTTTTGCTGTACCTTTTGTTCCCTGTGAATCTCAGATGAAGGCACCCAGACCACTGCTGATACTATCGACACATTAGAGTGTGATAAGGGACCTTCAGGGCTGTATCTCACCTATGTGTAACACGCAACTGAAGTTCTAGCCATTTGCATCCTTGCTTATAACTTATTGTGACATCTTCAGGGAAACAGCTTTTTCTTGTCCAGATGACTGTCATAAAAGAATGAATTCTGAGTTCGTGGGACACAGTCATTTTTGAGAAACCAATTAAAGGGTTGTGTGGGCAGGGCAGTTACTTGAAATATCTTTTGCTCTTGTAAATGCCCTGAGCATTCTTGGAGTCCTACCTGCTCTCTCTGATATTTCAGAATTGAACACTCGAAGGAGAAATGAAGATCTGCTGTATATTCCCTCACAGTAATTAGACTGCTGTGAGCTCTTGCTTATCACCTTGATCTGAGTGGGTCTAAAATTGTTCTCATGATCAGACTTCCCTGCCTTTTGTATTTGTGAACTCACAGCTATGGATAGCCATGGGTAGACCTTCCAGTTTGTGTTGAACCCAGTGTGCTAAAGCATCTCTGGTGTCTTAGCAGGCAAGAGATGTTTTCTTGTAGGTAGCCCATAGATAATTTGCAGAGCACTTGCTTGGGTAAAGGCAGATGGGAATGTATTATAATCACGTATCATAATTGCAGTTGTTGAAGAAGTTGTAATTTCTGCAAAGGTGTGGTCATATTCTACTTTTAGCAGAAGCCACTTTTCCAAAGAATCTTTTTTATTATATATTTTCTTCAGAAGTAACCAGATCTACTCAGGAGTCATCTTAGTCATTAAAGACCTTTCCAACAACATTTGGTTAACAAAAAATTAACCAAACATTAAATATGATCTCTCATTTGACACAAACCTTGCAAGTATGTTTTTCAGCCTAGAAACTGCTAGACTTATTTTCCTTCACAGTGAGGGAAGTCTTTAGTATCAGCAATTTGAGCAAAGTGAATTCCTGGCTATCTTCATGAAGTAGAGAGAAATCTAATGGGAAAACTAAGTCCGTTAAAGCTGAGTGGAAAAACTGCACTTAAAGTCCTTATTTTCTTCAGTCATTTGAGAGAATAATATGGATGTTACTGCCTCTTATTCAGGCTTTGCATGGCAGTGTTAAGACTGAGGCTTTCTAACACATTGCTGGTGAAACCCTGTTACCAAAGCACTCTCATTGCAACATTTTTGATCAGCTGTTACTGTATATCCACAAGGCTTGAGGACAAACAACGCACTACCTTCAGTCATATGTTTCTGTTTGATTTTTTGAGAGCCACCTAATTAAGTCAAAGAGAGGCAAGAGGAAAATGAAAATTCCTTTGGCTTGTTTGCAGATATTTGTTGAGATTCTGTTTCTCTTTGTTTTGGGTTAAATAGTTTATCGAGTGTCTTAAGCTTGGAACAAATGTAGGCAATCTTATTAGTGAAGCTGACTTTGGTATACACCCTCAAACCAGGGCGGACTGTCAAAACGCTTTATTTCTGAAGGATTTTGAAATGGATGGCCATGATCTAAAAATGCTTCCAAACAGAAGAAATGTTGTTCTTACTGAAGCCTCTTGGAAATTTAAACTTTTGATCCAACTGTGGAGTCTTCACTCCCATTCAGATTACGTGTAGTCCATTTAGGTGTTAGTGCTGATTGTAGATGAAGAGATTTCGCTCTCCATTTGCAATTATGGCTGTATGGAGAGTATGCTTACACATGGAAAGAATATACCAACCCTGAGTCAGAGCAATTGCTATGGCCTGTCTTGTCTGTGGTGCCACAAAGATAAAGAAAAACGAATCAACCTGATAGGCTTGATTCTTTCCAGTTAAACCAACAGTCAAGTCCCTTGAAGTTAGATAGGTGGGCTGTTGATGGAAAGAACACAGTATGATGAGGACAGTGAAAAATAGTCATTGGTCTTGTTCATCAGTACTTGGTATGTAATATGGAATGTAACAAGTTTGTAAAAAGTTTTGATATATGTCTTTCCTTTACTCTTTTCTAGTTTGTTACAAAGACTGGGAACTAGAGAGACTGCTTGCTGAAGGAGGCTATTACTCTGCAGTTTGATTAACCTGGACCTCTAGTTGCACTGTTTTTTCCCAGTGCTCTTCTGCTTGATAATCCTCTCTCTAGGACTCCGAAAGAGAAGTCAATAATTGAGACATATTTTCTTAAAAGTTAATGTCCAGTATGTGCCAAATTAGTGAAAAAATAGGTTTGAGTTTCCCTAGAGAAAGTTTGAGTGGATACGTGAAAGTGTCTAAGCAAAATGTCAGATGGTGATCTGGATGTCTTCAAGAAAGGTCATGTGCATTGCCAACATTAAGCATTTGCTTCGGGAATCAACCTGTGTGGGGAGGGTGTGACAGTTATTTTTTGCCATGAGTTGACATTTATTTCCTAAATGAATGAAATCTGCTCTTACTACTAAGTCTCTCTTGCAAAAACTGTTGACCTTAGGGTAAAGTTGTCCTACGTTGATACTTTCTGATGTGCCATATATTCACCAGTCCTGCATGTTTGCTTTTAGTTCATGACTTTTTTGGTTTTCCCTTTGGCAGAAGACTTCTGCAGACCTCCCATTCTACTGTAAGGTATTTATGGAGGGCAGCATTATGGAAATAGGAAAATTCACCCATGTATATCTGAAAATGTCCATGGTGGAAGTTTCAGCTGATACAGATTAATTTTTCTCTCCTTGAAATAGTAGCAAATATCAAGCTTCTAAATCTTATTTATATTGTATGCTATATTTTAATGAAAGTCCTTACGTAAATTTTATTTTCTGTCACAATGGACAGAGTTTAAGCCTTTGATTCTTGAAAATAAAGCATGTTTGATTTTATTTTTTATTTATTAATTCCCCCCCCCCTTGTGTGTTCTGCAGTACACGTCAGTTTTGAGCAATACTTTTAAGTTCAGAATAGTGGTATCTGGAAGGGGAAGCTAAGATGTTGAGCTACCAGGGGACAGATACAACATTTCTGAGACATGAGAGAGAGGATAAGTAACCTGAGAGAAATTCTTGAAGTTAGGAGTAGGGTGACTGGATTGAGATGGACTAGATGTGGAAGTGTCTGGGTTTTGCACATGGGGTGCAGAGGTGACAGTAGTGCACTGTCAAACAGAGAGGCAGCGGATTCTGAAGGCTTTCTTCTTTAGGAATTAACTGCACTTGAGAGAGGATAATATGCGTATCAGCGACTGAAGGACCTTTAAAATCCATTCACTAGGACGAGGACCCATGCAGATATAAAGAGCATGTTTCTGTTTTCAGGCCTTTTGACAAGTTTGGGAGCACTCAAGACCTAATGAATGTAAGACTTGATTGTCCAGATTACTCAACTGACAGCAGGTTTCACTGTCATTTGCTGGAGGAGATTTGAGGTCTGGGTCTGAAAGTAAGAATATGTGTATGGAAGTTCTGTGCATGCCCTGAACCTCCTTCTATCGCTGGACCAAAGAGAAGAACGCTTTTCAGTTTAGCAGTTTAGACATTGTAAGTTTTACTGCAAAGGACCCTTTAAAAAATGACTTGAAGGTCCTATTTGCTTTGGTAGTGTTATAACCATAACATGGTACTAATGAGAAAGTTTGACAGTGAATTATTTGAAAGAATATTTTACTTGCTTCAGCAGATAAACAGAGTAAAGTTTGATTATTTTTTTAAAAATAATTTGTAACGCTGCCATTTGAACCAATTTGATTCCAAGCTGTGGAATTTTTTTTCTTTTGTATTTTTTGTGAAAAAATTTTGTGGGGAAGAAAGAGAGGGCTGTATATTTGGGTCACATGGCAAGACTGTTCCCTGCATACTTAACACTAATGCACCTTCATTGTGAAGCCATGTGTAATACATTTTCTACGATTACCATACCTGTGAAATGTTAGAGCAACTTGTTTGTGGATAACAGTACTATAACACAAGTGCATGACTGTGACTATACAGCTTGGTTTGTTAGTTAGCAATGCAGAGAAAGTATGCTAAGGTAATGTGTGTGTCCTGCTACATTCATCCTCAGAATGTTTACCCAATCTAGGGAAAACATAACAATTTTCATTGTCTTTTCAATCATGTTTCTCACTTTTTAAATACTTATCTCAGAGAAGCATTACTAACTGTGTTCAGAAATTGCTTTAGTAATTTTGTTTTTAATCCCTATGCTGTCTGGATGTGCAATTTTTCTTTCACAGATGGGAAATCCTTTGGTCTGAGGCACCTACAAAGGTGAATGGTCCCCAGGCTCGACAATTCACACCTTGTATCAAACAGATAAACTTTCCCACAAACTTAATTCGACTGGAAGTGAACAGCTCTCTTCTGGACTATTACACTGAATTGGATGCAGTAGTGCTACATGGTGTGAAGGAAAGACCTGTGCTTTCACTTAAGACTTCTATGATTGATATGAACGATATTGATGAAGATGAGGATGAAGAGAAGTATGGTTGTGGAATGGACGCTCTTAATAAACAGTTCAGCATTGTTACCCTCAGGGAATGGCCGACTAACGGATATTTTGATAAACTGCCTTATGAGGTAAGACACGCATGTTTGTACTCAAGTTATTTGTCTTGATCACTAAGGGTATAAAGGTGCTTTATAAGATACTGGTCAAGATTGTTGTTTTTTCCAGTTATAGTTCCTTGCATTCTTTTGTTAATCTGCAGTTACTGTATAGTTATGCCTGAATTATGTAAGTCTGTCTGCTTCCATGGATGGATATTAGCAAACCACTTCGCTGGTATTTTAACAGTCATTGCACTTCTATTTCTCAGGAGTCTGACCACTTGCACACAGTTTTTACACCAGTTATCCTAGCCTTGAATTCTGCCTCTTGAACTTAAAAGCTTTAGCCCTCATGCTTGATGAAGATGATGCATAAAACAGATAGGGAAAGACCAAGTCAAGATCTGGAAGTGGAAGTAGTTTGTAATAGGGTAAAAGATTCTTTTCCTGTTATCGCTCTTATAAAACCCGACAACTTTGTCCTTGAAACTGCCATAATATTTTCATATTTTTATTATGAAATAAGCTTCTGCCATCTACCTATGTTTTGGAACATGGTACAAGTAAAACATGTTATAGCTGGTCTTCTGTACGCTGTCTTGTTTTGATGTGTTTTCTCCTTTTTATTCTGTCATTAGGACAGAAAACAGTTGTGAAGAAACTACTCCTTTCAGATCCCCTGACAGCAGGGCAGTTCCAAGTGTGCTTAGAGTCAGTGTAGATAAATATTGAGCACAAGCCTTATGAGGGCAGCTGAGGGAACTGGAGCTGTTTAACCTAGAGAAAAGGAGGCTAAGGGGGAGGCCCTATCACTATCTACAGCTACCTGAAAGGAGGTTGTAGCGAGGTGCACGCTGGTCTCTTTTCCTAAGTAACAAGTGATAGGAAAAGTGATGAGAGGAAATGGCCTCCAGTTGCACTGGGGAGGTTCAGATTAGACATCAGGAAAAATTTCTTCACTGGAAGGGTTATCAGGCACTGGAAGGGGCTGCCCAGGGAGGTGGTTGTGTGTTTTTAAAAGACAGGAAGATGAAGTGCTCAGGGCTATGGTTTAGTAGTGAACAGATACGGCTGGACTTGGTGATCTCAAAGGTCTCTTCCAACCAAATGATTCTATGTTTCTGTGATTCTGTATTTTCTTTCCTGTAGTGAGGTTGTGAAATATGGTTTCTGAATATTGTGTGCTGGCCAGGAAACTCACAGTGCAGTGTAGATATTTAGAAGGCTGATGGTGTAGTTAGCGTGAAAATTGAGAGACCAAGTAATTGTCTTCAGCTCTCCTGAAATAATCTCGATTTGCTCATTGTGGAAAGGAGCCTTTACTTTCTGGTCAGACCTCTGGACTTAGGCAGAGATGTGATTGTTCTTGCTCTTCATTATACTCCAGTCTGGTAAAAGAAGATTGTTCGTTCACTGCAGTAACTCATCAGCTGCTCAGTGCTTGTGGCTCGCATCAGGCTCTCTTTTTCGAAGCAAAGGGCTGTCTCTTATTGCAGGGCGTTTTCAGAAATACATGATCCAATCAAGTAGTATTTTGTTTTGTCACCTCCCCAGTTTGGCACAGGAATGACATGGTTGGGAGTATATGCAACCTGAAGAAGTTTGTTGTGCTTTGAAGTGGAAAGAAAAATGAAGAGAATGTAACAACTCTCTCCATCTTTCTCCTGTGTATCTTTCTTCTCTTTTAAGTATTTTTCAGTTCTTGAGTTTGGGGTTTTTTTTGTTGTTGTTGCTGCAGTGGAATATTAAATGAGGATAGTGACTTCATCCTGAGTTTACTCTAGTGTTTGTGGATTTTTTTCTTTTCCCAGAGTCCGTTTAGAGTTTAATATATTTTACCAGCGGTGCTTGTATTTCACTACTGAAGTAAAGAAAGTACTTTGTGTACACAAAGGTGCAGTTGATTTGAAAATTTTTGGGGTTTAGTCTTTCAAATAAATTATTTGTAGGAAAATCTTGATTTAAATCTAGGATGTCTTGTTTGAAAAGAATACATTGACAAATTGAATAAATTGATTTGTACTATAGTAAGCTACCAGAGAGATTGATTAATCTCTTTTCTGTTCCACATACTTAAGATCATAATTAAATAAGTATTTGTGTAGTCCTGTTACTTCTATGAACTTCTGCCTCTGTGTACTGTGTTGTGATTTTCTGCTTTCCTGTTTGTGTACCAGCTTCCTTT
Source organism: Neomorphus geoffroyi (assembly GCA_033558235.1). Taxonomy (NCBI): domain Eukaryota; kingdom Metazoa; phylum Chordata; class Aves; order Cuculiformes; family Neomorphidae; genus Neomorphus; species Neomorphus geoffroyi. The sequence goes on along the minus strand of JAUMJM010000053.1, from coordinate 22,773,886 downwards.
TTTATCCATTTTTTACCATGTTTGGTTTCATGAATGCATTTATGTGGTCTGTCAATACCAAGCACATTTTTTTTTTTCTTCTGCTTTGATTTAAAGAAACTGGAAATATGGGTGGAATATTTATCAGAAGAACTACAAAGGACTATTTCTAGACTGGTTTTGTGACAGCAGAAATCCCAGCCTCCTACTTTCTTGGTCCAGCTGGAAGGTTTTGGTATCAGAACAACAAAAATGTTGTACTTTGTAGTGTGACAGTTTTTTGTCACCTCAGATATGGGAACAGTACTCTACAGGCTGTCTTCAGGACTGTCATTTTTCTGGGAAGTGTTCAAACCTTATAATAAAGAAGTAAGGCAACCCCTGACTCCTTCTGGTTTTGATTGCTACATTACATGAAAAATTACACCTTTTTATACATTCATGTTGATTGTTAACATGTAATTGTTGTTAGGGTTCATACACGTGTCTATACCATATTTGAGCTGTTTCAGGTTTTGTCATACTATCCTCTGTAATTCACAAAATACACAGGCAGAATGGTGTTCTGTGCCAATCTTTAAGTAGGCAGCAATTCCTCCAGCTTTGTTTTGCCTCTGATGTCTTTCTGAAACTTCCATAAACTATCCTTTCATAGACTGTGTTCCGCAAAATGGCACTAGGAATGGCTTGCTGCAATATGCGCTCTAAAAACACTGTAAGAGCCTAGGTTGCTCCTGCCAACAAAAGAGGAAAAACGCTTGACTCCTGGGGCACAAACTTCCTTAGAAAGAAATTGTGAAATATTGGGTGAATTAGGCAAGAGAATTTTCTTTCCTTGCTCATGGACAGTGTTAACCAGCCCTTAGTAGCTGTGAAGTCCTTGCACTGTCATCTGTGCTCCAGAATTGTCTTAAAACTGAGGAAGCATTTTTCTAGGAGGTGCTTCATGTCCTTGTCTTTCTTCCCAGTTACCTTTGACTGACATGTTCTGCTTGTAAAGTGAAAGGAGTCAGGCCTTGGTCTTGCTTGGCTTTGCAGGAATGCTTGAGACCTGAAAGCCTGAACAAGTTAAAAGCCTTTGAGAAAGGGGAGGAGAACCTGCTACAGCCACCTCTTGTGCAGTTTGAGATTTAACCAAGATGTTCCAGGTACCAAGACCCTAACTTCTTTTTCTGCAGGAAGGAGAGTCAGGAGAAATCCTGCATGCTGCAGTCCAAAAGATATTTTTTAATATAAATATTGATATAAAAAAGATATGAATGACATCTTTGTCATTCCTTGAAGCCAGTTTTTCCTAAAGCTGCCTACAAGATTTATGAGCTGTTCATGTCTACTGGGGAAGTGAATTTTGCCGCTAAATGTGAATTTGTTACCTAAGTTCCAGGAAAATGTGTCTTGAATGTAAAGTCTGCGTCCCTTAAATGATACTTGGAAGAGTCAGTGCAATAAGAAGGACCACTTTCAAGTGTTTACCTCAACAGTAGATGTCTTACATCTTTCCAGGACAAATATTCATAGTATTTCAGATAATCAGCAAGATTTTGAGACTTTATTTGGAAATACTAACTCATGAGGGTCTTAAAAGTTGTCTGAACAGCTACTAACCATATGGCAGAAGATTCCCTTCAGTTAATGGCCAATATACTGACAGTTGCTTTAGCAGACTAAGCACTGAGCAGTGGCGCATGGAGAAGATCTCTCCAGCTTTAGTCTTCCTGGAGTCTTGATTTTGTTCTTTCAGTCAAGAAGAGGCTTAAAACCTTTATAGCCTTTCATGGCTGAGAGGGTCAGAGCCTGTAGCCTGGTAATGCCAAAGCATGTTGTGCAAGTAGAGTAAAGAAAAGAAATACTTAAATGGCTGTGTTTAGTGAAACAGTTGCACACTTTTCATGTGTTCACAAAGACTATTAAATGTCTATGCATTTGCTGGTGTGGGCAATTGGATCATGGAAGTAGGGACAGTGTTTTCTTAAACTGTGCTGAGGAATATCAAAAACCCTAGAATACCACCTTCTCGCCTTCACTCTTTGCCTTTTTGTGCACAGATCCTTTCCTTTATCTGAACATGTCTTGGTATCAGTTCTAATAAATTAGTCTCTGCTGTGACAGCTCTAGCTGCAGAATGAAAAAATTGCAAGTCATTCATTTGCGTGATTGTAAATGAGTGGTTTACATATGCTAACATATTTTCATATGGGAGGGACTCATGCTGAAGAAGTGAAAGAGGAAATTTGTAGAAAGTATAGTTAATTCTAGGTTTAACCAGCATCCAGGCATTGTTTTCTGACCAAATCAAATTCTGCATTATTATGCTCCTGAAAGTATTTTGTTGTGTACAAATAGTTATTGCTTGCTGTTACTCAGCAAGGAAGCTTGAAAAATCTGGAGAAACTTTTGGATGGCTAAGTACTATTTGAAGCTACACCACTGATAGTTTTACCCCATATATTGAAGAGTGTGATGGAGATCCTGCCTGAGTTCATAAGTGAACTTTACAGTGAGCAAGATGTCTGTTTTTTTAAGATGTTATATTTTTAAGTGATGATTCAAAATACATCTGTATATCTAAGATGCTGCAGTCAATGTCTATGGTGGTGATAAAACACACAGAGATCAGTTTGAATCAGCATCTTTTTTGTGTGCAAAGAGCACATTATGAATTATACACATTATACTGCTGTTTGTTCAATTGTTGTGAGGATTATGATTTGGAAGACCCCACTTGGAGGTTTTCACTGTAGCGTATGTTGATCTAGCCACATCTTTGATGCTGGCATGTGTCATGTTTGCCCTGGGAATGGGGGAGAAAGTACTGTTGTATTTCTGGTCCATCATAGCCTAAAACGGTGGTCAGTGTTGTATAAATTATATTTTGTTTTTCTCATTATATTCCTTTCTGTTGTTTTTCCAGTAATCTTTGTTGTTACTGATTGATTTATAAGAAAGTGTAAAACAATAATGGTTGCTATAATTTTTCATAAATGCAGAGTAAAACCAGTTGTTTGCAAGGAACTGTTACAAAGTAAGTTTTTAAAGCAGATCCTCAATTCTGCAGCATTCTTGAAATCGCTGTGAACACGGCATAGCACAACACAGCACATCGTGTCACATACTCATTATGGTATCAAATTGTACTTTATGCTAGGATACACATACATAAAAGTGAATTTCTGACAGACGCCAGACTCCAGACTAGCAGTGATTAATGTTTGTTAGCCTGTAGGTTTGGAACCTGTTGTCTTTGTTTAATCAAAACCCAGAAAAAAGTGACGTTTCATTACATTGTTTTATTCTAGGTATTATGAATTAGCATAATTTCAGTAAAAAATAAAGAATTGTTTTTTTCTCATTAAGATATTTATGTGGCAAGAGATCTCATCTCAGGTGTGGAAAGATTGCAACATCTTGTATGTAATGAATTACTCAGTGAAGTCATCAGTTAGTGTAAAGGGACATTGGTGAGTCATTTATAGTTTCATTCACCATTATCTTTACTGCTCAGAGGTTACAAAATAATGTTTTTTCTATTGAACAAAATCTGTATTACTTTGTTTTTATCAGACGTTTTTATGACACATTAATTGTAGGCATAAATTTATCTGACCCCTCCGCTCTAGAAAACTTACTAAATAAGCATGGGAAAAATCTGAGGGGAAAGGCATTCATAAAATAGGTATTTAGGTGGCTTACAGAGTGTGGAATTGCTGGAATATTGCAAAACAGTTTGAAGTTGTCTTTCAGAATATTGAAAATTATTTAAAGTGAATTGATGGTCTTAGAAAAATAGGAATGTGTTTAGGTATTAACTGTGTTAAGCAACTTTTAAGCTTAATCAATACATTGACTTGGGACGGTTGTCTTTGTTAGCTCCTATTTATTTTGCTCTCACTTAGATACAGATGCCAAAATGTCAACAACCTAAATGTTAGTTGGAAACAGGCTTTGTTTGTTATAATATATTAACTGCAGTCATTATATATGCATATATGTATTTTATATATATATATATCTTGCTGGCACATTGAAATGTTTGTGCAGATCCTCTGCATCAAGCTGAGGTGAGACTTCCAGGCACCTGTAGAGACAAAATTCTGGTCTCTTTTTAGGGGAAAGGAGGAATGAGAAGGAGAAAAGGAAGGCTTGAAGTCAGGCTTGAGAGAAACTGAAGTATATGCAAACACTGTATTTTGGCATTGAAGTTGAAGTTAAATTTTTTGAAGGTTGTAGATCGTGTTTGAAATCCAGATACTAAATCTGGAGCTGAGTAGGAAGTAACATTTTTCATTTTGGAGGAAATTGGATTGTTTTCTTATTTCTTCTCTTCCAAAAACGAAGGGGGGGGAGGAGGGGAGGCGGAAGCTAGCTGCATAAACTGGTACGTTGGAAGTACAATCTGTTTGGATCTCACAAAAAGCTTCATTTTCATTTTATGTCAAGCATTTTATTGTGTTTTTTGGCGGTTTTGTCTTATGAATCCTCATAAGATATTAAAATGAAACGTGATATTTTGAAAGGACCACAGGAGACTCTTAAGTGTAAGCTGGTTTGTGGGTGCTTTTTCTAGTTTGCACTATTTCATTTCAGCAAATTATTTTTTATCACTCTGTCTGAAAGCCATTAGTCAATTTTAGTTACATAACTAGAGTGCAGGTACTTGCAGCTGTTGAAGGCAGCCCTGGTAAAGTAAACATTAAGTTTTGGGTTTAATTTTTCGAGTGCATTTTCTCTCTGTTGCAAAGCTAAAGGAGATTTTTTTAATTAAGCATGTTTGTTATTTCATGAAGTGAGTATTTGCCTGTATCGATCTTCCTTTAGAAAGGAAAGCAAAAAATGGTAGGAGATGGAGTATCTCTTAATTTCTGAGTATGAGATAAGTCATCGTGAAAACATACATAGTGCTGCGACTCAAAAGGGCTGGTGATTATTCTGAAGCTGAGATGATTCAGTCTGGTTAAGGTAAAAAGAGGTTTTGCCTTTCAGATTTTACTCTGGCATACAGCAAAAATGATCTCAAAGTATTACCGCAAGAAAGAGATTACTTCATAACAGAGGACCTGAATATGTTGAATTTTTTGCCTAGTTGCATAGTCCAGCATGGATGGGAGAGGATATAAGGTAGAAGACAAAACACTGATTTTTAAAGCAGGAAGCACATTAATAAATCTGAGATCAGTTCAAGGTGTGGGGAAGCCAGGACGTGGTGTCGTTTTTCCATGTACTCTGCAAATATGCTACCATCTTAAAAACCAAATCCAGAGAAGAAAGAGGATGCCAATTCAGTGTTCTGATCAATGGCAGTGCAGACACTGTGAAGGGAAATATGTAAACATAGTGTTTACATATATATCACTGTTTAAATTAGCATGAGTAAAGAAACTTCTAATTTGAAAGCTTCTTATCACTTTCATGTGCTGATCTGCTTTTTCCTTTCTTGTTTAATACGTTGTCAAATTGAGAAAGCAGGGCAGTTAATCAATGATTTATTTGAGTAGTTACTTTTAAGTAAAAGGATTTACTATTTTTGGAACTTAGAACATCTTTTCTTATTCCTTTGCAGTTTTCCCTTAACATTTCAAGTGCTGTATGACCATCTGTGACTTTTTTTTCTGTTTTTAATATAGCTCATCCAGTTGATTTTGAGTCACCTTACAGTACCTGACCTGTGTAGACTAGCGCAAACTTGTAAGCTACTGTATCAACATTGCTGTGATCCTCTACAGTACATTCATCTCAGTTTACAACCTTACTGGGCAAGGATTAATGACACATCTTTGGAATACCTACAGTCTCGTTGCACTCTCATCCAATGGCTGAATTTATCTTGGACTGGAAACAGGGGAGCCATCTCTGTTTCTGGATTTAGCAGGTCAGTTCTAAATGTATGGAAGTATTTTTTTACAAGCTGTGTTTGCAGAGTTGCTGCGCAGTAGTTTCACTATGTATTTGAAACCTTGTTAAAAGACAAGAAATGTCTTTGATTTACTATGAAGTGTGTGTTTGTTGTGATGTGGAAAAACAACAGCTAAACCAGTAAGAGACACTAGATATAGCAGCAGAAGTGCATTTCAGTCGGTAGAGTCTGCATTATGCCAAACTGCCTGTGACTTGAAAAAGGCTTATTTGGGGGCGGTGAGCAGTGTTTTGCTTTTTCCTGGGCTTCTTGAGGAGTCCACTAGAACCCAAGTTACCAAAAGTTGGTCTCACAAAGAGAATCTTTCTGCAGATGAGTCATCAGTAGGACTGTGTTAGAATGGCTGCAGTAATAAACTGATTACAGTGCATGCTTACAAGGTATGGGCCCTAAGTAATCACGGCAATGCAATGTAAATGCAAATATTTTCATAAAAATGATTTAAAACATTAGCCCTGTTGGGAAACAGGGGGTTTACATGTGCATCTTCCACTGAGCTGAAAATATGGCTGTGCTGTAGGTCATTAAAATAGCAAATTCATAGGAATTCTTCTCTGTATAACAGCCGTGTTCTCTGCTTTCTTATCATATCATTTCTTGCTTCTTTGCTCGTTTGCATTAGTTAAGCAGCATCTATCAATGCATTTCATTTAAGCAAAAATTGCTGCTTCAGCTAAGAGGTAATCAGCAATGGCAGACTGATAATAAATGGAAATATTTAATATATCTAAAAAAATTTGTCATAACTCTCATTTGTTTTCTGAATAAATAGCTTAAATCAAGTATTCAAACATTTTCTTTCCTTTGGTGCCTGGGTGCCTTCCCTGGAGGATTAAAATACTTTGCAGAAATACTTTGTCATGATGAGAATGCTGCTTCTTTTTTTCCTGACCTTTCAGTATAATCCAAGAACCCTGTGCTCTTTTGTGCTTGTTGGTAGAAAAGGGAGATACATATCAGCTGGTTGTTGAATGCGATACAAACATTTCTCCTAAATTTGGATTTCATATTTGATACATTATGCAGAGGATGAATATGCAAGATTTAATTGAGAATTCAACACTGAAATCGTGAAGTGTTTGCTTTTTGATGCTTAGCTCTTAAATCTGTCTTTTGAAAACTTAAAGTATGTGCTTCTTCATGGTAATTTTTTAAAATTTTAATGATTTTGCCTTTTTAACATGCAGTACTGATAAAAATTTTTGTAGTCATGAAAATAATGAATGTACAAATTCAGAGAATTTTAAACTTTGCAGTTCTGGCATTTCTGAATTCCGGTTAGTTGAAAATGGTTTCATTGCTAATAACTTTTTTTTTTTTTAATTCAGTGTTAATTCAGAACTTTTTTTAAATTCAGAACTAATAGCAGCACTTACATTTACTCAGCATTTCTAAAATGATAAATATTCATTGTTTGACTATTAATCTGTGAATAAATGTGATGGACTTATATTTGTTATAATGAATGATATTTATTTGTAACAAGGGGGAAAGTGTTCTCAGACATTGATACAATTGTGAGGTATAAGTATTTCAAGGGACATGTAGTGCAATTATAAATTTTTGAAACAAAGTTGTAAGGTAAGTAATTTTCAGGTGTAACTTCTGCTCAGAATTTTAGCTTCTGAATCAAGTATTCTCCACTGTAACTAAGTCTGATTTTCAGGGTTTTGTTTTTCCTAATACAGAAATAATTTTGCAACTCTCTATTCTGTAGAATTTCCAAACACAAATTTTCCTTTTGACATTCTTCATCAGCATGTTTGTCAAATTTTCAAGCCTCCAGGGAAGGAAAATTTGCTGGTCATTTGCTATGTAAGCATCTATTAATTCAGGAGACTTATTAGAACACTGGTTGCTTTTCAAAAGCGTTAACAAAATTTTCCCCCAAAATGTAGCTTTCTGGTAAGAGATATTGTTCCTCAAAGGAGAAATCTGTCAAGTAATGTTCTAATTTTATTGTCCTTACCGTCATTAAGAAGCCACCATCATGTGAATATGGCAGCATCTGGGACATGTCATCATGAACTCCCTCAATTTTTCCATTTGGACTTCTGGATGTTCCTCACCCAGCCTGGCTTTTGGGAGATATTACACAAAACAGTTTCCAAAGAATGGAATTCTTAGGAATTCTGTTTCACACTTAAATTTTCTTTATAGTTTAATATTCAGAATGTGAGTATTGCGGAGGAGGTTCCTAGTTAGCTGGCAAGAGTACATTGCTGCTTCTGTCAGTTACCTGCTGATGTTAACTATTACTAAAAACTTAATCAGATTTTCAGACTGTAATTGCCCTTTGCAGAAATTAAATACTTAACATATTTCTGTCTGTCTCTATACGTAATCGTAGAAGACATGCACCACTTCATTTATTAATGTGAAATCTTTTTTTGCTGCCTAGTGCATGAATGTTTCTGAATCCGTTTGTTGGTTTCTCTTTATCCTGTTATCTTTGGCTTGCTCTCTGGTCTTGTTATTCTCGTTTTCTTTCTGCAAAGGAAATTTTAAAATAAGGCAATAAAGTGTGCCTATAGAGTAACAAGATGCATCTTTTGTTTTGGATTTAACAGGTAAAGACGTCTTCTTGCAGCTTGAAGTTGAGCTGAAACAAGCCTAGATTGCTTCTTCTGGTACTTCAGGTTTATAAATTTTGTAGGAGCTTTATTTTTGTAGAGCTTTGTTGCTCTAAAGCCAGCTACTTGGAGTTATAAAGAATTCTGCTTAGAAGTTCTAACAGTATGAAGGACTCCTTTATGCTGTTTTTAAAACACCGACATATATTTGTCAATGCAAGGATTAAAACATTTTCTAAAGGACATTTGTAAATAATTTCACAAATACTACAAATTGCTGCAGTATAAAAACAGCAAAATGCTAAACCCAAAATACCGTGTCCTCATAGACAACTGCATTTTACTTTTTCACGACATTTTTTGTTTTGTTTTGTTTTCATTATTTTTCCACTTTTCTCAGTATTTGGTGTTACAGTTGGCACTGTTGAATTCAAAACAGGTAGAGTTTGTTTCATTCTTACAACTGCATAGTTTAGGTTATGATTTCTGCAAATCAGGGCATGTTTAAATGCTATTCTTACCCCAGTTTTATTTTGGCAAATATCTTTTAAAATCCTTTTTATCTGGTTTCTTGTGAGGTATTAAAAGAGGTAGCTTATGTAAATCTGTGTGTTACTGTAAAAGGTTCATAGAGACATCATTGTAAAAAAGAATTTAAGATATATATTTTCTTGCAAAAGTGTATTAAAGTAGAAAAGTTTTTTAAAGAGTAATTTTAAGAAATGTGACTGAAGCAAATACTGTATTATCATGAGAAGATAGAATGCTTCAGGCATATGAACATCCCGAGGCAAAGCTGAAGGTATTTTAACTTATTGATAACATCTACTCCTTAGGGCTAAAAATGACTATCATAAATTTTTGATTTCGGCATATAATATAGACTAGCTAAACTTTGCAGTTAAAATTGAACTAAAGTATATGGAAAAGTGAAAGACAAATGAAATGGGTGTCTAAGCAATATCAAGTGTCTGGAATGCAAAATGACAGGGAATAAACAAAGATTTCACAGCAAGCATTACGTAAGCATTTCTCTTGGCGACGTTAGAGGTACGGTGAATTTGTTCATGCCAGGGGAATATCAGTGTGGGAGGATAAGACCTACATAGGAAAAGTGAGGCAAGTTGACTGGAGGTATACTAAATATTGAGATGCTGAATAAATGCTCTGAGGTTTAAACAGCTCAAGGACAATGACAGTTTAAAAAGCAAGTTCTGCCTGCAGATTTCATTGCATCACTGCTAAATGTCATTAGCTTGTTTAAACTCTTTTGCTTTAAATATCTGAGGTATTATGATTTTTACTCTGTGAAAATGAATTAATAGTGTTTTACTATAAGGTTAATGATGCAATGTTTACATATCAAGCACATCCAAGAATACTTCTTTAAAAATTTTGTTGTTGTTAAAATTTGAACTTGCTGTTTAGTTCACTTCTTAGTTGCTGTTTAATAAAGCTATATCTTGACTTTGGTGAGGCCTTGCCATGAAACAAACTAGCAGGAAGGTCAGAGAAATTACTGAAAGATACATGGATTAGTCACATAAAATAGGAGTAAAGTGTGATTTGACAGCGATTCTCAATTTAAAACTCATATCTATCTCACTTTAATTTCTGCAGTTTTTAGTAGAAACTAGGGTTATTGTAACTGACACTGAGTAATAATGTTTGTTTTGCATGCTTTTATTGAAGTTGTTTAATCTGTGTTGAGAAAAGCACAAAATCAGATACTTAATATTCTCCTTACTTGCATGCAATATTTTAAGGTTTGCTGACAAAAGAATTGTCACCCTAGAGTAGAAAATAACATTGTAACAATTAGAAGAGCATAGAGGAAGGGAAGTGACTTCAATTAAAGAAAAAAAGATTATTTTACTTAGTCTCACTTTAATGTGTGCGTAGGCGCATGCACCAATATGACAGACGTGTATCCAAAGTAATCTGTCCAGTGAGTAGTCTCTCCATCTTGTGCCACCTCTGTCTTTCATCTCCTAATCTGTGTGTACTGAGAAGCTGCACGTACAGATATTCAGGCATCTTGATGACCTTCTAATCTGGCTTCCACCAACACACACTGCTCTACCAGCACTCTTATTGCTATTTGTTATTTCTCATGCTTCTACACCTCTATGTTCCTCTTTGTTTTCCAGTCGTATGAATCTTAACGCTTTTGTTAGTTATCTGTACTAGGTGCTCCTGCTGTTGTGTAACCCAGCAGTCAGGAAAGGAAAAAAGACATTGAGAATATAAAGATATTTGAACAGGACTTTGACAAATATATTAATATGTAATTTCACAGGCTGTTGGATTAAATGCAAGATTGTAATTGCAGGTTAAGATTATGAAGTCCTCTGTGAAGTTTGTATAAGTAATAATGTAGAACTGCAGTAAAAAAAGAGAAGACCTCAAGATCTTAGAAGTTAAATGAGGAGGAATAAAATCCAAGTGGTTTTTTGGACATTGTTCTTGTCTGGCAGCACACTCTGGAAAACGGTGACCTGAGTAGCCAGAGGGAGTGTCTAGTTGTCTTGAAGCAAGCTGAAATGGCTGTTTTCATGACATACTGGTTCTAGAAGGAAGACACCAAGGCAAGCTAGGCGAATGGGGCAGTGCTGTGTATGTCAAGTAATGGAGGTAAAATCCCTGATTTGGTTGCTACCATAAGGCAGCACAACAGGGAAAGGGCTAAAGAAAAAGTCTCTTCGACTGTATGTTCATAAATGGAATTTTGTGGGTCATGTCCCCCCTTTTAACACCAGGTGATTTGTGTCAATGATCACAAAATAATTACCTAAGATTTTCAGTGAAAACTGGCATGATTAAAACCTGTTGTGATAATTATACTAAAGGAATCTAAAACTGGGAGGGTGAGTAGATGAGCGGGAGCTGGGCTGTGATCCTTACTTTTTGTAGAGTTTTCAGTAAGTTTGAACTGTGGGATATTGTGTAAGTGAGGACCATTATGCTAACAGTTGAGTGTAGGTTTTGGATCAGTGCAGTTCCATTAGAAACTACTGGAGCAAATGTGCATGAGCAAATAGTGTGCTAATTGTTAATAAATGTATTTGATGTTTTACAAGGATTTCACAAGGACTAACTTACTTCCCAAAAGCTGAAGAAGGGAAGAACGAGCAGCAGTTCTTAAACTACAGACAGGAAGTGAGTTTTCTTTATTAAAAACAAACAAAACAAAACACCAACACCACCCCCCCTCAAAAAAACCTGCAAAACAAAAAGAAACCCACCCACCCTGAAATACTGCCATTTGGAATGAGAACAGACTTAGAGGGAAAGGCCCAATCCATTTACTTTGCCTAGCAAAGTAAATGTACATGTTCACATTCTTCTAGGTTATTTAGTCAGTTGTGTATCATAACAAATATGAAGGGATCAAGGGAAATTACTTCAGAAATTGTGTTTATAAAGTATTGATAATAAAAGCAAGACTAAAGGGATGGATGACTGTGTAGGAAGGAGCAGAGCCTAAAACCAGTAATCAGTCAGTCCTCTGTGATTAAAGGAGAGGTACGTGGTACGTGAAGAAGTATTGATTTGGGTAGAAGGTATTTTTGGAGGACTTGTTTGTTTTCAAATGAGCTAAGTCAGAGCCAGGCATCCAGTGTCTGTTAAGTGTCAGAAGTATGAAGGCAATGCCACATTTGTTCTGAAAGCATGAGAACCCATGTTCTACCTTGCCTTGGAGATCCACATGGAAAGATGTTAGCAAAAGGCTCTGTCCTGAGTAACAGCCTGTTGAGTGCAAACAGATACTGGGGTGTCTCTATCATTCACAGAACTCTGCAGTTCTGCTTAATGTTCTCTGCCCTGTGCATGTTGGTGACTTCCTCAAATTCCTCCTCTTGTTTCTGTTAATCTGTTTACTTTAATACTGTCAGCTCATTCTTGTACCCTGCCACATGTCAGTTATCTCCCTTGCATTTCTGTTTGTCTCCTAAATAACCTTTTCTGAAAAAGGCAGCAAAGCCATGAAGTGCAATGTTTGTTGCTACCACTGTGTTTGCTCTGCCTGTGCGTTTCAAGTGTAATGAATTTAAATACCATTTTATGAGGATAATGACTCCTCAAGCTGGTGAGCCTGGAGTTCTTCTCCAAGTCTAGAGGGTTTACAGTGTTTCCCTGACCTGATAATGTTAACTTTTAGTAGTCCAAGAAGGAGAAAAACATTGATCTGCACCAAAATTTATAACAGCCAAACCCTGTTAAATTATATGGCAGTTAACCTAACATCCATTATTGTAATGGAGTAATTCATAAAATATTTATCCCTGAGCAAATTAAAAGCTAGAGGTATAATAAGTGGCAATTGACAAGGTTTTATGGAAAATATCACCATTCAAACAAACCTGATAATTTGTTGATGAAAGAAGCTGTGTGAATGTATTGTTAAAACACTCATTAAATAGAGGAATTGCTTAACTGGTAATCAGCAATGAATCCATATTTCTCTACTCTGATTTTCAGGGGATTTGCATCCTGATTTTCTCCATGGCAGTGTTGAACTATATTGCTAGTCTTAAATAGCAGTCAAATGTTTAAATACTTGATGTTAATTGTTGTGAATTGTCGTGGCATTTCAGTTCTGACACTCCCATAAGGCAGCTTACCAGCCTAGGTGAATTCACCGTATCCAGTGTGAAAACAGCAAATAAGTGCTCGATGTTTGATAAACTCTGATTTTACAAGCTAAAATAGACCCCCTCTTCTGTTTGCATAGTCTTACGGAAATGTTGGATGTTAGGGACACCTGAAGGTCATCTACTCAAAAGTTCCCACTTGAAATGCCATTGTTCCTAACACTAGATCAGGTCAGTCGAGATTTCAGGTGACTTTTGGAGACTTCCAGGCATGAATATGTCACCCTGGAATCAATCTTCTTTCCCTACATAGTGCATAGGATATGTATACTCAAACTAGTGCTGCAAGATGAAATTAATAAAAAAAGATAATGATGAGTGGCAAGTATGACTTGAGTGAGTAAGGAAAAAATAAGGAAAGGAGAAGATTTGAAAGCTTGGATCTTGAAAGATGGACTTCAAGTACTGTGCTGCTCTTGGTGTCATTGAGGAATGCCTCCCCAAATGTTCTTGCTTTTAAGACCAGCAGCTACTTCAGCCTAAGTTTCAGCAGGAGCAAAGGCTTGGGAAGCAGTAAGAGGTTTTGTGCAAGCAGAAACCTCATCTCTCTCTGGCATTTCTGTTATATCAGTTAAACCCAAGAAGTAATACTAACTTTACAGTGAAAGAATCAACCTAAAGCTACTTTGTCTATGTGAAGATTTTTTTGTAGGATAAAACTGGTAATAGAGCAGATCAGAATATTTAATATGAGAAAATAATTCCTGCTCTCTCACAAGTAGCTCCATTATTCAGGAAAGTAACAAGGGGGACATATTGCAGCCTATAGGTTAGGAACTTAATTTTTTTCTAGTGGAGAAACTCTTAAACAAAGTTACTGCAAATGTGTGTGTGGGTTTTTTCCTATTAAATATCAGACTTGCAAGCCTAGTGATTGATTTACAACTTGAAGCTTATCTTTGTAATAAAAAGGAACATAAGTTTATGTGCTTTTAATTAAAGCTTGGAATGGATATAACACAGCTTAAATTTCTGACATGATCTCTGACAGGAGATGTAAATGCATGCAGAGACTATCAAAGTTTCTAAATTTGGGATATTTTGTCTTCGGATATGTTAAATTTTTATAATTCTAATGCAAGTCACATGAAATAGTCCTTAGGAATCTCAGTGTTCTAGAATAGCTACAAATTGTGGATTTTGACTTATTTGTTAATGAAATGAATAAGATTTTTTTTTCTGGAAGTCTTAAAATACTTCTGACTGTTTTATACATTTAAAAGTATTTGTTTAACCTCATTTTCATATTTGCAGATTTTTCTGGGATAGAGAAATATGAAATTATTGTTTCAACCTTGCAGGCCGTTGTCAAAATTGTCTTTGGAGACTGTTTAAAATCATTTCAGACATTATTTGTCAACACAAATACTTTGTACTTTGCTTCTTTGTCTCAGAGTAAATGGCAAGAAGGAAACACGTTCCAACTTTCTAAACTGAAACCATTTTCGAGACTAATATTCATTTAATAAAAAGCCCTCTCTGTACTCTTCTCACCCCAAATGATTATTTTGCTATTTTGTTTTCAAGATATAATTGCTTTTTAAGGCTGCTTTACTGATATTAGCCTCCTTATGCCATGTATAGCATTACATCACCTTCTGTGTTTTTTAAAATGTATGTAGTCAAATATTTATTGTACAAAACACTGCATAATATCTTCATTATGTACAGTAGTGGGTTAATGTTGATGAAACAGCCTATGTTTTTTTCAATATTACTTTCTAACTCAACACCTAATTGTTTTGGTCTCTTCTGCATTTGTGCTAATTTGATTCAGAAGTAACTTCTTCAGAGTAGTTATGATTAATTTACTTCAACCTAATCATGTTTTCTGTTAGTTAACAGAGGTGACATAAGAGCTGTGGTCTGTAGGCTTTTCACTGTTGAAAGGAACCATTTCCTGGTTTACGGGCTTAAGATTTTGACAGTATTCAAACTTTCACGTGAAAGTATGTTTGTTTTTCACTTAAAATGTGTTTTTTGCAGTTTCTTGAAAGTTTGTGGCTCTGAACTAGTACGTCTTGAGTTGTCGTGTGGCCATTTCCTCAACGAAACGTGCTTGGAAGTCATTACTGAAATGTGTCCAAATCTTCAGGAATTAAATCTCTCATCATGTGATAAAATACCACCTCAGGCTTTCAACCACATCGCCAAAGTGGGCAGCCTAAAGCGTCTTATTCTCTACCGAACAAAAGTGGAGGTAGGAAGAAGTCTTTTTGATTTTTGCAATCATTACTCTTAGTCCTGGTAAACTTGTATGGTTTTTTTAATTAATAAAGTGAATTAGAAGTTTGCATGTGAATTCAAAGGTAAATTCAGAAAATGCAATGGTACTTAAAAAAAAAAACATAGATACTTATTTTTTCCAAAATAGCTTCTGGATTTAACAAAAATAAATAAAAAAACTGTGTGTTTTAACTTGCGTGGAAGCTTAGTGATTTTTCACCAGCTGTTTTAAGCAATATAGTGAAGTCACAAATGTTGAAGTTTTTCTCTTGTTTTGATGGGAACTCCAGACAGGCAGTATTTGGCGATATATTTGGGAAATTGTCCTGTTTAGTAACTTACTGCAATTATCAACATTCTCTCCTTTAGAATGACTTACTAATTACTGGATTCCTATTGTCTTTGTGTATTAGCAGTATTTGAGACACAAACTGCAATTTTTTAAAAAATACTTTCCTTTTACAGTGTAAAAGTTACTTCTTTGTAGAGTCACTCAACTGCCTGAATCAGGGTTATTATGATTTGCTGCAACATACTTCCTATTTAAGATGGAATCGTGTACGTGTAACAGTTGAAAAGGCTGTTGTAGTTTACTAGGTTTTGCGAATATTGTATCCTAGTAAATTCAGCAGTTCGATTTGGAAGCAATTCCAATCATTCTCAATAGCTACAGTAATCCTGTATCACAGCCTTACTACTCTGTTTTAGATGTCATATTTGTTGTGCTTCTCTTGTTGTAGAAACTATTGCTTAGTAGAGCTCCAAAATCGGGGGAAAAACCTTGTCTTTTTCAGTTCAGGTTCTATCATAAACATTTTAAGAAGGGTTAGCTGCTGTTTGTTACTTCTGCTTATGCTTTTGACACACAGAAAGGAGGTTATGACAAAGCATTGTGAATAGAAGAACTGAAGCTGGAGTAGTAGGTCGTATCTACTTGGAAGTCTAAGGGGAAACTGAAGTTATAGTATCTTATTTATATGCAGTTCACACCTAACATGGGTGCTATAAAGTGAGTTGCATCTTATTGTCTTTTTTTGGTAAATCATGTGTATGTTTGTGTAACGGCAACTTGGTAATGCAAGGTAGTTAGATTAAAAGAGTAGGCTGCCTGGAATGATTGGCATTTGCTGTGAGGTATGCAGGCAGTCACCATGAAGTCAGTGCCCCTTGGTAACTTGTTACTTTAGGGTAGTTGCTCTGTGTAGTTGCTCTGTGCTCTGTCTTACTATTTTCTTCAAACTAAAAAAAAAAATGGTGTGCCCTGCTTTGAAGTGTCTTCTGTATAGAGCTCTGAATCAGTACCTTGGGGCTCTCTGTTCTGTTTATATCTCACTAGACTTTCTGTAAATCTTGGATAAATCTCCTTACCTCACTTTGAGCGTGGGCTCTGTACTTCACAAGGCTTTTTCAGATCCGAAAAAGATCATTGTATCAGAGGCAAAGATTATGTAACTATTTTTTTTTTCTGCAGTTGATTAGTCATAGTCTTCTTGATTCTACTCAGGTAACTTCTGAAGTTTGAGACTTCATGTTGGTAATAGTGCATCAGCTGAGTTTGTACTCTTGAAAGTGATTTGTAATGGTCATTTCTCAGCTATCACTTTGCTGAACAGAACTTGAAATTAACTTGAATGTAGGTAGTAAAGATTTAGTAACTTTGAAGTCCTTATATTGTGAAGGTTAATTTTTGCCTCTCGTGTACGAAGATGCATCTGCTTGTAGCTGAGAGGAACATTCATTCATCAAACCTAAGGTTGTGCTTCCATTTTATGTGTAAGAATAAACAAAAGGTACTGTTCCTAACAATTCATGGAAGAGATATTTCTAGAAATTTAAATAGGTAAATTGGAGAGGATGCTTTTGTGTTACTTGTTAATATGAAGCCACTTAATAATGTACATTGTGCATTACAGTGGAAAAGTAAACAGGAAAGAATGAAGATGAATTGAATTAGAATTTGGATTAGAGTTTAAAAAGTTACAAATTTTTAGAAATAACATTAACTTCTCACTATTAGCGTCTCCTAATGCAAATCTTTGGTTTTCTATACAAAGTAGGCTGCTGTTTCTTATGTACTCTAGCTGCTATGGCGAATACTAGTTAGTAACTGGTGTCTAGATGAAAAAAAACCAGGATATATTGATCAAGCATGCTCTGAAGTGATTTAGACTTCTCTAAAATTTGTCAAAAGAACTGTAATACAGTAGTGTCTTCGGGTTTTGTGAAATTTCTGCTACTAGTGCTGCTTCATTGTTGGAACTTCGAGGGAGCAAACAATGGAACAGCGCTAACTTTTAATCAAGAGCTTGGCAGTATATTGTTAGCATCTGGACCTGCTCAAAGAAAAGAATCTGAGGTCGTGAATCAACTAAAAAAACTGCCATGTAATTATTAAAAGAAAGTAAATAAGACAGTGAGAAGAACAGAGCTAACGTATATGTGTGTGTGTCATGGTCATCTGTAAAAGTTCTGACTCAAAATTGAAAAAAAAAAAAGAAACCAAAAGAAAAGTCTATTCATTCTATGTAGCTCATTTTCCTAAATAAATCAGGGTTTGCTTTTGTTCTTATAAATAAACCAACAAACAAACAAAATAAAATACTAGGTTTCTTGATCACATGGTATTCTAGAATGGCAAAGCTACAGGTTCTACCATAATTATCAGTGTGTTGTCATTTTTTTTTGTGACAGAAGGATGGAATCCCTGTTCATCTTGTGTTAACCTCCATGATGTAGAATTGGGGTGGTGTGCTTCTGATATTACTGGAGATTTTGAGATAATTGCCAAAATATGAAGAGGGAATGAATATGTGTTGTACTACACGATTGGAGGCAGTCGCTGGAATTGGAGCTTAGTAAAATTGGACCAAATGGGGAGGGAGACTGCCTTTTATGCTTGTAAACGCTCTCATGAGTTTATCATTATGTCTGATAAAGGTCAACACTAAAATTGAATTATTTAAGAGAAGTGATCGTGTTTTTAA
Source organism: Neomorphus geoffroyi (assembly GCA_033558235.1). Lineage (NCBI taxonomy): Eukaryota > Metazoa > Chordata > Aves > Cuculiformes > Neomorphidae > Neomorphus > Neomorphus geoffroyi. Next base: position 22,755,558 of record JAUMJM010000053.1, on the reverse strand, counting down.
AAAAGAGCAACCCTAAAGAGAACAAGAAGTCCAAAATAAGACTTAACACTCTAATTGACTTTTAAAGGATGGCTCTATCTGCATGTTATTTGCGGTGCCTGTGAATGATAGGTCATTTTCCTACTCCACAGTTGTCAATCTCTGTGGAAAGTGCAATATTGTGTTAAAGCACATCTGGGTAAATTGTACAACTTGTGCTTTTGTGTGTAAAGTTGGGTGCGTGATTAAGTAACATAGGGTATGGGATGAAGATTCTCCATCCTTTCTGTTAGTATGTGATAAAGCTATTTCTGTTTCTACATGGTACTTGATGAAGTACAGTATTAACATTTTAGTAAAAAAAATAGTATTTTGATTAAATTAAAACAAACTCCCATGTACCTGCTCAGGTGTAAAATCTCCTTACTCAGACTATGTCTTGCACTAGTCCTTCCTTGGTTTGGGGGGAATTTTTTGATGCTTAAAAAAAGAGAGAAGAATTGCTTTTAACATTTAAATTTAAAGTATTTGTTGTACTTTTCTGTTTATATGGTTTCTGTGACACTAATGGATGAATTCTGAGAAGATGCTCTGCAGAAAAGTGACTACTGTTATCTGTTTTTCTGTACCTAAAACATAAAAATATTTTTTGAGCAAAATGGGAAATTAATAAAATTGACAGCATATGATATAGTCGTCTAAGTAGCTGTTATGACAGTTTCTTGTTATTTTAGCTGTTTTCTTTGAATAGGTTTTATATTTAAAAATATTCCCATTGTCTCTGCAATCAAAACTCCAGTTTTAAAGTGTACATTTTTAGTGAATGGGCAATTTTGATGTTCTGCTCCTTACTGCATTGCATTGGTATTTTGGAAGATAGCTGTACCATCTGGAGGAGTTCATGGGTTTTGGTTCTAACCTTGCCCGTTCTTAACAGTGTTTATTACTTCATTTATTGAGTGCAAGTTTCAGTGCACAAAATCAGTTTCAAACCTCTGAAGTGAAGCTTCCAACACCCTTGAATTATTGCAACCTCTCTGTTACAAGAAGGAAAGTCCAGTGACTTTCAGTAACTCATTCCAATCCAAACAGAAAAAAAAGTTGTCCTGCATCACTACATTCCTCCCACTAAATACAGCTCAGTTTTCCAGTGCTTTAAGTTCATTATTAAAGGTTTAATTCTTAAGGATTGTTCGGTTATGTATATGCTTGAAATCATTTGTAACTTGCTTTGAGAAACTAATCCCAGCATTTTATAAATGTAATTTCTGCTATCTCAAGACCACTATTATACTTGTGGGATTTTTGTGCGGGTGGTTTTGGTATTTGCTGATACACGACTCCTTAATATTTATTCATTGTGAGCATATTCACGGCATAATTTAAACGCTTGTTGTCATTGATACGTTTAAAGAATACAATGAACAATGATATTATTGTATACAGGAACTGGCAATGCACTTCTTTATGATTTGAGTGTGAATATTCTCTTACTTTAATGTTTATCGTGAAGTATTCCGTCTATATAAATAATGCAACCAAAATTGTATTTTAAAGAAACTATAACTACAATTACAGCAGGAGAACCTGACAGTCTCCTTACTTGCTGAGTCTAAATTTTAAAGTAAGATCATATATTTAATGTTGCATGATATTCCTGATTCTTTATAATGTATGGAAAAAAAATTAAAGTTTGTATTACAATTGTAGTGAAAATATAAAATGAACTAAAATTGCATCAAATTACAGTGGACAAAGGACTTAGTTTTTCACACATTTTAAAGCAAGCATTGTATTTATGAATTTTATTTCCGACATCTTGACCAAAAGCAAATTTGGAACTTGTGCAGCTGTAAGAGAAGACATTGGAAATCTTAGATACCAAGAAGTGACATAAAAATCTTAGCAGTAAGTATAACAACTCTTATTTTCTTATGCCATAAGCAATGAGTTAATGCTGCCATGAAATCATTCTACAGAGTTTTCAGAAATAACCTGTTATGGGTTATGTTATACTTCTTAGTGCTGTTGTCTGAGATTTTTCAGCTTGGGTGAAACTTCATTGGCTGGGAAACAAATCTTTAGGATTAAGAGTTCCAAACAAATAGCAGCAGGGGAGTGAAGGCCTTTAGCTAGAAAGTGGATTCTTGGAAGGAGATTGAGCTATTGACAAATAATCATGCAATATAGGGCCTCAGTGGGGTCTTCTGATCTCATGTCAGGCTCATAGGGCTGGATTTAGTCATTTGAGCCTGTAATGTGAAGAATGAGGGAAGAATGAAGGTGTAAAACAGATTTGCAGACATAAGGGAGGGCATAATTTGACCAAATTAAGCAAAACCAAAATACAGTAATTGAATTACCTACAGAGACAATTACTTTCATTGGATTAATTCAGTAATTGCAATGTTGCTCTGCCCCAGTCCCTGCTGTGTCCCTGGCACTGCCAAGTAGCTGTAGAGAACAAAAAAGGTGCCCTGTACATCCTGAATCGTATTCTACAAATTACACTGTGCCTGGATGTGAGGAGGGAGGAGGCGAGTGTTTTGACTTCTGAAAGGCAACATCTGCACTCAATAGCAAGGGTCATTCCACCTTCATTTCAGTGTACTCTTGTTCTTCTCTTACCTAGTGCTTATACAATGTTTGTATTGCATTTGGTTTTAAACCTGTGGCATAAAGTTTTGGAGGCAAAAGTTTTATCACTGTCCAGTTCATCATCTTAAAAATGGTCCCATAATCCAAGTACGTTGTGGGGTGGGAATGAAAGGGAAGACGATTTTTAACAAATGTGTTCCAATTCTCACCCTTTTCATCATGTCTTTTTCCATGTTGCATCTTCCAAGGTGATAGCCGATGGATGCTTGAGAGAGAGTAGACTTCCTGTTCGAATGCCAGCTTACACTATAGAAGAAAACATTTTCACTACCATATTTATTTTGAATCTATAACTGAAAGTTGTCTGTGTTAATATCTCTATATAGAAAGTATTGCTTTACCACAATTGCAAGTGTAATTAAGGGCAGGGTGAGGGGTTATTGCCTTGTGCAAACATCAGTTGAAAAGGTGTGAAAGAGACTGGCTCCTACATGTGTCAATAGGTTTTTTCAGTCTGGTCGGTCAGGCCAGTTGAGCTGGAGCCAGGTAAGCTAGGCTTAACAGTCTCCAGAAGTCCCTTCCAACACTCAGCTCTTCTGTCATTCTGTGACTTGATGCTGATGACTTAACCTGATCTGTGATGAGTACAAGGGGCAGCTGTGAGATGCACTGTTTCTGTATGCCACTCTTTTCCCATCAGTAAAATTTGCGTAGTAGCAACTTTCTCATTTTGTAGCTGTGGTATGCAGATAAATTGCAGAATACTTGGAGGTTCTCTGATATGTATGGTACTGTATAGGGTAATCTACATAAGGGTGTATAAGCACTTGAAGTACTGTACCTTGATAGCATGCTTTGTTGCAGAAAGTTCAGTTAGGTACAAAGCTCAGCTGTTTTCCTCAGGAAAATTAAAAAAGGATTGCTAAAGACACCTGACTTAGGAGGTATGAGCGTTTCTGTGAACTAAGTGATTGAAGAATCTCAGTGGTTATCTCTGTCTGGCACTACATGGGTATCTTGTTCTTCCTAAAGGCCACAAAAACTACCTTGTAAAGTATGAAGTGACCTCTTCTATTTCCTTCCACATGAAATGGCACCAGTTAGTTCAGGAAACTGAAGGACTTCAGCATAAAACAAATTTGGCCACCATTTAGTTCTAATTTGGCATATAATTCCCTGCTATTTTAGTCTTGCAGCATGAGTAACTGCGAACGAACATACAGTGAAAATATTAATAGATGAAATCAAAAGAAGATGAATGTATTGAATAGCTGTCTAGATGTCTAGATCCATTTTTTTATTTCCAGAAAAAGTATATTATGTCTTTTTGTGTTATTGAATGTTAATGTGCTAACCTGAGATGTGTGCTTTTTGCCAAAAATAAAATACTGAGGATAAGTGTTTATCGTTAGAACCGAGAATCTTAGTAGTTTGGAAATGAGTGCTTTCTGGGAAGGCAACAGGCATGAGAACTTTTACTGAAAACTAAAGCTTGCACTATGTAAGTATCTAAAATTAATTTTGTGTTCTTTAACTGGTTAAACCAAGAAATTTCATATGTTCATAAGCATACATATAATCTCATCTCTCTAAACCTCTCAGATTCCCTGATATCTTTAACATAGTTGTTTGAAAGTATCATAGTGCCAAGAAGGCATCAAGGTGATTTCCGTTACGTCCTTAAAATACTGGGAGGGGGAAGACCAGAAGCGTATTTGACAGTTTCTTTGCTAGAACAGATTTAGATAAGAATTGTATTTCGCCATTATTATGCCTTTTATTTCTGCATTGTTAATGTATTATTTTCTTCTTTCTGTGAGAATTGCTTTTTGGGACTATTGTAGGTTGGTTTTTAGATGCAGAGGCGCGCAATATCTTGAAAATCATGAAGTAGATTTTTTTTAACCTTTTATAGGCAATATTGATTTGCTCTGTTCTACCTTTCAAAATGAACAGTTTAATAGAAGTTAACAGAATTCTGGCTTTGCATCTGATTTTTTTTTTTAATTACTGTATTAGAATAGCAGATGCCAAGTGATTTCTGACATAGTTCTTTCACAGACTGCCAAAACCCCCCCACACACCCAAAAAGTTGATTTTTGGCTTTCTACTTGAACTATATAATACCAAAAGGATGGGGAGAAAAAAAGGTGTTCTAAATTTATATAGATTTTTAATTACTTTTGACAATCTTAACAAGATTACCTTTTACATTTGCATGAAGTGCTTATAATTACAAGTATTTATAGCAATAGTTGCACTCAGATTAAAATAAATTTTTCTACTTTCGTCTGAGATTTTACTTGTTTGATTGGTTGGGTTTTTTTACCATAGGTAGTTATTTTGTAAAATTCTTTTTGTTACAATACTTATGAAATAGAACTTTGGCTTGAGACAAAGATTGTGATAAATTATAATTCTGTATTTTCAAATATTTGATGAAAAATACCAATAACAATGTTTCTGCAGTATTTTTTGTTATTAGAAGCCAAAATTGGAGGGAAGAACATTCTCTCTGTTGCTGGGCTGTGTTATTTGCGGGGGAGAGGATTGGTTGGGTTTTTTTTTTTTTATTTTTCAAGGAGTCTTACTAGAAATTCCCTTTATCCAGTTTTGTGTATGGAAATTAATTGCCATTCCAAAGATACCTTAGTCACATACAGTAATAGCTGTAGTCTTAAACAAATGAATCCAGCAATGTGCTGTCATCAAGATTCCTTGTCTCTGCTCTACGCGGAAGCTAATAGCAGTTGCTATTCATTATGGTTTTTCTGGAAGTCCTAAAGCAGAATTAGCATTTAGTTAAGTGTTTCAATTATTTTCCCTGAAATTAGAAGTAATTAGGTTCATTTTCTGAAATATTTTGGCAGAAGTTTTATACACCAGTTTGTAGTAAAGAGAGGGGAAGCTGCCTTATGAAAGAGGACAATTCAGGATGGTTCCTTTTGTTGGCCTTTTGGGGAGGGGCTTTTTCTCCAAAGGCTCAACAGTAGACCACTGCAGCCTTTCTCTGACTGAAGTGTTCAGGTTGGGAGATGTGAGGCTTAGCAGGAAGACTCCTGTCAGCCATTGCATGAGAGTGCCTGCCCTGAGGGAAGTGAATGGGTTTCCGGAAAGCTTTCTTTCCTGGTGGTGGGGGCTGTGCCCAGCTATAGCAATGTTCTGCTATCTATTGCTTCTCTGCTGCCAGGCACTGGAACAGGCTGCCCAGGGAGGTGGTTGAGTAGCCATCCCTGGAAGTGTTTGAAGGACAGGTAGATGAGTTTCTTGGGGACATGGTTTAGTAAGGGGATAGGTATGGTTGGACTCGATGATCTCAGAGGTCTTGTCCAACTAGATAATTCTATGATTCTCTGACTTCGCTCTCCTAGCCATCATTATTATCCTATTTTTCCATCCTTCATGTTTGATTGGTTTGTCTTACTTTGAATAATCTGAGGAAGATAATGATAATGATGAAGATGTAACTGCCCTGAAAGAGACAGTGAGGATGTTCCCTTTTTAGGAGGTATCTTTCAGGTATTCAGTGTTGCAGTTGAAGCGGATGAATTTGGTTGGTGATAAAGCAGTATTTCTTGTAAGAATTCAGAGAGGGTGTATAAGGACATAGGGATTTAATGTACCCCATTGGAATACCCAGAAACCACATTTGTTTTAGAGCCACCTTAAAAGCCATCATGTCTCCCAGATGATGATCACATCATATGTATGACCTGTTTGTATTAAATCAGTACCTGTTTCTTAGGTCCCTGCATGCATCTCTTCTGTTAGGTTAATTCTTATGGCTAAAACTACTTTGCTGCCCATGGAATCACTAACCATTGCACCCTTCAGAAACACATACTTGCTGAAAAGCACGATACGGCTGTTGTTAAGTAAGATGGGTCTTAGCAAAGGAGGTTTGAACTGTTGGTGTGAAACTGGGAAGGGGATAAACTTATAGTTGCTAATCTGCCCTTCTGAAAAATTTGGTCTCAATTCCAATGGTCAGGCTGTTCTTTAAAAAACTTTGGGACACCCTTTTGATTCAAATTACTTCATCCCAATAAATAAACTGTGTGAGAAGATTATCTCCGTGTCAAATGGTAAGTATGATGTATGATTTCTCTTTTTGATTTGCCGTGAGCTTGTGTTTTCTGAAAGCCAGTGGTGGTTTCCTTCTTCTGTGCTTTCCCATTGACTTGATAATCAGCTTTTTCTTTTGCCATGAGGTTCTCCATGCATATATGTTCAGCATTAAGAGGTTTGCTTTACTTGTAATAACTTGGCAGATCTGGACACAGTAATGTGTATGCAGTAATACTTGTGTGCAAGACAAGGTAGTTGCGCAGGAAGGAGAGTTGTATATGCAGCGGTAGAAGTAGCACTGATGATGTGTGTGCTGAAATTTGAGATGTTTTGAGCTAATCTGTTCCCACAGTTGTGCATTTGTATGGCTGAGTCAGCTGGTCCCAGTCTCCCTTGCTGTAAAGTTAAACCTTTTGGGAACAAAAGGGAAGCTCCTGCCCAGATCATGAACACAGGAACCTTTCTTTGCAGTTCCGAGAATATTTGTATTTCTCTGCTGAGGGATAAGCTTCTGAGAGTATGGATGTTATTAATGGACTGAGAGAAACATGGAAGATTTAATTGGCCTGACCCGAGTCTGTAGTTTTCCAGTTCTCCTTTCCGTCTGCTTCTCAGGTTCCAAGAATTTGAAGAAATTCACTCAAAAGTCATTGACTATGACTTTTATTAGGAAGACGGAATACTACAAAGAAAAAAGTAACTCTTACCTTAAGTTTGTTTCCAAGGTGGAGTTTTTTTGTTTTAGTTTGGTTTGTTGGTTGGTTTGGTTTTTGCCTTTGGTTTTGGTTTTTGGTTTTTTTTTTTAATCATCCGCTCTTTTCTTTTCTCAGTCTTTGTAAAGGGGAGCAGGTACAAAGCCAAACCTTACCTTTGGTTCAGGGAAAATTCAAAAAAATCTCCAAGCTATACATGTCTTGGCTACCAGCCTCAAGTATAGTATTACAGAGTTAGTCTTTGATTTGACTGTCTCTGTTTGGCTGAGAAAGGGAAGTTAGACTCTTTTCAAGTTAAAGCTTGCTGTTCCAGAATTTAGATGACTTCTTAGCTCCTCTTGCAAAGCACTCTAACCTGAGTTTTGGCCTGTGTTACAGCTTCAGGGTCAGGTGATCGCTTTGCTCTTCTCTTTTTGCCTTAAATAGGATTGTTATCACTCGTTTTGCAAGTCAGAAAGATGAATTGTACAGACAGATGGCTTGTAACAGGCAGGTTATTACAATGATAGTCCTCCTATATGTAGCACATATGGATTCTATGAGCTACCATTCTCTCCTGCTATTTTCATGTCCTTTGCCACCTGGATTCTCAATTGACTGAGACACAACCAGGGTTTTTTCTTCTTTCTTGACATATGCAAACTCCACCTCAGTTACAGAAGAACAGACACTGCTTCTGAAAGAAATCTGATTTGTTGTGTGTGGGCGTGTATGCACCCCCAGAAGAGGAATTAATATAGCTGCTATAATTAATTTTGAATAAGTATTTGTTTACCCTTGAGCTTGACTTGACGTGGTCTGTGATGCTACAACATGGTGTTATACTAAGCTGCCTTCTATTAACCACGTTCGTAGCGCTTTTCTTAGAATTGATTGGGTTTTTAAAATAATTGTTTAAAATAATGCTTTATATTTTATAGGTTGTGGCAAGACCTCTGAAAATGTAGACTTGATACAATCAGTACAGGAAGGACTGTCAAATTAGAGGGAAATGAAAAAAGGGGTTTAGAGACATGCGTCAAATTCTGTTCAAGTTAACAAAAGTATTTTAGTTATCTAATTGTGAATATGATATTATGAATAGTGGTCTTCCTACCTATTTTACCCCTCTCTGAAGAAGAGGAAATATAGAATTGATTTCAATTCCTACAGGGTGATCAGAGTGACTGTTTATTTTTGCAGTGGTCATGTCTAGTTCTGGAGTCCACAACATAGGAAGGATATGGAAGTGTTGGAGCGGGTCCAGAGGAGGGCTATCAAGATGATCAAAGGCCTGGAGCACCTCTGATATGAGGACAGGCTGAGAGAGTTGGCCTTGTTCCGCCTGGAGAAGACAAGACTCCAGGGGGACCTCAGAGCAGCCTTCCAGTACCTGAAGAGAGCCTACAGGAAAGCTGGGGAGGGACTTTTTAAAAGGGCTTGTAGTGATAGGACAAGGGGAAACGACTTTAAATTGGAAGTGGGGAAGACTCAGATTAGACATTAGGAAGAAATTCTTCACAATAAGAGTGGTGAGACACTGAAACAGGTTGCCCAGGGAAATTATGGTTGCCCCCTCCTTGGAGATGTTCAAGGCCAGGTTGGATGGGGTCTTGAGTAACCTGGTCTAGTGGGAGGTGTCCCTGCCCATGGCACATGGCAATGGGGTTGGAACTGGCTGATATTTAAGGTCTTTTCCAACCCAAACCATTCTATGATTCTATGTCAATTGAAGAATATATTGCTGCTTCCCATCCATTCAGGCCAGTGTTTAAATTCCAGTCTGGAAACCATTACTAAAAACCATGGTAGAATGCATCAAGGTATTAGTCTTTCCTGTGGAGTCACCGGAATACTTGCCAAAACCCTGTTTAGAACTGTGTGTGCAGTCAGAGACTAATTTGTTTAGCTTTGATATTTAAGGTTTGTAGAAAGGGTGTTGGAGATTTTCCTTCTAATTTGTGCACCTGATGAGGTTCTAAAGCTCATAGCTTTCACTGAGTTAAATAGTAAAGACTGTGTCTCACTCTCTTGGAGTTACTTGTTTATTCAGGTTTAATGATCGAAATGAAGCATTTGCTTATTAAGGACATTATTTAAAATGTATTGAATAGTTACACATTTACTAGCTTTAAAAGTGCTCTTAAGTGTTATCTCTTTAATAGTGACTTTTTAATACTTTGTGTTTAATTCCCTAGCTAATATTTCTTTAAAAACATTGATGAAAATAAAGCAAGCAAGCAGACAGTGGCATTGTTGTAAGACCTCTGCAAAGTTGTATGTGATAAAGACTTACTCGTAGTGTCTACTCTTAGGCTGCCTTTGGGAAATCAAATTTTGGAAGGCCAAGTTGGAAGCTGAGGCTCCATACATGTCAAGTGTTGGGTTTTTCTCACTACTCCCTGGAGACACCTAGGTTAGATGTCTGAATTGATTTCCATGAATACCCCACACTTTGTCCCTGTTCTGCATCTGCCAGCCTTTCAGTGCAAGGAATCAGATATTTTTTCATGGTGGTAAGACAGAACATCAATGTTCCTGCTAAGTTTCTTTAGAATATAACAAACTGAGGAAACTAAATAAAGCAATTTACCATAAACTTTCTGCAAACAAGTAAATTCTGTATAAAAAGAAAAATAATTATACTATCCCTCTGTACAAATACTGTTGACTGGTGTTCTTGTAGGAATTCCACTTATTAGCAGTAGATTATTTTGTCCCTTATTTATTGCTTGGGGCTTTTTTTGTTAGAAACTATTGTAGATCCTGCAGATATCCACAGATTTGTATTGTTAATACGCAGTGAAACTTGTTCACATTTTCAAGCTCATACAGATTACGAAGTCCTAACAAAGTGGTGAATGACAGCTATTTGTGATGTGAATCCCAGACTACATTCTTTTTTGCACTGGGTGTATTTCCAACTACAAAACAAAATATGGCTACAGACAATGCAGAAGAGTCTTTTCTGTATCTTAGAAACACAAATAAAAACCTGTGAAGTTTCCCTTGTGGAACAGAACAGCTGCGTTCTTTACAGTTTGTAAGATGCATCTGATGTTCCAGTCCAATTTCAGGCTGAGCAATGTGCAGTACTTTCTGAAAAGAATGGCCATGTTAAATGGCAGGAACATGACTGTAAAATACGCATTATATCTGTTTCAGTCTGCACGTAAGTAGTGACAGGCGCTCAATGGTTGTCAGCATCCTTGTCAGCATGGAGACTCCTTTGACATTAAAGTCATCAGCTCAGTCCTGATGCTGCGCAGCTCTATTGACAGTTCTATCAGACTGCAGCTGATCAGCGAATGTCAGAGCTCTGCTGTTCTTCTGGTCTGTCACCAGCCCTCTATGTTTTCTGCCTGGCCTTACCTGTTGTTTGAACTTGCAACACTTCTTCAGCAGCTTTCCTATAGGAAATGAGCAGATAGGTCGTGAGTGTGTAGGTACGTACCTTCAGGGCAATGCAAAAACACATCCAAAGTGACTTGCATAAACGTTTGTAAAGATTACCATTACTTTAAACCAATCAATGGTTAGATTGTCCAGGGACTCATTAAGTGGCATTTGTGGTGTCTGTAACGGAGTTTTGAGCTGTATTTCAGGAAATGCAGTGACAGCCTTTAATGTCTAATTGACCTCTTCTCTTTGTTTCACTTTCCATATTTCCTTCTGATGTGTTCCCTCGTGGCAGCAAACAGCCCTGCTCAGTATTCTGAACTTCTGCTCGGAACTGCAGCACCTCAGCTTGGGCAGCTGTGTCATGGTGAGTGCTTACACCACAGTGGGGGTATGTGTATGCGCACGTACCTGCTTGCAACTCAGTCTAGGTTTACGTTTCACAAAGATGTTTTAAATGCTAGGTTCACTGTATACTATACTCTCTTGAAAGGTCCGAGGTCAATGCAGCTTAGTTGTATCTTAAGCGTTACATACTAGTTTTGTAGGCCTATAATTTAGCTTGTACTCTTTCTCATAGTTCTTTAGCATCTTCCTAAATTTTAGGGCATTCTTTATATATGCATAATCACTTTTTCTTTCCAAAAGTAATACTTAAGAGTGACTTACTTTTTATTCAGACCAAATCATCATTCCTAGTGGATTAATGATCATGAGATGAATGTTTTCAACAAAAGCTGCTGGAGTCGTAGACTTGCTAGGCGCCCTCATTCACTTTAAAAAAAGAGAATACAGGGATAGCAGCAATTCCTGCAAGTCACTCTGAGCGTTATTGCAGATGCGTGCCAGAACTGTGTGTGGTGGGATTCTGGCTGGCTGCTGTCCGTGGTGATAGATGCGCCAGATCACTCATCAGGGAGACTTAGCTGACCTTCCTCATAGTTTGAGAAGCAAGTGACAAAGTGGAATGGATCAGCCTTCTCTGCTTTAACTCATGGACAGAAGAGAAAGGCAGGATGACTACATTTTTCCAACAGCCCTTGTCTTCCTACAGTCTTTGATAGTGGATTTCATTCCTTCTGCCTGTTCAGTGGGACCCTGTTTCAGTCCCTTTGTCTTGCCCAGGGTAACTAACAAGAATTCCATCAGAAGATGCAGCAACTGATCAACCTGGAGTGGAAATAAGCACATTCTTCGATCTGTGTGTGCTTATAGTGCAGGTCATACAAACAGTTTTATTCATGTTTTAAAGGAACAAAAGCTGTGCAAAAATAAAAGGGCTTTTCAAAGAAAATAAACTTTTCACTGCTTTTCACTGCATTTTCACTGAAGCGAAAGTGAAAATTTTAAATTTTCTTAACTGAATTTAAAAGTATCTGTAGAAGTCTGGTATTTGTTAGGAAATGTATTTTAGTTTTGTCTTTTGTAAAAGTAGGTGTCACTGTACTCTACAATGAATAATTTTCAGAGCTCTTTAGAAATGACAAATGCTTAAGACAGATCTGTAGGTGTGTTAGCAAGCAAATCTTGAAACACCTGTGTGTCTGGAAAGATGGTATACATGACAGAGTATTTGCTTTCCTTGCAGATTGAAGACTATGATCTTATAGCAAGCATGATAGGAGCGAAATGCAAAAAGCTTCGCAGTCTGGATTTGTGGAGATGTAAAAACATAACTGAAAGTGGAATAGCAGAACTGGCTTCAGGCTGCCAGCTTTTGGAAGAACTTGATCTTGGCTGGTGCCCTACGTTACAGAGCAGTACAGGCTGTTTCACAAACCTTGCACGTAAACTCCCAAACTTGCAAAAGCTCTTTCTTACGGCCAACAGGTCTGTGTGTGACACAGATATTGAGGAGCTTGCTGCTAACTGTACACACTTACGGCAGCTGGACATATTGGGTAAGAAAACGTAGAACTATTGGTGTATTTCTTACTGTGCCTCTAAAGCCTTGCAGTTAAAAAAGGAGTGCTTAAGACAAAACTGTTTTCTACACATATTTTAAATAAACCCTGATTTTAAGAAATATTTAACATACAAAAAAATGAAGAGAATTTTTACTCACTGCAGTGAATTTCTGACTTAGAATTTAGTGGATTTATACCAGCTGTGTCTGCTTAGTATGAATTGCTTAAACTGAAATTTAAGTGCGAGATTTTTCCAATAACTTCTTCAAGATCATTAGGGTTTTTTACAAATCTGTATCTTTTGACTATCAGGAGATCCAATTTCTTCTCCTTCTGTCTACTTTTGTTTATTTTATTTCTGTGAAGTGTGACAAAGTATATTTATAGTGCAAGTCTGTGATCAATAAACAGATTTGTGCTTTTATACAGATACAGCAAGTAATATTGAATTTCTTTGCACTTCTATCAGGAAGTGAATTTGACTTGCTAAAGAGGAAAAGGTAATTAAGAGCAAAACGTAAACCAGACTTTTTACTAAGATGAGAAGAAAACAATGAGGGGCAAAAAGCATAGCAAATCTTAAATTTCTAATCTTCTGCAGCTTCTATAGTTAAAAATATTTTTAGAAATCTAAAGTAAATATACTTTGGATTCTTGAGTAAGGACTTCAAGAAATGTACTTTTCCGTGATACTAAATTTATTCTTTTTTATGGTGGAATATGAGGTTTTATTTTTAAAATAATGTAGGACAGCAGGGTTATTTGACATCAAGGTGGGAGAAACGTCTTCGTGCTTTTACTGACTTATTTTCACAGGGTTACTTGAAAAAGGAACATTCAAATTAAAGGGAAGAAAGTAGCTGCACTGGCATTTTTAATATTTAATATTTTAATGAAAAAAATGTATTTAAGTTAAGAAAGATTCTGGAAAGAAACAGCAGCCCTCACCTTGAATAATATTCCAAGCAAGTTTAAAACTATCAGCATTTAGCATTTCTCATTACAAAAAAATTACCATATGATTTCAGATTGTCACTCTAGTATAGCTGGTACAGTCTTCTACAATAAAATATAGTTATACTCATCTCTGACTGAGAAAGTTGCCTTCTGACCAACATGGGAAAGGAGGATGAACGAATAAAAACTTATCTCCACCTAGTGAAAATTGTAGAGACTTGATGTGCTTGTCCACAGGAGGTAACATATCCATAAGGAAATCTATTTTGTTGCGGATTTCCCTATTCAGACACAAAAAATTTCCAAGTGGCATAGTGAATGAAGTCTGTCACAAACACATGTTCTCCTGACCACCTACTTCCATGTATTTCTATTACAATGGAATCGTGTCTACCTGGAAAGTGGTCTGACCTTTTTACTACACCAGAGGCTGCCCAGTTAATGGTTTGGCAATATTAAGCCTATAGACAGTCTGCTACTTATGTGCCTTTCTGGTGACGGTGTAGTTTTGTGGCCACAGTTCTTTAGCATTTGAGTTAATGTTTGAATTTGATTTGTCATCTTATTGATGTTTTTGTGAAAAAATAATATGTGAACATGGAAAGGGAATTTGTTCTGTTCCCAGGGTGCTTACCAGTATTCCTGGATCTGTAGTCAACCTTTCCCAGTGAAACTGCACGTTGGGTTCACATGGCTGCTCCAGAGAGTATCCAGTTGAATTATCTGCAAGATGTTACCAAAAACCTTAATATGCACCTTCTGGACCTTGGTTTCTTCCTTCAGAGGAATACTTAGTATGGGGGCAAAATGTTGTCTTCTGCTGTAAAAGAGTCAGTACAAGGTTATATGATATATGTGAGTTACCCAGCTTTTTTGGCAACAGCAAGGAAACTTTTAATTTCTTTATTTGAGTATGGGAACCATTACTATCTGTGGTTAAAAGAAAGAGTTGTCAAATAGAACTGCATCACTTCATCTGGAGGTAGAGTTGCCAGGGGTTCCCATGTAATTGCAGAAGTCTTGTCTGAACTATAGAGCTAATCTCTTATAGAGCAGGAATACCAAGAAAATCATAAATCTCTCTATGTACTCTAGCTTTTGGCAGCTGATATAGGGCCATTCTGTTACTATAAGCTACATAAATGTTTAATATGTTTTTGTCCTTTTGAAGAAGCGTGACAACGGGTCTGAAGCTGTTAGAGGCCTGAGGTCAGTGCTCAGCTTGGCAAGAGTAACCTTGAACAGTCAGTCTTCTCTGTAATGTGAATGAACGAGAGGTGCTCTCATTACATCCTTTGTCACCTCCCAAGTACAGAGATGTCTGGCTCGTACATGCATTGTGAAGTGTGTGGAAGCGCTACTGCTGGGTTAGCAGTGCATGCCGTAAGGGAGCTTCTTTTCCTTCAGCAAAGCTGTGTAGAAGCTTGTGGTTTTTGCTGTATACAGGCACTTATCTAAGTAGGGATCAGCATGTCTTACCTTGCACTGTAGTCACCAGCATTGACAGTACTATACTGGTTTCTCTCTGCAGTTTTTAGAACTTGTAAACCTGTCAGGGGAAGCTTTTTGTTTCCGTTATAGACTATTTGTCACCTTAATAGCTGCAGGACTGGAGGAGTCTAAGATTCTGAAAGAAATCTTGTTGAACTGTGTGTCATTTGTTTAAGTGTTACAAAACAGATGTTATATATACCCTGGATGGTGTTCTGAAGGGGTAGATCCTGTGGCTTGCTACCCATCTGTCCTTTTCTTGGTCTCTCCATTAACGTTTAGCAGTTCCCCTGATTACAGAATCAGAAGTCTCTGCAGAAGATAAAAATTGCCAGATTTTGAGGGATTCATAAAATTATTGTCCCATATAAAGCATTGTTGGATAGGTAGCTGTGTTTGTGGTACATAAAACTTACTTCAGAAGGTAAATTTCTATTTAAAAGATAAATCATGAGCTGGATCCATATCTGATTTATTATAATACAGTTTGGAAGAGGAAGCATGATGTAGGTGTGTCGCTGAGTACACGAGGGTGTGCTTCTTGAGATTTTAGTTCCAAACATTCCTTTATCCATTACATATGGAGCTGCCTGCTTACAAGTATTGTTTCTTTCTCTGTCCACATCCTTTCCACTGGCTTCCGTGGTGGGTTTCCACTTTTCAGTAGAATAATCCAGCTGTGATCATCTGACAGTTTTGTAGTGATGTAGTACATTATACAGTGCTATCAAAATTCTAGCGGACACTTCTAGACCTGTAGTTGAAAATTGGTCTTAAAACTGTGATCAGGGTTGAGCAATCATGGAATCATAGAATGATCTGATTGGAAAGGACCTCTTGAGATCGAGTCCAGCTGTACCTCTCCCCTTACTAAACCATGACCCTCATCTACCCATCTTTTAAACACCTCCAGGGATGGGGACTCAACCACCTCCCTGGACAGCTGTTCCAACGCCTGACCAGCCTTTCAGTGAAGAAATTCTTCCTAATGTCTGGTCTAAACCTCCCCTGATGCAACTTGTGGCCATTTCCTCTTGTGGTATCGCTTGTCACTTGTGAGAAGAGACCAGCACCCACCCCATCACAACCTCCTTTCAGGTAACTGTAGACAATGATGAGATCTCCCCTCAGCCTTCTCTTCTCCAAACTAAACAACCCTAATTCCCTCAGCCGCTCCTCGTAGGGCTTATTCTCCAACCCCCTCACCAGCCTCGTTGCCCTTCTCTGGATGTGCTCCAGCACCTCAATTTTCTTCTGGTAGTGAGGGACCCAAAACTGAACACAGCACTCTAGGTGTGGCCTCACCAGCGCTGAGTACAGGGGCACAATCATTTCCCTGCTCCTGCTGGCCACACTGTTTCTGATACAGGCCAAGGTGCCATTGGCCCTCTTGGCCACCTGAGCACACTGCTGGCTCATGTTCAGCTGGCTGTCAACCAGCACCCCCAGGTCCCTCTCTGCCAGGCAGCTCTCCAGCCACTCTTCCCCAAGTCTGTAACGCTGCACGGGGTTGTTTTGTCCCAAGTGTAGGACTCTGCACTTGGCCTTGTTGAATCTCATCCCGTTGGTTTCAGCCCGTTGATCCAATGTGATAAGTCAGATGGCAACCTGAATTGGCAGTGCCAAAAGTTTTTGTTGTACGTATCAACTGCTTAGTTCTGTGGCTATGGGACTACCAGCTGCTGTCAAGGATGAAGAATAAGTCATCTTAACCTTGTCCCCCGAAAGTCCTGACTGCCTCTGTCCTGCATAAAAAGAGTAATGAAAAGTAGACACCCTTGTTACCGCAAAATTCATGTATTCCTACCTACATACGAACACCTCCCACACCTTCCTGAGCAACAGAAAACCCAACTGCCCCCTTGCCAGCTGTCAAAATTTTCAGCTTTATCTTGAGAGCATCAACACGTAGTTAGTCAATTCAAACATGAAAATGCGTAGCACGTTAAAATTTAGAATTTGTGTTGTGTGCAATAGGTTGAATAAAATGTAAAGAATAAAAGGCCTGTCTGGCTTATCTGGGAGAGGAAAGAAAAAATATTTGGGGAAATAGTACTAGTTTTAAGGGTCTCTAGGCGTAAATATTATTTGGTGAGTAGTAGTATCCCTTGCCCTAGAAATTGAGGGTCTGGCAATTTTATAGCCATCATACACAGGTGTTCTGAACAGCTCTAGAATTTGAAGACTGTATGGTAGTTATAAATGAAATAATTTACAGCTAATAAAAATAATTGTTGTGGCAAAGAAATCATTACTCAGAAGTGCCTTTTACAAAGGCAATACCAGAGAATTTTTCCAGGGAATAAACTGAACAACAAAATTAAATAGCTAATTTTAATATGCCAGTTATTTATTTATTCCACGAAATGTCCTATTAGTCCATGTAGGAAAAATCATAGTAACTAAGCTTCCAAAATCTAGAAAAATGCACTATATAGGTGACTAGCAGGATATTTTGTCAGTCTTTCAAAGGTGAAGGAAACTGTGGTGTTACACTTCTGACATGAAAGAATATGCTTTTAAGAAACATATATCAGTAATAGAACATCGTGTAAATAAAAGTAAGGCTGCAGGTGATGTTTGATCACCTGGTGTGAATAAGCAAACCCCAAGCAGGTTGCTGGCCTTTTTAGGTTTTAGGAAAACATACTTCCTAACATAAAATTTTAAGTTTGAGGAGGAAAAAAAAACAGATGCCGTAAAGCATGTAATTTAGAATGGCCTATTTAGTTACAAATCCATTAAAAATCTTAGTCTTAGATGAAACGGTAGGAGAACTGTTGAAGTTCAGGTAGGAAGGAATGAAGAACATCCTACACAAAAAATCTGTGGCTAGGCATCTACATCTAGCATTTTTGTAGAAGCGCACATTTGGATCTTGAAGCTTAAAAGCTATGATGTGTAAACGAGTCTGGTTTTAAATGAAGGTGCTGATGCAGTAGCAATTTTAAGGCTTGGTAGAAAAAAGATAAGTAGCATAATGTGGTGTTGTAAAGTTTTGGTTGGAATAGTAGAGCAGATCCTGCTGGCAGGACAGTGGTACTATGGTAAAACTATGGACAAGTGAAGTAACTAACTAAAGCATATTGTAGAATTTCTCTGTATGGCCATACGGACTGTTAGATCAACCACTAGATGGTTGTGGTGATAGTGATCATAGTGATAAGGGAGTTAAAAATCACAATTATAATGACAAGCTTTGATTACCTTTGTGTAAATGAGGTAAAGTTTGGGGGTGTGATAGCAAAGACTGTTTTCAGGTGATGTTAAATGATGTCTCAAAGCAACTATTCCAAGAGCCTGCCATAGAAGAAGTGAAGACCACACTTAAATACCTCCTTGCTTGCAAAGAAGAATACAGGAGACTATTGAAAACAGAGGCATCTTTCTGGAAATAAATCCTGTTCAGAGAAGGAAAATAGGAAGATGAACTCTAGAAAGTGAAACAAAATCACAGTAAGGCAGAATAAGATATTGAGGAACCGCTGGCTAATGGTAAATGCTAAAATTATATTTCAGATATGTTAGAAGAAGTTTGCAGGAGAGTTACTGAGGTTGGTAGTAAAGAATCACTCAGGTATCAGGGGGTCCTTGCAGGAGAACTGTTGTCTGTCCATTAGTTTTCATGGCAAAGGGGATCAAGTAGGCTGCTACATCAGAGCCATTCTTTCCAGGAGATTAGCTCAGAAAGCTGCCTTAAATTGGAATGCCAATACAGAAAGCTTTTGAACAAATCAATACATTGAACAATAATAAATTGTTAGGACTAAATGGTATCTGTGCAGGAGTTCTAAATGAGCTCAAATACAAGGCTGAGGAAATCTTATTTCTGATGTGTGTCACTTAAATCAGCCTCAGCACTAGAAGAAGAAAGGGTTACAAACAAGGTAAAATCTGGAAGGGGTGCAGACTAGAACCTACAAAATAGTAAGACTGTCTTTTGCTCAGTGTAAACCAATTGCAACCATACAAAAGTCAGTCAGCCAGTGGACATGAAGGTCACTATAATATTTTGAAGGAATACTGCATCTCCAGGAGGATACTTACGCCTCTCCAATCTTCTAGAATTCCTTGGAGTTCTTGGTGGAGGTGCGCACTGATCCAGTCCATAGGGGTCTGGATTTTCAAAAGCTTTAGCCAAGTTTGTTTTGCTTTTGTAACCTTACTGTCTTCTCCTGGATTGTAATGAGTGTTTCAAAGATAGACAACAGAAAACAAGAACATATCATCTCTTTTCACAATGAAATCCCATCACTACTGTGGTCATCAAGAGTCCGTACTTAGATCAGTGCAGACTGTGCATCACCCTCTGGTACAGCATTTTTCACAGGCAAAGAGGGTGAATAACGCTGTACCAGAGGGTGATGCAGAGATATCCAGGGTAGAAAAATCTTAAGAACTTAATGCTGAAAATTGCAAAATGATCTTATGTTGCTTAGTAAACAGATGATAAAGCAGGAAGAATACTGTTCCATCAAGTGCAAAATAATCACAGGAGGCAAAATAACATTAACTAAGCATATGGTGGGTGGCTTTATATTAGTTACTGTTTTGTAGGAAAGTGATTCTGTGGAAAATTTTTGGAAAACATCAACTTATTGCTCAGCATCGTTCTAACAAACAGAAGGCTAGTATTTCTTAGGAAAAAAAGGGAATAAAAACCCTAAGACTTCATTATACAGTTACTGACAACGTGCTCAGTGCACTGTATAGTTCCAATAATCCAGTTTGACACTGTCTGCCACAGCATTCTCTTAGAGAAGCCAGCGGTTCATGACTGAAACGTACACTCTTCACTGGGTTAAAAAAAATGGCTAAATGCCTGAGTCAAGTGTATTGTGGTGAATGGAGCTAAGTCCAGTTGGTGGCCAGTCACAAGCCATGTTCCTCAGAGCTCACTTTTGGGTCCAGTTCTGTTTAATATCTTTATCAATGATCTAGGCAATGGGAACAAGTTAACCCTGAGTAAGTTTGCGGATGACAAATTGGGTGGGAGTGTCAATCTGCTGGAGGGTAGGAAGGCTCTGCAGAGGGATCTGGGCAGGCTGGATCAATGGGCCAAGATAAACCATATGAGGTTCAACGAGGCCAAGTGCCAGGTCCTGCAATTAGGTCACAACAACCTCATGTCTCCCTACAGGCTTGGGGACAAATGGGTGGAAAGCTGCCTAGCAGAAAAAGACCTGGCCGTGTTGGTTGATA
This sequence comes from Neomorphus geoffroyi, assembly GCA_033558235.1. Lineage (NCBI taxonomy): Eukaryota > Metazoa > Chordata > Aves > Cuculiformes > Neomorphidae > Neomorphus > Neomorphus geoffroyi. Next base: position 22,735,265 of record JAUMJM010000053.1, on the reverse strand, counting down.
GCCAGCTGAACATGAGCCAGCAGTGTGCCCATGTGGCCAAGAAAGCCAACAGCATCCTGACTCATATCAGAATCAGTGTGGCAAGCAGTAGTCAGGAAGTGGTTGTGCCCCTGTAGTCGGCGCTGGTGAGGCCAGACCTAGAATATTGTGTTCAGTTTCAGGCCCCTCACTACAAGAAGGTCAGCCAGTTGCGAGCATGTGCAGAGAAGGGCAATGAAGCTGGTGAAGGGTTTAGAGCACAAGTCTTGTGAGTAGTGGCTGAAAGAACTGGGTTTTTTTTAGTCTGGAGAAAAGGAGGTGGAGGGGAGACCTTATTGTTCTTTACAAGTACCTGAAAGGAGGTTATAGTGAGGCAGGTGTTGGACTCTTCTCCCAGGTGACTAACAATAGGATGAGAGGAAATGGTCTCAGGTTAACTCAGGAGAAGGATATTAGGGAAAATTTCTTCACTGAAAGACTGGTGAAACATTGAAACGGGCTGCCCAGGGAAGTGGTGGAGTCACCATCCCTGGAGGTGTTCCAAAGATGTGAAGACATGGTACTCTGAGACATGGTTTAGTAGGCACGATGGTGTTGGGCTGATGGTTGGACTTGATGATCTTAGAGGTCTTTTTTCAACTTTAATGATTCTATGAATTTCAAAAGTTCTAGATTAGTGCAGAAATAAGACCACAGGGATCATCTGACAAAATTATTTTCCAGACGAAAGAGTCTGGAAAACAGGCAGCCTTAAAGGAATGGGAGAGACGTCCATAGGATTATGAATAATGTTGAAATGGTGAGCTGCTTCTTTATGATTTATTGCCCCTTTAAAGCTGATTTTTTTCTTTTTTTTTTTTAATATTATGTAGTTAAACTGTAGAACTTATGTAAAGGGGCCGTAAGTATAAAGAAATCCAGGAAAGCAGCAGCATTCATAAAAGGTATCTTCAGAAATCCCTAAACTGGTAATTTTTGGAAGTTGAGAGGATCCACTAGTGAAAAGCTGCTTTAAAAATCTGCTCTTGCTTTTATTTTTTGGTTTTACAATCTTAGTTTTGGGGTTTTTTTTTAAGGATTGTTGGCAAGATCCTGGACTAGGTGGCTTTTTGGGATGCAGTTCAGTTCAAGATGGAGCTGTGTAAGTTTGAAGTGTCTACTACTAGATGTCTGCAGTCATGTTGGATAAATAAAATCTTTTTAGAGCCAAGAGAGCTTGATGAGCAGGTTAACTCACTGTAGACATCTGGGCTTGGTTCACATGCCCAGAGTAACCTGCATGGCTTCCAGTGGTTCCAGTAAGGAATGAATCTCCTCCTGTGGATCAGTGTCCTGCCTGCCAGCTCAGTATGAATGTTCTATCTGGTATAAGCAACTCCAAGGGGCACTACGTGCTTCAGGCTACCAACTCATGTCCCAGTGCCTTGTCAGCAGAAACATGTGCTAAGCACCATAGACTACTGACTAGATTTCCGTGAGCTACAATGGGTGTTTGGATGTATACTTATAAACACCTGTTTATTTGATTTGTGATATTATCCTGTTCTTGATCTGACCCCTGTGTGACACTTAGGAGTTCAGTCGCTGTGGTCGTGTTTTCAGCAAGGGCAAATAAAGGATACGGATTGTGTCACAGTTAGCATATATGTAGGTATGACTGGTAGCTTCTTGAACAACTGCCCCTGCATGTGCGTAATACCCTCACTTTAGAGCCCTGGAAGCTTTGCTGATGTGTTTGGGGGAACTGGAGTGGCTCACAACAGCTTGTGTGCCATGCTGGTCAGTGCAGTCAGCAGGAGAGGCGTGAGAGCATGATTGTAGCAGACCATGGTGCTTGCTTCCAAAGCCCAGCATCTGGTCACTAGGAGGTGGTGTGGCTTTGGGTACTTGGCTTCTGTAGTTAGAAATTCCCCTTGAAGTTGTAAAGTTGCCCCTCCATAGAAAATTATGGAGTTACTTAAGCAGCTGAGTTAAGACAATGCAGTAGGCTACTTAAAGTTAAAAGCTCTGCACTGTCTCTGAGAAGCTTTTAGTTCGAAATCTAATTGAAATAATCTAAATAAAAAATGTGTTATAGTAGCATTTTTTTATTACACAGTATTAGCAGCTTTAAAGAAAAAACGGCTATTTTCAGTAACTTTACAATTTTTGTTTCTTTTTTTGTTTTTGAACAGGGACGAGGATGGTAAGCCCTGCATCTTTAAGAAAATTACTGGAGTCTTGTAAAGATCTTTCTTTACTCGATGTGTCCTTCTGTTCACAGATTGATAATAGAGTTGTCCTAGAACTGAATGCCAACTTTCCTAATGTGTTCATAAAAAAGAGTTTCACCCAGTGACTCACTACATATGCTGCTGTGGAATTTGTTTAACAGAGTTGTTTCCGGTGAATTTTTTTCTGACAACTATAAATCCCCTATGAAATAGTGGAAAGTATCTACAGAAATGGGTAAAATACATTTAAATATATTATGCATTTCTTAAAGAGCTGATATTGTACCTAAGAATTGTTTTACTTTGCGTTAATTGGTGGCACTGCATGTGTTTAAATACCAGCCATACATGTGGCTTTAATGAGCAGAAAATGCATAACATCTTAAATGTCCCTTTGTAGGGTGTTACACATAATAAACTATGTTAATATCCAGGTGAAAGCAGAAGTTCAATATTTAGCAGTAAGTGTTCCTTTTATGTATGTTTGTGTATGTGTATATAAATGTATACAGATGTATTTGTATATACATACACAGATACTGTAGCATTCTTGTTTAATGTACAGCATAAGATGTTGTGATCTGACCTGTAATTAGTTGTTTGAAAACCTGTTTAAGTTTGTATAAGAATGGATTGAAAAGACACTTTGTCGTCTTCATTTTTTTTGGCAATGAATTGTACCTGATACACTTTTTTTCTCCCTTCTTCCACCTGAAATAGATATGGTGATATTTTGCAAGTGTCTTAAGTGACACAACATATAAATGCAAGAACCTTCCACCTAAAATTAGAGCAGAAACAAAAGACAGAATTACCAGCTGCTTCTTGGTATTGGGTATAAAGTTTGAGCCAGGTACTCAATGTTGTGACTGGTAATGTATAGAAAACTCCAAAGCAGTATTTTTTTCAAATTTCTGTCATGGTCAAAACTTGGTTTGTGTTACATCTGGTTATCATGCGAAGTACTCTAAAGAACAGAACTTAGAGTAATGCATTAGTGACTGTCCTGTACACTGGCATCGAATCTACTCTCAAGTGTAAAACCGAGCATCTTTGTTCAGCAAAACAGCAATGAAAGTGTAGTGGGTTTGAAACAAGGGCAGTATAATTTGGTGATTTAATAATCACTAAACATTAGTATTGAATTTGGTTTGTGTTTGGATTTTTTTTTTCCAAGAGCTGATCTCTCAAAGTCCTATTGCACTCTCGTTAATATTTTAGCCTCTGGAGACAAAAACTGTGTTGATGGACAAATTCTAGAGGTTTCATTCTTTTGCACTTCTTTGGATTAAGATTTTGTTTTACTTTTTCCCCTTTATTTCCCCCAGCTTAAATAGAGTGTGTTGCTGTGTACAGCTTAAGTTTAGAATTTTGCCTTTTTAGCCATTGTTCTTGAATGTGGACCATGAAATATAGCCCGTCATTTTATATTGGTTCCACTATTCTGATATTGATGGCACTTATTTTACCTGCTGGAATAAGAAGAAAAATATTTTGTCTGTCAGAAGTACATTATTGCACTGAAGATCACTACCAACTAATACTTCAGTTTATCCAGTAAATAACCGACCGCTACTAGAGGACTGCTACGAATCATTAAAGATTTGATGATCTCTGTGACTCCTGAATGAGTGCTTTGAACTCTTTGTGCTGGTGGCCAATACTTTATAAACCATGTCGTGAGAACAGCTCAAGAACATTTATCTGACGTTATAAAAGGACACTTTTCTTCAGATTTTTAAATCAGAATCTTTTGGGAATTCCAGATCCAAAGAGGGCATGTATAGTTGGCTTTTTGGGTTTTACTACACTTGAATGACACTATGGGATTTCCAACTAGATTGTGCCATTCCATTTTTTTTCCAGAAAACTGGATTTTGTCAGATCTTTAAATTGATTTAATTATTTTTCCACACTTACAGTTGTTAGCTTTGGTGTGATTCTGTGTGAGACCTCATTTCTTTCAGTCAGGTTTGGGTTGATTTATTTTTCTGAGAACTTAACTTTTAACTATTTTTTTTATCTACAAGTAATATTTTCCATTGTAATTGAGTATTAAAAATTATTGTTCTAGTTATAGGAGAACACAGGTTCAGATAATAGGAGTTTACAAAGAAACATGTTCCAGAACAAATGTCTTCGTTGTGAAATTTCACTTCTCAGGGTGCATCTGTGTTTATCTCCTTTTTTTCTTCAAGATCCTTCTTGTTTTTCACTGTACATAGAATGGGATGTGGGTGAAGTGATAACCATTGTGCCTTCTAACTGGTAAACTTGGTAAATAATACAGTTTCACTTCAACAGCATCAGTAATTAAGTGTTTTTGTATTAATGTATTTGTAGAGGATTTTGTTCTCTATTGCTTTGCAGGTAGTATAAAGGAGATTTAAATTGATGTTTTGTTCATACTAAAGAATATTTTTCTTATGTTGTGCCTTGTATTTGAAATTGGTTTTGTCAGGAATTCTCCATTGTCACTTGAAAGATAAATTGAAATCTACTTTTTATTTGGACTATTTAAAACTTTGCTGTTGCTAACACATTATTAATACAAATAGCCAAGAAATAATTGGGAAAGACTTCCATCTATAGTTGTAGACTTTAACCTTCAATCAACAGGGAAGAATCTCTTTTAGGTATGATTTTATACGTCCAAGAAGTCTTCCAGCAAGGAGAGAATAGACCGAATGACATTTCTAATATCCCCAGGATAAAGAAAACAACATGCTTTTAGACCTTCCTGATATGTCTCAAAGAAGCAAGAATAGAGCACTGCCTTTTTAGTTGTTATTTTCTACTTACGTGTGTATATCTGTTTATACATATATATGTATAAATTATATATAGGCACGCATGTGGGTATATAGAAACATGTATATATGTGTGTACATACTTATACATATATTTATAAATCTCAGTTCTTCATGTAGGAATTACTTTTGTGAAGTTAATGTAATAGCAAAAGTTGTTTCATCGCAGTTCTTGTTTTCAATTGTTTTACTGTACCTGGAGACTGAATTCCTCTCCACCCATGCAGCAGGAAATGTCTGAGCAGTAGGTGTGCTGGATTTCCTGTGTTGCTTTGCCAAAGTGCCTTTTGGGTTGTCTACACATGAAAGGTGTTACAGGGTATGGTAGAGTGTGAATGCAAAGTCCGACAGCTACTGTGGACTGTCTCCTTGTGAAGCAGTCATATAGAGGGAAATTTATTCTCATTTCATTTAATCCAAGATGAGTGATGGCAATTCCTTAGTTGTAGGAATTGAATTATTCTGGAATCGGGTCATCATCTCCAACACTAGATCATCCTTCAGTTGTGTTATCTAAGTTCTGCTTTTAAGGATATTCCATTTTTTTATCTTGTCCTTTGATCTTGTCTTTCTGAAATATTGTAAAAGATGTGTGTTGACAACAGATGTTAAAAAACCATCACTAACATGTCCAAAAAAAGAGGCTGGCTCTGAAGTGCTGCTGTTCTTAAATTAAAGGGGGACTTCTGTACTATCTGTATGAAATTGGTGTGGAATGGTGTGTAGGTAGATAAGTTATTCTTTTGATCATTTTAAAAATCAATATGATAGTTTTACCATGTAAAGAATCTTCCCAGCTCTTGAAGGCTTCAGTTCTTACTTCATCGCTTACTTGTATTCATGATCCTGAGCTGTCTGGCTAGGTAGCCCTATGGAAATGTGTGGGGTTTCTTTTGTTTATACACATGATTAAGTACATGAGTGAGCAGGACTTATATAGAAGAACAGCTTTGCATAGAAGTTTGGACCTTATAATCCCAGTGTACTGGGAGGTCCAAGTTTCAGGGTGGGGGAAAAGGAAGACCCTTGTTTTTCCTACCTGATTCTTCCCTTGAGGCTGTCATGCCAACTTTTCCAGATACAAGATGTCCAGTAATCTTGAGACACAGTGACTAGAATTCATCTGACTGAATATAGCTCTCTGGAAGTTAGATATGTAGTTTAAAGCAGGGATCTTGGTACCTCTAGAGAGTTATTAATCTCCTAAGATAGATATTTAAGGAAAGTAAAATGAATCATTTTCTGGAGAGCCTCTCTGGAAACTGTGGAAGCTGTGATTAAGCTCAGGTTAGATATTTTGCTTTAGAATACTAAATTGAGATTAATTCCACCCGGTGCTGTACCTGTCTTGGAATAACAAAAACCAAGACTGAAACAACATCCCTCCCCAAATCTCAAACTCCTCCAAAATCTATCCAGATAGAAGAAAATTAAAGAGATGCCGAGAACTTGGAAAGACAATGTTTTAAATGCCAGAATTTTTTTCTGCCCTTGAGACTCTTGCCAATGCCAGTACTATGTGTTTCTTTTTTTTTTTTTTTTTTTTTGTGGAAATGAACCTTGCCCTCTTCTAAAATCTCGTGTACCTTACTGGATATATTTATGGTTCTGTAAATGCATGGAATTATTGGGAAAATGTAATTAATGTATTGCAGCTATTTTGATGATCTTTCATATTGATATAACCAAGACTATGACTGCTGTCCTGTCATCAGAAACACTACCCACTCTGTATTTGCAAAAATTGCGTGTTTAGTCCTGGTTCTTACTGTGTGTGCTTACTGCATCATATGGAGTATGTTTCCCATATCACATCTGCAGGACTACTAAATTTAGAAAAACTAGACAAAATGTAGCATTTTATTACATGGAGAATGGGGTGAATATTGATTTACATGTTATTATTGCTCTTTTGCAATATTCCATAAACTGTTAGTTCTGAAATAACTAGGCAAGAAATTCCTGGCTTAATGCCTTTGTACATGCTGTGTTAGACATAATCAGTGTTTTATTTTCCAAATGGAGGCATTTGTCCTTCACTGAGATGATGATTTCTGTGATTTTAGTTTTCTCACTTGACAAAGAAATCCAAGAAGGGCTCTCCATTAAATAGTACCAGGCATGGGACAAGTTGTGATAACTGACATTAGGAAGGGCTGAGGCATGAGTCTGGTGCTTTTCAGATCTTCATGGTCTTCAGAGAAGGGCCCTGGCAAACAGTGACACTTTCTAAGAAGATTCAGCCTCAAATAATAGCAGGCAGTGGTGAGATTTTCCTTTGTAGCTAATGGACTAAGTATTCTAGTATGAGTTGAGTAGTTCTGCTTTCTCCCTGTCCCATTTTCATTTAAGAATGGTAAATGGAACAGCTAGGACAGACATCCTAAACTGGAGAGGATCCTTTGTGAGGACTGAAATTTTTCTCTTGCATGTTTTGTTCCCCTTTTCTAAAAACAAACAAATAAAACCACCCTCAGCTATTTGAAAACTCTCTCTTTTTCCTTTGATACTAAAGAAATGTAAATGTCGAGAAAGCTGAGAAAATAAATGAAAATAACTTGTCCAGATCTATCTGGAGACTCATGAAAGGGTGGCCAGAGCTATTTATAGACATGAGGCAAGTAAATGCATTGTTCTAGGTCAGCTGTTATCTTTCCCAGAAATTACGTTTCCCATATAATTTCACATGCTCATACTTCTAAGTCAAGGTTTAACATTTAGATTCTCTTAATATTGACCTTTCATTTTTGTGCTTATGCAGTAATTACTCTTTGTTTCATTTTTACATAGAATTATTTTTTCTTCAGCTACCACTGCCCAGCTGCATTTTTTTTGTTAAACTCTTAAATGATTTTGTGCGTGCACACACAAATGCCTGTAAGACGTAATTGCTTGGGATTTTTGCTAATGGTGCATTTTTGAGGACAAATAAGATGCAGTTTTGGGGTAAAAATGGTGAAGAGAAGGCTCTGGAGAAAAACAGGCTTGGGGGAAATCTTATCAATGTGTAGGAGCATCTGATGAGGGCGGGGAGTGAAGAAGAGAGACCCGGATTCCTTTCAGTGTTGCCCACATTCCAGACAAGAGGCAGTGGGCACAAACTGAAACACAGGTCACTCCATCTGAACACAAGATGACATTCTATGCTAAGGGTGCCCGAACACTGGCACAGGTTGCCCACAGAGGCTATGGAGTCTCTGTCCTTGGAGATATTCAAATGCCACCTGGACGTGGTCGTAGGCAGCCAGCCTTAGGTGGCCCTGCTTGAGCAATGTGGGGGCTGGACTGGATGGCTTCCAGAGATCCCTTCCAACCTCAAACTTGCTGTGGTTTCGTGATCTAAGACTTGCTCTTTGGCTGTTCTCTTTGCTTCAGTGTACTGACTGCTGAAGATGGTAGGGTGGGGAAAAAGAAATAATACCTATCTTAAGAAACTTTCAGCATTGAGAATAGTCACAAGAGTCTTGTTCATTTGCTTTCCTTATAATTTTGAGATAAATAATTTTTCTTGATTTAGATTAGTAGGAAAATCTAAATGTAACTTACTGCAGTAAAATTTTGCAAATATTTTCAACGTACAATTCCGTAATGTGGAAAACATGTGATTAGTTTACAGGAGTATTGTTGTCACTCTGAAGGTTAGACCAAGGACTAAGATGAATATCCTTATTCTTGGGTACTGCAAATAGTTTCTGTTTAGAAATGGAGTTGTCTATAATACATTGGGAACAGTTTAGTTTGCATATTTTTAGTATTTGTTTACATAGATCTTAAAATAAATCAAGAATACCATGGCCTAGGTGTCATTTGGTTCTGCTTACTCTGTTGGAGACTGAGCACAGCGGGTAGCTATTCATACTGTCAAAACGTAGAACTTTGAATTCAGGTGAAAAAGATGTCAAAGTTTATGAAACACTGAACTGTCTGAGCATTTTAGGGATATAATGTGTATAATTGTGTGAATTCCCATATTTTGTATATTCATTTACAATTATATCACAGTCAAGAGTTGTTGGGTAGTACAGTCCCCTGTACTACCTTCAGGAGATGGGTTCTCTTTATCAGACCTTGGAATCTTTAGATTTATTTTCCTAAGGGCAGTGCCACAGGTTTCTGTGCATATGCACTGAATCGAATAGAGGCAAATTAAAAATAGCAGGTTTAGTTGTGATTTGGAAACTAACGGCTAGTCTGTGCTTGGAGTTATTTTTTGGGATAGGCACTGAAAGTGAATTAAAATAACCAGGAATTGGTGTGTTCACAGGGAGACCTTGCATTTTCTGATAGAGCTTTCACATACAGACAAGTCCTAGTTACCAGCTGTCCCTTGAGCCATCTCAGTGAAATTGAAGTGATGGTCTCATTCTGGTTCTTCTAGTGGGCATAAAGCCACTGTAGCTCTTTAGCATCTTGTGGCATTCTGCATTTGTCTCCTTGCCAGGCAGATAGTAGAGCTGGGGTGTGTCAGGACTTGGCCTGATCTCCCCAGCTGCGCTGTGGGAATTGTCTGGGGTAATTCCTTGCTCACATTTATTCCTGTGTGTAGCTAAGAAGGAATGGTATCTCCGGGCCTTCAGATTTAAATGCCTGAACCCAGCACCTGGATTCATTTAAAAATGAATCTCCCTGACCCTCCCCCCCAAATAACCAGCAACAAAATACTTGCACTGTATATGATTTAATGATATGCTCCATTTTCTGCTGCAACAATAGAAGTTTGAGTAACTACAACTCATGAAAGGACTCTATAAAAAGGTGAAAGAGCAGCAATAGAGGGAATAGTTCCAGACGCTATCTGTAAATAGCTCTGCTATGCGTGCTATGGCAGTAAACACCAGAAGCAAGTTATGCCTTTTTTTAATAATAAATTGAGAAGGACATAAGGGATAATTGCCTCTAAGCACGTTTTCTGTAGCTAGAGTGTATTTGTATCATATAATTTTAAAAATCTAGGGAGTTAGGAAACCGATCTCTTGGGGTTTCTTCACACTGGGTATAGGTTCTTCCACAGGATAATTCAGATCAAGAGATCAATCTTAAATTGAGGTCTTGAACCGATCTCTGGAGAAGCTGAGACCTACGTAGACCACATAAAACTTGTACTGGAAACTAGCTTCCTGACCTACACACGCTGTTCTGGCACGTTTGGATTCAGAGAAGGAGGTTGCTTACCCCTTGGTGCTCCCTATTAGCCCTCTTGCTTCTCTTGCTGCCACCAAAGGCCGCCACTTTCTTTGCTCTGTTGGTTGAACTGTATCTGATTGCTTACTACAAAATACCTTGGCTAAAACTAGAAAACCTTTTATTTTCTAGTAACTGAGTGTTTAAAGTGGGAGCATGTTGGTTGTGCAAATGTTTTAATTCCAAGTAGCATAAACGAGGATAGCCACTCTTGATTGTTTTTCAAGGCTCCTTAACTTTTAGATAGTTCGTCTCAGTGCTGTGTTACAAAGATGCCCAAACCGAGGTTGTTTATTTTTACCTTGTAATGATGCTTCAGGCCCTAAAGTATAAAATGCTACTGTGAAAGTAATGAGAACCTGGAAGTCCTAACTGGCTTCAATAAATTTCCTAAGGTCCTTCGAGAAACTGATGTTGGAAGATTTAGATTACAAAGGCTAATAAGATCATATTTAAAGCGCGATGAAGGCAGTGGTTAGTAAAGCCAGAAGTGGGAGCAGTGGTTCATGGATGTGGTTTTCAGGACTGTTTCCTGGTGTTAAGCTACATGGACCCACAAAGCTAACATCCACTACTTTGCACTGTTGTAGTCCTAAATATAGTCAATATTCCAGGAACTTTGTCTGTACATGCAATCAAAGATCCCACATCTGTTCTCTGTGCTGCACACACTCAACATTAACCTCATTTTTCATTTTGTGCTCCTCTTAGTATACTGTCAGAGTTTACCTTAGCACAGGGGTGTCAAACTCACAGCTCCTGCCGTTCTCCTGCTCCTGCAGTGTAACGCACGTCACTCACGCTGCACATGTGACCAGCACATTGGCAGGAGCGTAAGGGGCAAGGAGCTCGGTGCAGCTGCCAGGTAAAAGCGAGGTTCCAGGCTGCATAAAACAAGTTGAAGGGCTATGTTTGGCCCATGGGCCGTGAGTTTTGACACCCGTGCCTTCGCATCTTCTATGTATTTGGTTTTAATATTCCACTCTGAGGCTTGTGCTTTTTCGTTTTTACAATTATGCAAGTACTTGATTACATTTAAAAAATTATGGGTTTTTTCTCCTCTCAGTATTCTGTTTGACCAATAGTAAATGGAAGGTACGTTATTAGTGTACTAATTCCATGCAGATTTGACTACTGCATCTTCTCTCTGTGTGTAAACCCAAAGGTCTCTCTGCATATGAAAACACAGCTCAGGCACGGATACCTGGCTCCTCCTCATTTGCATGCCTTTAGCTTGTACCACTTAATATGTTTGTGTGGTATAAGGTAAGGGTTTACTTGAACATGCACAGAACAGAGATGTGAGCCCTATATTTATAAACAATTGAATTTATCTTGGAGAAATCATCTAATGCCTTATATTGCTAACTCAAAGATTTCTTTTTATCTTAAAAAGTTAATTACATATTTACGCCAATTATTTCTACTTATTATTTTTTAACCTGTTTATTATGACAGGCTGGATAATTTAAAATGTGATAATACTGTGTTGTAGAGTTTTATTCTGTTACTGCCAGTATAAAGAAGTTTAAATTAATGTCCTCAGTGAGTTGTCAGTGTCTGCTAATTCAGAGATGACACAAATGTGTTTAAAATATATTCAACCTATAATGTTTATCTTGCTTTGCACTTAATTTGTTTCCCTTTGACTGTGTTGGAAAATACCAAGTGTACATAAAAAATGAATAAATAAACGATTTGCCTACATTCATTGACCTTTTGCACATTAATTTTTTTTAAAAAAACAGTGAAATAAAACACAAAATATGATGCATTCAGGGGAACAGTTTGATCATATTTTTACCACAGTTCATTTTTGAAATAAGCTGCCCTGGATGGTTTTAGATACAAATTTGAAAGTTAACATTTTTTTTAAGAAGAGTGCATTATTGTTTAATATTTAGCTTACTGTAGCTGTATGAAAGCACATGGAACGAGGTGCATTACACAAAACAGCTGCTTCCCTGCCTGAAACGATTTGTGATCTAGCTACAGAGCAAGAGACAACAGATGTACATAGACAGGCAGGATGTAAGTGGAATGTGGGGATTGCAATGTACCAAGAGAGACCTCCAAGAAAAAAAAGAATTGCTGAATTTCTTTCGAGGATAATTTCCTATTCTAGCACAAATTATGTTACCATAATATATTTCTTAATTCCTTTAGTTATATAGGTAGTGATACAGTTGTGTTTAAATGTTGTGGAATTTAAGAAATACCATAAATTCTAAATTTAGCAAAGATGTTACGACGGAGTTCTGCAGCTTTGCAAATGGGAATCAGAAAGGGGACAAGTGATTGGTTGGACTCTTATTATCCAGAACAACACAAATATTGACCTGGAAGCGAGTAACTGCTTTACTAGACTTTGTCCTCCTTTTCTGTGAATTATCTAAAAAGTTTGTTTTTGGTTCAGAAATTGGTGTTGGTCTGATCAATGCTCATTTTCTTCTAGATACAGTTTATTAAGGGTTGGATTCACCCGGTACTGTTAACTTTTCCAGACAAAGCTCCTACTAAAACAAATACAAAGCTTTGAGTCATTTTCTTGCATCTCTAAGGAAATTTTTATGAAGACTTTTAATCTCCAGCACTTACCAAAGCGTTCAAGCTTTTGTATCACAACTTTGCCTCAGGCTGTTATAATTTCAAACGTGCTAAAACTATCTTCTAGCACCAACTTACAGCTGCTGGCGCTTCTGATTATCGAGAAGCTTAAGGACGAGAGTGGACCTGGCTTCTGTGCATCTTGGACAAAACACACCTGACTTTCGACATGTGCCAAGTACAGTTTCAGACATAATTTCTGACTGCTGTGTTTCTGACAGATACCTGTTTTGCAGCGCTGCTTTAGCAGTAGTGAACATTCACACGTAAACCTGAAAACTGTCAGATATCTCAGTTCCTTTCTGTGGCACTTCGTGCAAATGGCTTAAAAAAGCACACAGACAAAGCAAGATTTAAAAATATTTCAAGATTTCCAGACTTTAATGCCTGAGAGCCCGTAATACACTTCATTACATCATTATTTGGCAGGAATGCATTATTATTGGGGGAAGTGAAATGTTCTCTGTACTTGTGTAGTTTTACATGTTATATGTCTAGAGAGAGGGAGGAAAGGAAAACTCACTGTGGTGTGAAAATGGTAAAAACCATGAACTTGTCTCTGTTACTTTAAGGTGCAATTGGCAATCTTCCTTAAATTTAAACAGAATGCCATAAATCTGATACCATGCATGCTGCAATTGTTTATTCACTGGTAAAATCAAATGTCATCATACACCATGCAGGCAACAAACAGATTTTAATGTAACATTTTCCCTCACAATTTTGAAGAGCTAGAGATAAAAATGTTCTGATGCAGTGACAGTGCAGTTTTGAACTGCCAAATATCCTTAGAAGTTAAAATAAGTGCAGCAGCATTTTTGTAACGAGGTCATGTCCATCTCTCTGGATGCAAATGCACAAACAATTTCAGTTCAAACTCCAGGCCAGTAGGTCTCTGAGTGTGTTTGGAGCCCAGTATATAGTCCACATAATTCCTTTGTAAAAAGAAAAAATTATGTTTAGAATTTAGCCATGTTAACTGGCTACAAGTTCGTAGCTTGAACAAAATAGTCTATACTTAAAAACTACACTGAATGTTACAGGAAGATGCGATTGGTGATTCCGCTTAGATTATTTTTTTCTAGTACGTGTATCTAATAGCAAACGTAGCAATTCGGGCAGGTGTTAGGTTAGCACAGGAGGACTCTCATAGAAGGATCGAGAGCACCTTGTCTAAATTAGTCATTTTAACTGCTGAAAATTATCAAAAGTAGCTCAGAGCTAATGAAAACTGGAAGGGGAATTAAAAAATGTGTTACCTCTTAAGAAAGTGTGGTTGATAAAAGCAATTCTCATTCTTGCTTCGAGATGCAGCTGAAGATGGTCAAGTCTGGTGTCTGCTATCACTTTCCAACACCTGTTCCCAGGATGATGCTGTTGGGAGCAGCTGTTTCCTTGCAGTGACTACAGCAAAATGTCAGAGTGCTAAACTGCTTAATTGGGCATTTTGAAAATATGTAAAATTGGGGTGAACTTTAGGGATCTCACTGTGTGGTGTCTCTGTTTAGAGAAATCATTACTGTATTTTTGCAGTCGCTTCTGTTTTGTAATTGCAAAGGATTTGTGTACAAATTATCTGACCCATACAGAGAGTTCATTGAAGGTGATGGCACGCTATTTTCAGCATTTGTTTATTTAGGTTTTTTCCAAAAAATGCATTAATAGACTTGATAGGATGCTTTGAAGTAACTCATTCCTTCAGCAGACGTCTTTTCTTTAACCTAGTGTTAAGCGTGAGATACTCATCTTTTTTAAATGATTGGGGAAGGGAAAAAAGCCGTGGGTAGGTACAGAGCCTTCAGGTGGGTGCCCTGGACTGTGGTGTTGTCAGTACTGTGTCTGCTGATTGACCTGGGGGTGAGTTACTAAACTTGTAATTCACTTTCCATCTCTATGTGATCAGGTAATACTTGCAGTATCTCATTCTAATGAGATTCATGGGGAACTTAAACGTTATGCAAAAGTATTATCGTTATCTTTGAATTGGCTAAGAGAAAGGATTTGTAAGGGCAAAATATAGTGGATACTGATCAAACCTAGAGATGTACAAGGCCACTCTGATTTTTTTCTTATGTACTTTAAATAATTCAGTCTCTTTGGAGAATGTCAGCAGCTTTCAAGGTAAAGTATTGATCCATGGGTGTTCTGCTGCTCTCCAAAAGGCACAGAGGCTTTTGCATCTGTGCCTCCACTGCTCAGGGTGGCAGATCTTAGTCCTTAGGTGGTTTTCCATTGGCAGAGACTGAACCTCTGGTGGTTGGAGCTCCCATATTCCGCTGTGGCTGTGGAGTGGAGGAGGAATTTAGTGCCACTCATCAGTAGACACAAGGAAGAAAATGTACTACCTTGCTCCCTAGTGCATCTTTTTTCTCAGAAAAACACTGCCACCTTATAAAACCACTTTTTCCCAGAAGTGCCGTACAGATTATATGTTTTGAAAGACAGAGGAACCTCCAGCTCCTTCTTGCATCTTTTTGTCTGTTGGAAGTTAGCGCCTATCATGGCCACAGTTTCACAGAACAGCAGGACCTGCCCAGGGAAGGCAGAGAGGCCATTCCCTCTGGTCAAGAAAGAGCAGTGCTATATTTTATCTCAAAACTAACAGTAATGAGTAAAGGGGCCATGTTCCCTTGGGATGCTTTTCTGTACTAGGTAAGAGGTTGGGATTGTGACATTCCGATGAGGCTGTTACTCGTGTTTTACAGCACTCACTCCTGTCACAGCTGCTCCCTCTAAGGACTCCTGCAGACTCCACAGCACGTCCTTCTTACCCCAGATTCCCTGGGCACTGCTGGATTTGATCTTAAATAAAAAGCATTTGAGACATCTAAATGACATAGCTTTGCACTGCATGTAATAGCCTGTGGCCGTACGCTCAGGCTGTGTGTTTAGGACTAGTAGCTGCTGAACACCTACTGCAGCTAATCTTATCTGACCTTGTGTGTGTTAGGTCCAAGTCTGGTGGTAGAGCACTACTAGGATATGGGAAGCCTTGGATTCAGGCCAGGGGGAACTAAAGGTGCAGCTGAGGCTTAGCCACTGGGTTACACAGCGATACTCCGGGTGACGTCCCCTTCTGCCCTTTCACTGGAGATGTAGAGTCAGGACTGCAAGAGTGGTGCTGGGACAGGCGGAGAAGATTGATTTCAAGCCCTGTGGGCAGGGCCCATGCGCAGGAGAGAAGTGAAATCTAACGTGCCCCTATAGACATGTAGCCCTGTATAGATAGGCAGAGGTCTGGTCCATGCTGTGGGTGTCCCTGTGGTTCTGAATGGTCAGCTGGAGAGGTGGCAGCACCAAAGCCAAATGACCCTGCTGCCCTTCTGCAGGTCCTCTGCAACACCTCCCTGCTTAGTCGGCTGCACAAGGCATGTAAGTATGCTAGGCTGTCCATCCTCTTCCTTGCCCAGTTCAAAGGGCCAGATATTCATAGTTTTAATATGGCACTGCTTAAGTTAAAGACGTAGATTCTGCCACAAATCAAACCTTGTTTGGGATATGATTTGTACACTGAAGGTGTTAAGCAAAATTAGTATGCAAAAGGGCAGTATTATCCAGCTTCCCAAACCAATTACCAAATAAATCAATCCTTACATATCTGCTGGTTTAGGAAAAGACCCTGAAACAAAGCCAGCTTTTTTGCTTTAGAGGCTGAACCTTTGTTGTGGCTTTCTACCTACTGCAAACAGAGCTGTCTCCACAGATAGGACTGGCACAAGCTTGGTCTGCAGTGGAAAGTGTAACCACTGCTTACCTTTCCTGTTCCAGCTGTGTGCATAGAATCTTGTTTCTGTTACTTGAACAGGTCCACAATTGATGTTCAGCTAGAAAACAGGTTATTTTTGCCCATTTCTATTCAATGCTGTAGTACTGACTGTCCGTAGTGTGATTAGCTCTGTGCAGAACACTCATTTCTTTCTAAAACTTAATCTTTCTTGATGTTTTGTTTTGTTTCAGCCTCAATTTGCTTGTTGAGTTAGCAAAAGACTTTGAGATCGTGATATGTCACTTAGCTGTTTTCAGTGCACCACAGTCTGCTGTAGCAGAATGTCTGGATGGCTTGAGTTCTTGATATTCACAATATTTTAACATTTTCAGCACCTACTTACACAGTGTGGCAAGTGGTAGTTACGAAACCAGCAACACTGAAATAAACACAAGGTGTGAACTTGCACGGTCTTACCAGCCAGTGCTGCTGGGGTCTGGTAAAGACCTGAATCCCTGACAGCTGTCAGGTGGCTTGAGGAGGATGTTTTGTGTTGGGTGAAAAGAGAGAGCGCCTAGACAGCACCAAACGGCCCTGCAAGAGATGAGAGGCTCTGTCCCTGGGAAATCGGGATTTCACCCACGGGGAAGGAGGTGGTTGTGTGGTTTTTGAAGGCCTTTAGTGATGGTCTGGCATGTGGGGTGATTCCACTTCAGCAAACCAGAGGCCATTTGGCTAAACGGTGGGATTTCCGACCCTTCCCAGGGAACTGGGTCGGGAAGGTGCTGGCAGAGGTGTGCTCTTGGGGCCACATGTGGGACAGAGTGCGGGAGGATGCACAGTGGGGAGGAAAGGGGCTCCCATGGGCTGCAGGATACCTGGTGCTGGGATCAAACCTCGCAGCAAACTGGAGAGCAGCAGCAGGAATGACACTTCTCCCACACAGTGCAGTCCACAGGTATCCACCTCTATGGGTGGCAGGGCATAGAGAGGCTCTGTGGGCATCATGCAGGGCCACTTCCACACTGTGGAGGGCAGGGGACATGGGTTCATCCAGCTGTCCAGCAGGAGCTGGAACAGGGTTTGCCACTCAGAGGGAGGGGCAGGATATCTCCCCAGCTCTGAGTCTGCCACAGGGAGATGAATCTCATCCTCTCTCCCAGCCTTGGGAGGGTTGCGAATGAGCCAGGGGGGTTGCTGGTTTGTTTTTGTTTTTTTTCTCCCAGGGAGACAGCGGGAGAACCAGCAAGTTTAACACAGGATTTTGATGCTGCCATGTGTATAATTTATTTTTTAGGGGGGAAAAAAAAAAAAAAAAAAAAAAGAAAAAAACCCACAAGAGGAAGACTACAAGGTTACTCACGCCCTTCCTCCCCCCCAGAGGCAACGGACCTCTCCGTCGGGTCCCCCTGAGCCTGGCTCCGTCGGCCTTTGCCTTCAAGGGGAGCGCGAGGTCTCGGAGAGATGGGGAGATGCTGCTCCCCTGCCCTTCCGGAGGGAGCCCAGGAGGCGGCGGCCACTGGGGGGCGCCAGCGCTCCACGCGTGGCCCCGGCCCGGGCTCCGGCTCCAGCCACGATCGGACCGGGGCTGGAGCCGGAGCAGGGGCCGGGGCTGGTGGCACCTTCCCTGGACGGCCTGAGCGCTCTGCCTGCGCTGAGGCCACACCACGGAGCGAGAGGAGGCTCTGCGGGAAGGAGAAACAGGACTCTCCCCCCCACTCCCCAAAAAACCCAACACCCCCAACCCCGGTGCTGTCCCCATGTCCCCTCGGTCCCAGGGGAAACGCGGTCCTCAGCCGCACCATCGGCGTCTGTCGGAGGAAACCGCCTCGCCCCTTTGTGCATCTTGCGGGATTTCTGCTCGCGCAGGCAATTGGCAAAGGTTAGGAAGGCGTCTTTAGATCCACTATAATCCCAGTTTAAATATTAAAAGTATAAGCTGCCTATGCCGAGTATTTACCTATGTAACCCCATAGATTTCCCTCCAGACCTGGACTTCTAAGAATTTACGGGATGGTTTCCGCTTCTTTTTCCTTTCCAATTTTTTTTCTATTTTTTCCCCACATCTTCGTATTTATTTAACAAACTAGCGGGAAGGAGAGGGGGGTGGGAGACACCAACAATAAAAGCAGTGTTTTTATGAGTGAGAAGTAGCCAGTCTCCCTGTCTGTAACGTGAGAGGAAGGCGAGATTCTGTCCCCGCCGCCTGCTTTGTCACCGGCTGGGTTTAAGTGGCCGGCACATCAGCACAAAAGGCAAACACACACACATCCTAAAACTCGACACAAAACCTCTATTGGCTCAATAGTGAAGATGGGTCTTTTGATAACGAAAAAACCTCCCTGCTCTGGTGGGATCTGGACTCCTCTTTCTACCTCTGCCGTGCTCACAGCGGCAACCGCCACGGAAAAGGAAGGGGGGTGGGAAATCCCTTAAGAAAGTGTTTAATAAAAAAATAAGTCTCAAACGGGATTACGGTTTTAATTACAATTCCCTATCGAAGTAACATGTTTGATGAACTGATCTTATCAATTAATAGTAACCTTAATTTAAAACTTATGAAATAGATTCGCATAAAATATACCTCAGACTCCCTTATTTTCTGAGAAAGAAATATAAAGGCAAATGCTACAACCATAAAGTATCAAAGCACTGGCAGAAGCAATTGTAAAGAAGAAACGTGCTGCTTTGGCTGGAAATAATTATTTGCGATCGCTTGGGGGGCGAAGTGTCTGTCTGGTGGGGACATCTATAAAAAATGGAAGCTCTTTTAAAAAGAGAAAAGAGATGAAAGCTTCCATCCACCAACGGTATCATTTCATCATATTTTTGGCCCGCGCTATATTAAAGAGAAAAACAAGGTAATTGGAACATGCATCAACAGTTTTCCATGAAATAAGAGTTAAAAGAAGTAATAGAACTAATCACTGTCTCCTCAAATCAAGTAGAAAACATTTCAATGCACTAATTAGAGTAATTAGAATAATAAGACTGCCTATATGTGGTAAGACAATGTGTACAAACAACTTTATTTAATGTATACTGGTAATCAGCGATGCGTGCGTGCTTGAATGCTTAGTGCAATAAAATTCACCCCCGTCCGCCCAAACAATCAAATACAAATTAGTTTAATGATTGTGCCTGCTTGAACGTCTTAGAAATCCACAGGCAGAGGGAAATAAATAGCACCATCCTTGTTTGTACGTCTCCCCTACTGACCAAGGAGCTGATGCCTCCATGGACTTGGCAATGAATGACTGCAGACATGAATGAATCAAGGAGGGAAAGGGAATTAATGAATGAGTCAGGCTGGCTAAAAACAAGTCCTAACTTTTAGACGAGCGCCTCTTACAACCCTCGGGACGGGACGGAGAAGAGGAGGGGGAGAGCGGTCTCGCTGTCACTTTTACGAGCTGTCTCTGCCCGGCTTTTCCTATCAAGGATTTACCGCCCTGTGAGGAGGAGGGGAAGAAACACCGGTCGCCAACTTCCAACCGACCTGCTCGCTTTTTAATCCTTAAAAATGACATCCGTGCGGGCACTCCCGGGGATACCCGGGGCGGTGCAGATGAGCCCTGCCGGGCTGGATGCTGCGGAGCGGCCGGGAGAACCCCAGGACAGCGGCGTCCTCGTCTCCCTCGCCCTAGACCCCTGCCCTGGTGCGGGAATTATCCTGTGCACGGACACAAACATCGCCCAAACTTCCCTCTTTCCCGGGACGAAGGGACCTGGCAACCCCGCTCCCGGCCCCCCAGCCCCGGGCAAGTTCCCACCGCTCCTCCGCAACTTCCCTCGCCCTATCCCTTTCCCTGACCCCCGACGGGAGGGACACCCAGGACTTGCGGGGCCGGAGGAGGAGGGGGAAGCGAGGAGAAGGGGCTCTGCGCTGGCCCCGGGGCGCAGCGGGAAAACCGGGAACACTCGGCAGAGTTTCGGTTTTTTTTTGCAAGGACTTCCCAGGGAGGGTTTCGCGGTTCGAGGAAAGGGATTTGCAGCGTGGGTCAAGCCACGGGATGGGGCCGGGAGCGGCGTGGGAATCCACGAGCTAGGGCCAGGAGAGGCGTGGGAATCCACGGGCTGCAGCCCGGACTCTCCTGCCGAAAAAACCGCTTGTTTGGTTTAGAGTTCGATGAGAAGTCATAGAATCTCTTGTTTGGAAAAGACTTTTGAGATCATTGAATTAAACCGTAGTTGGAGTCGGGTCTGAGGAGGAATTTTTGCTTTTTTGATTCTGCTATTTGTCCCCAAACACGCTTTGGTTTTGCTCTAACTAACTTCCCCAGGAAAAAAATATCCGCTTCACCTGGTGCCCTGACCGCCCAGCCGAGCCGGGATGAAACTCGCCTTGTTCGGAGCATCCTACAACACCCCCGACGACAAACCTGGCCGTGCCCCGAGCGCAAAGTACCAACTTAGAACCTGCAGCTCCAAAAAACTGTGTTTTTTTTTTTTTCTGTTCCGCCTCGAATTTTAGTCCAGCGGCAGTACAGGCCCCTGTCCCTTCCCAAACACAAAATAAACTGACAGACCCCGAAGGAGCAGAGGACGCGGGAGAGCCTCGTTTTTCCAAGACAGACCACAATGCCCCGGCTCCGTTTTGGAGGCAGCAAAAGGCCGGCGCTGCCCCATCCTCCCGCCGAGCAGCCGTGGAAATCTCCCTCATCTTTCTCCAACTCCTTGTCCCCCAAGAGGCTGGCCGGGGGTGGGGTGGGGGGTGGGGGAACACGACACCCCGTGTACGAGGCCCTCCCTATCGCCTAATCCAAATCCAGAAGTCTCCATCGCCCACCGGGGGCTGTCGCCTTCCCTCCCCGAGCGGGTCACTGTCCCCGGAGAAACCCCGCACAGACTGCACGGGAACAAAGAGCCATCACACCCCCAACAATGCCTCCTGGGACAACCTGGGAGCCTGGGGACAGGCAGCCAAGGGAGGGGGGCTTCCCCCAGCTGAGGGGCAGGAGGAAGGGGCGGCCCTGGGCCCTGGTCGGCGCCGAGACCGGGAGCAGGAGGCCGGGAAAAGGCGCAGGGGACTGGAAGGGAGGACCAGGCACTGAAGAAGGGGTCGCGGCGGGGGAACCGCGAGCTGCCAGCAGCAAAATCCGAGGGGAAGAGAGAAGATAGGCGATAGGGCGGAGCCGGGGGCAACCGGGGCCTCTGTGCCCGTCGAGGCTCTCGCAAGTCGCCCATCCCGACGGCATCACCTGGAGAACTGCCACCCAGGCCTTGCCCGCAACCTGGGGGATTTTGCCGTTTTATCTCCTCTTCCCTCGCTTCTCTCTTTCCAAACCTGTGTCCCCCCTGTCTGCCCCTGGGACAGCTGGAGGAAGCTCCCCGGGTGGGCAGCACCGACCGCTGCCTCTCACCCCCGCGGAGCCGGGGACACGGGGGGAGGCAATCACCATTCCAGGGCTCGGGGATACACAATCTCTCCCTGCTCCTTCCAGTTTCGGCCTCCATCAGAGGGAGCGAACCGAGGAAACAGGGCTTTTGTTGTTGGCATCTCATCTACGACAAAGTCCCTGCTGGGAATGAAGGTGGGGGAGCCCAGGGACCTACCGCGCACCCTGACATCCACCTGCAGAAGGTGCATCCTACGGCTGCTCCGCCTTTCCCTCTTCTTTCTCATAAAAGAGAGATAGAAGGGAGCAGGGAAAACGACTCCTCAGCCAGCCAGCCTTCCCGCAACCAGCCGAGAAGGCCGAGAGAATTCTCTCTCGTCTGGTCAGCCTCTGGCTGGGCAAAGACGCCCGGAGCAGCAGCCCAGGGGTCTCCCCAGCGGGCGACCCGGCTATCCCCGCGGCGCCGGGTCTGCCCCTCGAGCCAGGCACCATCCACCCAAGTCACCTCCTGTACACCCGACACGGGACGCTGGCCGACAGCAGGACCTTGTCCTCAAAGGCGAGACATTCCCCCGGAGCCCACCCGAGTGTCCTGCAGAGGGCAGAGGCTGCTCGCGTTCCGCAGCCGATCCCGCAGGCTATTGACCAAGGACTTTCAAATCCATACCCGGCTTCAACATTTTACCCGTCAGCACGTCTGCGGTCACAAAACACTTCTTCTTTCTGTCACTTCTCTTCGAAACTATTGATAAGATCATTTAACTGAATCTGTTCGGGATGAGTGTAATATTGACTAGGAGTTAGAAAAGATGATTAAATCTAATAAGCCTAGAAACTACGGTGAAGGGGGGTGGGGAGGATATTGCACTTAGGAAACCGAGCCAGCGAAAAAAAGACTCGAACACCCCGCCGCATGAGCGAACACTGCTCAGTTTGATTTCCCTCGCAAGCCCTGCTGGTCCCCAGCCAGGACCCCCCTGGGCCGAACAGACCGAGTCGGTGCACACGCAGAGCCGCAGATCCAACGGGAAAGCCCCGGCCCAGCCCGGGGTGCGCAGCCCCGCTGGGCAGCCGCATCCTTCCCTCCTCTTTTAAACAGTGCTACCCATAACTAAGCCCCGCCTTTTTGTTTTTCTTTTCTTTCTTTCTTTCTTTCTTTCTTTCTTTCTTGGAGTCAGATCTTAAATTATCAAAAGGAAACGAGGAGGAGAGTCTCTTCCTCCCACATGCCTTCCACCAGAACACACCACTAACTCGAGGAGCAGATCTCCCCACCAGCATCAAAGGCAGGACACCCCTACCCGAACAGAAAACATCGCTTCAAACCACACCGCTGCCCTTCATCTGTGGAGAGACACAATGAACACAGCTCCTGAGGCTCTCCTTCAAGACCCTGGAAGTTATGAACGTGGAACCTCTCAGTATAGGCATCAAATTTATTCCAAAATTTCCATGAAATATAAAGGAATGGCGGTGTATTTACACAGAACTCAACTCAGTATAAGTACTGGTGTGTACTCCCTCCAAATCTTGAGAACTATGCAAATCTGTGCTATCTTTAAAAATAAAATAAAGATATTTCAATAATTAGAACAAACTATGAAGGTATTGTGCATTTCTGTTTTATGTAGATAATAAAATATTACTTTAACATAAATATATAAGGATCTCTGCGTTTTTATTTTTCCCCACAAGCACATCCAAATGTACCAAAACAAAGTATTTTTAAAGAGATTGAACCAAAAAAAAAAAAATTACATCCCATATAGATTTTGTTCACCTACTCATTTAAAGCTACAGAAAAACAGTTTCCAGAACCTGTTTGCTTTAAAAGAAATAAATATACATTGAGGCAGGCCACTTAAAAATGATATGAAAATATTTCCCTGGGTAGCATTTAAAAAAAAAAAAAAGGAAAAATAGACAAAGAAAACATTGAAACTATTTCTGCATTTCAAAGGACAAATATTAAACATATATACATAGTGGTAAGGTTTGCGTGGTAACTTTTTTTTTTTTTAAGTAAACCTATTTGGAGTTTGAGGCTTTTCTCAAACATCCTCTCGACTCTGTTTTCTGACCTTACGCACGTATTAATAAGTGTCTGAAAGTTCGTTTCCTCCCTTTACCACTGGATCTGCCCTGATCTGATTCACTTCACTAGGCGCTAGCCCTCAACACTTTAAATAACAAGCAGCTCAATACATCCAAAAAAAAAAAAAAGAACAAAAAAAGGGGGGGTGGAAAAAAAAGAAAAGCTTGGAGCCCGTATCTTTGTAACAATTGTTGTAAAACTAGGAAAAAGGCTAATGCATGTGCCTCCTAGAAATCATGATCTGTCTTACCAAGAAGAAAGAAAGAAAAATAAAGAAAGAGAGAGAGAAAGAAAGAGAGAAAGTAAGAGGGAAAGAAAGAAGGAAAGAAAATCCAATGTCACAGGCGCTTTAAAAGACAATGAGAAACATACTCTAAAGCCTTAGCTACTGAATGCAATATTTATAGGACAGTTCTGCAAGAGAATGCTGCACTGTTTTTTTCTCCATAATTGTCCAACACTCAACTAAGTAAACTTTTAGATTATAAAAATGCTTTGTCTCTATAGCACCCGTTTGTGCTGACTAAACGATCCCTTTATGAATTTATAACTATCATAGTTTAAAGTTCCTCTAATGTATATGCATAGCTGTGTGTGTGCATAAGTACACAAACACACGCACGCAGACACACGCACATACATGCGCTGCTCCGAGGTCCCGCTTCTCTGCCTCCTTTTAGAGCTTTTTGTTTTGCTTTTTTGTTTTCCTTTTTTTTTTGTTCCCGTGGGTTTTTATCTTTTTTTGTTTTTGAAAGTTAACCGTTTCCCTTCAAGATAATGTCACAAAATGCACTTTAAAAGTATTAAAGAAGGGGGTGGGAAAAGACGGATTGAAAAATGGCAATTTTTTCTTTCACTTCATTTCATTCCCCAGTGAAAGACACAAGGCTGCCCAAGTTGAAACTGGTCCTTTCCTTCAATAAATTATACCAGAAACCGACCAAAGGACTTGGGGGCAAGGATGGGGTTAGATACAAATAGAAAAAAAAAAAAAAAAAAAGAACAATAAAAGCGAAAATAAGAAACGTACACAGTCTCTACGGAGGGGAGGAGGCAGCGTGTGTTTACACGCAGGTGTAAGCACCCGGCACCCCCTCCATCCCCCTTCCTTAGGCCCAGCAGCTCCTCGGGCTCTCCCTGGCTCTGCCTTGCTGAAAGCAAACTGCTCAATGAAAGAAAGTTTTGGGGCTGACATCGCACGGGCTGCCCGGGCAGTGGGAGCGGGGATGCCAAAGGCTCGCAGGGGGAGCCTCGGGGGGAGGAGGGGAAGGGAAGGGGGCTGGGGGTGGGAAGCTAAATAATCCCCTTTCCCTCTCAAGGAAGTTCCACTTTCTCCTGGAAACGTGTTGTTTCTTCTCCGCCTTTCCCACACGGGGCCTTGTTCACCCGCACTGACACAATCTGGAAGGGCTGCATATATTTTTTTTCCTCCCCCTCTGGCTGCGCCTCGGCCACCGGACACACTGCCAGAAAATGAAGTTTACTTTGTTGATTTGCATTATTCTCCCTTCTCCAAACTCGACTCTTGCCGTTGAAGGCATACATTAAGCAATTACGAGAGTCATGTCTTTGGAGAATGGAAGCTGGCGGTGCATATATATGTGTATATATAGAGATTATATATATGTGTATATCTGTACGTCTATGCACGCATGCATATGTATACATACATACAGATATACGCATTCTTTCTGCTACGGTAAAAGGAGAAAATAAGCGTTACACATCTTTAAGAAGACTTGTTTATAACAAAAGTTCACATATACACATAAAGCAAAAGCTAAAACACAGTAACATTGTTGACCGGTCACTGGTTGACTAACGCTCACCGTGGAAAATGCAAGTCATTTCCAAAATTAAGGTCAGAAAGGAAGGGGGAAAAAAAGAAAAAAAAAAAATTGTTTATGTAAACTTCGATTTTCTTGCAGTGCAAATTGGTACGGTTAAATACTGTCTACATCAAAAAGGATAGCTTTTTCTTTCTCTTCTCTCTCTCTCTCTCTTTTTTATCATATATTCCTACAGGGGATCCACAGAAAATAAACACAGCAGCATGTGCCAACACCGAGAGACATTCCACAATGCGATCTGCCTTTGTGTGGCGGGAGGGGGCTGCGGAGGGGACCCGAGGTGGCTGCGCGCCCCCACCTCCCCCCTTCCCCTCCCCTCCCGTTCCCCACCCCCCCCACCCCTCCGCCCCGGCCGGGCAGCGCCGTATTTTCTTTTTCGCCAGCGAGCAAAGGGAGTTTTGTGCGAACTGCTTCACCCTGCGCCTGCCCTGCCTGCCTGTGCGCGGTACTCACTCCACTCCGGTGCACGGGCACTCGCCTGGAAAGGTCAAAACACAGCATCGCACCTGCTACCGTCTAAGGGACAGTCCGGTGCAGGTGCTTTGTCTGTCTGTATGTCTGCTGTGATTCGCGCTCGCTCTCGCTTTTTATTTTGTTTTCTTTGTTTTTTTCGCGGTTTTTTTTTGTTCGTTTTTCTGTCTTTTTGTTTAAAGATAGGAGAAAATCAAAAAAAAAGCAAAACACAAGAAAAAAAAAAGAGAAAAAGGAGGACAATCAAAAGTTGGGGGAAGGAGAGGAGGAGGAGGAAGAGGAGGGTGAGGAGGAGGGGCCGGACTCCCCCCGCCGCGAGTTCACTGCACGGGGGTCTGCACCCCGTGGTGCGGCGGCGTGTCCCTGCTGGCCCCGTACACGTCCTCGGCGCCCGGCAGCGTCCCTCCCGGGGGAGTCATGCGCTTCTCTTTCTGTCTCCTGTTACAAAACCACACTCTCACCACCTCCTTCTCCAGCTGTAGGCTGTCCGCGAGCGAGGTGATCTCCTGGGCGGAGGGCTTGGGGCACTTGAGGAAGTGGCTCTCCAGCGCGCCCTTGACGCTCACCTCGATGGAGGTGCGCTTTTTCCTCTTGCGGCCCTGCGCCGCGATCTTGTCTATGCTGGTGGGGCTGCCCGAGGAGGAGTCCGCCTCCTCCAACCACTTGTTCAACAAAGGCTTCAGCTTGCACATGTTCTTGAAGCTGAGCTGCAGGGCCTCGAAGCGGCAGATGGTGGTCTGCGAGAAGACGTTCCCGTAGAGGGTGCCCAGCGCCAGCCCCACGTCCGCTTGGGTAAATCCCAGTTTGATGCGCCGCTGCTTGAACTGCTTGGCGAACTGCTCCAGGTCGTCCGAGGTCGGCGTGTCCTCGTCCGAGTGCGGGTCGTGGTGCGGCGGCGGCGGCCCCGCGGGCGCGGCGGCGGCGGCGGCGGCGGGACCCCCCGCGCCGGGGTGGGGGCCGTGGGGCGGGTGCTCTGCGCCGTGGTGCGGCGGCGGCCCCGGCGGCGGCGGCTCCTCGTGGGCGTCGCGGAGGCCGTGGTGGTGCAGCGCTGGCTGCGCGGCGCCCAGCATCCCGTTGACGGTGAAGCCGGGCGGCTGCGAGTAGAGCAGCCCCGCCTGCGCGCCGTTGGCCGCGGCCATGCCGGGCGGCAGGTGCGCCGCGCCGCCCGCCCGCCACGCCGCCGCCGCCGCCGCCGCCGCGTGGTGCCCGCCGCCGCCGTGGTGCACCAGGTGCGGCGCCCGCCCCGGCGGCGGATGCTGCGGCGGCGGCGGGAGCTCGTCGCCGCGCCCGCCCGCTTGCACCACGGCCGGCTTGATATCGGGCTGGCCCAGCGCGCCTGCCGACCAGGGCGCCTCGCCGCCGCCGCCGCCGCCTCCGCCGCCCCCGCCGCCGCCGCCGCCGCCTCCGGGGCCGCCGTGGGACAGCGCGGCGATCCACTGGTGAGCGTGGCTGAGCGGGTGCCCGTTGCTCTGCAGCGCGTAGTCCGCCTGCACCAGGGCGCCGGCGTCGCGGTAGCCGCCGCCGGGCTGCATGCCGCCGGGCGGCTCGGCGTGCACCATGGGGGAGCCGGAGGCGAGCAGGCTGTAGTGGTTGGAGGCTGCGGTCGCCATGACTCGCCGAGCCGCACTGATCGCGCCGGTTAAAGGCGCCGCGCATTTGACAGCTACTTTTTCGCCTCGGGCGCCGCGCGGCGCCCGCGCCCCCCCGGCCCGCGCGGCGGCGGGGCCCACTGCGAAGGCACGCGCGGCCGCCCCGCCCCGCCGCCGCGCGCCATTGGCTCCCCGCGCCCTGACAGACGCGGGCGCCCCTGGCAACCACCGCCGCCACAGCTCTTCATTGGCTCGTCCCAGAGACGGAGCCCCGCCTCTCGCCCCGCCTCTCTCCCCGCCCCCTGGAACCCAACTCCGAGGGGGAACGGGGCGCGGGGGAGCGGCAGCCGCGGGGCGGGGGGGCGGTAGCGGCTGGAAGAGGCGAGGAGGGGCGCTCTCTACCGCCGGCCCCGCCCCGCCGGGTCGGATCGGGCAGCACCGCTCCGCCGGCGGAAGCTGCTGCCGCCGCCGCGACGCTCGCACGGGCTCCTGTTGCTCGTGCCCAGCTGCCCCGGGGCGGGGGAAGTCCGTCCACCCGCAACTTTCTCAGTTGGGCTGAGCGCGCGCAGCACCGCCCCGCAGCCAACCCCTTCCTTCCCGGGGGTGGGAAACGGGCAGCCCCTTCCTTGCCTCGGCCTCCCGGTGATCCCTGGAGCGCACTGCATCGCCCGGGAGTGCCGGGGCTTCGCACCTCGGCACCGCAGAGGTGGTGATGTTGTTCCACTCGTTCCGTCTCAGTGGGACGGGGTGGCTGCGGAGTTAGATGCGGTGCTCTGCACATCGATTTGGGGAGGCGGAGAGGAGGGGGAAGGAAGGACGGAAGGAAGGAAGGAAGGAAGGAAGGAAGGAAGGAAGGAAGGAAGGAAGGAAGGAAGGAAGGAAGGAAGGAAGGAAGGAAGGAAAAAAAAGTAGAAAAAAAAGAGGAGGTTCGGGTAAAATAAAAAAGTAGAAAAAAGAGCGGGATCAGGAAAAAAAGAAAAAAATAATAAAGCGAGTTCAAGAAGGGAAAAGAAAAAGAAAAAGAAAAAGAGAAAGAAAAAGAAAAAGGAAAAAAAGAGAAAGTGTTAGGTGAAAAAAAAAGAAAAAAGAATACAAGAAAAAAGAAGTTGCTGCCCGGACAGGATGGAAGGAGACCTGGAACTGGATCCGGATTTCCTAGGAATGAGCAGCGCCCGGGCTGGTCGCCGCAAAGAGTTCATTGCCCGTTTTTTTAAGCTAGAAGCCATAGCTTTGTCTCGGAAATAAACTGCTCGCGGGGGTAGGTGCGCGTCGCAGCTCCTGCTATCTTCATCGAAAATAATACAATAGGGCGGAGCGGGGAATTTATTACTACTAACAAGAACCAGCTTTCTTCTGCGAGTTGTTTATAAATCATCGTATTTAACGTGAGCGCTGGAAAGGCTCCTTGCCTGGAAATATTCCTCTGCGTGGGGCGTGTGGAAGAGCTGGGGGATGGGCTCCTGCACATAAACATATACACAGAAGCAGCATAAACAGGATATCCAGCGCCCTGAGACAAGGGGCGCAGCAGGAGTTACCTCGTTTCGTTAGTTTGGCGGCGTATCAAGAGCTCCTTCTGCCGGGGGGTGGGGAGGGAGGGAGGAGGAGGAGGAGGTGGGGGGAACAAACTTTGTCCATGAAAGAGTGGAGATTCTTCCTAAGGGTGCCCACCCCCCCTTTTTCGACGTGCAGGAGAAAGGAAGAACAATACTCCCTGTTCTGCAAGTGTCGCGAGGAGGGAAGTCAGTGCCTCTGAAGTGAAGCTCTGCCTTTTGTTTCCCATGTGGAAACCACTGGGCACCCAGAATATTTATAAGTTGATGCTCATTTTCTCGTGTCTCCCATCCCAATTAGGTGTGGATCAGCAAGTTGGAAGAGAACAACAGGGCAAGTCCGCAGCAGGCTTCGGCCAAAGCATCGCGGGAACCGTCCTCGGGGAGAGCTGCCCTACTCCCCGCTCCCGGCGTCACCGAGGCTCTGCCGGGGCAGGGTTCCCCCCAGCCCGCATCCAGGTCCTCTGCCAAAGGGTCGTGCGTGGCCGCGACACGAGTGGCCGCGCCAGGCTTCATTACCGTGGCTCGATTTTCACACGGCTGCCTTCAGCGTGCGGTGCTCGGCCTGCCCCGGGGACCGTCCCGGGAGGGGGGCACTCTTGTGCCCCAGCCCCACAGCGTGTGCGCGCCCCACGGACAGCCAGTCCCTGCGGGATCCCCGCGGCTCGCCATCGCGAAGAGACGGGATGTGGGGGCCCGCGAGCTCCAGCCATCACTTTTTCTTTTGTGAAACTCCCTTCAGGGTTTCACAAAACCTGCTCCGGTCGTGCATATTCCCCCCTTTCCCAGCTCTCCAACCGCCTGGCAGGTGATGCTCGCGGTCACTGTCCTGCGTGCTTCCTACCCCTACCCAGATCTCAAAAGCTATCGGTAGTCACACAATTACCGAAGCAGCAACAGAGCATGAGGAGGAGGACAGACTCCGAGCAAAGCCCCCTGCCGCCCCTCCTGCCCCCTCCCCGGCTGAGCGCACGCCCATGGAGTCGCAGCTGGGAGCAGCGAGGAGCGCGGCCGGTGCATTCAGAGCCGCCGCAGACTCCACCTCCTAGTCCTTCCCATCATTGTTAGCCCTGTCATTAATACAGCTCCTTGAGCATCCTTCGTTCCCGGCTCCCCCCGGGGAGGGGAGCGCCGGGGAGCGGGGAGCGAGCGCCCAGCCGCCGCGGGCTCCAGCTCCGGCCGTCGCTCGGGTCCGAGGCGCTCGGGATGTGAAAGAGACAGTCATGTGGCCCCTTTCTGGCGGAGCTGACCCCGCGGGATTAGAGGTCTCACCAGCCTTTCTTTCCTTTTCTCTGCTCGTATAAAAGCAGGTTGAAGGTGATGCGGTGTCTTGGGCAGACACTGCAGTGTTTTGATTCAGCTCAGCCCTTTTCACTGTTCAAAGCAGCTGTTCAAATACTAGGGCTGCTTACTTTGACGTGAAGAAGATTTTCAAACAACCCCAAAAGCTTTGAACTGACAGGCCTCCTTGATATCTCCTTCATTGCAGTGCAGCTACTCGAGAATATTCCCTATAAAATACATAGAGCGCCACTTAACTGGAGCTCTCTCCTGGCTGGGAGGCGAGGTGCTGCATACACATCAGGTGCGTGCAGAGGGACGCTGCCGGGCCTCGGGAGCCCTCTGGTCACCCCACGCCCGGCCACCTCCTCGCTCGGGGGTCCCCTGCCAGCCCCTCGCCTCGGGCTTCTGCTGCGGGCTCCGGGCTTGCGAGGTGTTGGGCTCCCTTGGCGCTCCAACTCCGTGCGTGCCGGAGAGAAAGCTGCGTTTCCAGCAGCAAAAACGCGAGCACGGCTCGTTGCTGGCGAGCCTCGGCTCCCAGTCACTGCTCACCAGCCTCTCCGGCTCTGGGGGCTGGGGGAGCGCTCTTCAAACGCACGCTCCCGCCTGCGTTTGGGTGCGTGCCTTTGTAGGGTGGGTTATACACACTGCATACGCCTATTCTGTTTAGAGGTGAAAAGCTTATTTTAAACTCTGATCTCAAAGCCTTGAGATAGACACAGGTAGCTAAAAGGAAAGGGGGAGTGTGCGTGTGAAAAGAAATTCCCCGCGCCTCCTTTCTGCGTCTCTATTATCTTCCCATTAGATGTTGTTTTAGGAGGAAATGCACCAGGAGTGCAAAGACGCGGCGAGTTGCTCAGAGAATTGCTGGGTGCAATAAACGTGAGGCTCCTGGTGCTCCCTTTAAAGGCCAACTTAGAAGATTTGTGCTTATTGCTGGGGCGCATTTAATGCACCTTTTGTGAGATGGGATTGTTTTGATCTCTGCTTCCTTTTTAACCTTTCTCTATGAGGTATTCAAGCCTGCGCTTTCGTGTGGCTCTTTCCACTGTTGCTCCAAGGAGACTGATTCGGTGGAGAGACCCAAGACATGAATGAAACTTCAACTTTAAGGGCCTGCGGAGAGACAAAACTGAGGCCGGGGCTTCACAAGTGATTGCTTTAAAAAAAATCCAATCTACACAAAGAGGCAGCTGGCTGCTTTAATGAAAACTGCTTAAAGCTGCAAGAACCGCAGCCTCAGGGATGTATTTATAAGATGGCTCAAAAGCTACACTTTCAAGTTGCTTCTCCTCGGGGTAGATATAACAAACACATTTAACTTAGAAATCTAAACAAAAAGGACAGAAATTGATAACTTTGATTGCTGAAGCTCACATTACCCATTGAAATTAAAATCTGCCGTCTAAATAGATTTCTCTACCTATCTCCAGAGGAAAGAAAATCTCTCTCCCTGCATATATAGATATGTACACACATACGTGTAATATCATATACGTTTTTCCCAGCTAGAATACTGATTAACCCAGAAGATAGAAAGGTGTAGAATTTTTTAAAAAAGTTCCTGCAAAGTTTGGATTAATGTTCATTTCCAGTATTCCCTGCAACTCTATTCTTCTGGCCACTTCATTCATCCGAGACTCTGCTATTTTATCTGCATCATGTTTAAACTAGTAGGATATAATATTCTAAGTTCAGTATTTGAAATTAAATTATTTGAATTCACGGATATTAATCTTTTCCCTTCATCCTCCAGTTCTGAATCTTGTCATTAAAAATGATCCACCCTTTGTAGTCCGCAAGTGAATATTTTATAGACAGATACTGCTATGAAGACTTCTAACACAACGTCAAACAGTCAGACTTAGCTGTTGCAGGGATTACTTTGAGTAATTTATCAAAGGCAGGCTGCTAAATTTTGAGTGGTGAATATGAGGCCTTGGGGGGAAAAGAAGCAGAAGAAGCAGAAGAAAAAAGACAAATTCCATCAGTCTATGAGATAAATTCTGGTTGGAGTTAATACAGCTTGTTTATTGAATTCTTGGAGACAGACCCAGGCGCGATTGGTGCTGTGGAGTTAGCAATTTAGTGTTCAAAAGCCTGCCTGGGAAACGACCGCCTCGCGATGGAGCTGGAAGGGCGTTTCTTCTGGCGCGAAAAGCAGGTGAATTAGTAGGAAAGGGGAGGCGATCCAGCCTTCCCGACACGGGAAAGTGGCTTCACCCAGAACTTTCCAAAGCCTACGCTGGCCGGAGAATTGTGCAGGGTGAAACACAGCAACAGATGAAAAAAGAAAAAAGAAAAAAGAAAAAAGATAAAAGATAAAAGATAAAAGAAAAAAAAAGAAAAAAAAAGGAAAAAGAAAAAAGGAAAAAGGAAAAAAGAAAAAGAAAGAACAAAAAAGAGAAAAAAGAAAAAAGGGGAAAGAAAAAAGGAAAAAAGAAAAAAGGAAAAAGAAAAAAGGAAAAAGAAAAAAGGAAAAAGAAAAAAGGAAAAAGGAAAAAAAAAGAAAAAAGAAGGAAAAAAGAAAAAAGAAGGAAAAAAGAAAGAGGGAAAGAAAGAAGGAAGGAAGAAAAGAAGGAAAGAAAGAAAGAAGGAAAGAAGGAAAATAAAGGTGGAAAAAGGACGAGAGGGAGAAAAGTGCCCAGCTTTTCTGACGTATCTCACAGTTGCTTTTTTGTTAGTTTCGTTCAGTGGTCACGTCTGAGGGAGGCAAGCAGACACCCCAGGAGGAACTCAGATAAATCGTATCCCTGCTTCTCTAGGGGACGTGATCTTCCCTCCCCCCTTCCAGCTTTCGGGGCATTTCCCTCTGCTCCTCCGCGGCGCCTCCTCAGAGGGCTCTGGGTCGCCCCTGCCCCGCTCAGACACTCGCGGTGCAAAGCAGAAGCCACTCCAGGCCGGGGATGTTAATTTTTCTCTACCGGGGGCTGAGCACCGCCGGGGCTGCGGGAGGCACGGCAGACGGACATGGGGCTGGGGGCGGCCCAGGGTTATCCTGCCAGCATCACCCAGTATCGCTGCCTCTCTCCCTGCCTCTCCAAACACTTCCAGCCTAATGCAAGGGGGGGCAGCCCCCTACCTCCTGCCCTGGCCTGCAGGGCAGAATTCGCGGGTCCCGCTGGCAGGGTGGCTGGGGAAAGCGGGGACCCTGCTTGCGGGGCCACTCGTCCCCTCTCTCCAGGCTCTCCATGGGGGTCGGCGCAGTCCCGGCGGGGCTGAGCGCCCGTATTTGCACCGGAGCCTGCCCCGAGGGGGGTAGAGGCGAGAAAGGGGTGGGCTGGAAACTTTCTTTCGCTCGGCGAGGAAGAAGAGGAGCGAGGCGAGCAGGAAGGCTGGGCCATTGTCCACAGAGGGTGCATTTTTGTCAGGCTGGCGTTGGTTGCTATAGTGAGGAGGGAAGGGGAGAGAGAGAGGAGGGAAAGGGAAAGAAAAAACCCCCACCCGACCCTAAACCAAACAGAGGAGCATAGTTCGCCTCCCTCCGCTCTCCCGGCTCCAGCCGGCAGCGCTGCCCGCTCCCAACCAAAATAAAAGGGCCCCTCGGTAGCCCCGGCCCCGCATCGCCCCGCACCGCGCATCCCCCGCCTTACGCTGGGAGCAGCGGGGCCGGCCCGGCGGGAACCGGGCGCTTCTGGCTGCAAAGCAGCAAACACGGAGCCCTGCGGGATGCCCCGAGTCACTCAGCCCAACACCACACCTGATCCTGCGCCCGCTCACTTGGTCACGGTGGCTTCGCACCCTGCAGAGCATCCGTGACACTGATGCTGGCACGAGCTGCGTGGGCTTTTGGGGGTTGTTTTGTGTGGGTTTTTTTTAACATTTTTTTTTTTTTTTGTGGGGGCCTAAATAATTTAAAGGAGTGGGGGAAAATAACTTCTTCCGATGCAAATGAACAGCTCCTTAATTTTAGAAGAGACTCTTATTTTGCAGCAGTGTTTTTTGTTGCTATTGAACTTTGAAAATAGTGTGGTGGGGGAAGGCAGTAATGAAGGGTCTCGAAGGCTTAAGATTTAGTTAAGTGAGTAACTCAAGATGGCAAGAAGAAAGTTAGTTACTTAGTTAATTGAGAATTATTCACCTTCTGAGATCGGCACAGCAGTTTTTTCGGATGACAGTGCGAACTTGGGGCGGGGGGAAACAGGAGGCAGGCAGGGGAGGAGGCAGATTTCACTTGGGTTTTTTTTCAGGACAAGTTAAATTGCAGCTGAAGGAGAGAGGTCAGTATCTTTTCAAATCAATCTCTCTGTCT
This sequence comes from Neomorphus geoffroyi, assembly GCA_033558235.1. Classification (NCBI taxonomy): domain Eukaryota; kingdom Metazoa; phylum Chordata; class Aves; order Cuculiformes; family Neomorphidae; genus Neomorphus; species Neomorphus geoffroyi. The sequence goes on along the minus strand of JAUMJM010000053.1, from coordinate 22,700,339 downwards.
GCCTGTGTCCCCATCTATTCCCTGTAAAGGGAAAAGCTCCAACTTTGTTCCTCCATCTGTTCTGTATCATCTGCAATCGACAGTTCTTTAGATTGCATGCACTTTTGCTCCCGATGAAGTGAAACTTTAAAGGTGTACAGTCACTTCTCTGAAATGGGGAAAAAGGGAAAGTTGCCTTTCCCGATCTTATAGGAGAATTGTTCTCTTCCCGTTCAACTGTTAATTTTCTCTCTTTCTTTTTTTTTTTTTCTTTTTTTTGGGGGGAGGGTGGTGTGTGTGTGTCTCATTTTCGAATTTAGTTGACAAGTTTTATTTAAAAATCCACTTTCCAAGTCACCACTTAATGCATTATTCACATTTTTAAAAAATGCTTGAAAGAAATCACGTTAATGAAGAGAACATTTGTAGTAATTTGGTGATAATTATCAGAATCACCAAATATTCGCAAAGGCTTTAACATTACGTGTTGGAAGAAAAGCAAAACACATTATTTTAATAGTCTGATATGCAAACTATGGACCATTCAATTACATGGCTTAATAATGCATACATGATGTGATCTTGTTATTGGGATAGGAAGGGCTGCAGTAATTCACTCCAAAGACCAAGTGTGCTCTTACATCCAGTAAAATCCATTGCCATGGATCAGGGGGCCCTGCCAAACTACGTTTAAGAGAATAAAAATTAATGACTGAGAATTTGAGCGTTAAATTAACATTAATTATATGACCTGCCTGCTGGAAAGATTAAATTTCTTACGCCCTAATTAGATAACGTCTCCTCATACATCAAACAATTTTCATTTCCAGATTTCAGGATTAAAATGCAGACCGGGGACACTGGGCTTGTTGGGTCGCCGGCGCTCGCTGGCCGCACGGAGCGCTCCCGACCCCGTCCTGCTCCTCCCGCCCCCCCGGCGCTCGCCAGGGATAGGGAGCAGCTCCGGGTCAGCCTCTCCTTTAACGTGAATGTCTCTCCCTCCCGTGCCCCGGCCGCGGTGGGTGCGCGGGGGCGGATGGGGATGCGGGAGCCCGGGCCCTCCCGCTGGCCCACTCCGTAGGGATGGAGACACAGCGCTGTCTCCCCTCAGCGTGAGCGCAAGTGTTTTGTATTTAATCGCTTTCTCTCAAGAATAAAACCTCAGCGGTTGCTCCTCCCTCCTCCCACGGAGACACGCGGGTTTCTGCCTTTTTTTTGCCCGTGGGGGAGATGCAAATCGCTGAGAAACCCCCTCTGTCCTGTTCCTTCAATCCTCTAGTCACCCACGCATGACCCACGGGACACGGTCACCCCAAGGCAGCCGCCTACTGCTTGCGCTCTTCCCACTCTCCATCCCTCCACTCGCTACCCCTCCACTCTCCATCCCCGCACTCTCCATCCCCGCACTCTTCATCCCGACAGCTCCTGGGAGCGGACACGAGTGTGAGTGACGGGGGCGCGTGCCACCGGCAGGGCCAAGCAGCTCGGTTTCAGGGCTTCGGGTTTCAGGGTTTTAATCTCGACTTCTGCAAGGGGAAAATAAATTAAAATTAAAAAAAAAAAAGAAAAAAAGGGGGGGAAAAAAAGGTGAAAAAAAGGAAAAAAAAAAAAAGACGAGAGGCAGGAGTGTGGGAGGGGGGACGCGTGGGTGGCCACCTTTGGGGTGGAAGATGCAGGGGGTTCCTGGCTGCTGTGGTGGTGGAGGAGTGACAATCCCTCTTGAGGTGGTCCTGGGGGCCCTGTCCTTCTGGCAACATCCCCGACCTGGTGGGGGGATGCTGACACCACCTCGATGGTCCCTCCTTGGGTCTACATTTGTGCCGTGCCTCCAGGAAATCTCCTGAAATAAAATCCGAGGAAGCCAGTGATAAAGCAAGCGTTACTCTCCACAGGCTTTTTTTGGGAGAGGAGTATCACAGCAGAGCAGGGATGGCCTTTATAGATGGCCTTTGGTGGCCTCACAGTTCCATGCAAAGGTCATGGCAACCTCCTCTCCACCTTGAAAAAACTGTGAAAAAGAGGAATCATAACATCATAAAATGTTACCTTGTTCTCACTTCATTCCATAGTACCAGATAATTGCTTTTTCAACTCAATTGAAACTCACTTTCAGTTATTGCGATGTTACTGCTTCTCCATGAGCTTCTGCATTTGTCTAAAACATCCATGTCTTGTCTATTAATGTCTCTTGCTCGCTTTCTGGACTGGATTGATAACCAATTACGTTTAATGTTATGTTAAGTAACAGCTTCCAGAAACGGAATAGGTGAGGAGGCTGTGGAGGAGATAAGAGGAAATTGCCTTGTTCTTGGGCTGCCTCCCTGGGCTCCTGAAGCACCTCTCCTTTAGGTATGAAGCCTAGGCCATGCAGCCAGACTAATGCTGAAAACAAGTTGCTATTCCCAGGGAGATAAATTTCTGATAAATAACAGTTATATTTCATATTAAGTAAGAGCTACCTTTTATTTTAAATTCAACGGAAAACAAAGTCTGGTTGTCAGGGGGCAAGAGCTCCAAGGGCAGTGGATGTTAGCGACATGCAAGAAATCTGTGAACTTGAATAGCATCTCCAGCAACATATCCATGCTCCAATAACAAGAGCCTCCATCCGGAAGCAGTTGAAAATCTTATGTAAAGGAAGCATATCCAGAAACAACACAAAAGAATATTGTGGCAAGCCGCAAAAAAATGTAGCAGCCTGCAGAGCTCCCAGTTTCCCACTCTTTCAATCTTTACAACAACTGTGTCTGTAGGAGGTTAATTTTTCCCCTGGTCAAATCAATGTCTGTCCCTCCATTTCCTCCTATCGGCTTTAGTGGCAGAACTGAAGGGCCTGAAAATTGTGTTGAAGAGGGCAGAAGTGAATGAGTGATGTTGTGAAGTTATAGTTTTCAACTAAAACACACATGCACTCACCTAGTTACTCAGTTATCACACTGGGAATGTAATAGCCTATTCATTACGGTAATCTAATAACTGGTCTAGAAGTTTTACATTGAAAATTTCTTCTTCCCTGAAAATACAGACGTGACTGCCGTGAGTGATAGCTCAGAGTTTAATTTGCAATATTTACAGTGCAGCAGATTTTCTCACATTCACATAAATCTGTGGTTTGAAATAAGTTTAATCTTTCTCTTGTTTTGAGAGCCAGGTGGTCAGAGAGACCTTGACTTGGAGCGTTGCTGCAGATGAAATGATGGTCACACTTCTTCAGCTATGCTTCTCTGTCTGGGGGTGCTGACACGGGTTTGAACAGCAGGGATTTCTCTGCTGCTCCCACACACAACCCTCGGAAGGCAATCAGCCTTCATAGGGAACAGCTCAAATAATTCATGTACCATAATAATTGTATATTCTCAGTAAGGTGACACTGAACAGTCAATTCTTCAAGAAAAAAGATTTGCCCATTACCCTAGATAATTGCTAAAGTGTTACATATCTAAAGAAATCCCTAAAACCTAATGATGGTATGTAAGTACAGACAAATTAGTGATATTCCTGAACCTAGAGCTCCCTGACTGAAATGGGAGACACTCTGCATGTGAGCTGGGTGGCAGAAATGAGCCTGGATCCTTCCCATTTGCCTACTAGACCCCTCACATTGTGAGGATTGGGTTGTACAACTCTTTCCCCCCCCCCACCCCGGTCATCGTCGTCGTTGTCTGCTGTGCAAACATATGGCTGGTGTTTCCTCAGTAGGGAGCCCCCAGCTGAGATTGCACCTGTGGTATAGTCAACAGTAAACATGACTAAACAGAGTTAACCTACTTATGTGCATTGAGAGAGGTGAGTTTACTCCCTTTTATTTACTGCTACACCACTGGACTGTGCTTCAGCATAAATTGGTTCAAGGTGCCTCGTTTCAGCAGTCATACAGAGAACCGGCTTCTTAGTGATTCTGTAACTCAAAGGTGTGCAAAATTGCTGCCTAACTGGGAATAAAATTATCATAAGCACAATTATGCCTGTGCTGAAAGGACAAGGTCAGAAGAGAGAAACCAAAATGTCAACAAGACTAGTTCATGATGGATTGTCCCAGACAAAGCTGTCCGATGTTATACATCACAAAAAGTTAAAAGATGATGTAATTTATACGTTAGATTCATTGTCAATTCACACTAGAACCCAAGGAATGGCAAAATCAGTTGTAATACTTTCGGCCATATGGCACATTTTAGGATGTGTGGTGAGGGTGGTTGGCAATACACAATTTTTATCTTCGGTGTGTCAGTAAAGCATTTTCTGAGCTGACAGTAGCTTTTACATTTGGCACTGAAAATCCTGGGGGACCCTGTGTCAGTCTGCTTTCCCTGTTATGGCTTCACAACAACACACTCTCCTTTCAAAAGGGTATCTGAGTTAGTCCTTTTACTCCAGAGTTTTGGCATTGCTGGTTCAAAACTCTTGGACTGGTGCGTCATGGTTTGACTGGACTACTCAAGAGCAATTTGGTGGCCTTAGTGTCTTCTACAAGCCCACAAATGTTTCTTGCTGGGCTTCTTGTGCTCCTTCCTTGTTATTTCCTTTCTCCCTTTTTCTTATAGCCATCTTTTACACTAAGCAAACATATTTGTCCAGTAAACATCCAACAATATCTCGTCAACATCCAATGTTCATACATTGCTTGGGAGAGGCCCTGCCTCACTGTTGCTAAAAAAAATAAGCACATTTCAAAACCTACATGGTTTGGTTTTAAGGCTAGTAGACCAAGACCTCACTCTTCTCTTTGCCTTCTATCTGAATGCATCCTGGTCATTACAGGTGGGAACAAGAGAGCTGTCTCTTGCTGTAGTTGCCTGATACTTTCAGTTAAATTGGGGTTGTAATGTTGCTAGATGGTATCAACAAGGCTAATTTTTTCTGTTGTCATCCAGAGCTTTGAGAAGTTCCAGGCTGTAAGAAAAACCTATTATGCCAATTCGGTCAAGTTAAAAATGACTGGAAAAAACCTCTGACCAAACAGACTGTACATATGCAGCAAAGCAGTAGCAGGCATCTTTGAAGGTTCTCTTCTCCCTGAAGAGCCTTCATTCCCTCGCTCCTCTGAATGCATGCATGCACCCTCAGTAACTGAGTGCAACTCTGTTGGAGGTGCACACAGGCTGCATCTTCTCCTCCTGGCTGATCTGCACTGCACCATTCGTTGTGGTGAGGTACATGGAACAGAGCTGCCTGGCATGGAGGTGGGGGGGAAGGAACAGGGAAAAAAAGGAAGGAGAAGATGCACAGGCAGATTTAGGTTCACCTCTGGAAGTTGGAAGTGGGATAGAAACTATGACTTGGCCTTCAGATTGGGAGTGAGTGTTGAAAAGTGAGGTAGGAATGGTTTGGGGAAGAAATTAGAGCTGGGTGAAGGTGACAGCTTGGTTTGAAGATTAGGAGGAGGATCATTCTGTTTGAAAGACTAAAGGGAAGCTTACGGCAGGCCCTTTGAATAAGCAAGAAGCTGTATGGAGAGCTGAAGTACCTAGGGCTGAGCAAATAAAAGAGTCTCGAAATTCTTGAGCCATGCAGAGAGAATTGGGAAATGGTGGTAAAATAGGCATAGGCAGAATTTTCATTTACAGTGGAGCAAAGAGAAAGGTCCAAGGAGTGGGGAACATACTGAGAGGGACTGGCTTCAGATGGAATAAGTACCATAGCAGAACTAGCTCCTCCAGATGTGTAGCTGAGGTCTTTCAACATGATGCTATGTGTCCTGCAGACACACTGAGAGTGGAAATTGGGGTAATTTGGAAACTACGTTCCTTCAGATCGTAAGTGCATTTTCATCACAATATATAGAAATGAGCATTCCTCTTTTCTGGAAATGTAACTCACCTGGACCTTGCATCAGACCATGTTTATTGTCTTAGGTTAGACTGCAAAAGATAAGACCACAGACAGGGCTTTTTGATTTCAGTGTAACTTGCTATCGTGTCCATAAGGAGAAAGGCACATGTTACATAGATATATGTGTGTGTCTGTGTGTATAAGTATATACACATATATATTCAGAGACACAGAATGATAGTAGCTGCATGCCAGGTGTTAGGTCTGGTGTGGTAAAAATAATAGTTAAATTGCTTAGGACAGCCACAAGCCCTCTTCCCTCCCTTGTGTTGCTCAAGGTATAGAAAAGAATCTAGAAATGTAGTTTAGGCTAGATATCTAGAATGGGGTGGAAGCTCAGCGTTGTAATGCCTAATTTTCAGATGCCCTGCCTTCTGGGGGGTTCCTCAGCCTAGAAATGGACTTCAGGTTATTATAATTACAATCCTGGTACATGGACACCTCAGAAAGAGCATGTGGCTGGCCTCAACCTGTTAACAGAAAATGGTAAGCAAAGACAGTTTCTCTTTTCTCTTCTCTTCTCTTCTCTTCTCTTCTCTTCTCTTCTCTTCTCTTCTCTTCTCTTCTCTTCTCTTCTCTTCTCTTCTCTTCTCTTCTCTTCTCTTCTCTTCTCTTCTCTTCTCTTCTCTTCTCTTCATAGGAACGCAGGCAGTAAGGGTGAGGATCATGTCACTTCAGATGTCTGCAATGCATGGACCATTTGCAGTCAACGGGAGGCATAGTTCATCTGCTGTGTATAAATGTTTGCTCTGGGATAAAATGCAGTGCCTAGGATAACTCACTAAGATATAGCTAACTGCACTGTGGATGCTAAAGCCAAGCAAAATTAATGTGATACCCTAGTTAAAGAGTTTGGCATTTCCAGTGATAAATAACAAGCTTTGAGGATATAAATTTTGAATGTGGTCATCTCCAGGGACATTTCAGTGTTCAGCCATGTGTATCTAAAAAGTTGAGGCAGTGTAGCTTTTCTTCATATCTGGTTTTGTTGACGTAAAAGATCAGAGCTCCTATTTGTGTTTTCATTGTGTTTCTGCATTTTCATTAGGGTTGATACGAAACCGTAGGCTGCTCTTTTCAAAAGCTTGAAGAAGAAAGTGTGTCCAGTTATTTTTGAATAACATTTTTCTGAATTCAAGCATCAGAGTAAAGTTGCAGTTTTCTGTGAAGCAGGAGGAAACTACCTTTCTTACTATTAACTTATTTGAATGGGATCTTGCAAAATGTCTACTGAAAGGCAATGTTCACATGATTGAGATAGTTAAAGTTGATTTTGATGGAATGTAAATGAAGGAATATGGATGCATATACATAGGGATACATCTTTCCCACACCTGAGATGTTTTTCTCTATTAGTTATGGGTGAGATGTCTTTTCTGCTTGACATTGCTGTCACTTCAGAACATTTTTGGGCATTGGGTCTGTGAGGCATACGGATAAAAAAAAAAAGCCTTTTATAGCTAAATTAAGTGTTGGCATCTCTCACAGGACTTTATCACAATTTTTTTTTTCTCCTTAAATCTCCTACTCCTGGATTTATGTAATTAAATGACAATCTCAGCTTTTGCAAAAAATACAAAATACAGTTTCTATACATCATGATTCTAGAGGAACATCTTAAAAGATGATTTGAAAGTACCCTGAATGCTCAGCATCCAACAGAGAAATAAAATGAAAACTGCATTTATTATTAGGAAATATCTTGAAACTTTTAACCATACTTGTCATTTTTAAAGTTGACTTATGATTTAGATTAGACATTAAGAACAGCTTTCTAACTTTCAGTTGGAAAGCACAAGAATAGATTGCCTAGAGTGGCAGTGGGAGGATTTTGAAAATAGATTGGACAAATGTCTGCCGGGAATGGTTCAGCTACGCTTGATCCAGCCCAGTGCAAAAGACTGCACAATTGACCTCTAATTTTTCTGAGCTGCAGCATGTTATGCTCTCTGAAAGCTGGCTGTGGTCCCCCTCCGCTGGTGCCAGAGCAGGATCCTGGCTGGGTTAGGTTGAGGTGCAGTGGTCAGCAGGTGGACAGGCTGCCATCCTTCCTCAGACGTGTGTGGATGTGGGCATTGCCAGTGCTGTTGGGAGGGCTGTCATGGCTGGGATTTGCCCCCCGCCCTGCCTGACCTTTCTGCTTGACTTCTCTGAGCATATTTTTGGTTATAAGCAGTTCCTCTGGGTAGCCAGGAGCGAGGTAAGGAGTCACCTTCTCTGCAAATGTTATACATGAATAAACACCTTCCTAGGCTTACTTAACCTGAGTCTGTTATGTGTCTGTTTCCCTGCTGACACACCATTAGCATCTGAAGCATCTATATTTTCTGAATCGCAACAGAGATAACTTATCATTGCAGCTGCTTATCTCAGACCTGCCCTGTGGATCTGGTGGAAAGATTTCCCCTTCAGCACATAACAACAGGTGCCTGATACTCACTTTGAAATGTTCCCCTTTTTTAAAAAAGAGATTTGGGATTCTTGTCCTGTACGTTTTGCATCTCTCTTTCCATCTCTCTGCCCATCTAGCTTGGTTTATTGTTGTCAGACCGCTAGTCCACATCTTGCTGGCAGTGATATCAGTTCCATGCAGTATATGCCCTGGGAATTTTACGATGCATTAGGAGCATCCTTATATTGCAGTCACCAAAGTTTGTATGCCATTTAGAAAGCAGGCTGGAAGGGGATTAAGAAGATACTCAGGAAACTTTTCTGGAACCTGCAGGAATATCAAGTGTCCATCTAATTGTCCTTTGGTACTTCTTTCTTAACAGCTCCTCCGGATATCAAATGAACACAAATTATCTTGTGCATTGGATCACTTTCTGGGAGAAGAGTCAGGAGAGGCTAAAATGCCTATAGCAGCTATGGGTCCAGAGAGCAGGAGGGTAGGACCGGAGAGGAGCCTGTCCAGGAATTAGCCTTTTCCAGTCCCTCTTCCAGAGAGTTTCACTTTACTCTCCCAGGCAGCCAGCTGCGGCATTGCTGGAAGCAGCTCACCTTGTGAGCTCCTCAGTGCCCTTTCTTGGAGACATGGTAGACAGGAGTGTGCTTCTTGTCTTCGCTGCAGCTTGGAGCTGCCAGCAGGGTTTGCTCGTGTAAACTGCTGGCACTGCTTCGATGCCTGTGTTTATACGCACCCCTATAGACTTCATTGGGGAGCTGCCTGTTTACAAATGTTACAACTTTTTAATTGTAGCTTTGAGTAAGAAAAGAGACATACAGCAAGGTGAGAAGAAGATCAGGGCAAGAAGCTGAACTTTGTTGTTGCTACACTGTGTACTGCTACCCCTAAATCATGTGCTTTGTCATGCCGTGAAATCTTATTCAAAGTGGAGGAAAGGAGCACATAACTAACTGCAGAGCTGAGATTCATTGGCTGGAATTTTATTGCAAGAGATATGAGGAGCATGATAGGCACACTGGTGCTATCACCTATAGATACATTTCTTGATGCTTTTCATCATAAGATTCTGCTTCCTCTTGCTTATGTAGTTTTGCCATCTGTCTTGATTTGAGTGTTTCAATGCTTGATGTTTTCATCCAGATCAAGATCCAGGAGACAAGTGAAAATATAAGCAGCCCATCTTTCACTTCAAATGAAAAGATTCTCAAAGTTGCAAAGTTTGCAAGGGAAGACTTGCAAAGGCAATGAGAAAACTAAACTACCTCAATCGCAGGTGCCTGCTTTTACTGCTATTTGAAAAAAACTCATGGTTTTACAGCTAATCTATGAGGCTTTTTCTGCATGGCCTGATTTGTAGTTTCTTAATGCTCGGGGCTGGCAGTATTGTTTATAGCTTTGCCAAACTTTTAACAATGAAAGAGCTTTTTGTCCTGCTAGTCTCTGTCTCAAGGCAAACTATCCTGGAAGCAGTCAGTTTCGTGATTCAATTATTTCAGTGAATGAAATTAAGGGAAAATGATATATCTGAACATCCTAAAAAAAATTACCACAATTATTTCATTGGGAAGATCTAGTATCACATGCTTTGGTACAGAAATTTAGAGTTTTTTAGGGTAGAGAAATGTCAGTTTACAGCTGCTTGTTTAGCCTGGGCCAGATACAGTCCTTGCAGGCTCCATATGCATTTAAAGTGCTTCAGCCTCTCCCAGCACCCAGTCATGACCAGGTTATAGATGGAGAGAGACCTCAAGTGAGTAGGTTGGAGGAGGATTTCCTCTTTGTGGTAACTTTATATTTCTGTGTTTCATGGTAGAGGAACTATCAATAACAGTCACTCTCTTGTGACCTCATGTGTTTCATCTTACGGGATAAGGCTGGAGTATAGAGAGAGGGAAACTACCAGAAGTGTGGTAAGATGGATAGAAGATGGGGCTTCACACAAGGGGAAAGTGGAGAAAGGGGAAAACAGAGCAGTAATAAGGTGAAATTAAGAGGATGAGGAAAGCACCAGGACCTGAAGTAGGTTAGAATACAAGGCTGAAAGGGAGTAGAGGGAGAAAGGGCAAAGGACTCATGGCTCCCTAAGGGACCTGGGGCAGGATCCAAAAGTGCCATCTCTCAGCATTTGTGCTCTGACTTGCAGGTAACGGTTGGTGGTGCTAGCCTTGCTTGTGCTCCCATGACCTTCTGGTGGGCACGACTTAAAAGATAACAGCCTGTTACTGCCATTATTTCAAGCAAGGAATGGTGCTACAGCCCAAATTTTGATTGGAGGACCAAATTCTCCTACCCAGTGATACATTTATTTTAAAACAAGTAATAAATCTTTCCTCCTCCTGAATTCCATCTGTCTGAGGGGTATGAAGGTTGAATAATTGAGCCTTCAAAAGTTACAGCATGCCAAAATTAAGTTTCTTCTTTTGCGTGTATAAATTGAAATGTGCTTGTGTGTTCACAAATCTAGAGTCGATTAACTAAGACTGGACATCCAAAGTTGAGTGATCCTTTGTGAAAAGTTTGATCAAATGACCAAATGCTTTTTAAAAGATTTGAATTGCATACAGCAATGATAGATAATAACCACGCATCGTGTGTGCATTATTTTCATCCCAAGCCTCCCTCATAATGTGGGTGGAACTCTTCATTCATCATTGAAAATTAGCTCTTACAAGGGTAGGAAAACTGACCTGTTACATCCTGGAGCACAAGCTCATTACACCCAGTGTTCTGGTTGAAAGTGAAAGAAACCATCACCTTTTTATTTTGTAGGGGAGAACAGAGAACAGCATCGTTGAGTTATCCTTACAGAGTGCCTCAAAACGTCTTAGTGTGGATGACCACACACATCAGTTAATGTTGTGTTTTTCCTTGTCATGACAGCTGGTGCTCACCCTGACCTTCCTGGCTCTCTGAGACATGAGGTTGCTGGAACAGGCTGGAAAAGTTTCTGATGGTCCAACTTGTCTGTGCTAACAGCCACAGAGCAGCTGCAGCAACCTTATAGCCAGGGCCCTGATTTGATTCCTATCTTCATTCTCCTTCTCAATCACTTCTCAGTCAAGCTCCAAAATGACAATTTGAGGTGGACGGAGTGAGCGTAACTCTTGGGAACACAGGTTTATTATTTTTCTGGCCTTATATTCTTCATAATTTTCAGTGAGGGCACAGCAAAGGTGGAAGTCTTGGTTGCGCACTAAATATTCAGTGTACAGTTCTGCATTTACTAATTTTTAAGTAGAGACAAGCCATTGCTGCAAAGAGGAAAATTAGGTTTGTCAGTTCATTCACAATTTAAAAATGATATTATAAATCTGTATTCTCTCCCTCCTGCCTATAGCTTTTTTATCTCCATCTTTGCACAGCATAAGCCCCAGGTTACCTGGGTTCCTGTAGTACATGCAGAATGCGTAGTGATTTTTAAATTTTAATGAATATTTCCAAAATTAATTACCTAGAAACAAATATTAAATGACTGTTTTGCATAACACAGGAAAAAGAATTATTGTTGAGGAATGAAGCCTCTTACGAATGTTGCTGTTGTGCTCTGGAATGTAGCCCCCATGTCCTCCTCCAGCCCCCCATCCCAAAGGAAATTTAATAGCAATGAAAGCTCCGCCCCTCTCAAGATTCACACATGTGCCTAACGTCCAGCAGGTGGGCGATGCCGGTGATCTGACGTGTGCTGAATTAAGCATGTCTGTGAGCTTTTCTTTTGCTGAATTGATACCTCCAGTCGTGTTATACTGAAGCTGGCAGTGACTTCTATCAGCTCTGGGTGTGACTGCAGGCCTAGTGTCTACCCAGCTCTCTGGCTCCATGCTCCTTTGAAGGCTTTGCAGCACTACTGCCCGAATCTGATTGTTCTCGCGCTGGAAGAGGTCTTGTTCCTCTCCAGTAATTCTTCAGCATGCTGTTTAGGATTGGAAGCTATAAAAAGCTAAATAGTAAGTCAGTGTTAAACATAACATTTTAACTGTTTCCAATTTTTTTTTTTTCTTTTAGTAAAAAGGTACCCCCATAAAATAAAAACCAGTTCACTTTAAAAGGCTTATGCAGACAAAACAAGTTTATTTTCTTTTACCCTGATGTTTTATATATCAGTTTCGGTGGGAATGTTATGTGTGGATCTAAAAAAGAAAGAAAGAAATTACAAGAAAAGGAAAATTGAAAGCTGTACACTGAAAGGTGTAGATGGGCTTAGATTACAAGGATTCTATTCCAAAATCTAATATGAGGATGGGTTATATCTAGCCCTTGCCAAAAAGATCAGTATGGTAGGCAGCTGAGTTTGACCCAAAGACTTATGGAATAAAGTGCAATTTGCATACTTTTTCTTTTCTGCAGTCTCAAAGCAGTAATAAATAGTGCAATAGAAAAGAAGTGGCAGTAGAATTTCTCATTTTAAAACTTTTTTACATTAATCTCTTTTCAAAAGGAATAAAATAAGAAGCTGAAGGTAAACAGTTCTGTTTAATATATAAAAAGCATATAAAATGAGCTTTAAGATTTATGTTTTTATGTATATGTGTTTATACTTCTTTGATGACAGTAAAATACATGAGAATGAAAAAGAGATCTTCATTTTTTCCCTACACATTTTATATGCGTCTTTTTTTTTTTTTGAGGTATCCTGGTGTCAGAAATCACTTGCAATATACATGATACAGGGGTTTACAGTGACACAATTTTACTAAATAACAGAGTAAATAAGAGACTGTAGATACAGTAAATGGAACCTAAGTATTATATTATGTAGTGAGGGAAAAAATAAGACAGTTTGTCTCCTTCTGGCTGCAGAGCTTGTCTTCCACAACAAATGCCTCATTACCTTTCTGCCTGCCACACAAACCACAGTGAAGTGGTGGACGACTGAGCTGACCGCGCTGTGCTGGCTCTCCCTGCCCCAGCATTCAGCATGGTCACCAAGGACAGCGGTTCCGAAGGGTTTGGCCAGCCTCTTGGGATGGATATTTTAGAAGAATTTGACTTCTATGTATACATGTCACATCCAGCGGCTGGATTTTCAGAAGAGCTTAAATGTTGGATGCTGGGCTGCTCGGAAATGCAGATGTTTCCTTTGGGTAGCTACGCAGGAACAGGCCTATGGAGAGCTGAAATCCATGAAGTAATCTCTCCCTGGAGATTGTTTCCAAAGCAGCAGCCCCAGCCAGGATGGTAGAGAAGCAAGGACTGGGCTGCTGTCTAAGCTTCCTTTGGGCACTGTTCAGGAATGCCAGAAGTTTTCAGAAAGAAGCAGAGCAGTAAAAATACATGAAAGGTGGAAGACCCACCCTTAGTGAAGGGCATAGGATTTTTGCTGCTAATTTGTATCGAAAAGAGACTTCTTCTGACCAAAAGAGACAACACATGTAACTGAAACTTTTCAATAAATCTTTTAATAAAACCTAATATGTCCACAGGTACAAGCTAGTGCATCCGTCTACTTACCATACTTCTGTTCATATCTAAAATGAATAAAAAGGTGTGTTCTTAAGGACATTCACAGGCCATACAACGCTATACTGAAGGTTTTATGACATTGATTCAACTACTTTCCACAGGTTATGTAAAGTAATCTTTCTGTATCTCACAGAATTTGCATCCTGGGAGTGATTGATACTCTAAGTGTGATGAAGCTGAATTCCATTTCCTACCACACAGGTGTGTGATGAATCCCAGTTTGAGGTGTGCTATTATTTACTGCCAAGGTTATTTCATAAATCCAGTTTCACACTTCTAATTCAGAGCTGCATGCTTTCTGTGAAGAGAGCTCTTATTAAGTCATCATTTCTCGAGAAAACTAAACCAAACTAAAAGACATCAGTAATAGATTGGTTTTATTCCACTCCATATATGTGTGAAGCATTGTTTTATTATACATTAAAAGTGTGATTATAAGTGATAGTGGTTTTGGATCATGTCAGTGGATGAGTGTCACTTTTCATTGCTAGCTTTAATCTGTGTAGATGACTTTTAGTTTTCTAGGATGTAAGTTATGGAGTTGTGAAAACTAACACACAAATTGGAAAGGGGAAAAAAATCTCTGAAAGAGGTTAGTACTAATTTTTAGACTATCTGAATACTGGTGTATGTATAACAATTGCCATTAAAAGCCGGCTCTCCAATGCAGCAATTATCTTCTGTTCCAGCGACAGAGAAATGATGAAGCTTCTTGGAGGGCACACACTATTAATGCTGGCTGTTCAGTGGCTGGATCTCCTGCCTTTGCTTTACCACAGAAGAAGTATGTGCAGTTGGTTGGGTAGTTGCAGAATTCAGCCTTCCTAACCTCTGCCAAGCATGAAAATAGGGCAGAACTTTCAGAAGCAGGGAAGATGTCTGGTCTTTTTTTAGCCTAGAAGCAGGTTAGAAAGGATGAGAACACGCTTGTTGGGTAGACTCAGTCATGAAACAACTCTTTTTGCACATTACCCTTCAAGCTTAGCTCGGAATAGCCTGCCTGCTTATTTGTTCTTGATTGATTTGGAGTCTTTCAGGCATCTGAAGAACAGAATCATCCCCATCTTTTTGTTCTCTGAGATATAAATTATACAGTATAGTAATTTTTTCTTTTCAACCTTTATTTAGAGCACTCAGAATGGTTTGTGCCCTGAATCTGTGCTGTGCAACAGTTTCGTTGCTATGTTCTTGCTCCTTGTGCTGCTGTCTCTCTCTACATGGGAGACAGCTGGGCAGCTGTGTGGTTCCAGCTGGGCCATGTGAGCTGAGCAGGTATGGTATCGACTGGGTGCTCAACACAGGGATGGACATGAAGCTCATAGGTGCTTTTGTCCTTCTGCTAAACCTGGCCTCATCCTGCATATTTTATCCCTTGACAAGCTGCATTACATGTACTGATTCTGTTGTATATCTTCCACCCACTTTATTTGGACATTTAAAGCATTTGCTTAAGTTATTGTCTCACAATTCTCCCTGAAAAAAATTGTTCTATTGCTTTAAAAGATGACTAATTAAAATTTCAGTTGATCTCCTCTTTCTGCCTCTTTTCCTACACACTGCTTCAGGTGTGTTTCCTTTTGAATGTCTCACCTGTTATCATACCACAGTCACACTGGTTTCTTCTGTTCAAATACAGGAAATAAGTATTAACAGCAGCTATGGCTCACTGGGCATCTCTTCTTCACAGTCGCTGTGTGGGTAACCATGGCTATGAGCTTCTTTCCTAGCCTTAGTCCTGCCCTGGCCCACTTCAATCTGGCTTGTATTTTCTCTTTTCCAATCAAATATGTTGGCCATTTGTTCCTTCCACTACTTCCCTTTGCTTCTCATGAAGGTAACAGTTGGATAAGACACCTCAATGCTCATCTTGATACTCTTCTTGATGTGAACCTCTGTGTTCCAGATCTGTTGTTATGCTTGGCTGCTTTGGAAAATGCTACCTGTGGAGCTTGGAGCCTGGTTGGCATCAGCCCACATGGAGAACATGAGTAACATGCACAACGGTCCTTCATGTCTGAAAAAGAAGCTGTAACACGATGTGGATGAGGCAAGGAATTTGCGGGGAGCAGAAAATATCATGACTGCATAGGTGGGATAACACTGCTACTTCTCCAGTCTCCTTTATAGCCTCAGGGGCACGTTTACTTTTGCTCTTTCCATGAAATGATGGTGTGTTTTGTAGTCTCTCTTGAATGCCACCTTTTTTACCTGGAGCTGGAACTGGGCCATCTGAAATGAGATGGAAGCTGCCCCCAGGTGCTTCACAACCAGCACAACTTTTTTTTTTTTTTATGTTATACTTGATTTGGAAGAGTGGTAGTGGTAGAACAGGCAAAGTAAGAACTTTGCTGGTGCCAAGTGTGTAATCCACTGGCCCTTGCTACACAGAATTGGTGGTGAGGTGTGAGAAGCAAAGAAATCACTGAGAAGGGAAAGATCTAAGCAGGAACCTAGCCCTCCTCTGCCACTCTTTCTTTTCCACTGAGAGAAAAAAAATGACACATCCAAAATGACTTTGTCAGGGTCCTCTGAGGCCCGTGTAATTAACTTTCCAGCTTATGTGTGAACTGTAGAATCATAGAACTACCTGGTTGGAAAAGACCTTTGACGTCATCCAGTCCACCTGTCCACTACTACACCATATTCCTGAGAAATTCATCTACCTGTCTTTTAAACACCTCCAGGGATGGTAACTCAAGCACCTCCTTGGGCAGTCTCTGCCAGTGCCTGACCACCCTTTCAGTAAAGAAAGTTTTCCTAATGTCTAATCTGACCCTCCCTGGTGCAACTCGTGGCCATTACCTTTTGTTCTATCACCTGCCACTTGTGAGAAGAGACCAATGCTCACCTTGCTATAACCTCTTTTCACGTAGTTGTACATAGTGATGAGGTCTCCCCTCAGCCTTCTCTAGGCTAAACATCCCTAGTTCCCTGAGTCATTCTTCATAGGACTTATTCTCCAGCCCCCTCACCAGCTTCGTTTCCCTCCTCTGCACACGCTCCAGCCCCTCAATGTCCTTCTTGTAGTGAGGGACCCAAAACTGAACACAGCACTCGAGGTGCGGCCTCACCAGTGCTGAGTACAGGGCACAATCACCTCCCTGCTCCTGCTGGCCACGCTGTGTCTGACACAGGCCAAGATGCCATTGGCCCTTTTGGCCACCTGGGCACACTGCTGGCTCATGTTCAGCCCCTGTCAACCAAAACCCCCAGGTCCTTCTCTGCCAGGCAGGTCTCCAGCCACTCTTCCCCAAGTCTGTAAATCTGCATGGGTTTGTTGTGTCCTGAGTTCAGCACTCTGCACTTGGCCTTGTTGAACCTTATCTCGCTGGTTTCGGCCCATTGATCCATCCTGTCCTGATCTCTCTGCAGAGCCTTCCTTCCTTCAAGCAGATCAACACTTGCACCCAGCTTGGTGTCATCCACAAACTTGTGAAGGGTGCGCTGAATTTCCTTGTCCAGATCGTTGATGAAGATATTGAACAGGACTGGACGCAGCACTGAGTGCTGGGGAACACCACTTGTAACCGGCCTCCAACTGGATTTACCACCACTCTTTGGGCCCAGCCATCCAACCAGGTTTTTACCCAGCAGAGGGTGTGTCTGTCCAGGCCAATGGAAGTCAGTTCCTCAAGCATAAACCATATTTTCTTCTTTGGTCTTTACTTTTGTAGGTTATTATCTCATGGTGTGCACATCTTAACTTTAGTTTATGCCTTCTTGAGAAGGAATCTACCAGTGTCCGAACACCCATTTCTCCTGACAACAGGGGCGTTCTGTGCAGCTCTCCAAACTAATCTGTTTGCAGGCATGCATATTTTACAGATAGTGAAAAACCACACAGAAAAATCAGTGCGATGACCACTCATTCTGAAATGTGAACATAGCTAATTTGCTGTGTGTTTTATCCCGTTTAAAAAAAGAATATGTGTGGTACTGTCTTAGAATGGATGCATGGCATTGCTGTCAGAGTAAATCCATATACTTCCGTTATATTAGATCACTGTTTTATTTCAGGAGTTACATGCATACAGGATGACAGCAAGCTGATTTTCCAAATTGCTCTGCTTTGTCACTGTTAGCTTCTGGCATTAGGCCATTCAAATACTCTGTTTTTGAGATGTGCTCTGCCAGTTCCAAATCTGTCCCTCCAACTACATCACCTTTCTGAAAGTCAGTTATGCTCCTACAGTAAGTGGTACATTACATTTTTTTTCTGTTTTTCTTTTCTGTAAATAATAATTCTACAGCAGTACAAAGAAATAAACCCAGGCTCTCTCCCAACACAGTGCTCTATTGAAAAACCATTGAAAGCAACCCATAAAGGACATGAGACTTATCATTGCTCTCCAGTTACTTACCTTCTGTGAATATTTTCTACCACAAGGTTCTTATTAAATAAAAGGTATTTTTGAATAAAATGCTTCTCAGAATCTTTTGCTTCTCATTGTGAGCTGCCTGGCATACCAGGAATCACCTATCACGGTTTGCATTTTCCGGGGTGAGTGGAAGGATTGGAAGTGCTGAGGAGGCAGAAGTACCAGGGAGGGGAAAAATTGGCTTCCTGTTTTGCCAGTAATTTCTCTGTTGCCAATTTCCACACAGAGCTGCAGACACCACACGGGAGTGGAAACTTCAAATAGTGTCACACTACTCTTGAGCTTCATTGCCACTGAAAATATATTATAATTAGAGATCTGGTTATCCAGCTAGAGGTCAGGAAGCTAGAGTTAATTGCTAACCTGTTTATCCTACTCAAGGGATAAAGCACATAAAATACAGTTAGAAACTGCTTAAAGCCTGAGAGACCTCTGCTGAAAGCCCGCTGCAGGCTTAAGGTAACAGTGTTGAAAGTGCCTCTGGGAACAAAATATGTGGGAAAGCATATGGTCCCAGTACACTATCCACACTGGCAAAGCCAGCTCCCCACCAGAAATCTGCAGAGGTCCTGCTTTGGTCACAGCCCCATTAGCAGATGGTCTTCCTCATCCCTCCCCCCCGTTAGCCCAGGCAAACTCCCTCTATTAACCAAGACTCTGCTGGAAGGGGTAGATAAATTCTAGGGGACTTGAGAGGGGAAGGTCCTTTAGAAAACCAAACTTAGGTACCCTTGAAAGAGGTGCTGCAGACTTTTGTTTAAGTGGCTACAGTTTACAGGCCCAGTTCTCCAATGCCTTATTTATGTGAATAGTCCTTACCCTTCAGCCTAGTGTGGCTGAAATCAATGCCTTTTCACGTGCCCCTTTCATGCTTAAATGGCAGGAAGCAGAAATCGTTTGTTTCCTATCCTTTCACCACCTAATTTCCTATATGAAACCCCCCACATCTCTCTACTCTGAGTAGGTAATGAAATCCCTTGTGCCTGTACAATGCAGCCCACTTTCAACTGGAAGATTTTTTATTGCCTCTTGTTCTTATTAAAATAACTCCTGTGCATATAAAGACTTTGATTATCAAACACACATAATGCAGCCAAATCTGAACAGGGCTTGTAGAGGGCTGGGGAAAGTCACTCCACCACTCCCCGAAGGCAATCTTCTTCCCAAGTCTCCCCACTCTCCTCTGGAATATTTCCGAGCTATAGCACTTGAAAGAAGCCAGAAGAATAATTTTTATATCAGGGAAATGTCATATTATTTTTACTCTCCTCATACTGGAAAATCCATAATCCATCCTTTTTTAATTGAAGTTTTTAGAAATATTTTCCTCCAGCATAAGTTGAGGATAGAGTTTCTCTCCACTCACTTTCACCACTGAAAACCCAGCAGCCTAGTTCAAGCCACTCTCTGGGCTCCCTCAGCAGCTTCAAGGTATCCTTGAAGAGAAGGGTACTCTTTCCTGCAGGAAGTGTTGGAGAGAGGGAATGCCCAGGGCTCCCAGTGGTCTGCTGCACAGTGGGTGACAGGTCAGCTGGCAAGATGAGTCTTGGCCAAACAGTGAGGATTAGGAGCGATTGCAAAGTGGAAATGTTTAGATGGCTTAAATGGTTGCTTTCAGCTGGGGCAATACTTCTGTCCCTGCATTCAGGTTGTTACTTATGTATACGCCAAACTTCCAAGTATGTGCTTGTTGACTCCAAGGAAAATTAAGAATGTGCTTCGGCCTTTCCCTCTTACTGGCACGCTCACCCTAATATCCTATCAGGGAGTGTATTATTGCCTGTTGCTTAATACTAACATGATGGAGTCGTTGATTCATATTATTTAATAAGAAGACTGACTGTTATGCATTGTCTGTTTGCATCTTAGGAGTAGTAAAATGAATCCATTAACTTATTAACTTTTATTTTGAAATCTTTCATGGAACTGTCATGTTATTTTGATTTGAGAAAGCTATTCATCTCTTTTAACAACTATTTTTTTGGTCCGGGGAGACTCATGTACTTCTGTTAATAGGTCAGAATTATGAGACGTATCACTCATGTTCAGAATCTTTTTGTAGTGTATAGCTTATTAATAATAGATTTGAATATCAAAAATAATGATATGCTGTTTCAGCATTTAATTTTGGGGAAACTTTCAGAAGATTTCCCCCTTGTACTGGCACAGTCAGTGATGAAGATGGAGACGAACTGTACTGTAGGTGGGAGCAGAGACACTGCAGCAGCTAATGTGAGGCTGAGCTTTAAATTTTTATGACAATTCATAAACTATTTTTCTAGCAGACACCCTGGCTAATCGCAGCCTCTCCCTGACAATTTCCTTGTTCTGATTCTCATGGATTTAATAGTGTTCGTGGGGGGTGAGCCGGGTGAGATAGCTCACTCTTGTAAGCTGCTTATGCTTGTGTACATTTTTCTTCGGGAATGTCATGTCTTCAGCAAGCCTTTTGCAGGCGAGTGATTTCTTTCCTCTTAATTCTTGTCTGTCTAATGGTTTTATTAGTGGAGAGTGGACATGTGGATTCAAAGTGATGGCTCAAAAGCCTTTATTCTTCGCAAAATTATACTGAATTGTTATCTTTTATATCTGGTATTTCTCCATGCCTTTTTCTTCATCTCCTTTCCACCTCCCTGTCCCCACCACTCTGGGGCTTTCTCCAACACTTGCCATATCTTCCTTTTCAGATTTACTCTGCACACACTGCCAACATTATTCTCCTCTCCCCTCTTGTCTAATGCCACCTTGTCCTGAGTACATCCACGTAGTAACTCTCAATACCTGGCATTTCCTCACCTTGCCCTCCGTCTAACTTTCCTACCATGCAGGAAGAAAGGTATGACACAATAAATGTGGTTTAACTAGTATGAAACTTTAATTTCCTCAGCTGTAAGCTTGTCAGCAATACCTTTTACACTGCAGGTGAGAACTCCTTTTCTAACTCCTTTCACTGGTGGGGGGGTTGCTAAAAATCTCCTAAGTCACTGCTTTTCTATTTGGAGGGCAGAAGGAACCTTGCTCGTCACCACTAGATAAAGGACTGGGTGACTCAAGGGCTTGTCTCTTCCAGCATTAGATAGTTTGCTTGGTCATTTTTGGCTTGATTTCTCCACTTCCAGCTCTGCTTTATCCTGGAACTGTGAGGAGGTTTGATGTTGCACCCTTGGGGTTTTATGTTGCGTTCTGTTCCCTGTGCCAGGAACATGGAGCAAACCTCAATTTTATAATGAACATAGCTTTTCCCCCTTGTGTGGTGATGATGACCTCTGCCTCTGGCAATGTTTCCTAAATACTCCTGTTAGGATCATCTTTCTAGCTGGTTGTTCACATCATGTTTTCTCCCTTTTAACTTGTACTTTGAATGTCTCTGCCAAAACTCCACTCTCCACCACACTGAACACAACTTTCCTTTCCTCCTCTGTAAGATATAAAGCAGCTCCAATCTCTTTCTGACTGCTGTTGCACCCTATTGTAGTGAGTTCTGCTTTGCCAGCATCAACAGTCTGACGGTCCTGTCTCTGTGCATGGGCTGTTCTTTCTGAACCAGCTAGTTCATGCATTACCACCTCACCCCTGCATTTCTCTCTCAATGCCGTTTCAATTGAAAAGCCTGTAAAAATTGCTGCCCACTCATAGTTAGGTACAGGATCAGTAAATACTTTAAAAATCTCTTTTCTTTTGATGTGATTTTTAAACATTTTTTTTATTTACCCCTGACTCAGTACCATTCAAGGGAGTCTCTCCAGCCCCGTTTCTTGCTGCTCTTCCCTGCATCCTTCTCTGTTCCATCATTCAGGCTGCTGTGTTTCACCTGTTACCTGCAACATGCGTGAAACTGGTGCTTTTCCTCTCCACATCTGTGACCTCCAGTCACTTTATTCCAGTGTGTATAGACAGCCTCTGGCGATTCACACAGTGGCACAGGAAGGGAGCATGCTCCTGCTGTCTCTCTCTTCCCAGTCACCTACTTGCCCAAGGTTAGGATGCACTTTCTCTTCAGCCGGCTCTGTTCTAGGGGAGTTCCACAGTGGGAAATGGACTGGGAAAAGTCTCTATTAAAATGCCACAAACTGGCATTGCCAGAGCAGATTTGTCAGCCCTCTCACCTTCTTCTGTGGCAGGGTGAGCAGCCTTTGGAGGGAGCACACATTCACCCCAGGGTACTGGCATGAGTGGCCGTTGAACCTGTGCAGCCAAATGATTGTTTCTCTGGTGAATGTTGGTGGTCCTGGGACTTCAGTGGAACCACTTTGGAGAGAGTAATCTCCAATTTAAAATACCTCTTACTTGAGCAAAAGATTTTGCCGTGGACACGAGTTTTCTTAGGAGCAGAACACTTTAGTGCAGGGACCTTTCTTTTAGTGAATTCATGTCTTGCACCCACTGTGGAGCTTCAGGTTTAATCGCTGTGTTGCCTATATAATATAAACCACAGAAGAACAAAAACTTGACATATATATAAAGCCCATATAATAAATGTTACTCACCCTAAGGTAGCAAAGTGAATTTAAAGGCAGAACAGGCCCTGTCCTCACAGATTTTTCCCCACCCATTGCCCATTTTCTCCCACTGCAGTTCTGCCCTGTGCAGGCACTGTGCCCAGTATTCTCAGTCCTTTCCTTTCCCATGTTTTACATGTATTACATACATGCCTTAACTTAGTGAGCAGCTTTAAAATTTTTGTGTGGCTTACCTCACCTTCTCAACCAGGAATTTCATAAATAAATCACCGTCTTTCAAACCTTTTTTTTGCAGGTTACATCTGTCTAAAGTGTGTGCACTTCAATAAGTGTGCCTGACAGAGAAATTAAAAAGAAAATCATCTCCCAAACAAAAACTGTAAGAGGCATCTTGAGGTAAACACTTGCTGCACATTATTACAAGGGGAATATAATTTGAGAAAGAGTGTTTAGAAAGTAAAGGTGACATTTTGTTTCCCTGAGCTCAGTGGGCCAGAACTTCATCTAGGGTAAATTGACGTAGATTCATTGAAATCAATAGCTGATTTGCACTTGCTGTGACCCATTCCGCTGGATTTTAGCCATGGGTTATTGAAGGGTTTATTTTTTTTCCCAAGGAACTAAATATTTCTTCATAGTATGTCTTCCTGTTTGTATTTATTCTGTTTTCTGTGAGTAATTCAAAGAGAATGTCTATTGAGCCTGTTTATCAGTAGAAATGTGCATTCTTAACTAAACAGATATTTGGAAACAAAACCCATATACTTTCCTTGGAAAAATTTGTCACATTAAACAGATGCTTATGAAAGCAAAGGGTTTCTTTTGTTAAAATTGAAAAAATTCAACTCAAAGTGACTCCACATTTGATCTGGAAATGCTGTGCAAATGCCTGATGGGAAGTGCAATTTGGGGATGTACAGCCTCTGTTTTCCTCTGTACACCCTATCTGCCTACCTTGTGGCTGCACTATGACCAGGACACGAGCCTATGAAACTCCTCAACAAATCGTGGGTGTGTGAGGTACTCCCATGCACTTTGCAGTGATATGCTTACCTTGAAGGTTTTGGCCATTTTACCTTTAGCTGAAGAGTCACCGACTTGAGAAATCCTAGAAAAAATATCCCATCCCACCCCACTTTCTTTATCATCAATGATTTTGACCAGGACACGAGGAGTGATGGGAGAAAGAAGGAGGCAATGCCTTCCCCATCTCTCAGCCATTCTTAGAGAGACCCCTCCTCTCTCCTCTTCCTGAGAGCATTTGGACAAAGAGGAAAGGTCCTGGTGCACACCTCGCTTCTTCACAGCCTCCAGATACCTTCTGCTGGGGAGCTGGAGGCACACCACGTGCACTGGAAACAGCTGAGAATCTCCTGAGAGGCAGTCATGACCGTGGGAGGCTGGAGCTGTGGAGGTGGTGGTGCTAGGGCTCTGACAGGGACTCTGTGACCACACATCTCTCAGCCAGCCAGAGCTGCTCCCTCCCACCCGTGACATCTCCCTGCCTGATGTGCTTGCTGGCAGCCTCCATGCCTGGGAGAGGAGGGAGCAGAGCCCAAGTGAAGCAGTGTTCAGCCCGCACCTCTTCCAGAGAAACTCCATGTTTTTCGAGGACAAGCATGGCCATGGTGCCCACCATCAGCCTTTGTGTAAGGGGCAATGGGCAGGACTTCTTCTCTCTTCAAAATTGCCACCTTTGGTTTGTACTGCTAAGCAGGTTTGTGTATCTTTTTTTGAATAATAAGTCTTTACGCCATTCCTGTTCTGATTTGAAAACAACTGTACATAATCTGAGTGAGGCTTCTTTGCAGAAAGACCATTTTAGACCAAGACCTTATAATAACAAACACTAATTTTTGCCCTCTATTTAAAAACTTTGTTTATTTTCAGAAGAGGTTAAAGTGTATTTATTCCAAAGGCAATTTTACTTAAATCCTACAGGAAAGTTGATTTTTCTATATACAGTTTTATGTTTGGATTGTGCTCAGAAATAGCAGTATGAATACTAAATGCATACCTAAAATGTATGTACAGCCTCCTCTTTGTTTTTCCAATAGACACAACATGGGATGGTCCTGCCTGCTTCCTGCTGGACTCAGCATCCCTCTCTGCCTCTCACCTTGCTTCAGCTTTGCGTGAAAAACTATTCATTGCAATGGCCTCAGGATCACTAGAAAACCAGCGTTGTTTAAAGAGGGCATGTTTATACTTAGGCGGAGCTTTATTGCATTTTAATCCCTATGTCTTTAAATCTATAAATATACTCTAACATTAAAATAAATTTTGAACTTTTTAACTTGATTTTAAGGCCATCTTTTTTCCCTTTCCTTGACTGAATTGGGAAAAAAACCCCCTCAAACAGAAGTCTGCATAATGATTGTGCACTGCAAGTTGCTGTGCTCTTTTGCATAAAAGATTTTCCATATTACAGCAGGGGGCCTTCCCTGGTATGTCAGTAAGACGAAGAAAATTCATTTCTTATACCTGCCTGTCATTTGCCCTTTTATGATTGAACCGTATACCGTCAGACAATCACAAAAATGACAAAAAAGATTTTGCAACTGAATACACCTGATAATTGTGGTGTTTGGCTAAATTTAAGACTACAGTGGTTGATATTGCAATGTCCGATAGAGAACAAAAAGAAAAAACGGTGTATAATCTTATTTTACAGTCTGAGAAACTTCAGTGATTGCCCTACGTGATGCATTCTTAAATAGTATTTCTATTTTATTAGTTTTCTAGGTTGCACGGATTTTTTTTATTTTAAGGTTGTTTTTTAAATACAAAGCAAGCCTCTAAAAACTTCAAAGAAGCCTGTACACATGGGGTTGCCTGTTCAGTTAATGAATTTTGTGGTTAAAATGACTCACCTTTGCAGAGTGCCTGCAAAGTGTGTACAGCTCCTGGAGTTTGTGTGTACTTTGGGGCATGAGGTCCACAAGATCTTCTGGAGAAGCAAATTTGCTGTACTGATACTGTAGGAAGTTATGGGAAAGTCAGGGAGGCTTTGCAAAAAGAAACCTCTGACAAAAATTTTCCGTTATATAAGGGAGAAAATGATTATGTGCTGCCATTGGAAATGTCCTGTGCAAGTGTGCCTGGTAAAATCTAGGTGGGAGTCATATGTTCTAGATGACCTTGAAAGGTCCCTTCCAACCCAAACAATCCTATGATTCATGGTTCAATGATCTGTTCCAAAGCTTATTGGTATCAATGGGAAGATTCGATCAAGATTCTTTTTTAAAGGGTACCAATTAAAAGGTTCTGATTTTGACTTTGGCCTAATTGTGTTGAAATTTGTAGTCCTATAATGGATATGAGAATTGTATGAGAAATAGAATAGTAGAAAAGTTCAAGGAAATAAGATTTTGATGTATTGGTAAAACTTTTTCAACTGATCGAGACAATTTAAAGCAAAATGAACACCTTCTGTTAATTTATAGTAATGATTACATGACTTGATTAAACATAATTGGAAGAAATATACACCACCTGAGGGATCCTGCTCTGCACTTTGCCCAGGTAAAAGCTTCAGTGAGAGGCTTTCATCAGCTGTGCAATGCTAAGGCTTTGAAAACTTCACTAATCTATGTTCTAACACGAATTGATATAACTAATAGTATTAGACTGATATTACAAACAAATATTTTTCTTCCAGAGCAGAAAAATCTTTCCATCACTTTATAAGAAGATACTGAAGTGAGAAATGATTTTATATGAAGTTCTTTCCAATGGTTATAATTCGTATATGTAGCTATTTAGGTTTTCTGAGAGTAGTTCGAAGTTCTTGTTATTGATTTGATGCCTTTTAATGTATTGTCATGACCTTTCAAAACACATTGTTAAAAATTCTATATTTACTTTGTTGCTGTGTAAAGATATTAATATAATTTATATTTAACCCATGTACCTCCGATATGAATTCTCCCTTCCTCATCTACACCATATACATAACAGTCACGTCCCCTTCTTTTTCTGCTGATCTGGAGAGAAAGAGCATGATCAAAGAGGGGAACAGTAAATAAAGAAAGGGATGACAGAGGTGGCAGCCACTAGTCACATTGGAGGAAGGTACTTAAAAAATGTTTTTCAAGTTCCAGATGTACCTTGATTTCATGATTATTAGTTTATCAGGCAACTTAGGTCTGGAGGACAGTGAAAAGGTGTGTGTATGCCTGCAGGATGGGGGAGAAGAAAATTAATCCAGAGCCCAATGAGTGAGTGATGGGATTTGTCTAGGCCAAATTCAGTAGGGACCCAGGATGGCTTCAGGGCATTGGTGCCAGTGGGACCTGGTGGGTGTTGAGGATTTCACCACCCCCAGCACTTTCAGCTTTTAGTTCTCCATGAAGAGAAATGATAAAGTCGAGCAAAATATTAACTGAAGAAAATAGAGATATTCTGCGCATTTGTCAGGGTAAAGCTATTAATGAGACTGTAACTGTGATGAAAATTTAAGTCTTTGACTTTAATAATGGCTGATGATAATATTATTAATATGGACGTTTCACACTTCATTTTTATTTCAGATTGTATTTTTAAATATTTAAAATGGACTTTAAAATATGGCTATTATTAGGACCTTTCTGATGTTATACTAGATTACAATGTCCTTTGGATATAGTACATACATTCAGGAGCTGTGGCATACACTTCATCAAATATCCTCCCTGGAATTCAATATGCAAATTATGGGACACTAGGATTTGAAGTATCGTGTTTTTGATGTATAGGATGTAAAAATTATTGTTTGGGCTGATACACAGTTATTCTCATGCTACGTTTTTGCTGCTTGCTGCTGGGAGGCTGGGATACCTCTGATTTCTAATGGGGCTTAGTCCTCCTGTACTTACCAAGAGCTCTCCTACTCAGTGTGCTAGTGAACAAAGTGCTGTGGCACAGGATGAGTTCCCACAACCAAATGCGCAAGGGCTTTGTTGAACTGAAGTTTTAACCTTGCCAGAGGTGACATACATTATGGAGTGGATTGATTCTCTCTCTTGGCTGTGGTTGCATGAAAATGCATCTAAAGAGCTATAGACAAGGACTGAGCATGCAGTTTCAGCAGCTGTGGTGAGACTGTGGGGCTACAGGACCTGGAGAACTGGGCTGTGGAACTGGAGGGAGAGGTGCAACATGGTCTGGGAGATCCCGACTCATAATTGCAGCAGTTGCACTATGATTTTGCATTCCTCATGTTCATGGGTTTGGGAAGCTACTGAGAGCTTCACTGTCAGTTTGAATTTGAGGGAGGAGAAGGCCCAGCTACTATGAGTTGGCTGAAATGAGCCTTTGCGTAGCCTTTCAGCATCAAAGGGGTGACCAGCTGCTGTGATTTTGACAAGCTAAACTCAAATTCAGCATTTCTGCAGTAGAGTCACTTCTGCTTGTCTTATAGCCAGCCTGAGAGAGGCAGATGGAGGGCATGTGTCTGGCTGGAGGTCAGAGAGTAAGTCAATAGCTTTATCAAGCTGAGATACCAGGACCTTTTATTTTCTCAGAACCATATGGTCCTTTCTTTTATGTCTTCTGGGGCCAGCAGATGGGTGGAAGCCACCTCTTTTCAGGGAAAAGGAGGTTGGCAACAGGACAAATGCCACTACATCTTCCAAGAAGGTGCTGTGCTGTGTGTGCCACTTGCAAGTTAGAGAGGAGTCTGGGGAAGATGAGAGTAATTGGGAACATCCATTTTGCTTCTCTCCTAGACCTGCTGGCACTGCTTAGCCTAATGCAACACACCTGTGTTTTGCATAGTGAGCTCTTCTCTTTTAAGTTCACATGTCAGTAAAACTAGTGGACACCAGCCACGCTTCTGGAGATCCAGGGGGATGTGTAGGGGGTAACCAGAAGATTTAACACTATGAGATCCACAATGTCCCAAATGTCTCTACGGCTGCAGTCTCTGCCCTTCTCTGGCTGACGCTTAGTCTCGTTGCTGCAGCCATGGGGTGAGGCAGTACTGGCAGATAGTTACCCAGAAGTTCTGCCTGACTGGGGAGAAAAGTTTTCCCTTTGAACCAAAACCTTGTGCCTCTGTGGGCCCAGGTCCCCCATCCCTTAATCTCTTTCAGTAGCCTGCTGGCTGCCCTGCTCCTGTTCCCCTTCCCGAACATCAGCTCTGCTGTTACCACCACTGTGCCCTCCTTCAGTTTCTTTGGTGCTGCCACCAGCCCTGGGCTTGCGAAGCCCCTGGAGTCCTGTGAGATGATGGAGTTGGTGTAGTGACTGTTCCCAGCACAACGTTTGCAGACATCTGAGATGGCAGAAGCAGGGCCTGGAGGAGGCTCTGGGTTTGCACAGAAACCCTCTGCTAACGCACGTCCTCCCAGCATGCCCTGACTCAGGCAGCAGGCATGAATTATTTGCAGAGATAGCAGCAAGTGGGACTTTGTGTTGTGGCACAATGGGGTGTCGCACCTCTGAAGAAGCACGAACCCTCTTGCCTCAGGAAAACTAACAGCAACTTTTCCTAAGAGGTTCATATTTTACAGGAGGCATGTCAACTTGCTGTCCTGATTATACAGCTTCTAGCCTAGTTCTGGGAAACGAGTGCATGAAAATGAGTGCAGAAAATGAGCCTTCTAATAAGGCTCAAAGACTTTGAACTTCCCCTATTGTCACCGTAGGTCTGCCCCTACTTGCTTAGCAGAGGGAGAACTATTCAGCTACAGTCAAATAATGCAAATGACCTGAAGGAAATTCATCCTAGAGACACTTGCTGGATACACTACTAATATGGTTTCCTCTCTTTCACTATTCAACCAGAATCTAGGATGACCTTTCCAATGAAACATAAAACCTACAATGTGCACCCTTACTAATGTATTCTAATGCAATTAGTTCATACAAAAGGCTTGTTAAATTTGCAGTATCTGCTTTCACCTTTACAATAATTGCTAGTGATCCAAAACCATAAGTGTGTGTCATTTTGCAGGGTTCCTGAACTGTAAATAAAATTGAAAGTTTATTTGATAACTCTCCTGCCAGTCTCCTCAACAGTCCTGCTTTTCTTATAGAGGAGTTTGCATGAAGTCTACCAGAGGTTTAACTCTGGCTCAGGAGAGGGTCAAAAGAACAGACATAAGCTGTAGCAAAGTATTATGGCAGGAACGATACTGCCAGTCTACATCATTGTGCTTTTTGGGGGAAATAAAGGAGGACACCCCTCCATTGGTTGTGTCATTGTTTTGTGATCCTGTTGTGGTTTAGCCCAGAAGGCATCTAAACACCACTCCTGCAGTGGAATGAGGAACAATTGGAAAAAACGGTAAAACTCGTGAGTTGAGATAAAGAGAGTTTAATAGGACAAAAAAGGGGGGGGATGATAATAACGACAATAGTAATAATGATGATAAAAGAATACAAAAAACAAGTAGTGCACAATGCCTGTCCTGTCCTTGAGCAGCAGTTGCTCCCCACTGGTGAACGCCCTCCAGTTTTTGTTCAGCATGACGTCATAGGATATGGAATATCCCGTTAGTCAGTTTGGGTGAGCTGTCCTGGCTGTGTCACCTTCCAGCTTCCAGTGAACTCCCAGCCTCCTCCCTGACTGGGCAGTATGAGAAGCTGAAAAGTCTGTGACTTAGTGTAAGCACTGCTCAGCTACGAGTAATGTTATTAACATTATTCTAATCCTAAATCAAAAGCACAGCACTACACCAGCTACTAGGAAGAAAATTAACTCTATCCCAGCCAAAACAAAGACAAATACCTTCTAACTAGCTTTGTCACACATAGAAACCCATGAATAATTCCCTCCTTATATCTCTTGAATTGTGTGGAAAAACTGCCATCCCAAATAAGCATACACTGTGCCGTTAAGCTGTTGCATGACCAAGCTCTAAGGGCTTCTGGAGGAATGTGACACTTGAGTGGGTGGGATGGTACCACAAGCAAGTCTGGTCCATTATCCAAATTCAACTCATCAAGCTCACCAAGATAAAGCCAACGTCACTGGCTGGGGAGGCTCTGACCAGCTTTTCCCTGGTGTCTAAAATACCCTACCCAGAGTGGGATGACAGTGCTGCAAGGTATCCTGAGCATCTGGGTGTTTCAGAAAGGTTTGAGACAATAATTTTGATCCATAAAATGAATGAAAGCGATGTTATTTTAGTGATTCTGCTCCACAGTTTCTCTTGTTGGTGAATGTTCCCCAAAGTGTCAGAGACAGAAACAGGTATGATCTTTCATTTTTGCTCTGAATTGTTACAATTATATGAATAGCTGCTATTATTTTGGTAAACCTTACTCACCCTGAAGGCTTTTTTTCTCCTCAAAATAACTTCACTACAAGCAGAGAGTCATTGCAACGCACTGGAACAATGCTGCATTTCTATTCTTCCACTCCGGCACATAAAGTCACAGGAAATGAACTTTTCTAAGGGACTTGAGATGAGGTCAAGGAGAAATTTTTTTCAATCTATTAAGTTTGTGTGGTCAAGTAGGGTGGAAACAGGATGTCCCACCACCCTCCTGTGAGACCAAACTAGAGCATAAACAAACCTGTCTGGGAAGTTCTTTGGCACTTTTTGGACCTAGGAAATCTGAGAGGAGACACCTAACTCCAAGAGAGGAATTCCATAAAGGATATAAGGCCAACAAAGATGGTCACTCTGTGGTTGTTTCTCTTCCTCTGCCTAGAAAACGTATTAAGGAGGAATTTGGAGGTTTTCTACATTTGCCTAGGATTTTCAGCCACCTGGTAGCCCTGCCACTGCTGGGGCTGCAAGCAGGATGTGGGCATGTATGTGTGTACTTAAGATTCCTCTGTGGCACCTAGGGAGTCCAACACCAGATTGAGTGATGGTCCTGTAGAGTCCAAATCCTGCCACATACACTAGGGACAAGCCTAGGTCCTTCTTACTCAGCTGTTTGTTCCTCCAGATACTGAAACTACCTCATGCATGTCACTGGTGACAAGCATGCTCTGCAGCCAAAGATCCACCCCACATGCAGCAGGATGTCCAGGAATTTTGGTGATGCAAGTCTTGGTATTGCCAGGGGTGTAGCTGTTAGAAGATTCACCCACAGTGAATCACAGACTCAGGTGAATTCTGGGGCTAAGCAAGCAGCTGAGCTGAAATACTGCTAGGCAGGTGCTTTTGTTAGCGCTAGACTTGCACTACTGCAGCTACAGTACTGGAGCTGAGGAGCAGTTTTGTTGAGACAAGAGCTGACTCAGTGCACCTGTTGTGTAAATCTTGCCCCTTTCCTTTGTGTTCCAGTAGGTTTGGTTGAAGAACCAGCAGATTACAGCTGATATTGAGGTATATGTTGGCTTTTGAGCCCATTTGTTTGTATAGGTTCTCAGTTACAGAGAAATAAATGGATCTATTAAGCACACAAAGAAGAGTTTATCCTTCTTTGTTATGAGCTTTTTACTATTCACATTCTCACGTGTCCTGTGTTTTTTTCAATGCAAAGCCGTCTCCTTACTATCTAAACACAGAAGTGCTGGTATTTATTCATTGTTTTTTTACATCAATATTTAATTGTGGACAGTTCCTAATTTCTACTACTAATTTAAAACGGGAAGGTGAAGTCCTTGATTTGACAGACTGCCTTCTGAAGCCAAGGGGAAATGCTGCTGTGCAAGAACTGTGACCTGCGAGTGATAAGCAATAGGTTTTCTTTGCGTTTTCTTTAGGTGTAGTATCTGTAAAGGCTGACTTGAAAATCCCTTCTCAAATATATTGTCAAACAGCAGTAACATCAAAGTACTTGACATGGCTTTAGTTGGTTGCTGTTCTAAAAAGGAGGGGAGGAGCAGGTTTTTGGCAGGTGTAAATGGGTGAAGTCAATGCAGCTACACAGATGAGAATCTGGTCCTTCAGTGTCCGATTAGGAAGAAACTTAACTCTTTTTATCCCTGAGGCAGATCAAGTGCTGCCTATTGCTGCAACCTACATTGCTTTGACGAATTGTGCTGTTAGTTCAGTCTCTACTTTCCCGAACTGTATGTGCCCGTGCCAACTATAGGCATGCTGTGCCCAGCCCTGTGCCTGAGTTTCCCCACTTGGCACTTTGATCAAATTGTCCTAAACAAGAACGGAGACATCAAGCCAAAACGCAAGCAACTCAGGAATCTGAGCTTGAATACAAGTCAGAACTTGCAGGACTTTGTTGGTTGTGAAAGCATCTTTATTCTTGATCTGCAGGAAAGATCTCCTTGTGCTGTTTTCTGTGCAGAACTGATTGGATGGGGATTGCTGCCTATCAGGTGACAAGGGAACCCTCCAGCTCACAGAAGGTATGTGATTAGAGAGGACCCTAGTGTAAGGCGATTCCCAGTGGGGCTTATAAGGGAGCACATACTGCTGAAGCAGCATGCATTACTGGCTTCCACTGCTGGGAAGCTGGGGCTGGCATCACCGCAGACACTCCCCACCAGTGGATGTTGCTGCAGGCACATCAGAATTTCTTAATGTAGTGAAGAAGAAAGGGGGAAGAGGACAGCAGGGAAGAGAAATCAGGGGAAAATGTATGAAAAATTCACTACATAAATTAACTGCGCTTCTTGCAGCAAAACTAACAGTTTCTTTTGAATGTGAATTCTGTTGCTTCTCTTAACTAAATGCCTAAAGGAATTGTATCACATAATATACAAGGGTAATTATTAAAAATGCATAAATAGTCTTGTAGGTACAAAAAGTTGCAACTTG
Source organism: Neomorphus geoffroyi (assembly GCA_033558235.1). Lineage (NCBI taxonomy): Eukaryota > Metazoa > Chordata > Aves > Cuculiformes > Neomorphidae > Neomorphus > Neomorphus geoffroyi. The sequence continues at coordinate 22,667,158 of JAUMJM010000053.1, read as the reverse complement.
TCTCCAGCAAAACATTAAAAGGTTTGCATATGTCAATGAATTACAGGCTGTTTGCTTTTAATCGCTGCTATTTTGGGAGTTCCTGTAAGGATGTTTTTAGAAGAAACACATTTGGTAATTGGAGGAGGCTGCCCCATTGTAATGGGCAGTTGAAACCCAAAGGAGGCCCAGTGAGGATTATTCAGGGTGTCTAACGGTTTTGGCTCTGGCTTTGGGTGTTAAGTATCGGCTAACATGTTTATGCCTGGCCTTCAGATGTCCAAATACAAAGGCTCTTTTCTTCTGCTCCTGGCAAGAATCCAGGCCAATCTTAGAATATTTGCCCATCCTCCTCTTCTGTATCCGACCCATCATTGAGGACAGTGTTTCTCTTGGAGTTTCATCTGAAAAACACTACAGCAAAGGAATGCTCACTGACCCAGAAGCCCAGTGACAAGAAGAGGGAATTATATGTGTATGAATGTCTGCCTTTGGGAAAAAAAGCGCATGGAAAGAGAACTACAACAAATCCAAAGTTTCTTTCCAAATTAAGCAACATGGATTCTTTCTTTTTAGAAGTTGGATCTGGTGGGACATGCTTGGATAATTTTTTAAGGCAAAGTAGTATGTTAAGACAGGCTACTTACTATTACAGCTCTGAGATTCAAGAAATAGAAAATGTATATTTGTGTTCAAGAGCAAAGACATCAGTTCAGATTGGTACTTGGAGATTATTCTAAAATAGAATAATGTATTTATGACTAGGGTCAAAGGGATTAACCACATGAAAACAGACCTAGCAGGATCAGGCTCTGCTGCTTACAGCCAGCCAGGAATGGATAATGCGATATGAAAACAGACCTTTTGCATTGCTTTCTTCAAGCTTATACATCTAATTTCTATTTCTAGGTTTGAAGCTATTAAAAACATTTGATGCAGTCCTTATTGGTCAATATTTTCTATATTCTTTTTTATTTTCTTTTTGATTCTCTATTTTTGACTCCAGTCCTATAGTTCCAGCTGATGGAAAAAGAGGTGAGTGCTTCTTACAGGCAGATAGAAATCAGTTCCTAAGGGCCTGAGTTATTTATAAGAGAAAGGATTACCCATATGAACGCTGTGGGATCAGTCAACAGTTTGTTACTCAAGAGTTCCAATGTTTATATTAGAAAAGATCAGACAGAGAAAACCTGCATTCAGCTAAACCCTCATGTTTCTCTATTTCTGCACATACGCATGGTATCTGTAACATCTTCTCAGTATAAAGTCTGATGCGCTACAATGAATGGTGATGATAGAACACAATAAATGCATTTTACTGGCTAACAAGATGGGAAAAGAAATGAAAAGTATTCTTAAGTCTTAATCATTGGCTTCTGTATTCAGGCTTTATTTCAACAAGTGCAATTAATTAACTGCTGATGAGCAGTATTTACTTATTGAGAGTATTTGCATGCTGTGTTGATATCCTTCTACTGTAGTTAATGTGTTTTTATGACTCACAGAAGAACTCTGAGCCTTTTGATGTTCATAAATCTCTGTGCTGAAATAGTGTCTCCTTTCCTGAATCCAGATCGCCAGTCAACACACCCACCTCCAGATTTTTGGCAAGGAAGAGCAACGGAAACAAAGTTAGCTGACAGAAAAGAGCTCGGAGGCAGGTTGCTCTAATTATGCAGGTAGTGTTTCCAGCAGTGTTGTGCCTGCGTTCTCCTGTTAAAGAGTGATTCGGATGGAAAGACTGAAGGACCACCCATCATTAATGCCCTTACTAAAGTTGCTCCCTCTCCCCCTGCTGCTGAAGCAAAGGCAAAAACTCCAACTGATTTTGAGAGAAAAAGGATTGGGCCCTTAGGCTGTACATAAGTGTCTGTGTTGGAAAAAAGAATGTACAATGTTGGATGCTTCTTATAATAAAAGATTAGATCAAATCCTTTCAGTGCCCTGAAGCTTTATACCTTAATGCTGGGCTACCTGTGGCAGATAGCGAGTGAATGCCTGTCAGCATGGATCATCCTCTCAGCGTTCACTAAAATTGTACAATTCTCATTTTGTAGCACTTGAGATATTTTTAAAAATAGAGTCTGGTGGGAATAGAATGTTACATCAAGACAAGAAGCTTCAATTTTTACCTGATCGTTGGCATATTCAAGGTGTTTTATATATAGTGACAAGCAATCAATGGACATCCAGAAAAATCACTTAGTTGATAGTCTTCTCTTCGAGGTGCATGAAAATTATATGTAGCTAGTCTGAGGGAATGCTTCATCAGACAAGTAAACTGATTTTCAGCAAAGGCAAAAATATGCTGATGTTAAAGGAATTTCCCCCATCCCATCTCTAATCTACCTGTGAAGGAAACATCCTCATTGGAGTGTTCCCTTGTTTCATGAGCGTTCACAAGCCACAGTTGTGTGGAGCTCCATAATCTGTCCCCTTGCTCTTGTTTCTAAGGCTGGGTGACTATTTCTAGTTCCTCCTGCACACCCGGGCTCCTCATGGCTGTGAGAACTCATGATCTGTCCCAGTCCCAGTAAGTCCATAGCCATGGTGGGAAATTGGGAAATACAGTGATCAGACTTGATCAGAGCAAAAGAGAGCACACAGCAAAATAATTACACATTATCATGTGTTGTAGGAGCCTCCCTGGAGTGTCTGGATGCCCAAATCCTACTGACTTTGGACAGTTGACTGGAGTTTCCCCAGGGACACTTCTGTGTTTGAGCACAGAGCTTTGCCTTTGCATTTCACACACCATCTTACCTGAATGGCCACACGGTAGGGATCTGAGACTTCCTAGAAAGCAGGCATGCCTTCATAGCAAATCCCAGTACCGAGTGCGATGGGCCAGGGAAGTTGGCACAGGATGGCTTACGAGAGCTCCACTCTCTTGTCCCCTAAAGCAGTGTGCCTTCATATCCGAGGCTGTCCCCACACACTGGGTGGAGAATGTGCTGCTACCTGCAGAACTGACATGTGGCCTGGGGCATGGTCGTGCCAACAGCAAACACTGCAGAGAGCTGCCCAGCAGCACTCAGATTCTAACCCTAATTTGCAGGTATAGGCACTTCGCTGAATGTTGCCCAGATGCCTTCCAGCAGAGGAGAAATCTGCACAAGGCTGATGGCTCACAGGCTGAGGTTACAGACGTGAACCCTGAAGACCTCTGGCTTTCTCTCTGCTCTGCATTTTGCGTAAGAGTCAGGTGGAGATGAAATGGGACAAAGTGTTTCCACCCCACACTTCTATGACTGGAATTTTGAGTTATTCGTTTTTTTGGAATTAAAAGCTGCTTTTTACATAAGTAATATACAATAAGTTGGTGAATATCAATTAAAAGCACATTTCACAAAATTAGACTTTCAGTTGCCTGTTCTATTGAATATCAGTTGGTAATAAACCTTCCTCATTTCCCTGAGCATGTAATTTTTCCCTTGAATTCTTGAGTCACTGCTTTGATCACTTTTTGATTGCTTAAAGGCTGTGAGTCAGTAATATTTCCCAGTTTTGTTGTCACATCAAAGATCTTCAAGGGGATTTCTCCAATAGACGGCAGCCAAGGTTCCTGGTTGACATAGTTCATCACCATGTTGAAGCTATGCTGCACAGATGAAAATAGGGAATAATGCATCACCTTTAGCCATTTGTGTAGTCATTTGAATAATATGCATCACCTCCTTAAATGGGCCAGCTGATACGCAGCATTTTTTTTCTCCAGTTTTCACACCTGAAAATATGGAAGGCAAATGTTAAACAGGAAAGGTGATTTTTATCCAGACATGCTGCTGAATGGAAGCAAAGGTAGTTGCTTTGCTCTGTTTACAGAGTTTTGCTATTGTTTTAGTCAGACATTTATGACATAAACAACTCTGGAATTGAAAAAGCTCACATTTTACAGAAATAACATTTAATGTGATAATATGCAAAGTATGACAAAAGCCCTGAACGATATAAACAATTTGCACAGGATTCAGACTTTCAGTTTAGTACATCGACTTGTATCTCGCAGTGGCAGTTTTGATCAGCCTAGGTGGCTGACATCCCTCACCACAGCACGCCAGATCCTGACGTACTCGCTCCGCTTTTGTTTAGGATACTCTTTGGCAAAACTCGGGCACCTTTCCAAAGTCTCTGTGTCTGAGCAAAATAGAGGCCAAACAACCATCTAGACCAGCAGCTGGACAGGGTTCTCCTTGGCTTGTGTCAAAGGGGAAAGTCTACTTCCCCACCAGCAGCTTTGACCCAAGTGGCCTCTGGGGGCTATCACAGATGCCTCTGGGCTTTCGTCTTTGGATGCAGAAACTTTGCAATGCTGAAAGAAGGGCATCACATTCAGTCTGACCGTAGCTGCCTGAATCTTCATTTTCCTTCCTTGATGGGAAAGCCGGGGTGTGCCCAAGTGCTCCTTTGGGAGTCCTGTCCCCCACAGAGGGAGAAGCAGGTGTGGAAAGAGACTTGTTTTGGTATTACATGAAGGCAAGAAGTGTCTCTGAAGATGGATATGAAGTCTGTGGCTTCTTCAGGAGCTGCGAGTATTTCCAGTGTGAACTTTGCTGCCATCATTCCTGGAGCAAATAAATTACAATGGGAAGATATTTAAAGGGACGCTGTCACCTTACGGTTCCTGTGTTGCAAACAAATGCCTTTACCTGTGTTACAAACCCCACCTTAACATTATTAAAAGCGAAAGAATTTTTAAAAATCCAATTTACTTGTCACTCTTTCTGCTTTGTTTACTGGTTGTGTTTTCTCACTTTGGACGATAGAAATCAATGAAGTCAGGCTCACTTGTATTTGAGTCACTTTCACTTTTAGGTTTTCAGGTTTAGGGCAGAAAGTTCAGGGGAACGGTTATTTCATCAAATACAATTGTTTTCACTTGCAATTAAAAAAAATCAATGGCAATGTTTCTATACAGACATAGGTTTTGTAAAAGTCTGCTTCTTTGAGATTTAAACTTTGGACCAACCTTGGCAGTGTCTTTTGAAAGATGTAGCTAAGTTAAACCTAGCGGCATTAAAAAGAACACTTTTCATTATCATGGCAGATGGGAGACCAGTTATGCAGCAGGACCCCACTTTTATAGGCATTGCATAAATAAGGGATAAAATATGGTCACAGCCTCTGAAACAAGGGGTAGCTACATTCCTAAGAACAGCAAGGATAATGAGATACTAATATTCAGCATGAGCCATGATTTCAGCAGCCTGAGAAACCACAGTTCTTGCAGATAACATGGCAAAGGCTGTTCTGCAAAGGAATATGAAAGCGCATAAAGGAGTAACTGCAGATATTTACATGAGATTCTCATAAGCACAAGGGGCAGCTTTTGATCAAAGGATATATCTCTGGGTGAATCTAAATGCGTTTTTTTCCTACACTAGGGTTCCCTATTCCGTGCTACCGCAAGAGTGCTCAATTTAGGTCCTCATAACAGTATGCAAAACTTGCAAAATGTGTCCCAGCTGGGGCATGCGCTCTAGGTAAGGCTTCCTTCTTGATCCAGCAGGACTTCAACTCAGGGAGTTTCTGAAAGAGTGAAACACAGAATAGCAAGTGCTGCTTGCATTCTCAAAAGGACCCCTAATCTGCTACTGCTACGCATGTCAGAAAGGATGTCAGGACTGGGCCTTGAGTTTCTATTTTCTATTTATTTCAGCCTTCTGTGTTCCAATGAGATATTGTCAGTAAAACCTAAATTTTAGTAAAAGTATGTAATTTGAATAATTAAGTCATTAATTCCAAGGAATAGGTTTTGTGGCTTACTATTGACTGAGATGACTAGCCAAAGTGCCCCTGACGACCCGAAAGACTTGCCTTTCTTCCTTGCTGAAGTGTGGGAAGTGATTGGATAGAGAAGTTTTTGCTCAACATGACTAGGCATCATTAGCAGGCGGACTACTCATTTATGTATACGGACTACTCATTTATAGTGTGTTTGGACTATACTGCAACATCCTGCAGAAGGCAAAACAGAAAATGTAGTTGATTAGGAATGGATTGGTTCCCTTTCTACTTAAATAAGTCATGAAACTCCCAAATCCGCACTCAAACCAGCAGAAAATGACACCTCCAGGTTTCAGATATCGAGTACTGGAAGATACTTGGATCATTTTGCTCCTTCTGGACTGAGCGTTAAAGGTCTCACCTGAAAGGAGCTGTTTGTTTTTTTTTTTTTTAAATGTTGAGAGTAGAGATCGAGTGAACACCACTTCATCAAGTAGCTGTCGGCATGCCTTTCAGTCTCTGCTCCTCCTGACCATCTCGTGTTCTTACAGGCAGCATCTAATTGCTATAAATACCTGCAATGTATCATTCACTTCTCCTCCTTAACGTAAAACTTTGGATTTAGAGGATAATGCCATCTGCTATTCCTGACATTTCTAAATCTCCCACTGTTGCTAGATGACACTAGGCAGGGTGGCAGGAGGAGGAGATCAGGTTGCTTCCAGGCAAGCTGGCAAATTGCTCTGTGGACCTGATGGGGCCACCAGGTCCCTTCTAAGGCTATAGGTATCATGGGCAGGAAACTCCCAGACAGTGAACCCTCTTGTACTGGTGGGCTGGGAGTTGTTTTTAAAGGGGGGAGAAATGGGGGATAAGAAAAGAAGACCTTGTAGAGAATTCCAGTCTCTATTCATAAGACTTGTGATAAAAATGACCTCATGTGTTTTTTAGCGCAGCAAACAGCATTGAAGAATGTGGTCTTGCGGCCAAGAGGAGGACGTTTCAGTGACCAGTTAGGAATATTTGAATCACACAGTGGCTTATTTTGCTGTTCTTTCTTATTCCCAACAAGACAGGGTTTAGAGAGGTTCTCTGAGTGAGATGGAGACACTGAGGTCTTAGTAAGGGTAACTCAGCTGCACTCTTTCGTTTGTACACAGCTTTGCAGTAGGAGGGACGAGATTTTTGGCCTTCCAAGTCATTTCATGACCTGTCTATGTCTGTCTGTCATAGACTTAATCCTTTGAATTATGACACTGAAAGTCCTCAGGGTCAAATTTTATCAGGAATGAATACAAACATAGTCTTGTGCAATTAATATCAGAAATGCTTTAAAATTCTTTTATTTCCTTAAAGAAGCTGTAGAGATCAAGCCTACTCACCCCAACATTGTTGCTGTTATATGCAGTTGTTACAAAACTCAGAGTGACCAATGACACTTTTGCTCATTGGCCGGCATGTTCATGCACTTTCCCATTCTCCCATTTTCACCATACAACATCGGTTGCTTTGTCTTTCCAACATATCCTAAAAGTGAATAAGCATGTGAGCACCATCGGGATTGCCCAGTTTCTCAGCCCAGTTCCCATCCAAACTTCTCCTAGGAAAACATGCCTGTGGGTTCTTAGTCAGTTGCAGTCTCTGAGGCATGAGACGACCATTTCCTTGGCCATAAAATCTGGAGATTCAGAACGTCTGTCAACACAAAAAGTGGCACACTCAGGATGTCCCTAACACATCATCAGCTGCTCAGTCCTCAGGGATATTTGCAACTCCTGTATTTTTAACTTTATCCCCACTTGCAGCTTTGTAGAGATATGCATTGGGATGGAAGTGAGCGGGAATTGCAAAGCTCCTCTCCCATAATGAAAGCTTTCATAACTGCTTGCTTCTGGCTCTTTGTCTGGTTTTTGGAGAGGCCCTACCCTGCTGTGTAGACACAAGAGATTCCGGCTGAAACACAGGTCTTCTCTTTGCAGTCTCCCCCCTCTACCTGAGACTTAAGAGGAAATCAAATGCTGCAATATAAGCATGTGGGTTACACTTGTATTTAGTTCAATGGCCTCTTCTTTCTAACAGTTTACTTTGTCTCTTCTAATTCAAGCATGTCAGTGGCAAGTATCATATCTGTGACATCGATAATAAAAATCCCATTGTAAATGCCGGGGTGTCATTTTCCATTCTGTCTAAACAATCCCGAGCTTTGTACTTTCTGGAGTGGCCTCTGTCTTTCACAGGTGACATTTGCAAATGGGAATCCGCATGTGTAAACCGCGCAGCTAACCATCTCATTTCCATACATACAGGCTGGCATAAGTGCACTTTGTGTCAATGAAGAGGCTAGTCTGCATCAGACGGAGATTTGGAGATATCGGATTTACCATGAAGGAACAGGTCCTTCTCCCTTTGCAGGGGTGTCAACCTGACAGAGGCAGTGGAAGACGCATGCTGTCTGGTACCTGAAGACTTCAAATGCAACTCCATGCTCTTTGTTTAGAAGAAACCAGCCAGAAGCTTGTGTGCTGTGACTTTAAAATTCTTTCTTGACATACTTTGGCCCAGGGTGCCAAGGCAAGTTGATACTGGACTTTTCTAAGGATGTCAAAATTGTGTATTTTTGTGATCTTATCCTTAGAATTACACCATCATTTATATACTCTCATAAAGTACACCAATTACTCTAAATATGTACCACATATACCAAAGTAGCCAGAAAGAACAATTATGAGACTATTTGGCATGGTTACAGCATCTGTGAAAAAGACATCTTTTATGTGTAACACAATTTGTCCAGAATTAATGAAAATATCCAGGGCTGTTTTTATGAAGTGATTTGTCACATTAGACTAAAAAAACCTAAGGTTATGTTGGACATGAAAAGAAACTCCCCGAAGGTCAAAGCAATTAAACATTGGAACAACCCATCAACCCAGGGGTCACCGAGGCCTCATCTAATGAGAACATTCAAACGGGAGGAAATCCTGCAATCGTCTCTACTCATTTCTTCGCCAGGTTAAATACCCATTTGAAGTCCTGGCACAGCGCAGCCAATGGAAAAATTCCCATGAGCTTGATTGGGACTGTTTTTTTTCCCCTGGAATTTAGTAAAACCTTTGTATTTCAAACAGATCTGGAATAGTTGTGAATTTGCATCTTCTATGAATTCCTGTACACCAAAAAGACCTGCAAGGAACTGAGCAGTAGCATCTTCAATGGTTTTTTCTTTCTTCTCTGTATTAATATTAATAACTAACATTTGGCTGTTGTGAACAGATTCACATTTAATTGTTTCTGAGGGAATGTGGATGTGTTCATAATCAAAAAGAGCTACTGCAGAAAGTAACTTTAGAAGAGGATGGTCCAAGAGGAGGAGAGTGATTATACAAATCTGCCAAGACTATAGTGTGCTTTTAGCATTTAGTCATATCTTTTCATAATTTGGAAATCTCAGTAATAAAAAAGACTTCTCACTAACAACCTGAGAATTTGTGTGCTGCCCTCACCTTCAGGAAGTAGATATAATAAGATTTATAAATACATCTTCTTTAAAACTGATTTAGAAAAATGCCAGGTAAGCTCACACAGATTAGTGGAAAGAACTATGTGGGTCAAGTGCTACAATTTTTTGTGAGCCTTGAATGGGCAAACACTTTCAGAGTCAGTAATGACAGCACAGAGCAGCTTCTTGCCATTTCTTCCCTTCTATGCTTCACTGCCTTGATGTTTGCATTAGCACTGCTCCGTCTTGTTTTGTGCTCCTCCCTTCTCTTCTTTTCTGGGTGTATAGATATCTGATAATTTTCATACAATACTGGGTTGTCAGGATATTATGTTCTACCGTAATTTCCATAGGCATTTCCCTACTTTCAAGCAGATGCTTTCACTACAAACAAACAAAACCAAAACAAAAAAAAAAAGGAACAAACGTCTTTGTGGAAAATTGAGGTATTCAATAAGTTTTTCTATTAGACTGAAGGATACAAGACACTATAAGGACTTGGGACTATGCACTGTGTATCTGTCTGCGTACTGAGGTCTACAGGATTTTGCGCAGGGACTGGGTTAAAACCAATGAAACAGGTTGGAGTTCGGTATGTAGTGACGAAACAGTGACTGCTTTTTCTTTGGAGCATCTTAAGTCTTGATGTACTTAAATTAGAAACACGCATGGATTGTAAGACAAAATTTGGTACTTTGTGCTTTTTGGCTAAGTGGGTAATAATGCATTCCTGTTTTCTACACTTGACTGCTCATCAGCTTTTAATTCCTATTGAACAATAATAGTATTCTGTAGTGCGGAGATGGTGTTGCAAGTAAAGATTGCAGTAATCATTGATGTTGATGTTTTAGCAGCAATCACCATATACAATTGGGAAATGGCTCAAACACACACTTCATAATGATTCATCTATAATCTCACTGATAAATAATGACATTGTTGCTCTAACCATGTCAGATATCATCCGTGCCTTGCTTTCCTTCCACAGTTGTTGGGATAGAGGGTTCATTTTAATGTGCTTTCTCCAGCAGAAGAGCAGACATGTGGAGCCTGCAGTGATGACAGGGCTGAGTTGAAAGTTTTCCATTTCTTCCCCTGCAAAAATGCACCTTGAAATTGTATTCAAACCACAAAGAGGAGAAAAAGCATTTGGTATTCTGAAATGCAGTGGTAATAGGACACGGAATAACATTAAGGAGAAGGAAAATTAAAAATCTACGTTAAGTGTTTTCCCCATTGTCAGAAACTCCACAGAAAATTGGCTTGAGACACTGATTTTCTTAAAGGAATCTGGATTTAGACAAGACACGATCATTAATATTGTCAATGCATTAAACAGCTCAGCAGCATTTTATATCTGAGAAGTTTTTTATGCCCTGTCAATGCTTTTACATGATACAAGTACGTGCTTCAACCAGGTTTCAGGCAGTGTCTGCAGGGAAAGCGAGGAGTTGGGGCAGGTCTGGGCAGTTCAGGTGTTTAGATTTAAAGAGGGCACTTTTTAGGGCTAAATGGGTGCCCTTTAAAAAGGAATAAATTGGGAAGTTCCACCAGATTAAACCCAGCATTTTGAATATTTCTTTTAAAATTATTTTAAAAGATATTAATCAACAATTTGCAGAACATGAGGAAAGCTTTAATTCATATGAATTCTACCAGGCAAGTTTAGAGCTCCATGGAGCAGGACAGTGCAGAGCCAATATACCCACTACATGGTGTTAACCTCAGTGTAGCAGGGTGAATTTGACCATACCATTGGCAAAAGAATTCCTGCCCCAAAACAGGAAAAGACAATCAGCAAATATTTCTTTCCACCAAGAACTGTTTTCTGCTCAAGATATTGCTTCTTGGAAACATGTGCCAAGGGCCAGCATTGACACTTTGTGTCTTCTCCCCCTTAGATGTCTTCAAGATGCATTTTCCTCTGAGCTGGTTTTTATTTCTGCTTTTTCTGGCAGAAAAATATGTTCTTTTGGGGCATGATTCCTCTTATCTACTACCGCTTGAGGAGAAGCTCTTCTTTTTGGTTAGGTAAGTCCCAAAGGCTTTGTGGAGATCTATGTTTTGGGGGTTCCATGTATTTATCCATAAGGCCTTCTCCTTTTCCTCTTTCAAATCATTGCTTTAGACTTTCTTTTCTAAGATTTCAAAGCCATGAGAACAGAAAGAACAAGATTTAAATGAACACAGAGCAACAGCTGATTGAAACCTGGTCCAGGTTCCATGACCAGGTGGTGGTTCTGTGTGAACCAGAGAGGAGATGCTTCATGAGTTCAGACACAGTCCCAGAGGGAAGCATCACACAATGGCTGAATGTGGAAATGGGAGAGATTTTTAACAGTCTGTTCTACCCAACAAGCGCAGTCCAGTTTCTTATGGCTCTTGTCTTTTTTTTCCACCTGGTTTATGAAGTCCTGTGTAAAGTGTATTGAATTTTACACGTATTTGTAGACAGCATTAATAACAATCTTGGAACCAGGCAAAACCAGAGTGCAACCCATGCATCAGGTAATGACAGACAATAGGGAGTGCTGGGCACGGAGCTCTCAGGGATTTCCAGGAGTAACTGGGGAATCTGCTTCTGTTCAAAACTCTTCCCCTCCAGCCACTAAATGGAGGAAAGAGAACACACTTTTGTAGTAGTATGGGACTGCTAATAAAAGCTTTTTTTTTACTGGCATTCCTTTATTGAAATTATTACGTTTCTTTTTATGTTGAAGCAAGATTAAAAAAACCTCCTAGGATATTACTGTTTTCTTTGAGCCTGGAATCTACACAGTGTCAGAAGAAAGAAAAAAATCTAATCCAAATTCTTATCTACGAGTTGGAGGTGAGGGCTAAATCATCCTTTCCAACAGAGACCATCAGAGTAAAGTGGTCTTCTAAGAAGAAGCTGACTTTCTGTTGACAGAGATGGACACAGACATTGAATGATCTCAGGGCCAAAAACTAAAAGAAGAGTGTGGCTGGATCAGCAAAATGTCATGGTTAATAGTATCAAAAGCAACCAAAATAATTAAAAAGCAATAGGTCAGTCACATTGCCAGACTCTGATGACTGTAATAAATAATTAAAAATTCAAAACAATGCAGCCTCAGTATTATGGAAATCAAACTGGACTTTAGGGAAATTTTTTCTGACTAGATGGTCAGACACACGATCATCTTTCCTTTAATCTCCCCTGCAAACGTTTTCCAAGGTCTTAGGGATGGGAGGTGAAAGAGAATGTGATAATTTGAGATGATTAGGAGACAATGGTAACTTACTTATGATAACTGAACAATGGCAGCACAATTCAAAACAAACAAAAAATAACCACAAACAAGCTGTAGGTTTACCTGTGTTGAAGAAAAAGGATCAAACACTCACAGAGGCATTGGTTACACTTAGCGGAATTTTGGATCTGGATCATGTAGAGTTTTTCACAAACTTAATTTACTCCCATTAGCTCTGACAACATCAGTGGAGTAACTCCAGCACAGCAAATCATTTGTCTGCCTAGATTGTTGCAGTATCAGACTGTAGGGTGAATCTGACCAAGACATGTCAGAACAATCAGCTAAGAGACTGTCAGAGAAGAGAGGTGGGATATACAAATAATTACAAGGTGACAGAAAAAGGCAGCAAAAATTTCTGCAGAAGCTTCAAAAAGGAGTTTGAGTTTTGCTGTGTAACGAAAAGAGCTCTTGATCAACTTGGAACAACTTAATAGGACTTGAAGGTTAGCTAGGCTTTCGTATTCTTAAAGTGATACTGTCAAAGAGTTCGATTGCATTGATATCTTATTATATTTTATACAACAAAATTTAAATGTGGTTTTAATTTATTTTCACTTATTCAGTTCTGGAAACATAGAAATATAGGTGAGCATCCCTGGTCATTTTGCTGTCCATGGTTAATTTTACATGACCAGGCAAACCAGCAAACTGAAATACAGAGAGAAAAACATATTATAAGCCCTTACTCCAGTAAGGAGATTGTACCTTACAACTGGCTTTATCAATAACTAGCGAGTATGAAAGAAAGCCAAAGATGCATTTTGACATGCACCTGAGCTCCTCCAACACTGTCAAACGAAAATATATCAAAACTCTTTCAGATCTAGAAGACACATTAATCAGTACTTTTTTTGACAAATCAACCATTAAACAAAATGATCCATTTGAAGATTGGTGCATAAATTCAATTTAACCATTTGTCAGTAGAATGGAGGAGTTAGAGAATCTTTTCACTGAAATCATGTGTTATACCACCGTTAGTTTGGAATTAAAGTTTAAATATGGTTGAATACAGAAAGACATAGGACCAGATTTCATATTTGTTGCGATGATATCCGTTCCAGTTATTCCTCTGAATTCAGCTGAGTTTCTAACAATTCATACTTCCTGCTAAAGCTGAATTCAGTTGATAATCTGATTGCTGGTAGACAGCACAACGTATTATTCTTACTGATAGCTTGCACATTGCATTTCGTCCTGAAATGCCTACTTGATGTTGAAGATCCTGGTTGTGACTTTGATGTCAGCAAATCTGTTAAAATATCTAAACTCCTACAAAGATTTTGAGATGTTAGTAGAAATACTTATGTCTCCAAGCCATAAGGGACAGAAGCTGTAATAAACACAGTGCGTCAAATTCACGGCTGATATTGATGATGGTGTAATGGCAGCACAGATAAGATCTCATACTGGTATAAATGGTTAAAAAAGATGACATACTGATTCTGAGTTGAAGAACCCTGTGATGCTGAAACTAAAAACTATCAGTGGAAGAAGACAATGTATGGATATCAAGTAACAAAAACTTGCCTTCACCAACATCTTTTTATGTTGCAACTTTTAAATGCCACCACTGGAGCAAGAAGAGCGCAAGTATTAATATCAAATACAAACAGTTGTTGCTGGATTTTCTGCTGCAAAACAGAAAAAGCCCAGTGGAGAACCAGGATATTGTTAACATTCAAACATATGGAGAGGTCCTTATTCTGCTCTTCCGCATGCATCCCTTGATCCTTCAGTTTTCTGTAAGTTACTCACTTTGGCAGCTATATAATTTCTTATCATCTTTATATTTATCTAGCCAGTTTACAGTTGCTGTAGAAAGTATGCTGGACCTTAGATTTTGTTCAGTTGCTCTTCTTTTTTAATTTTTTTCCCCAAGAAGTTGATTCATAGGAAAATATCTCCACACCTTTCCCCCAAGTCTAGCAATCTTATCCACTAATCAATTGTGCTAACCCATGACTGCATTTTATTTAAAGAAAAATGATTGGCTGGAGTTTTGAATCAGGGAAAAGTAGCAAGATAAGGAAAAATCTGATGTCTTGCCAATAAACATCAAATAATGTTGCAATGATACAAATAGGATCAGAAAAGAGTGGTACCACTGCTCCAATGTGAAATTGATGTAGCAAGATACAGTCATCCTCAAAAAATTGGTTTTACAACTTCCCCCCCTCCCCCCAAGAAAACCACTTGCTGCAAGCAAAGCTAATAAGTTGCTTTGTTAACGCTGAGATTTACAGAAATTGATTTCCTATTGCACTGTGTCTTCTGGCCAGATTCTCTGGTGTCTAGTAGGACTCAAGTAATGAGCAGAGTGTATGCAGGGGTTGGGATGCTCAGGTCTCTCAGGTAACTTCTCTGGCACGTCTTGGTGGGTGTGTGCAGCCTGTAGACTCTTTTTCAGCCAGGGCACAATAATGCTCTGTCTCTTCTATCATTTACCTCTCTTCACGAAACATGCAGGAATCAAGGTGGTTTTGAATGTTGTGCACTTCTGTTGGGTTAAGCTGAAAGTGCTGATGAGTTCAGAAGGAAGGCACGCACAAATACGTACACACCAGTACGTGCAAAACCAGCATAACCATGCAAACCTTATTTTCTGAAGAGAGCATGATTCAGAAACTCCCACTGCCTTTGCAGAGCTCTAAGCCAGGAATGTTGCTAGATATCACTGGTGGGTCAGCTGGGTTGAGAGTTACGCTCAGTATGTTGAGGCTCACCTTATACAGGCTGTTACCCATGAGAATTCTAACAAGTGTTTCTTGGCTATGCAGGGCAAACCTGCAGGGTGCTGCTGGGACACAAGGGATAGTGGGGCCAGGGGAGGTGGGATGACCGAGACTGGTGTAAAGAAGAGCAACCCAGTCATAGTTTTGTTGTCACATTACTTCCAGTTGACATCAGAATTGGGGAGCAAGGAATCTGGCTAGGTCAGCAGGCAGAGAAAGAGTGTATGGCTCAATGGGTTAAGTAATGGGCAAGCGTCAGCCCTGCCCAGAGGGTGCTGAATGAAAGAGCCTCCTCCCCATCTCGTTCCCGCGGTGTCCAAGATTCCTTTCCCACCCCGCCCCCGGGATTCCTCACGCAGGAGGAAAAGGGAGAAAAGCAAATCCTTTCTCTCCGTTGGGTGCAGCGGAGGCATGGAGCAGCGATCCCCCGCCTGCGCTTCCCCTCCTCGCCCTGGTGCTGGCATCTGGCTGCTGCTGGAGTTGTGAGCTGATATTATGAAGTGCAAATATGTTTGCAAGATTTTCTTTCATTGCAGAGAAATACAGAATCCAAGTGAGGGAAGGCACACGAATGAGATTTACTGTTTAACGGTGTCTGTCCAAACAGAAAGACCAGTTGAGATCCCTTTGAAAATGTGGTCCTCCTCATTCTTTGAGCAGAATACATAAGAAGGTGACTGCAGTTAATAATAACTTTTCTAATCCTGTCATTTGGAGATTTCAGCACATTTTGTGAACATTCCTCACTTACCTCTCGTAAAACCAATGTCAGCAGGTGGCAAGTACTACTTTCCTCATTTTGGAGGGGGAAACACTAGGTGATGGTGAAGAGTTTTGCCCAAATTCTCTCAGAAACCTGTAGCAGAGAGTGGAAGCAGAATAATTTGATCAACTAATCTGCCCTTTCAGATCTGTATCATTGTTTCTTTTACTCCAAATAACTTCAAAAATTTGCATTGTAACAGACATTTTCTAGGCCAGTTCCTAATATCCTAAGCCCTCAGATGTGTACCACATCTACTGAAGTCAAAAGACCCTCCTCAGACTGAGGTGCTCTGTGAAGCTGTCCTCATTTGGTTTATGATCAATAGCCCACAATAATGATTGGGCCAAGAGATTATAGACATTAATCTTGTCTCAGAACAATTTAGGATCATTATCCAACCCTACGGAAAGTCAGGGTGTGCCATGCAAATGTAAATCATCTTGAAAAAAAGCCTCATCTTTCTCTTGACATTTTTAAAAATGTCTTTTACTCTTTCCTGGGGAAGGACATGGCTTAGCACAGAGGACATGGTTGGAAATGAATTTCGCTCTGGTGTAGCCCATCTTCTTTGTCAGTAAATCCTGCTTTTGCACACAATTCCTTCAAAACCAGACCTTGCTTTGCTTTTTTTTTCACATATGGAAGACCTGAGTAGACTCTGGTGATTAATGGAGTATGAAGTTGGGTAAGAGCCAGTCATATGGAACAGACTTTATTGGTTGCAGTGTTGTTTCATGATCACCTACTGATATACAGTTTTGGCACAGAGTAGAGAGGTAAATGTGAGCAATCCCAGCTTTGGTCTTTGTGGAGTCAATAGAGGAAGCACAGCTGTATGTGAGTGTTTGTGATTTTCTTAAGAATTTTCCCTGCTATTATATACTCTTTCAATTTAAACCCAGGTCATTACCTATATCTTCTTACAGGTATACCCAGGTCTTATCTGGAGATGCAGTTTTGTTCCTCAGCTGGGATCAGACATATAAGTTCACAAAAGATCATTTTGGGTGAAAATGTTCCAAAAGACCATCTTGGACTTACCTATGCCTGTCAGTCAGGAAACAATCTTCTTCTCTCTCCTTCCCTTTCCCCTTCCTATAGTGTACTCTGGATAAAATTGGTGATGAGACTTATGGGGAGGAAAAGAAAGAAAAAAGGGTAAAAATAGTAATCTAGGTAATAACTGAGTAGTAACTTCTTCTCCTGCAGGCATCCCACTATGTTGGTCAGGCTTGATATCTCTTTTTCTTCAGCTGGTTCTGCTTGACAAACACCTATCACCAGACTGGCAGAAAACTTATCTAGAACCTCTGAGATGCCTTCTTCCCCCCATGTGTTGCACCATCACATCAGGCACATGACAGGACTGGTCAATATGAACATTGCAGGAAGTGATGGACCCAAGTGTGTGGGCCTGATGATGTGGCTCACCTTCTGGTTGGCTCTTTGCACCAGCAAAAAAGATCACTGTGGAAAGTGGGGAAGTAAAGACTCTGACGCTGAGCTGCAGGTATGGAAGGAAGAAGGTAACTGTGGGGGTGCATTTCCAAAATATCTGGCTTGGCAAATATGGCTGTATAGGATCAGCTTTGTGGAAGATGAGAGAGCTACACTGGCTTACCCCAAAGATGGATTTGGACTAAAAGAGACAAAGAAGGAAATCTCAGAGAGGCAGAAAGCTAGACAGAATTATAGATATTACCGAATCCCCAAAGTATTTTTAAACTTCATTTTAAAGGGAAAACAATGGGAAAAAAGCCTTAAAGGCACATATTTCAGGGTTAGTTTCACAGTAATACCTCCTCAGAGATCTGACTTTAACACCACTGAAAGGAGAAATCAGAAAATGGAATTGTTTTTGTTGTTCTATCATGCTTGTGACATGACGAAAATGTGGAGTTCTTCTGCCTTTTGCTTTTCACCTTGTTGAACTGCTGTCAGACTTCTGTAAATCGTTTGCACCATAAACAAGCTTTGTAAGTGAAAGGGCAAGTGCTGAGAAAAGCCAAAGGCAGTGGTTTTATATTGAATATTTTCTTACAAAGATAACTGACTTCAGAGTGGACCACCTAGATCTGGGAAAGCAAAGCCAAGCATCACTGAAGGCGACAGCATAACGAAGCTGAAACCACAGCAAATGGACTAAGACTCTGTATATGTTGGTTTTGTTTTTAGGCAAAGAGTAAGATAACTGCGGCTGAGGGGATTTGGTTTTGAGCAAGAGCTACTGCCCTGTTTGTCTACAGCAGTTTGGTCACAGATAGGTGGCAGAGAAGCTCCTGGAAGGTCAGCTGTTCATGACACAGGAGTGCTGTTGTGAAGCTACAATTGTTACTAACCACAAATAAAGTTTGCAAGACTGTCTGCCCCTGTGCACCAGTGGTGCGATATCAAAACAGGAAGAGAAGAAGATGCTTTTTGCTTGCACACGTGACTATTACAGTGTCAGTACCCAGCACAGCAGGAAATTCTGCTTCTTTGGCAGGGAGCCAGCATCCAAGAAAAAGGCATTGGCATGATGTAGAGTATGCCAGTGACAGGCTGGGATAACCTGGTACCCATGGGGAACACTGCTTGTCTCAGTGCAAGGTGAGAGGCTTAATGAGGGAACCCGCTCCTGTTTTATCTTGCTAAGTGTTCCTGTAAAAGTGCAGGAAGAGGACCAGAGAGGTAGAACCACACAAATAAATGCATCTTCAGCACACTGAAGATTACGTAAACTCAGCTACACCCAGTTTGTGCCCACAGTGTCCTCTTTGCAAATGTGGTACACCTGACAAATGGAGAATAGTATTGAAAGAGCGAGAAGCATTGCTGATTTTGTTTTGCATAAACTCAAATCCACTTGTGCTGGAGCCCAGTGAGTTGAGGGAACCTGACACACCTGCAGACTAAGGCCAACTTGCGACTCGCAGGGAGAAATTTGTGTGACTGCTCTCTTTAGTAGCTCATGCTGCAAAAGCCTTTCTGTCTTGCACAATCAGCTCTGCTTTGGTGGTTACACCTGGGACCTTTCAGAAAGTCGTGTGACACAAGCCAGTACTAATGACTTTTCTTTAAACTTCATTTTTTCCCCTTATTTTAGTATTACTCTTTTACCTTTGCTTCTGTATCTCTACATGACTTATGCATCTGGAGTTTTAATGTAACATTGATCTCTAAAAATGTTACAGTCAAAAAATAGACAGTAAGCCCAAAAATTCATATCTCAGAAAGAATAAAAAAGTCACAGAGGCTATACGTAATATAAACCTTTTTGTGAACTTGCCCTGGTGCCCCAAAATGCTTTTAATCACACCTGATTTACAACCTGCAGTGACTTGTGAGAAACACAGAGCCTTTTTGAGCCCTGTCCATGGTGGATGGACACAGAGTCATCCAGAGCAGATACCTCTGTAACTGTAATGTACTGAAAAAAGGGGAAATGATCAGGAGGCATTAAACTTCCTGCTTCATGTATGGTTGTGGCACAGAGTGAGGAAGGAAAAGAACAGTTTAAAGGGTAGCTTCATGACTCCTTACCTGCAAAGAAGTTCCCAAACAATACTTCCCAGAGAAGATTCTAGTGTATATATACTAATTAATAAATGTTATCCTGTTGTACAAAAACATAATTTACATTATATTTTGAATTAACCCAATTAAAGGTATTATTTTGCCATATAGCTCAGCAGGTGTTTGAAATTAGTAGGACTGAACATCTAGGTCCTGTCAGGAAGGTGGGAAGTAAAGCTGCCTGTTAATATCCTGTGGCTTAATTTAAATATTTCTGAGTCCTCTTAATAAGTCTGTTTGGAAATGGCTAAATCTGCTGCTTGGTTTTCCTTGTGATATCCAAGAAAGCGATTAAACAAGTGTCTCGGCCATTCACTTTGGTGTCGAAGCGTGAAGAAAAGGTGCATATGAGGAGGTCTTTGGAGCAGCCTGAGTTGAACTGGTGCTATGAAACCCCAGAGTGCCGTACACTGCTGGATGCTCTTAACTGGGAATTCTACCTATGGAGAGCTTAATGTTTTTTACATTGGGTATTCTCCGGTTAATCCATTTTGAATGAGGAACATGGGCAAATTATGCTCGTGGTTTTTCTTTCCTTAAGGGAATGAACTGCGGAAGGGCCAGGAGAAATTCTTGAATCTGAGATAGGCTTATGATAGGAACTCATTGTCTGCTGCTGATGCGGCATTAAAATGTAGCCCGCTTGGGCAAAAAGATGAATTCTGACCAGAACAAGCCCATTTTTCTTATCTAGTCCTGGAAGGGAAAATAAAAAATAATACAGATCAGCTGTGTCTGATCTGTATTCAATAAAATCAAAAAAGTTTGTTCTCCCTAAAAGTTTGGAAGAAATGAATATGTAGATAACTCGACTAATGTTTGCCCTGTTAACTTTCACTGAGGCAGTGCGTGCTGTTATCCTGTAGATGTCTGGCAAAGCAGACATAAAGGAATAGATGGTTTTCCTGGCCAGATCTGTAGCACATTTAATATTTCTTTTAGGATTGAACTTCTATGAAAATCATATAAACCTCAAGGTTATTTTTAATGATAGTTTTACAGTTTCCCAGCTACTAATGGCATTTCTTTGGAAGCCTCCAAAACCGTCCCAAACCATCACGTTCAGCCTTTCGTTTAATTGTCTGTCTAAAAGATTGTAGCTTTGAAGACAAACTCCAACAGCTTTGAATCTTCTTGATCCTTTGACTCAGCTTGACATTTGGATTTTTCTATCTCAACCTTATGCAACTGAATTACATGCATTTTCTTTTAGAATCAATATCTTTGATAATTTCCTACTGGTTCAAAACTCATAAATAAATTCATTGCATAGTCTTTTTATAGCCAAATAAAAGGTAAAGATTAAAAGTTAGATTCTTATGAGGAACAGAGTAATTCCTAACATTTTTTCCATGCCTAGCACTGCCTCTCCCTCTCCCTTGCCTCTCCTCCTAGACAAGGTGTGTGAAACCCATTTCCTTGGGTTTTCCATTAATTATTTCTCACAGAGGTTTTCCAGGACTTCAATTTGGAAGTTGATCTGCAAATTGTACTATGAGTTAGAAATTCTAAACAGACTTTTTGAATATCCTCATTTATCACTACTGAGGCACTTTAGTTAACCATCTTTGGAAAAGACATTTCTTGTACCAGAACTCTGACACTCTGCCTTACTTTCAGGAATAGATTTCATGCTTCCTTCATTGTCTGAGTATCACCTTCATTGCAGGAAGGGTGGAATAAGAGACCTGCAATAAACACTGTTATTGGATAATTTACATCTTTGTCTCCTTTTTTTTTTTCTTCTTCTGTTGGGACCACCTGCAAACAAAATTATCAGAAATAATAAACCCCTCAGCTTATTACTGGTTACCAGAACCATGTGAAATCGCATCTCATGGGGCCACCAGCACAAACCAGATGCTACTGGGAACCGTGGGCAGTTATGTCAGGTGAATCTATTTTTCATGAGACTGAGGGGTATTTTGAGGCTTCTGAAAGTGCCTATCTCTGAGTGTGTTCGGCATGGAGGGACCAGGCAGGCTGCTCCAAGCATCCATGTCACAGATCTATATGAACACTGAGAACTTGTCTCCTTACTGCAGCCCACAATCATGAATGGGCAGATGGTGGAAACTTTGTTTGGGCTATTTCTTTGTTAAAAGCAAGATGTTGACACAGTGAAGCAGCACTGATACAGTAGAAAATCTTTCTGGATGGCATTTTGGGAGCACTTCGTGAGACACAGATGACAGCAGGACGCAGGTGATTGATTTGTAGCAGTACTGGACTGACATGATGAAATACTGTGGCTGCTGTTCCTTGGTGGAGGCAGAGACAATAATAGGGTGAGGTTAATCCATATTATCCCACGAAGCTGGAATAGGAGCCCCAGGATTTGCAAGCAAAGGAAATTAGTGCGGCAGTTCATGAGGAAAGGTGCGCTGGGAGGGTGTCTTTTTGAAGCAGGGCATTCCGCTGGCCGAGTAGGAGACCTGAGGTACTCAAAACCTAGCACTGGAGCACGTTCTGTAACTGTCTTCACAGGTTAACAGCGCTCATCCTACCTGATCCTCAAAGCAGAATGGTGGGCACTCATCTCAGAGCAAAGGCTGCAGCTCTGGCTGCGTGGTCTGCACCATCCATCTACCCCAGCAGTGTCTGATGCCTCTGTGCAGAGGCAGCTGCTGAGGGGAGAGGCTGTGGTGCAGATCTCAGACTGCTGGAAGTTACTGGACCTTTCTCCTGGGGCAGGCGATGGCAGCAGAGCTGCCTGCAAAAGGTAGCTCAGGTGGAGGAGATCCCACGGCAGGTGACTGAGTCGCAGCAGGTGGTGAGAAGGCTGTGTAGCATCGAGGAGGCTGAGAAGGAAACTAGGTATCTGGTTCCAAGTGTAGTCTGCAGTGGCCCCACAGCCCGTGGCCAAACAGCCAAAAACTCCTCCCATAAGCACACACAGAAGGGAGAGGGGACAATAATGAAGAAGAATGGAAGCTTGCAAGGGCAAGGACCAACAGGAGGAAGAGGCTACACCTGAAGCCTTGAGGTCTCCTTGCAGAACCACTTCACCACTCTGCAGACAGAAGAGGAAACACCTGTCACATCAGGAGAGATGCTGGAGTTGAGTAAGGCAGCCTAATCTGCTCCCCAGATAACAATCAGCACAACTAAAAAAGGCAATGGGTCATAATAGTAGGAGACTTTTTTTCTTGGAGGTACAGAGGCATCCACGAGCTGACTCCACCCACTCTCGAGAGTATCAGGGTTGTCACCAAGAGGCTACCAAGCCTTGTGCAGCTCACTGGCTACTATCCACTTCTGTTGTTTCATGTGGGCACAGGTGATATAACCAAGAGCAGTCTGAGAGGTATCAAGAGAGATTACAGAGGCCTAGGAGCAATTTAAGGGACTCTGGAGCTAAGGTAGGTTTTTTTTATCAATCTTCCTCATCAAGGGGATGGGGTTTGAAAGGGCCAGTCAAGTCTGGCAAATCTAAAAGTGGCTGCTGGACTGGTACCACAGGCAGGGGTCTGGCTACTTAGACCATGGGACTTGCTTTGAGAAACCTGGTCTGATGGGGGCTGGTGGGGTCCCTCTGTTGCAGAAGGGGAAGGGCATCCTTGGTCATAGGCTTGCCAAGCTGGTGAAAAGGGCTCTAAACTAATCCATCCCACTCCAACCAGATTGATACCAGTGACAGCAGTAGATACCCAGAGCCTGGAGAAGGAACACAGGTCAGCAGGAGAGCACCTGAAGGATTTCCAGCCGGTAAATCAGCTTCATTGGAAGTACAACTTAAGTGACCCTATGCAAATGCATTTAGCATGGGGAATGAACAAGAGAAGTTAGAGATGCGCACGCGCCTGCAGGGCCCTGAACTCACTGGTGTCATGGAGACATGGTGGGATGGATCCTATGATTGAAGTGTTAGGATGGAGGGATACAGGCTCTTTAGGAAGAACAGGCAAGGAAGACAAGGAAAGGGTGTTGCACTCCATGTCAATGATTGGTTGGAGTTCATGGAGTTCTGCTTGGAAGTGGATGATGATCCAACTGAGAGCTTATGGGTCAGGATTAAAGGGAAAACAGGGACTGCTTTGTAGAGTACCATGGGATAAAGCCCTGAAGGTGAAGAGGGACTCAAGAAAGCTGGTTGATATTCAAGTACCACCTCCTTCAAACTCAGGAGTGATGCATCTCAACAAAGAAGATAGGAAGTAAAAACAGCAAGAGGCCTGCATGGATGAACAAGGAACTCCTAAATAAACTTAAACACAAAAAGGAAACCTACAGAGGGTGGAAGCAAAGATAGGTAGCCTGGCAGTAACACAGAGAAATTATCTGAGCAGCCAGAGACCAGGTTAGGAAAGCTAAAGCCCTGACAGAATTAAATATGGCCAAAGATGTCAACGCCAACAAGAAAAGCTTCTATAGGTATGTCATTGATTAAAGGAAGAGAAAGAAGAATGTGGGTCCTCTCTGGAAGGGAATGGGAGACCTGTTTATGCAGGATCTGGAAAAGGCTGAGGTACTCCATGATGTTTTTGCCTCAGCCTTCACTGGCATGGACTCAAGCCACACCACCCAAGTTGCAGAAGGCAAAGGCAGACCAAAGGAAAGATTAAAATGAAATCGAAGAACTGCCTACTGTAGGAGAAGATCAGGTGTGAGACCTTCTAAGGAAGCTGAAAGGGCACAAGTGTGTGGGAACTGATGAGATGCATCTGTGGGTTCTGAGGGAACTGGCAGATGAAGTTGCTAAACCACTTTCTATCATATTTGAGAAGTCGTGGCAGTCGTTGAAGTTCCCACTGACTGGAAAACGGGGAACATAACTCTCATTTTTAAAACCTGAGGAACTACAGGCCAGTTAGTCTCACCTCTGTGCCTGGCAAGATCATGGATCAGATCCTCCTGGACACTCTGCTGAGGCACATGGAAAATAAGGATATGATTGGTGACAGCCAGCATGGCTTTACTAAGGCAAATTGTGCCTGACAAATTTGGTGCCTTCTACGATGCGGCTATACCTTTGGTGGATAAAGGAAGAGTAACCAATACAATCTATCAGGACTTGTGCAAAGTATTTGACACTGGCCTGGTTAACATTAATGTCTCTAAACTGCAGACATGTGGTTTGATTTGATGGATGGACCACTTGGTGGACAAGGAACTAGCTAGGTGGTCACAATCAAAGAGTTTTGGTTAATGGCTTTATCTCCAAGTGGGGAACGGTGTTGAGTGGCGTTCTTCAGGGGTTGTTATTGGGAGCAATGTTGTTTAACAGGTTTGTAAGAGACACGGACAGTGGGATTGAGGGCACCCTTAGCAGGTTTGCTGAGAACACCAAGCTGAGTGGCACAGTCAACACACTGAAGAGAAGGGATGACATCCAGAAGAACTTTGACAAGCTTGAGAGGCTGGGCCTGTGTGAACCTCATGAAGTTCAACAAGGCCAAGTGCAAGGTCCTGCATCAGAGTTTGGGCAATTCCAAGACCAAATACAGGCTGGATGGAGAATCGATTGAGAGTAGCCCTGAGGGGAAGGACTTGAGGGTGTTGGTGGATGAGACACTCAACATGAGCCAGCAGTGTGCATTTGCAGCTGAGAAAGCCAACAGTATTCAAGGCTACATCAAAAGAAGTGCTACCAGCAGGCTGAGGGAAGTGATCCTCCTCCTCCACTCCACTCTTGTGGGACCTCATCTGGAGTATTGTGTTCAGTTTTGGAGTCCTCACCACCAGAAGGACATGGATCTGTTAGAGCGAATCCAGAGGAGGGCCACCAAGATTATCAGAGGTCTGTAGCCCCTCCCATACGAGGACAGGTTAAGAGAGTTGGACTTTTTTAGCCTAGAGTAGAGGAGGCTCTGGGGAGACCATATAGCAGCCTTCCAGTACTTCAAGAGGGCCTATAGGAAAGATGAGGCGGGTCTCTTTATCAGAAGGTGTAGTGATAGCATGAGGGTAAATGTTTTTAAGCTGAAAGGGGGTAGATTACATATTAGGTAGAAATTTTTTACTGTAAGGGTGGTGAGGCACTGGAAAAGTTTGCCCAGAAAAGTTCCATTCCCGGAAGTGTTCAAGACCAAGTTGGATGAGAATTTGAGCAATATGATCTAGTGGAAGGTGTCCCTGCTCATGGCAGGGAGGTTGGATGTAGACAATCTTTAAGGTTCCTTCTGACTCAAACCATTCCATGATTCGATGAAAAGGGCCTTTGCAGTGTGTAAAGCTTGCCCTGCCTCTGTGCCCATAACAGGTGGCTGAAGAAATAGATGCAGTAAGATACCAACACTTACTGTCATATTTGGGATCCCAAACTCCACTTTTTACCTGTACTTTAAGTGCGACTCTGCTGCCAGGAAGAGGGCTGGGCTGTAAGCACTAGCAGTTATTGAGGAGGAGATGGTACTTAAAGCAAGGTAATGTTGTTGGTAGCCAAGATGGCCAGTGGCATATCTGTGATTTTAATGATGTGCCTTGCCTGTTTGCTAGGTTAAAGCAGAGTGTTTTTATTTGGTGTGGTCTCTGAACACTGGAAGTTATTGATTTGTGGGTCTACTACAGGTAAACAGAACTCGTCTTCCCCTGTCACTGTGGATGTGTACGGAAAGGCAAGGAAAAGGAAGGACTCCTTACAAGGCAGGGTAGTGTAAACACCATGTGATGCATTAAGGTGAGACCTACATAGTTTGAACTATTTTAATCAATTTTTAATCAGCTTTTACTACACAGCAGCAATTTATTATAGGTTTTATGTGATCATAGGGTTATTGTGATTTTACTTGATTACTTACCATAGTTTTTATGGGCTTATGGTGATTTTAGGTTTTATGTGCTAATGACATTTTGCAACTTTGCTAAAAGCTTATCTGTACAACTTCTTCATTCTTCCTGTCATGGCAGAAGAGAATGCTGTTATAGGCTGCTCCATTTTCTAACCAACCTGTTCAAATCAGAGAAAAAATAATGTAACTGATCCATTATAGACTTTTTATAAATGTAGAATAAGTGGTGTGGGCTACGAACACTGTGTAAATGCATGCACAGTGCTTGCATGAAATGGTCGATACCATGAAAGGGCATGGCACAGACAGAACCTCTAAGCCCTGAGTGGTGAAGTGCTCCATCTCCAAAATGCTCTTGTTGCAAAATGCAAAGTTGCCAGGCCAAGGAGGTTTGTAAAGTGATGGAGTAATCACTAAGTGCTGGGTTTGTCTTCAGCCATTCCTTTGTTTTCCATCTCTGCCACTGAACAGGAGCTTCTCCAGCCAAAGAGGAAAGGAGAAGAAGATCTCTCTTGCTCAGGAAGAATGTCTGAAGTTTTGGAGACCAGGCAGCCTATCGAGGACTTGACAATACTTGGCATGTTACCAATGTGGTCCTGGCATGAGGGAACTGCCCAGTAGCTTCACTAACAGCCTGCGGAGACTGTCAGACACAGAGATTTGCAAGTCTTAACCCAGCAGCAGAGCAAAACTAAAGGAAAAGCAGGACTATTTAAAAGATATGGAAATTTCTGGAGATCTTACTATAATTGCAGGACCTATGTGCCTATAGCAAGCTAATGGCAGCTAACGACAAGCATCTTCCATTCTGGCTGGAGTTGATCAGGGATTGGCATTGACATGGGTAGGGTGAAGTTGATACAAGGCAACAAGTGTTATGTGGGACATAATATGGTACAGAGAACTGCAGAACTTTAAAGACCAGAGTCTAGTCATTCGTAAGGATTTTTCTGCATATGGTCACTTCCTCATCCACAAAGCAAACTCACTGGTTTGGGTTCAAAGATCTTCTCCCTATGCCACCCAGAGCAGGCTTAAAACTTTTGAAGGGAGGTTGGGGTGCCCTCTGCATGCCACAACACATGGAGAACTGCCACTTTCATTTAAAAATGAATTTTATAACGGGACCAATTTAATGTACATAAACCCCTGCACTGCCTAAGGAGAGTGTCAGTAGAACGATGGCACAGTATGTCTGAGGACACTCTGGAGCGATCCTGCAATTCAGGACCTTATCTATTTCAGGCTTCCCTTGTGGTAGTCTAGATACAGGCAAAAGATGCCGCAGGCTGTTGTGAGCAGCAAGGTTATCCTGGCTTTGCTGCTTGCTTTGCCTGTGTCACAGCCTGACAGAAGCCAGCAGGCTGCTACTGAGCGTGAGATCAAATAGTGATGGCCACGGCAGGGGACGGCAGCAGCCAGCCCAGCTCGGCAGATCTTCCCTCAGGCTCCTTGTCCCAGCTCTATCCCTTCTTCCTTCCCTCCCTGTCCTAGGGCAAGAGCTGCCCCAGATATCCTCTGCCTGGTAGGGAAACCATGGTGCCAAGGGTGCTGCAATCCTTTGGGCTGGCTTTGGCTCTGGGTTTCTCTACGCTTTGTTGGGAGGAAGGCTCTTAAAAAGCATTTCAAAAGACCCTACAAATACCCCTCAAACCAACATATCTGCTTTACTGGTTAGCACTGTTTTTGTCTTCTGTTTCTCTGTTCAGTGTTATAAGGAAATAAAATGTGAACTAGTCTTGTAAGCCAGCTTTAATATGAGCCGCATTATCTATTTCAGTCGGTCAGACTACTAGGGTTGGCTTTTGGGCTGATTCTTATGTTGGAGATGAGAAAGTTACACAATAGACATTAGAGAATCACTTTAAAAAAACTCCACAATCCTGCATTGAAATCCCATCCAGCAAGAGAGACAACCAGCCCTTGCCTGGCTGAGATGCAGTCACATGAGTGTCCAAAACAATGAACACACAGTGTCGAAAGCTGAGGCCATTGAACTTTATGTCACTTCCCAACTGCAGCATTACTCATAATTTATGGCTATACTCGCCTTTCAACCTTTAAAACCTTTTCCCAAGTATTTGCAGCATTCTCACATAAATATTGCTACAATAAGTAACATCAACATTTAGTAGCTGTTTTTCAAGAATAACCGTGTGACACTATTATGGCATTCCATTAAACCAGCTGCAATGTGGGGAAGGTCTAAATCAAATCATGCCGGCTAAAGGTAACGTTTACACATATACAAGAGAACAATGGATGGGAAAAGTTTGTTCTGTGTTTCGAGACTTAAATGACAGTTTTGTCTCCTTTCATGGTTATGCAAGATGTCTCTCTCTGGTGAAATGACCCAGAGTGGACACAGACTGCAGCTTACACTCCAGTGCTCTTTGTTATCCTCTCAGAAAAAGAGTGCAGTTACAAAATCCATGGTTTGCTTGATTCATTTTTTTTTAGGGAGAAAACCTTATTTCAAAGGAACAGGGAATGCTGTCTTTTCATTAAAGCTATCAAATGTTGTGAAATGATTAGAAAAAATTTCCTTGCCAGAACCATTCACTGTCCGAAATGCATTACAATGACTAAATGTAAATGACAGATAGTTAGCTTGCATATAGATATGTGCTTAATTGCCCTCATCCCTCGTGTCTGAAGAATGCACTTAAACATATGCTCATTTAAACACATATGCTTCATTTCTGTTTAGATCAACAGGATTTGAGCATGTGCTTAAACATAAGCAAATGCTTAAGTGATCCTCTTGAATAGGGAGGCTTTTCTGAGGCAAAGCCAAAGAAATATTCTCTGGGAATGTTTCTTCTGACTCTGGCCTGCCTCTTGCTCCAGCTACATTGATGGAGCACTTCTCCTTCTTCCTGAAAACCAGTTTACCCTCTTTCCTCATCTCTTCTGGGGCTGTCAGACACATACCTCGTAGCCCTGCCAGTTAACCTTGTTTCACCTTACAATGAGATTTGCAAAAGTGCCTGGAGTAAGGAGAGATGGAGAGGATGGAGGAAGAGGAGCTATGCTGAGGAATTCACAGCCAGCCCTGAACAGGGCAAATATTAGCAGTGTGTGAGTCTGCTGGGAGAGTGAGAGAAGCCAGCAGCACCCCACTTGCACCCAGCCTGCTGGCTCCTGGGCCTAGGAAATGGGTTCCTTGCCCATCTGCCTCCTCAGTCACCCTGGGCAGAGTGCTGTGCTGCAGCCTGTCCCTCCTCATCAAGCAGAGCTGACTCATTTTGAACAGTTTTACTGTAACTTTTGCTTGCATCCTTCTACAACTCCTCTCCGGGAGAGGCTCTCTCTGGTCTGCGGCTGCAGTGCCTGTGTTTTCTGGAGTGCTCTTGCTTGGATGTGTAGGTGGGTGCTCCGCTGCCGACACTCAAGGCTTGGCTGCATGGCTGCGTAGGCTCCCTGTGGGGGAAACATCAAACCACATGGTAGTGTTGAAACCTTTCCAGCAAATTGCAGAGTAGTACAGGGCTGGATTTCTTCTCTCCGGTTGGGCTGCAGAGCCTGCCCATCTGACTGACTCTGCTGCAGGTGACCTCTGTCTGCGCAGTGAAATGTCTGTACCAATGTGTGCTTACAAGAGAGCTGGCAGTGTTTAGTGAGGTTCCAGATGCACATGGGAGCTGTGTCTGTTGAGCACTATCAGTTTAATTAAGATAAGGATATGGAGTTTACGCTATATTGCCATAAATGACAGGGTAGGGATATGACTGATTTATATGATATTAATAGTACTTGTGAAGCACAGGTCTCTCAATAGGCATAAATAAAACCATCATTTGAACCCAAGTAAGAGAATGAAAGCACAAGATTTTTTTTTTTCTTAACAACTGTCCAAAATTCCCACTGTTTGCAAAATAACAAGATGTGCTGGGCAAAAAGAGACAGAGGTTGGATTGCCTGGGTAATAAATATGTGTTCAAAGCCAACTTTGGGGAGTGAATTTGATTCAGTGAAAGAAGACTGGCTCTTCTCCCTGCCCTGCAGGTAATATGTT
The DNA here is from genome assembly GCA_033558235.1 of Neomorphus geoffroyi. Classification (NCBI taxonomy): domain Eukaryota; kingdom Metazoa; phylum Chordata; class Aves; order Cuculiformes; family Neomorphidae; genus Neomorphus; species Neomorphus geoffroyi. The sequence goes on along the minus strand of JAUMJM010000053.1, from coordinate 22,636,870 downwards.
TGCCTGTGACGGCAGCAGATTATTTGCTTTTTTTTTCCCTGACACCGAACTAAAGAATGCATTGTGGGAAAACTGTCCTGACACATGACACTGTGCAAAGGAGGATCACAGCGTGAGGCAGCATCAAGGGGCTTACTTGGCCTTGATGCACTCTTGCACAGCATGGGGCTCCAGAGATGAGTGTCTCTTCCAACTGAAGCACTGGTGCAATTTGCACAACTCTCATGAGAGCGCACAGTGAAGCTGCTCTCAAAGCCCTCATATAAACAGGGCTGGGGAAAGAAAAGGAAGAGTAAAAGAGCCTGCACCGTGCACAGGAAAAGCACAAAAGGAGATGGTTCAAAAGAGGCTGAGCTAAGGAGGAGGGGAGTTGAGAGGGAAGCGAGGTGGAAAAGGGCAGAAAATTAAATCCAAATATTAGAAGCAGAAGGGAAAGTCCTAGCAATGTAATCGGATGGCTAGCACCACCATGACAGGACTGGTCAGAAGAAAGTACGGGAAGACACTGGATGGCAATGCGCAACTAGAGATTTAGCTCTCAAGGCAACACTGCAGCTGAGATGCATTCTGAAGACTCTGCGCCTCAGACATGCAGCCCTTAAACTTCTTCAAAACCTCCTAAGTTCAGATAATAAGTTTGCATAAAGAGAGAGAGGGAGGGGAAGAGAAAAAATAAAGCCAGCTGTAAGTGTTCCTCGCTAGCCTGTCTCTGAGCAACAGGCCCTCCTGTACTCACTCTCCCTTGTTGCTCCTGCTTATCATAATATGCCACTTTTGCGCATCAAATTTACATTTCAAAAAATGCTGTATCGCTGCTCTAAAATTAATTATTAATCTTTCATCAGTCCCTTCCATAGATACATTTTTAACTTTGATTTTACTACCCGTTCAGGGGAGAGTTGGGAGAGGGGGTGGGGGAGAGAAGATCCTTTAATCTTGTCACTTTTCTGTGGGGTTCTTTCGTGTGCTGTTACTTCCAGCCCTGTGCGTCCCCTAAGCGCTCTGGAGGTACAACTTCAACTTTTCTGCTTGCTTGGAAAAGAAGTTTTCCACACTTCTGAGAGCAGGAAATTTTCACCCTGCAGGTTGCAATGCAGAGAACCGATTACTCCTCTTGTTTGACCTGGCATTTCAGGCTCAGTAAAGTAAAGCTGTATTGATAAATCAAGCCCCAGGCTAAATAGCTAGCTGGATGATACGCCTATGCGGGGGAAAGAAATCCGTGTGGGATTTATATGGCCTACTCAGAGTGCAGCATGGGCTTAATCATCAATCAGCTCGTCACGGTGACTTATAAGGAACGAGCTGAATATTGGCTATTTACTGTAAGCAGGTACTGGAAATGCAGACACTTGCCATTAGTCTAACAGAGAACAAGTCATTCTTTCACCTGCAGTGGAAAAGAAAGAGGAAACTATATGCCAGATGGATACTGGAGAGATGGAAGCTGCTGGCAAACTCTGTACCTGTCCCTGGTCTGGGGTTGTGCCAGATTCTATAATCCAGCTGAAGGAGGGGGAAAAGGCTTGTACAAGATGCAGTTATGATAAGAGGTACTTTTATGGATTACGGAATAAACACATTCCTTTTTACCTCTATGCTGCAGACTTACTGGTCACTGGCTTCATAGCTAAATGTGTTTGTGTGTGGGTGTTGAAGCTGACACACGCGCACACATGCATGTATACTCACCTTCTTTCCCCAGAAACGTACAGTCTTCATGTTTGTGAAACTGAAGTGCTCTGTATTGGCCGATTCCTTGAATTGAGGAGGAAGAACTTGCTGGACTCCATCATATTCACTGTGTTCTGCTCAAAGGGGACAAAAACAAGTCTCGTTGGAATACAGTCGTTAACACAACATGACATTGAGTTAAAGGACAAAATCTTCCGATTGTAAAGAACCATAATTTACATTGCACTTTTAATCTTTCTATCCACATGTACAATCTAAGAAATATGTAGTCTTTTCAGCAGCTCCTTTGTTGTTATTTGCTAGGTGTATGTGTGGTGGGTGAATGTCTCTCAGGATGTTGGACTTAATCAGAGGTGAATTTGGATCGATAGACTATCACTTACTAGAAAATCAGATAAAGTACAATGGAAAAAGAAAGCTGAAAATGCAGAGCAAAACACATCATCCTTGTTTTCCAAATCCATCCCTTCTGCATATTTCTTCCCCAAATTGTACTTGCCCAGGTTATAAATTTATCGCTGTAGTCATCCCTTCTGGACTGTGTCCAGGTTATGCAGCTCTCTCTTTTATCTGTAGCGCCAATCAGCAGATGCACTGCAAAGGGTACTTACTGTAGCTGTTCACCCAGGCTGTACTTCACCACCAATAAATTAACATTTGCATGGACACTGCCAATAGCTCTCACAGCACACCTATACATAAACATTATCGTATCTGCCTTTCACAGCTGGAGAAACTGAGCCAGCAAAGTTGCTGGAGGTGAGAGGGAGTCAGCAGCAGCCCCAGATCAAAACTGAAGCTTTGCTCAATCACAGCTTTCTTTTCCTTCTACCAGACTGCAATCTGAATACAGTTACACATCTACCTTCAGTGATTTATTCTGTGTAACAACACTGATTTTTTTTCAAAGCAGACTTTGATTTCAGTTTGTCAACACCAGTTGTGCATATATTTATAATTAGGTAGGATCATCAATGTGCTACAGAAGGCCCACTTCATATGTTATGCCTCCACAGGAAATGAAGTGCCATGACTTTCCTTGCACATTCTCATTTGGGCCATACAAAGCAAAAGCGAGTAACTGTAAGTGTAGGTCTTGTTTCATGAAAATAAACAATGCTTGTGTGGATGTATCACAGATGTTACACCTTGTTAAGTGCATTGAATTCCTTATAGCCAAACAAAAATAGCTAGATCATGTAGGCTTCAGAGTAAGTATGGTTTCAGCAGGAACGCAGTTCATGCAAAAATCCAATATTGGCCTTGGGAAATGTCCCTTTTTGTCCACGTAAGAGCTGAATAATGTTTGTGACTGAAAATGCTATGGATTCTTAATTGTGCTCAGACTTCCCTCAATCAAAATACAGGCTCCACTTTCCAGTGAGTTACACTCACTGCCTGCCTGGCTCACTAGCTGCATGTGTCAGAAGAAGGTGGAAAGACTTTTCTGGTGTCTCAGAGCATTTTCTTTCCTTTTGCAATGCTACAGTATTTTTTCAATTATTTTTGTTAATCCCAGAACCTTTCTAAGGGTCAGTCTTAGACAGTTTTTTTCCAACAGGCCTAAAGTATTCCCTTGATTTTTCTTTTGCTTTCGTGTTTGGGCAGGTCTTTTCAGTAAAGTGGGTCCATAAAAACATGATGAAGAGAGACTGGAGTGGACAGGAAGTGAAGGACAGAAGTGAAGGCATTAGCTTTTCAACATTTGAGACATGATTCTCCTAAGAAAACATAAACAACTCAGCAGCAGTTACCCCACATGTACTAGCTACACCACACCCCTCTCACTAGCTAGAGATGTGTTTGCTGATGTAGGATGAGGACATCCTTGTCTTTCCCCACCCAAGCTCCCCTTCATGCACCATGACTCTGTGTGAAGACTTTTGAGCAGTGTTGTTTCCCCATCCACTGTTCTTTCCTCCAGGCTGGAATGCAAATAACTCTTTTAACTCCTTGTTCCGGCTCCTGTCTTTGCTATTGAGCTAGGACCAAACCTGCAAGTGGCTTTCCTCATCTGCAGGAGGGTCTGTGGCCAGCCCTGAGCCCTACTCCTTGGGCGAAGGTGACACTGACCTCATGCTCACAGAGCCCACAATCCACTGATGGCCGTTAATCAGCCTCACAACTGTTGAGCAATTTTCCTCTAGAGCTTGATGTCGAGGGAGCTACCCATTTTTTCAGAAGCGAGGAAAGGACAGTCACCCAGATCTGACTGCCTAAAGCACTGAAACGTGCTGCCCGGCTCTGCATCCTGCTGCATGGGGAGCTCAGCAGCTGCAGAAAGCCTCGTGGTGTCAGCAGCTGCCTTTCTGCAGGAGAGCAGGTAGTGAAAGGTGCCATCCTTCTGCAGATTCTTGCTGTTTCATCCTCCCCATCCTTCATTACACACTGAGCTATGCTCCACAGCACTTCTAATTACAAAGTGAAGTTATCACAAAAAAGATGGACCGAAACAGAGCTGTGGAAGCTGCAGCAGCTGGATGTACAAGGACAACTGGCTTAGGAAAGGCAGAGGCAGGGGGCAAACTCTTGGAAGCTGGAGTGCAAAATTGCAATGTGCCTTTCTTCTCAGTTTCTACAAACCTGCACTCCCAGCCAAGTGTTTCCTCCCCAGTGGACATTGGATAGCTTAAATTTAAGCCCAGCAAGTTATCTAGGAGGCTTCAGTGTGGAAATAATTTCAATATAGCTGACACATTGCGAGCTCACATCCTAGCTGGTAAGGTCAGCATCTTCTTTGGCTCACACACTTGCCAAGCTATTTGTAAAGGTGGGCCTGTACACTGAGGTTAAAAGGATGTATTAATTAGAGGGCCAAATCTTAAAGCCAGGGGACGAAAGAGCATTGTCAATCTCACATGCTCCCTTTGGTGCAATCAGCCTTGGCAAATAACATCCAACTGGATTTAAAGGGATCCAGAAGTGCAGATGAACTCCTTGCATCTGACTCTCCTTCCAGGCTGGGGACTAAGATCAGTGTCACTGGAAAAGGCCTATGGCCTTTGCCCTCATCCTATAAGAACCTTTTGGATTAGAGTTATCTTCTTGCCTCCATTAAGAAGTAGGAAGAGCAAACGTCCCTTAATTTTGAAATCCATATCTGTAAGTGAGTTTCAGGATGCTAGGAGAAAAGCAGGATAGGTATCAAAGGTATTTCACATCTGCATATCCCAACCCAGTGAAAGTTCAAGTCTCTACATCCCCATCCTCTCTCGTTGCAGACCCCATCTGCCCCATATTGCAAGAAATGCTGCTGTGAGTCCAGCAGTTGTGAAAGCTTTCCCAGACGTTGCTGTGTCATTATGGGATGCCTCCTCTAGATAAAGGATTGTCTGCCACGCTCATGATCTTGGTCCTGTGAGTGACTGTGGGGTTGGGCCATGGAGCTGCAGCCTGCAGACCATCTTGAGATGGTACGGGTTGCCTCTGGGTCTGAGTGGTACCTGCAGACATAGAGCTGGGATAAGGGTTGCAGGACTCCTACTTCTCTGACTCTTCTCACTGCAGGGGTCAGAATGGGGCCTTGAGACCTGCTCCAACACATCTGGCATTAGAGTTCTCCATTAGAGTTCTCGTGAATCTCTATTTTGTTATGACTGACAACTTGTTTGTGGACCAATCCCTCTTTTTATAAAATAGTTTATGTTAAATCAATACATTATCCAAAGAAGGAAAGAATTTGAAAGTTGAAGAAAACTATCTGAGCATGCGAAAGAAAAATATGTAATATTTATTTGGTGAAATAAAACAAAATGAGCAGGGGGACTTGACAGAAATAGAGGGATAAGGAAAGATTAAAAAGAGACAGTTTTCAAAGGGTATCTAAACATTTTGTGAAGTGCTGCATTTCCCTCTTGCTCACACAGGCCTGAAGAAGATGGTTTTGTAACTCAGTCACAACTGTACCCTGTGGGTTGGGAATCAATGTGCTTTGGCGAATGGGAACTAGGTGGGAAGGTGGGCACTCCACCGTGCTAAGCACTTCACAGCTTAGACTCTGCTGGTTGAGTCTAAGACCTGAGGAAATCTCTTTCCATCAGTCAGCCTTTCTGAAAGCAAAAGAAATGATGGTAGCAAACTACTCAACTTTTAATCCTTCTACTTCCACCGGCTGCAGTGGGATTTATCTCTGATGATGGACTGGATCTCCACCTGGAGATGCCTGTCTACCTCCACTCTTTGTAGGAAGATTGAGAAAGATAAAATCAGGTAAGATAAAGCCTCTTCCCCCTAAAATCAGTAAGAGGCAACAACTGAAGCACAATGAGTACAAGCCTGCTGTAGTCAGACAGGGACAACTCTACCTGTGTTCTGGCAGTGGTGCACAGTGGCAGAAAGAGGAACAGGCAGGCAGTCTTGCATAGGCTCAGGAAAGACCCCCTGGAGGTGACTGTGTACAAGCCTCCAATAGGCATTAAGAATGCAAGAATAGTACAAAGACTTTCACAACAGGGTGCTAGTTCCAGACCTCCTCTAAGAGTAGTGTGAATGTCCTTGCCGAAGTGTCTAAAACAGGAACTCGACCTCCTCAAGGGAAAATTTGTATGGTATCCACCAGTGGAGTCAGACATGTGTTGGTAGCTGTGCAAAGCACTTTGTAAATTGGTGTCTGCACATTTACAGGTATCTAGGAGGCACCTAGTTAGGTGCCATCAAGCATGGTTGTGCTAGCATGGGAGTCAAGAAGAAGCTAGCAGCAACGGCAGAGCCGTTGGTCTTAGCACTGCATTGCAGCTGGAAACATCAAGAAGGAATGAAGAAAGAGGCGGCTGCTCTGTGTGCCAGCACTGGCAAGGGGAGAGCAAAATGTCATCTAACAAGGACATCTCACTCCTACTGAACAGTCCAACAGGAGGATACTGGCAATTAGGAAATAAAATATAATCTTAAATATCTCAAATCAAAAGCAGACCAAATAATGTCTGAGACCAGCTGGAATTTGTCTAGACACAGGACAACGTCTCTCTATGTAGGCCAGCACCACCTCCAGACTGTTTTGCTTTCTCCTTAAACATGAAGACAATCTGTTTGCCTTTTATTTATTTATTTATTTAATATGTGTTGAATTGCTTGGCCAATAGCTGTGAAAAAATATTTAACTATTGGCAAAATCAGTTTTATTTACTCTCGTAACTGTATTTTCATATACTGCATCTTTTTGCTTTTGTATTTTGATCACACAGTCTCTTTTGAGGGTCACAATTCTCACCCACTCAACCTCTCACATCCACTGCACTTGCACATGGTATGGAGACAGTAGCCCTGTGAACTGTTGGATTAAACTACACTAGCATTTTCTTCTGAAGAATAAACTTGTCTTATTCTCTTTTGTCCCTGCTCTACCATGCCAAATTTGTTCTAATTACATTATTTTGGTGGTCTCAGGAGTCCTTTGGAAATCAAGAAGTGCCAATGTTAGTGGGACAAAGGCGTTTATGTTTTGTTGGCCATTATTTTCCATGGACATAACTCTAAGCTGAACAAATAGGCCAGCCTTAAACACACACAAATCCTACGATCAGCAGCTGACAGATGCCAGACTCAGACTCCAGCAGGCATCAGAGCAAGGTTTGCAGGGTTCCCCTGTGTGCAAAGAGAGGGCTTCTCCCCTGCATCCCATTGCAAGCTCAGATGTCTCAGAAGGGCCCTCATTTATGAAGAAGCACAATCTTTGCACACTGCATAGATCAAATGCTTTACATTGGAAATGGAATGATCCTAGGCAGACTGTTCCTCTCCCTGGGCCCCATGAGCCCTTCTTGTAAGAATGACCCTTCTGGGGCCTTTGGAACCAGCAGATGAACATTACGGTGTAAAGCATTCACATTTCAAAGAGTGTATGAGGAGCACAGCTACCTGGCACAAGGTGCCCTTTCAACTATGTTAGGAAAGCAATACCAAAACCCCACATTTTCTTTCAGTACCCCGTCTAATAAGTAATAATACTTAATTCCTATATAACACTAAGACTCCCAAAGGCTTTGCAAATTGATCAGTGCCCGATGACGGAACAAAAGCAACAAGCACTGAGTGCCATTACGTGCGTGACCAAGCTCCCCTGTTTCAGCTCTAGTCACTAGGTCTCAGTGCTTAAGTAGGGTAGGAGGACTTCTGGAAGACTATGGAGGACATGGTGCTCTTTCAGTTGTGCTTTCAGCTGCCCTCAATAGTCCTAACCTGTGCCTGTTACACGGAATTGCGAAATGACAGGGACACTGATGGTACTGAGTAAAATGGCATAGAAACTTTCTAGGAATATTCAAATATTTAATTATTTTTAGCATCTTATAATGATAGAATCATACAATAGTTTGGGTTGGAAGGGACCATTAAAGGTCGTCTAGTCCAACTTCCCTGCAATAAGCAGGCACATCTTCAACTAGATCTGTTTTTTCAGAACCCTGTCCAACCTGACCTTGAATGTTTCCAGGGAACGGTTCTATGGATGAGAAATGGCAGCTTTCTTTCTTCTGGAAGGGCTAGTGATGCAGGTGTGCTCTGTAGTGGAAAGACACTTATGCTTACTCCTCCCTCACCCTAAGCAAGCAGCCCCTCATGCCTAACATTGTAAGCAAACCCACACGATTGCCTGCAGAAGAGCTCTCAGGGGCTATAGAACAGGTATCAGTATTTGCCCCTTAAAGTAGTAATAGAAAGCTAATTAGAATGGCCAGTAAAGTGCACACAAAGGGAGGAAAAAAAAAAGAAAAGAGTGAAAATGGAGTTTCGTTTGACTGTACAAATAGACAAAGAGGTAAAACTTGGATAGCAGGAGAGGGGCTTGAAACAGCTTTTGGTGCATTCGGTCTAACGCCTCTTCACTCCTGGTGGAAAAGATTGTATATATCATCTTACAGTGTTTATTGTTCTAAATAAAAAGACGAACACCAATGGAGCTCTCACACTTGACTGCATACTCCATTGTATCGGCTTCTCACTAACACTTATCAGCTGAAACAACATTATAACAGCACTGTCCAGAAGAGTGTATTTTATGATGTCACTAGAAGACTCTGTGTGTGTAAATACAGGGTTTTTTTCCTTTAGAAGAAGGTAGAAAGAAGACAATGATAGTACAAAAGCCGGCAGCCTCCAATAATTGGAGCCAGACCTGCCAGTTGACCAGAGATAGATACAAACACATAATGGTTTTGCAAATGCTACAATTTTATAATTCAGGCCTTTTTTAGTTACAACAAGTGGCATAATTTTGGGACATGCAAATGACAAAAGACACAGGAAGGATAAAAGACCTGCTTCCGCACATTTGCCTTACAATTTCTCAGTGTATACCCTGTAAGCAAGGGCATGTGATTGCCTTAGCACAAGAGGGGATGACACTCTGGAAATCAATGATGGAACAAAGTCTTCACCATTGTTTTATTGCATCCCTGTAAAGCTGCATGAAAAATAAAGGAGCAATTATGCTACTGTTCAGTCCACAAAAAAATCATGACCAATCACTGTCAATAAGTGGTCTTCCAGTTTTCTCTGCTGCTGTAACCTAAGTTACTACTTACAAGTTATGAGAGTTCAAATATCCACTGTCGGCAGTGCCCAAGTAGTCAGGCTGTTTGTTGCAGGCTTGTGCATTAAGGAAGCAAAGGGTTTCAGGTAAACACTAGCCAGAGACAAAGGTCTGAATTCATTGCAGTTTGAGCAGTGGTACAGGAACCCATGTGTGTCATGTATTGCCTATAGTGAACTGCATCATGGTATACGTAACACAGTCGGCAAACTGAGCTCTCAGATCTTGTGAGGGTGATGAACCAAATGGAGAAGTGTATGATGGAGCACAGAAAAAGCACATAATGGTTAATTTGCACATTTCTTCCATGTGGCATAGGATCTATGACAATCATGTAGCCTACACAAACTCAAAACATATCTCTTCTTAAGACAGAGTAGTTGCAACCTAGCTGAGTTTTATTACTGCTAGCCAGTAAACAAAAGGAGTTGGTCAAAAGCCACAAATACATATAATCCAGTAAATCTGTTAGCTTGTGCTTAATTTAAAATATATTGTTAGTCTCTTATATGATTAAGCGCTTTTTTGCATCAGGGTCAGTCTTCTGAGGCAAAAATATAGATCTACAGAAGAGAAGGGATCTACGGGATAAAGTGGATTTACCAAAAAAGTGCCCTAAGGATCAGGATGCCTATAGGAGAGCATTCCCTGTCATCCCTCCTTTCAGACTCACAAACACCCAGCTTGCCCATATTAGAATAAATACTGTGGTCAGCTGAGAAAAGCAGCTATATGAGAGACTGTATACATCACACATTATAAGCAGTAGGGAGAACAAAGGACAAGTCTAGAAAACTGCAAATTTTGTTCAATTCAGAGTGAAAAGAGATGTGCTACTGATCCTTCCTAGATTTCTTTCTCTTCCAAATGTTTCCCAATTATACATAATATTTCCCAATTATATATAATTTTCCCATTAAGTACCACAAGTGTTTTATTATGGGCTCCGGAAACTGACCATAAAGGAATTACTTGATATTTTTTCCTTAAATGGAATGAAACAAATTTTCTTTCCTGAAATAAAACATTGATTTCTGATGGATTCTACTCTTCCATATACAAATTTAAGCTGGTTCAATTGCTCTTGAATAAGACAATACAAACTCCATTTCTGGTTTAGCTGTAATCAGAGTTCATAAAATAAGAAGGAAAAACTGGAATAGGTCTTTGGGTCACTGATCCAAGTCCTTTGCCACCAACTTTGATATTGTGTTTTCCCTTTCATTAACTAACCAGGCTCTAACAAGCACAATGTCTTAGATAGGCTCGCTGGCTTTCCCCTCCAACTTCCTTAAGGCGATTCCAAGACAAGGGCAGTATAAAATCCAAGTATCCCGGGTCTCTGTCAGTTGCTCTGTTATAATACCAAAAAAGCCACCATGTCCAAAGTAATGTTGAAGGTAGATCATGCTTGTAGGCTATATAGGGAAAGATAATTGTATTTTCTTTTTTCGATTCACTGTTATTCTCACGAGAGAAGAGTGACCAAGATGAAAGCTCAGAAAAGACAAATAAAGCAAGAACTCCGCCTCTTCCTCAAAATATGTGAAAATGATATTAACTGAAGGGAGCTTTGTTTTGCTTTTACTTTCTCTACAACACAGAGAATGTTAATGAATTACACTGTTAACTGGGACATAATCTTGTCTGTAAGGGATCAGGGGAAATTTAGATGTGGGACTATCTCAGATAATGAGAGGCAACTGGGAGTTTTTGGAAGAGCTGAGAAACTGGCATGTGGAAATAATAATTATAGATTTTACAGTGTTTACTGAGAAATGCCGTGGAAAAAAACTGTTTGGTTTTAGCTACAAACCTTGGTAGAAAGGGAATTAGGATACCTGGTGTTAAAATCTCCTCAAATCCCTCAAAGCTTTAGTGAAGATCTAATGCTTTGGCTGGTACACTGGAGTTTGCTCAGCTGATACAAATAATATTTCCAGGAAAATTTGTACATTGCACTCCCAGATGTCAGCCAGATGATACAAGGATATCTTGGCTTGGAAGTTTCTTTCTTCCTTTTCTGTTTTCCTTTAGAAGAAAAGAATTGCTTGTGTGCTGTTTACAAAGATTTCAGCATGATGTCTACTATTTTAGCCACTAACACAAACAACCTTGACAATCAGAATGTATCTTTTTCACCCTTCTTCATCCGGACAAGTAAGCAGTCATCAATTACAATCCCTCACATGAAATAGAAATTTAGCACTACGGAAATGAAAACTAAAGCAATTTGTACCTTTACTATTCCGAGGGGATACATTCTAGCTCTATTTACTATGAAATATTTCCTCTCTTGAAGTCAAAGTTATATCAATGTCATTGACCTTAAGTTGAATCACAGTAAGAAGATGATATCTTGGCATTCCTGGCATTATCTTCTCATTACTGAGCTTGCTTGTGTTTTAAAACAATGCTCAAGCATTTGTTTTCCATAGTTTGCAGTCAAGCTTGATATATCTGATTTGATACCATCAAATTTAACAGTAAAAAATGCAGTTTAGAAAACCCGATTTTTAATTGTCGTCCAGTAAACAAATTAACTTTGTCGATAAAATAGTTTAAAATATTTATTTACTTACTGCTTAATCTTTCTTAATAATGGCTGAATCATGACACTAACAGAAAAAAAAAGGTAAAATGCAAAAGCATGTGTGTCTGTAGAAGAACAGGTTTCTATACATGTTGTTGTGAACAGCTTGAAAAACAGAAAGATAGTTCTGATTGGAAGATCCTATTCAACTTCCAGTTCTTAACCTTCTCTTGCCACAGAAACAACCATAATATTAATGTTCGTTTTACTGCTGCACTGGTCTGTTATTTTCCCTATTTATACAGTTATTTGTCCCCAGTGACATAGCATTTCACACACACATATGTACATGTGCAAATACGTACTCAAATGCACGCAGATCACAGTATGTTATAAATTATCCGAGTAAGTAAAGGAGAGGAGTTCTGTGTCATGCTGGCTCGCTCTTGCAGGAAAACACACCACATAAAATCTCACAGAAACTTTATAAAAGGTGCACTGCAATTCCCAACACACCCAAAGAGACTCCATCTCCTCACTGCTGGAGTGTGCATTTAGGTGTATGGGCACAGTTATACTGAGCCTCTCAACACTTCCCTGTGTCCAAGATCAAAAACGTAATCACCCTACTGCCTGACCCCCATCTCTCAACACACCTCTGTGACTCCAAACCAACTCCGGTGCAGTAGATGATGCACTTTGAATTTATGCTCATTTAAATCGAGGAGTGTTGGTTGGAGAGGTGTGTCTACCACAAGGGGCTTCTGCACCCTCTCTCCTACAAATTCTGCAATAATATTCCACTGCTTTCCTTCTCCTCTTTTAAAACTCCTTCTAGTGGTGATTGACAATGCAGGCAGCTAGCACCGATTCTACTGATTTGTGTTGCTCCTTATTTCCCTTTTCTCCAGTCTGCTGCATCTATTGCCTTTTGTCTTCCACTGAAAATGCTTGCAATAAGGGTCATCTTTGGGCTGATCCAGCACAGGACAAGTGCAGTGGGGGTCTGAAACATCGTTAGGCTGCCTCAGCACTCGGGGACATACTCATCCTCATTTTAGGGAGTAATGGAGATGCCTAATTTGGGAATGTGTCCGCATTGCAATGGCTCTATATCCATTGAGGTGAAAAAGGCATTTGGTCAAGACAATTAAGTGTCATTAAGGTCTGAAGAGGTTTCAAACTTCTTATCTTGCTCTGAGATCTAGAGAAGAAGCCTAGAGCAAATATGTCTCAGAGAGCATCATAAATTAGGTGGCATTCTCTGACGCTTATGTAACAAATATAAAAACATTCATGTACCATGTAGCCAATCCACAATAACTATCCTCCCTCTGCAGGGCTCTGTTACAGTAACACAAGGACACTAATTTTGTGTGATGGGCTGGCATAGAACTAGCAGCCTCATTTTCCTTGAACATGAGGCCAGAATTTTTAATCCAAACCCTTATGGTCTTTTCCATACAGCATTTCAAATTGGTGTGTTTAGATAGGAAAGTCAGAATCACTGCATTAGTGCCCAGGATATTTGGCTGAACCTGATGTCTCTATTTTTGAGCATATGGTTTATTGAATTGTAATACTTTTCAAGATAATTCTGAGTGCCCTGTTCTGAAGGATTTGTATTCTCAAGTAGAACATGCACAAGAATAAAGATTTTGATTGCAGCTTTAATATCAAAGTAATGTGTTTCAATTGACTAAGCAGACCACTAACAATTTAGATAAAGGGCTGCAATATAACAATTAATGAGCTATAAACAAATTCCTCATTGTTCGTTAACCCTTCAGAGGCTACATATCTGCATATAGCCCATGTTTTCCCTTCATTTTGCCATCACTCTAAAAGATGGCAGAGTTCTCAAAATATGCTACAAAGAAGTTGTTTTAATGTATGGTAAGTGATATGCATACACATTATGAAATAATATGTACAAAGCACTGGTAATGGTCCTAACAGAGGTAATGGAATTTAACGTAATTTCTACAGGGTGAAATTTTAGTTAATATCCATTATAAAATCAGCTATCTCAAGCAGAGCTGGGTTTGCAAGATCAGTCAGCCTGGGGCAAAACTCTACTTGAAAGAGCAGCAGGATAGGAAGGCTTTCAGGGAATGGGTTACCCACTCCCTTATTCTCAACTTCAGCCCCAGTGAAAATGAAAACAACCTAAGGCCTACTCTGTGAATACAATATTTTTCTTTAGCAGCATGGTACATGGTAAACACCTCATGGTATTGTCACACACTTCGCAGTGCCTGGTATGCTCTGGAGAGGTCCAGATCTCGTAGACACGCAATTTCATGAGAACCATTACTTTTCTCATGTAGTTCTTTGACCATTTTGGCTTGTGGTAAAAAGGCTGGAATTACCATCCCTGAAAAGTGTGAAGACATTTTTTTTATAAAAATCCAAATTCTTTCTACCTTTTTGTTTTTCTTACTGTCCCAAACCTTTTTAGATTGTAAATGACAGTTATACATAGATGTAAATTAGCTGGAGTAAATAAGAGTATTTCTACTGTTGAAAGGAGAAATATCAAACGATGTAAAAAGTATCTGTTTTTGAAAACTCGGAGCTTTTCATCACTGAATTTGACATTCAAGTGATCTACATACAAATGACACAAAATTATCATCCCTGTTTTACAAACATCTTTGTTTTACAAACAGGGAGCAGAGGTATTAATTATATTAAAATGGTTTTCCCAAGCACACACCATGAGTCTTTAACCAAGCCAGAACTCAAGCTAAGGGTTTCTGGAGGCCATCCCAAGCACCCCATCCTTTTGGCAACTGAAGACACTAAAAGGCCATAAAGTGTATGAGACAACTGAGTGAATCACATTGATAATTCTTTCACTTGGGCTTTGTTTTCATTCATAAACTCATCAAAGATCAGAGCCCCTGAAGTGAGTTATAGTCCTGTGTTCACTGAGAAGCTGTTTGTTAATATCCAATAGACCTTTGTCTTTACAGCTATGCAGTGGATGAAGTTAATATACTTTCATATACCTTTTTATTGTTAGCTCAGATATTAATGATGTCGGCTGTATCCCAGCTCTACAAATAGTGAATACCTGTACAGACCAGCATCTCACCTGAGTAGTAAATGGATTATCTTTTCCATAGTGCTTGTGCAAACTTAGTTCTAAACTCATGTGTATGGGTAAATAGAGATCCATCAAATTGAATAGATTTTGGATCAAGTCCACTCTTCCTAGTCCTGAAGCACCCATGTATGTGTTAACTAGACCAATATTACTTGATATTCACATACAGATATGAATTTTCCTCCTTTAGCTCTTCATCTGAGACAAAGTAAGCTGGGTGTGGAGGAGCCTGCAGGACACGAGGTAGTTTTCCCTATGGAACAGAGCAGCCCAGACCGAGATGCTCTGTGGCCATTGCTTGCTCACAGCTCATGGATGGGGAAGTAATCTTTTTGCAAACTAAAGGTTTGTCCCAGGCAAGTTTTTGTAATTTTTCTCTAGACAAAGAAGGAAAATCCTGCATTCACAAAGAACCGGACTCCTTTGCCCCCAGTAGTACTTAGTGAGCAGTATCCGCTATGGTAAAGGCACAAAATGTGTCCTTAATATAAGTACCGTCTCATAAAATAGAAGATGCTTGGCATCTGGGTTTGAAAGCATTTCTAGTTGCTTTTGAAGGAAATTAATACAGTAAGACTGCATTATCACAAGAAATTGTGACTATGCAGATTCCTGTGGCTTTCTGATGTGTGGTGGTGACTATTCCAGCCATTTTATATAACATTTGTATGTACAGCTCATATTTCATTGTGCTTGAGACTCACCAGTACCTTGAAATTATAAATTTTTATTTCAAAATATCTGTATACAACTAAACAAATTCAAGGTGAACAGTAACAATATTCAAGGTGGACACAGACACAAGCAAGTAGAAAAGGAGACAGACAAAAAATAACCCATCATTTTAGAGCTGAGGTTCTTGACGACTTTGGGAAAAAGATTTCAGAAAAAATCCTACTCTGCATTTTTTCCCCTGGTGCATCAAAGTTAAAAATCAAATCAATACCATCTTAGTATTAGACGGTGGTGACAGCATGTGGACATCAGTGTTGTAATTAAAAAGCCATTCAGCTCAGTTGGTAAAATGTAATTTTAGCTGTAGTCACTGGCTGTTTCCAAGCAATCTATTTACCCCAAAATGTCCTCAGGCATGGACTGAAGAGTGTGAAATGATCGCGTTTTAGTTATCCTCATACATAACAAATTTCAATTATAATTCCTACAGTAAAAAATGTTATAATAATATTACACTGACGTCCTTGTGCTAACTGGCCCCAGAGACAGAAGAGCAGGAAGAAACTTTCTCTGCTTTACTGCTCCCATCAGTCTCATTTTACATGGGACTTCTTCCCTGAGCCTGCATGGGGACAAATCCCAGCTGCTGATGGAGGCACCATCCCGTGCTTTCCCAGTGCAACGCCCACACCAGAGAATGTCCTTGAAAACGATGCTGTGAGATTACACTTACTCTGATATGGACCGTCAGAAAAATGACTTTTATTACTTAAAGGCTGCCACAGTTCTGGCTTTAGATACTGCTCACAGAAAAAGCTTAGAGCCACACATTAGAGTTGCAGCTAAATTCATAATGGTAAGCAAAATTAAGTAAAATGCACATAGCATTTAACTTTCTAAGCTAAAACTATCAACTAACAAAATTGAATATCATTGCTCAATTAAATATTAAACTTATTTACAGATAAGAAAGCTAAGGTACAAAACCAAAAAGCCAGTTTTGAGAATGGTACCTTAGGATTACTCTACAATCAGTGTTTTATTTTGTATAAACTTTTTTCTTTCTGAAATGCTGTGTGTCCACAAGCAACTTTGTTGCAGTTGTAAATCATCTGATATTCTACTGTACATTATGAAACCCATGGAGGTGGACCCTCAGTGCTGCAGGGGTGCCTGCATCCCCATCCCTATCCATATCCCCATTCCCCATCTACTCTCTCCTCCTGTCACTTGGTCAGCTCCCCAGGTCATTGCTTCCCTTCCCCTGTGTCGCCTTGCCATGGACTTGTCCCAGCAGGAGCCACCCTGCTGGTTGAAAGCAAGTGCTGTTTTGGGGCCCCTGGGCTGTACTTCTGTTCAATCAGCAGACAAATTCACTGTGTCCCCGACCCTCTCACTCAGCAGGGCGAATAGGATACTCACCTCTCTCAATCACAGCAAAACCAGTTACCCCAGCACATGAAAGTGAGGGTGTGCAGGATTTTGGACTGACTTTAAGTGTTTTTCAGAAGTGGACAAGACTTCTGCCAGTCCTCAGAAGGCCGCTGTGCGTTCTGGTGGGGCTGAACATTATGCAAGCCAGGAAATTGGTTTTGAAAGCCAGAACTTATTCGTCTGATGAATCCAGAAGCTGGCAGAAGTTTTGAGATCCAACAAGTCCCCAGCCACAGCTTGGACTGGTTGGCACAGGGAATGTAAGTGAAGTAGTAAAAGAAATAATTTCTGGTAAATATAGAATACAAGTTTCTTTCTTTGGTGAGACACTGGCACAGGTTTCCCATGGAAGCTGTGGATGCCACTTTCCTGGAAGCTTTCAAGGCCAGATTGGATGGTGCTTAAGCAGTCTGGTCTGGTGGGAGGTGGCCCTGCCCATGGCAGGGGAGTTGGAACTGGATTATCTTTAAGGTCTCTTCCAACCCAAACCATTCTGTGATTTTATGATTCTTTCAGGAAGGGCAGAAATAAAACTAGAAGTAGTGGAATAATATATTTACTTAATTCTGGGCTAAACCTTGCAGGGAAAAGAGGAGATGTTCAGATAAAAAGACAAATCATACTGTAATATACCCGTGCAAATGCATATGCAACTTGGGATTCCCTACTCTTTACTCCTGTCATGGTAACTATTATCCCCTTGCCTCTGTTCAGTCAGCCTGGCACTATCAAAAGTAGTGCTAGGCAGCTAGAAATAGCATATATGTTAAAAGGCAGACAATTTGAAGGACCTCCACTTCAACTGTCCCATCAGGTAAAACTTTAGAACCATTTTCCTAACTCTCAGTTTCATAAGTGCCCTCAGCCTCAACTGATGGGTGGTACAATGAGTTAAATGGGCCAAGTCTTACAGCATAGAGGTTTCAGGAGAGGTTTTAAGGCCCTTCCCATTAGGCTGCTGTAGGATGCAGGTTATTGTACGGTGCATCTTCTGCTGACTTATGCTTGTTAAAAAAGCGAGAACTTAAATTAGAGAGTGTACCCTAATCTGGCATGCAGCTGACTCCTGTTCCTGCAGCAGAGAGGGTCACCAAGCAGCAAACCAGTGAATTTTCGCACTACCTCTCTCTGCAGAACTCTTCTGTCCTTTAGGAAGATGCTGCACTGTAGCATCCTTCAAAGGCAGGTCAGCTTGCAGAAACACATATACAATTAACTGGCTTGTCTTTGCTGCTTCTCATTAGCCAAGTCACTAACAAACCTATTATACCTGTGATTGTATTTCCATCTTTCGGAGTTACCACAGCTGCTCTGTTCCCTTTCCATGTATATTTATTTCGTATGACAGCTCAGAGCGTCTACCAAAATGAGAGGTTTTTTTGACATCTCTGTCAGTTTACCATGGCCATGCTTACTGAAACCTGAGAAGATTAAGCATCCTCACATGTATGAAAAAGTCACAAATTTATCATTGCTTGCATGGCCAGGTTAAAATTCAGGGGCAAAGCTGCAAATTTTAGTGTGGCTGCTGACAGAGAACAGTGATCATATACTGGGGCCCTCATAGTCTCTGGTTTAGCATCAGAGGGAAAATGAACCCAGAGAGGACAGGACATGTTCACGCAGCTCTCACACACCTCCCAAGGGAAGGGTTGAATTGATGGAGGAATACAATGTTGTTTTCTGAAGCATGGTAAAGAGGACAGAAAAGGACAGAGAAGAGTAAGAGAAGGCTCATAAGGATGACTAAGAAGCAAATAGACCACTCTGGTGCCTTTCAGGGAAAGCACAAATTCTCCCTCAGCCTTTCAGTACAGTGCAGGGTCCAGCCTGTGACACTGTCATAATTTGAGGCACGCATCTCACACATTCTGCAACTAGGCAGCAAGGAGAAGGGGAGTCCTAGGATGCTCCAAATGGACACAAGCCCTTCTTCTGTCCACTGAGCAGAGAACATCCATTAGCTTTCCACCTGCATTGCTTCATGTGGTCTTGAAGATACAAACTTATTTGCACATCATTTATTTTAACTTTTTAGATATTCTAACTTGCAAACACTGACATACAGTGTATGCAATTTCTCTGTGCTGTCAACAGTTAAAACAACATTAATTGACATTGGATTTATATTCATGTTATATTTCTTGAGCAATTCATTAAAATATCCAGTCTCACTGCCATAAAATCCAGATATGGACAAAAGTATATCTCAAATACAGTCTTGCAGGAGCCCCATGTGAAGCACAGGAAGAGCTCCTCACCACAAAATGACCAGTGCCTTACTCACTAACCACATATGCCTATTTATTCAAAACTATGAGCAAAATGTGTTCCCCAGTCTTCCCTAGAAGCCTTCTTCATTGCTGTGTACAACATTACTGAACAAGCTGTCAAGTGGGAAAAAAGAGTAGGAGGTGACCATCTTTCCCTTCATCCTTTCAACTAGTGTACAAACCAGCACACTGTAACTATCAGGGGGAGCACATTTTTCAGTAGCCTGCAGGCTAAACATCCCTCCTCCATCTACCTGCCTGTCTTCCTAATGAATGTTGCACTGTCACTCTGAAAGATCTCAGAATACGCAGAAAGATCTCCCAGGAAAGCCTATGGAGCACAAGTCAACCTGGCTTTTCCTGAATAGTTAGATTAATATGAGTACTTCCGTTGCCCATCAATACGGGCAACAAGTCCTTTTATCAGTGCAATACACAGCGCAGTATTTCTCAAGACTCAGAAATCTGAAGTTATAAAATACCTAAACTACAGATTGCTGATATTCAGGAGAGTATAAAAGGGTTTTTATACTGTTTTTATACTGCTTCCTAGACATAGACATACTCTTTCGGGCAATGTTGGACAAAAGCTACTCAGTTGAGTGGCTCTTTGGTCTGCCTTGGTGCCAGGTGTTTTGCTGATATCATAAATGATTTCTGGACTACTGAAATAGCTCATTATTGGTAAGTCTTGCAGGATGATGAAGATATTCCCTAATCTGTTCAAGGAATCCAAAGTCTGGCGCCTGTAACAAAAATTATATGTATTAATAACCTCAGTACACTTTGGCTACATCTATATAGGTGAATTAAACGTGCCCAGGAGTGTTTTCTGGCCAACTGGCCTGGAACAACTGGAGTTTATATATACACAGATTGTCTAATGGCACTGATCTCCGGGCTGACCTAACTTCTGTAGCATATCCAAGAATTTCTTGGGAGAGCTCTAGTTAGCCTGGGTCAAAACTGTGCCAAGGACCCTTCTAGCAATTTAATGGTTCAGACTATCAAGTTTCAGTGCCAGAGGATTTTCATTTGAGTTCTTTAATTTACTTGGGTAGCATTAGCCTTTGGGAATCCAAGAGTCTAAGCTCATTGATAGACTTCTATATATCACCTACTCTTATTAGCAAGAGTAATAGCACTTTCCTGATAGTAGCACATATCTTCATTACAACAGCTTTGAAATGGTCTGCTTTGAAGAGGCAATCAGGAGTGGCAAGCTTCCAGGTAGTCTGGCTAAGCACCTGCCTGTGCTACAGGGCACTGGGCCATTTCTGTTCCAGGATGACGTTATCCCCACCTCTAGAAAGGTGGACACAAGTTTCCCCAAGTCCTGAGTCTACTGCCAGTCACTCTAGGTCTGAAGCACTATTGTCCCATAGTCCCTGCCAGCTGGACAGGCCTAAAAGCATCAAATGAAATTGTTCATAGAAAGACAAAGGTCATTAGCCTTTAGAGCTCTAGCCCGTTCCTCCTTACTACTTTGGTTCAGAGCATGGGCATCCACATATTTGCACTGACCTGTTTGTGGATGGCATCCTAGTGATCCTTCCTTCAGGATGTCTGATCCTGCCTTGGAGGCAGAGCTGGCTGCAGAGAGAAGAGGGATGCTGGGATGAACTGGGACAGCTGTGGAAGCTGATTTTTTTTTAAACTAGAATTCATAGAATCATAGAATCATAAGGTTGGAAGAGACCTCTGAGATCACCGAGTCCAACTGTGCCGGTCTCCCTTCTAAACCATGTCTCTAAGAAACTCATCCAGCCTTTTTTAAAACACCTCCAGGAATGGTGATTCTGCCACCTCCCTGAGCAGCCTGTTCCAATCCCTGACCACTCTTTCAGTAAAAAAATTCTTCCTAATGTCCAGTCTAAAGCTCCCCTGGCACAACTTGTGGCCATTTCCTCTTGTCCTATCATTGTCACTTGTGAGAAGAGCCCAGCACCCACCCAGTCACAACCTCCTTTCAGGCAGTTGTAGACAGTGATGAGATCTCCCCTCAGCCTCCTTTTCTCTAAGCTAAACAACCCCAACTCCTTCAGTCTCTCCTCATAGGGCTTATTCTCCAGCCCCCTCACCAGCCTCGTTGCCCTTCTCTGGACGCGCTCCAACCCCTCAAAGTCTTTCTTGTAGTGAGGGACCCAAAACTGAACCCAGCACTCGAGGTGTGGCCTCACCAGTGCTCTGTATAGGGGCAGACGAAAATCTCACTAAAAGCAGCATGAAACACCCTATGGACTGGGAACTCTAACCATGGAGTCAACAAGAAGGTGGATTTGCACTGTGTATGTAGCTCTGCTCTCTAACAGCTGCCCATGTGTTGTTTTACCATTTTTTTTACCAGACTCAGTGCAAAGTCTCTGAATCTAAAGTATCAGGATTTCTCTCTCAAAGCACAAATGTGAAAATTTCCTGCAGAATGCAACATGATGTAAACCCGTTGGCTAGGGTATTTTTCTGGTTATGTGTTTCCAGGCCCTTGGGCTAAGCAGTATTTGCAAGCACACAGCCCCCAGGTCTCAGACTGTAATGAGGAGCAAGAATTCCCCAGGCGGGGTTGTGGTGTGATCATGTTGCTCAGGGCACGGTGGGTCCCACCTGAAGCACGTTATCAGGCTTAGCATTCTGCAGTTCTGATTGATAGGATTCTCACAGAGTTAAGATAGGAATCTTTAGAGTTGACTTTGGGGAAATAGAGTCAGGCAGGCTCCCACTCCCCGGAATGCATGATATCTCTGAGTCATGGTGAGAGCTCGGGAGATCAGTGGATCATTGGATTCCCTTCTTTTCTTTGTAATTGAGACAGATTAGAGACAGTGTGCCGCATACTTGGCAAGTGCATGTTTCCATCTCTCTCCTGACTTTAGCTGAGCCAAGACAGCACCTGGCTCAGTGGCAGCAGCCGGAGTTGCAATCTGATGTAGGGTAGTTGCGTAACCTCATGTGATCTCTTCTGTTCTCATCCCTCACCCCACTGGGGATCTCTCATGCTAAAAAGGGTAAAAGGCTCTTGATTTATTTTGCTGACTAGAACATTTCATTATATTGATTCAGCTCATGAAAGCACCACAAGGAAATGGAAAATAGCCCATTATTTTTAATTTCCAATTGGAAATGTTGCAACACATTTCTATTCGTGATGCACATGTTTTTTTTTATCTAAATCATCAAATTCAGCACTTATTTTTGGAACAGTCTATTTCCACCTTTAAGGAAAGACTAAGGCTTGAACTTGTGGTTCTCTATATCACAAGCTGCTAGGGTTCAAAGAGATTATTCATGTATATTTTGCATGGAGCTGGTGAGGAGGTGAAACTGCCAAATATCCTGAACTCCTCTATTTTGGGAAAAATGGTGGGCTAGGATGATCTTATAAAATGTATTCACGGCTTAAATTGAACAATTTAACACTCTGAAGATTAAGTAAAAAATTAATAGAAGGCAAATCTTTGAAGTGGAGGCATGTGTGTAAGCCTCTTGTCCCCTGCAGCCAAAAAGAAAAAGTCATCAAGCCTTCAGACAAGCAGCATTAAGCATTTGAATTCTCCATAAAAATATTTGTGATGTAGAGCAATTACATGTTTTTGATATTAGAGAAAAGTTGCTAAAATGTGTTTATTTTGCCTCTCTCTCTCTAATACAATTTGGAGTATGTGCTTTGCATGACTTCTGCTTCATGGTAGATTCATCCTTTGTGGTGCACTCATACACCCCCATGCACATACACACATATACATATATATTTATACACACACAAAGAACAAATAGACTAGATGGCCAGAAATTCCTGGCACGTACTCTGTTATTTCTGTGTTGCTATTGCTTGGAGCACATGTTTAACATTTTACTTGACTTGAAAACTCAGTAAGGTAGATGGATTAAGGAAAAGAAGCCAAAGGTTGAAAGGATGAATAGCTTAGAGAATAAAGCATCGGGCACTTACAGTACTGCTGGCATTGAATGCAAGGAATCAGTCCTACAGACCTCAAAAGGGAGAGGAATGAAACTCAAACACACCCGGTTTGGTCAGCCCCAAAACCGTAACTGAACAAAGCCATCCCAAACCTGCAGCTCGGGTTAAAGAGCTAAGACACTAATCCAGTACAAAAGGCTTTATTCAGACTGTTTACCCTTTTGTATGTATGTATATACAATCAAAACTAATTTTTTTTCAGACCCTGATGTGAACCAGTGCTCTATACAAATCTAGGGGGAAAAAGTCCAGCAAGTTATTTCACTGACAAAAGTGGTCTTTATGTTGCTTCAAAAGTGGCCTTTACTCTTTGCAAAGTTCCTTTAGAATAAGGTCTGCGAGGAATTTTGCAGAAAACAGAGCTACTTTACAGTATTTTCTCCGCACTGACTCTTTAAACATACTAAATCTGTGCTTTGTTAACTAAGCATTCAAATGTAGAGAAATCCAAAGAGCAGGTCAACTTTCTGTCCCTAGCGACAGCTTTCCCTCTGCACCGGCCAATGGCCTGGTCACACAACCTAACCTTCTGCCCTGGAAGATTTATCATCAGCTTTGCATACGTCCCTGTTGCTTTGAACTAAATGAGGCTGTTCAACATGCCTTAAAATTTAGCGTCTGTGTGTGCCTTTGCTCAGCTGAAGCCCAAGAGTTGTTAGTGCCAGAAGCTAATTGTAGATGTTTTGTTCTTGCTGGTGAGTTCAAAATTTATCATAGCCTGTGCCTTATTGCCTTGATTAAACTGGAAGCTCTTCAGAGAACAGGTCACATTTTATTCTCCAAAGCTTTCAGCATACCAGGGTTCTAACTTCAGCTGGGGTCTTCAGGTGTTACAACAACACGGATAAATAAAAGGTAATATAAAATGGTGCTGCCAAAGAAAGGGGAAGCATCAGGACCTGTCTATAGAAATCTTCTGTGAAAGATGTGAAAGGTAATAAACAAAGGTAATTTAACTCATCTGAAAACAACAGATTAAATCAGCAATTAGATCAGAAATAAGGAAAAAATGGAAATATTTTTTACAAAAAATTTTTGTTCTTTTCAAAGGTGCAGTGCAAAGGCAACATATCACTCATCTGTACCCAAGCCTTGCTTTGATTTATTCCTTCTTAAACAAAAAAAAACCCCTATGTATACGTTTTCTGCTGCAAAGTGTTTTGGCAATAGTTCTCAAGAGAAATCCATGCCTGTACTAACAAAACCTACATGTATCTCCTTAACCAATAAAAAGACAAACTTCCAAGAGTTTCTAGAATCTAGGAATGGACCAAATAATAGTACACATGGGTCCAAACCTTCTGTTTCTTGTCTTTGGATATTAAGTATATTGCTGTGAATATAGAGCTGAAAGACTATTCAGATGCAAGAAGGCAATACTCAATTTCTCCTCCCAAAGACAGTTTCTTTGTCAGAATTAGAGGAATTCTAAAGGGCTTTTCACTCACACAAAAAGCCGCCTGCCAGCAATGATCATGGTTAAACAAAAAGCACGTCCAATAGAGCAAGGCACTCATGTGACTATCATTTGCTACCCAGGTACTGGGAGCAAACGCTGGCTGCATACTTTGATCTAAATACACCCCAATTAAGGTTTGACTGATTATCTGTACTCACAGAGTGGAGGTAGGCAAATTTAACAAATGACAATGAGGAAACTTGGGTTTATGGAGTAATTTAACAAAGGCAACAGAATGGCAATAACATAGGAGCAGCAGACCACCTGCTCCTCTGCTGGGTTCACTTTCTCATGGACCTGTCACACTGGAGAGCTCCTCACACAAAAAAACCCAAGGAATAATTCTCCTGGAGAGTAATTGTTAAAAGACCAGTCATATACCCTGATAGAAACTGATATTAAGTGACATTTTAAAACCTGTTTCAGGACATCAAAAGTCTCATTGATTACAGTAGATTTTTAACCACAAGATGTGTGAAAACAATTAACACTTCTTGGTTTGAGAATTACATGTGGATTTTACTAAAACGTTATCCAAAAAGCTGTAGATGCAGGACAAAATCTTCACAAAACCAACCTACAGAATATAATGGAAAGCATTAGCCTTTCTTTAAGATCTTTTATATCACAGTTGAACTTTGTCAGAGATTCAAGGTTTTGTAAGTTTGGGTAACATAATTCTAGTCTAGGGTTTTTTTTGCCTTGTCTTGGGTATTTTAGCTTTATTACTATATTTGTTTAATCACTATTGAGCAACATGGAGTGAAAGTTTGAAGTAATACATACAATAATACACCTTAAAATGCGGATTGTTCCATGAGATCAATAACAATGTATTTGGAAATAAAACTGCAATATGAAGTATGTTTCTTTTTTTGGTGGATAGCAGAAAAGAGGCTAAAACCATAATGGAAGAGTGGTAGGATGCATAATCAGACAAAAGCCTCTGAAAACAACATTAGTATGAGGTTATTCACATTTGTGAACAAAAAAAGTGTGGAAATGTGTTCAAAAATCAGAATGCTAAGAGTTGCTGCAAAGACTGTTGAGATGGGATATTTTCTCAGAACATTTGGCCTGGATCCTAAGGGACTAATTTTACTTTCAGGTGACCTGTGGACATGAGTCAGAACCTTGGGTAAGCATTTGAAAACAGATGCCCACGCACCATTTGTTCCTTTCCTCTTGCCACTGATATAAATGACAATTAATATGCACATCTGAACATGCATATTCACTGCGGGACTGCAGACACTAGAGACCTTCGCTTCATTGTCATAATGTGTTTTTTCCCATGAGTAAATTTACTGCTAATTCTTTCAGCTCTCACAACTGAGTATTGTTAAAAAAAAAAATATCTTCAGACACAGTGGGTGAGAAATCTTAAAGTTTTGATTAAAAAGATGTTGACACAGATGTTGTGAGAGTCCATGTCTGACGGCCTCCTCTGCAGACTAGGTTTCCTGGATAGACCGAGCGTGGGATCCAACTCACCTCATTTCAGAAGACTTAAACATAGATGTCCTAAACACTCTGATCTTTCTTCACTGTGGGTAGAGAAAAAAAAAAATAGAAGACCTTTCCAGAGAAGCGTTCATCTTAGGCCTTTTAGACAGCTACACTGCTCGAATTGCCTCTAGAGGGGCCTATTTTCCTCCATTACAGTGAAAGTCTAAATTGAGGAGCTTAAGTTGAGATGACTAACTCCTAGGCATCTGCTTTAGGGCAGCTCTCTTACAAATATCCATGGAGCTTCTCTTGTGTGTCAGGCAGGCTCTGGTCAGAGCGTGCAGGGGTACTGAGTGCATCGGAGAAGACTGGACCACAAAGGGAAAGCAGATGTCTCCCAGGCTCATAAAAAAGTGATGAGAGCTTGTAATGGAGCTAGCTGCGAGAGCTTCCCATCTGGGTCTGGACCTGGACTTTGGGATACGATAGCTAGTGGGAAAAAGCAGGGGCCAAAATCCGGATCAAGGTTGGTACAATTTGAAGAGCTTGTGCCATGCTGCCCATGCTCACAAAATGTCTCGAGTCAGTGCTTGGCAGTAAGTGAAATGCCTGCACACCGTGGAATCGGCTCAGGGTCAAGTGTAAGCTTAAACTTGCGATTTCTTCCATTTATCAGCTCCTGTCACAACTGCAACATTACTTTAAGGCAGCAGAGATTTGGGGGGTGTGTTTTAATCTTAGTTTACTGTGAAAATGTTCATGATAGTCCTTTTACTATCAAGATGTAATGCTGCTGATTAAATTACAAATGACACACTACATCAATTCTTATTAGAGATGCTTAGGTCTCTGAGTTTGTACACTCATGTGGCTGATACTCCTTCTGCCCATTTCTCATAACATTCAACCCAGTAATTATCAGCAAAGATTTCAGACCAGACTTGAGGCAGTCACGCATTTCACTGTCAATCAAGGGTTTTATTTTTTTTTGGCGATGTTTATGTGATATCAGGGGTCAGAGGTTTTTAACCCTACTTCCCCTGGTGAACTATTACAATCCTCTGCTGGATTTTTCTGGGGAAGGAACATATCCTATTATGCTGCCATCAATTCTTTATCTTGTAGCATCACTTCACAACTCACAGATATGATATCATTAGGGCTGAAACTCTACCATATACTGAACACTTTGTTTATTTCAATAAGACCTGAAAGATCTTGCGACTGGTCTTCAGATATGATGAGACCTGTCAGGCATCACTTTACCAGTTTTGGCATGATAACAATATTTTGTTATTTAACGAGAGTTTAAGACTATACGAGATACAACTTGTTCTTAACTAGTCTGAAAAAGGAGATTATGTTTTGCAAACAGTTGTCTTTCATCCTTTTTTTTACCCAAACACAAATACATTTGTCTGAAAACATAAAATGTTTCATTTTTAATGCAAAGGTTTAAATTTTCTATCACAACAAGGAAGACCTTTTTGTGAAAAAAACTAGTAAAGAAATGATCAGGCTGTTCACTGAAAAAATCCATTTTGATGCAAAATGCTTGACAGGACTATATCTTTACAATCCTCCAAGCCCTACGCATGTACTCTATGAAAACTTTATAAGTCCTGGATAGCCTCTGTAAGTGGATAAGGTGAGAAATGTAACATAATAGTTCCTGAATGCAGCACCTCAGCTATTTCAGTTTTATACTCCTTTAATAATAATAATGATATTAATAATGATAATGAAACTTTTCTCCTTTTTTTTTTTCTCTGCCAAGTTACAATATGATGAGAACACAAACTACCTCTCAGTATAATTTTGCAGCACAGGCTTGGCAAAAATTTGGAAGCAGTGCCATGAGAGCAGAGCTGAGAAAATGAAACAGATGAAACTGTTGACAGAAGTAATATAACTGTTAATAAAGATGCAATAAATAGAAGCCACCAAAGTATTTTGACCTATAAAAAGGTGGTCCTTTTGCGTAAAATCTACTTACATATGTATAAGGCAGACTGGATTTTTAGTACAGTGCTGTCGAGGCACAAGGGCACTGAGACAGTCTTAGAGTCGCCTTTTAATAAGCAAAGTGTTAGAGGGTTGGGCAACACATGGGAGTGATATGGAGCCTCTTGCTTCCAGGTCATTGCTCCGAATCCTGCCCTGGCTGATGCCAGCTGAGAGCCGTTACTTTTTGATGATCGCTTGGTAGCCTTAAAAACTTCCTCTTTGGTTGGGTTCAGCATCAGTGCGTTTGCTGCACTGGTGAGTGCTTTCACGGCAGCAGCTTTGGCATGTGGACGGTGGGGCTGGGTCTTTTAGTCCTCACAGAATGGGGCAATGTGAGTAGGGCATGTTGCTCCTGCACCTGTAAATCAGGTCGTTGACTGCTGTGCCAGTTCAACCACACTGGCAAAGAAGCTCCCTGCAGTATAAGAGTCCTGAGGACACAAAGTGCTTTGTTCTGCATGGCTGTTCCTTAATATGATTCCTTAAAAGTTTTTAGTAAGTGTGCTAAACCTAAAAATATTTTGGTTTATGAGTAGGTTAATCTTATGCAATTTTACATCTATACCCCCACCCCCCCATACTGTGCACAACCTGAGAGCCCAAAAGAAAGCTCACAAAACAGCACAACATATTCTAGCTATTTATTTATTTGCTACACTTACTTTCTAATGGACTGCAACATCATATTTAAAACATGACCTTAGAAACTTAAAACCACATCTGTTTCTCCCAAAGAAGATACAGCTGCCAGAGAAAAGGGGACATTCAGTAAACTGCATGTCACTATCAGCTATTGATAGCCCGTGATTTGTTCTGAATCCAAAGGCTAAACCAAACCTCATGCTGCTGTATGTCAGATGCAATTGGTCCAAAGTCAAAGTTTTACAGCTCAGACAGGGCGTACTTTATCCTTCAGGCTGCTACTTAAGATAGCCATGACCCTGAGGAGAACCAGTCAACAAAACAGACAGACAAGAGGATGTGATTTGTATGCATCCCTGAGCCTGCTCAAATCACCTCTGACCTGCAGGTCAGGCTGCAAATGACAGCAGAGTGCCTGCACCTGATCAGACAGCACATTCTCATTAGAAAGCCTGGGAAAAGGGGGTAGCTACACTGTGTTTACTCATAGACCGAATGCAATCTACCCAGGAAATGAGAAGAAAAAAGATCAATTTAGCTCAACAGAAGGATGTGAGTGACATGTAAGTGTGTTATGAAATTCAAAATCAAACTGCTTATTCTTATAAACCCAGATGGGAGCTCTGTCCCTGGATGAGGTACCAAGAAGACAGGTTAGCAACAAAAAAGAGGTATTTATTTGCCAGAGAATGCCATGCCAGGAGTCTTCATTGAGGTGCATAACCTCTACTCTAACGGATGGATCAAAGGCATTAATAGGGTTGATTTGCCACTAGTACTAGAGTACTAGCTGAACATCAGTGTAGTCTGATGACTCGATAGTCATATAGTCATCGTTACTAATTTATATCAGCAGTAAGTAAATTTATCCAGTAGGGAATGCTGGATTTATCCAGCAGAAGGACAGTATTCATATATAAATCCAGGCTTTCCTAAATTTGGTTGCTTGGATATAGGAACTTATCAAGATAACATCAAAATAATGGTTTTGCTCTCAGGCTTCTGCAAAGTTTGGAGACAGCTGGTGATGAGGTTCTGGTTTGGGACGATTTCTAGCAAATTTGGAATAAGTCTGGGATTTGAAGGGTGCGTGTTTGGTAACTGTATTACTTTGTGCAGAGACTAAAGACCACACTTCATTGGTTCTCAAAGTTCATGTTATGTTTCTTATAAATTTAATGTGGCGTTAGACTGAGGTTGCAGCTTTGCCACAATCCATCTATGCTAAACAGGCCTGCCGATGGCAGCGAGGGACCTGTGGCCTGGGTACACGGCGCCACTCGTGCAGACACTAAGGAAATGTGATTTGTGCCTCCACTTGTCAGGGGCTGCAAAGACTGCTCTGGCCTCAGCGTTAGGTCAGACCTGGGGCTACATGGGAATCGTGCTGCCCACCTAGTGCCTGAGTCCTAATGGAGATCAGCTTAGCACGCAACTCGTCTGCCTCAGCTGTTTCTGCTTCTAGCCCTCACTGTGCCGCTTCTCTGCTTACTCCCATTTTCCTGCCCAGGCACGAGATGTAGCACGGACTGCATTGGGTAGGAATTCTTGTGAAGTTCTACCTCAAACTGAGCACAACACAAAGGTTAAATCCCCCCATGCAGTCCTGGAGAAGAGCAAGTTTAGATGAAGTCTTTCTGCAGCAAATCTATCTCCAGCACATATCAGGAGCATACTACTGGTATGCTTCTTGAGTGGCCTGCAGAGTTGCTAGTGAGGAGGTTAACGTGATGTCCTATAACTATTCTCTGCTGAGAATAAAACTGAATAGTTTTATCCAGTAATGAATGACGCTTCCTGCTAGATGTAGGCTTTTGCCGTAAATGTGAGATGGAAAACAGGACTGAAACAGAATTTAAGCCTGTTCCTTTGCTTGGACCTCTCTCAATGCATTAAGGTTTCTTATTTCTCATTTTTTTATAACCGATCCACATATTTATGAAGGATTTTAACCATGACTTTCTGAGTGATGATTTACTCCAGTGATATCTATGTCAGCAGAAAGAAAAGGAATCCTACACGCTGGGTTTATTTTAAGAGGTATCATTCCTCTGAATTAAATACGTGCATTTTTTAAAACTCTTGATATAAGATACACGGTGGCAGACGCACTCTGGTGAGGACGCATCCCTACTTTTTACATATATGTCAAACTACCACATGTTATGACATTAGTATTTTTCTGGATGCCTTCTGGACAATCAAGACCCGTGAGTATATTGTCTCTGGGTTGTAATGTGTTTCAGCATCCTGAGCTGGGGAAGACAGAGAATGCCTATGACAGAGTTTCTCTGCGCAGATGGAGAAAGAAAAGACATGTCCCTGTGAGTATCATGAATGGGGGCACAGCAGTCTGAATTCCTAGTAAAATAATTTCCAGTGTGCTGGCCTCAGTTCTAGGGAGAAGAATATAAATAGACTTTGTTGCTGGAATAAAATAAGAACAGAGGACCAAGAAAACAGCTGTACCAAGACAGACCAAAGGTCCTTCTGCTCCCGTCCCCGCGAGTGTCTAGCAATAACTGCTTAGGGAAAGATTATGAGGAGGACAGCACAGAGTGATTCTCCACATGGTATAGTCTCTCCGTGTTTATCTATCCATAATTTAGGAATTTTCTGGCACAGATTTGATATTCACTGGTCTCTTTTTCTTGGCTTTGTATAGTTGCTTTTTGAGCCGATTTGGCTTCCACATCCTCTTCTAGAGAGAACTTACATGGTACAAGGAGCCCAAGTACAGTAAGTCTTATAATTCTGCCTAGTAATTTCATTTGAGGCTTCTCAATTACCAGGCCAAGAGAAATTTCAAGATTCTGATTGGACTAGAGAGAAAGCTCTTGAAGCCAGAAAATCTCCCTGTCATTTACCTTTGTCATAGTTTCTCCTACGTTACAAGCCACGCAGTTGTTTCTAAGCCGCATTGTGCTAATAGGAGCATATGGAAAGTACAAGAAATGACAACAGAGTCTGGAAGGAAAGGCATGTTGGTAGAGTGCACACACCTGTAGGTACAGAAGTGAGATTTTGAAAGCTTACTGCAATGTGTCTGCAGGCTCTTACAAACTGCACAGCCCCTTTCAAAAGCAATGAAAAGCCAGGCATTTTATAGGGCTCGTTGTCCAAAAAGAAGAATAATACTGTGATTTTGTCTGTGGTTATAATTTCTTTGTAGTTTGTTTCCCTGCTTTGTCACCCACAAAATCTAAGCAATTACATTCCACCTATGAGTCCCATAAAATACTAATGTGTATAATGGGTAAGAAAGAGATTATGGAAAGTTAAGCAAAGGAGTGTGATAGCTATTTTCTTCAAGTTCCAGCAACGACTTCAACTAGCATGGTTTCTGTTTTTGTGAACCACTGAGCTTTCCAAGTTTGCTGGGCAAACCAATCAATTCATATGTAAATAAAATATATCATATCCAATAAAAAAAAGAGCAGTTGATAAAGAGGATCTAGTGCTGTGGGTCTTTATGATCACGAGAGGGAAGAATTTCTTTGTGTCACTACAAAATGTTACTCTGTCCCTGAAAGGAAGGAGACAGAAGGCTAGCTCTATGCAAAAGCCTGACTGCATGTGATTGACCCAGCAGGAGAAGGGCTGGCTCTCTTTCTCAGGCTCCTTCTGTTGTAAGACACAGATCCTAAGTATGTGCTGGATGCCTCTGCCTGATTTCTTGGGGGTATTCAGGCTGAGTGATACATTTTAAAACAAGGAGGGGAATGAGCAGATCAAAAATGTAAAGCACAAGCTGTTTCTCTTGAACTTCATTGCTCTGTTGAAAAAGGAGCACAGCAAACACATGTGCGTTTTACTCCTTCCTAAGTTACACATTGACAATGACTCTCGTTCAGGTTACAAGAACAGATTTCATCCTTTTTGCTTTTCCCTTCAAACAGCAGTCCTTATTTAAAATTATCTTGTCCCTTCTGAAATGTGCTGTTTCAGGGTGAGTGAGCCTAGAACAGCTTGAGAAAAAAATACAGTCCTTCCAAGTTGGACTGCATCTCATCAAAGTGTTTTTCCCCTTAGGATTTTATGGAATGTTACCTCACTTTATGACAGTTCACATCACAGCGTAAATGCTGAACATTTCTGTAAGTGAGGCAATGCACTGTGAAATGTCAGGCAAACGATAAAATCAATAATCTGCAAGTTACCAAAGAGAAATGAAACTCATGGATGTCAGTAGTTTTTGGGTCAAAGGCAGACATTTCAGATTGATGATGGCCAAATACTTTTGAGTTGTTTTTGTTTAAGTTTCATACCCAGACAGCACCAAAAAATGGCCTCTCTCTGAGCAACTAGGAACTTCTTTGCATACGCTTCTTCCATCTTCCATTCTTTTAGCTGAGACAGTGAGATTGAAAAATTACTTGTTTTCTTTTGTATCATCTTTCTATGCCCTGGATACATATTCTGTAACAAAGTTGTATTCTTAATAAGCCCAGAAAGAAACCTTTGAACAATACCTACCTGAGATCAAATGGTCTATTTCTTCTGCACTCAGATCTGACTGCAAAATAAAAAAAATGAGGATTGGGATTCTGCTTGAACTAAAAAAACCTGAAGAAAAGATTTTAGCCAATAAAGAAAAATATTCATAGGAGTATTCTCTGCAAGTCTGAAAATGGAAAATGTTGTAGTAAGCATATTTTTGTGGGTTTTTTTGCAGAAATTAAATATTTGAAACCAAATTTTATTTTTAAAGTATCAGCACTGAAAGAGTTTTAGCACAATTGTTTAGTTTAGACTTTCAGTTTTTAATGGAAAAATCATAACATTTGTATGAGGGTCTCCTCCTCTCTCCAATTTCCCCTGAACAATTCTAGCTACTTTTCAGTCAGCTCAATTTAGTTCCTCAGATGACAATGTCCAGGAAAGAAATTCTACTGAAGCTTCCCATATTCACTGTAAACTTTAAAATATATATGAGAGGAAATGTACTTAACACTAGGATTAAAGCAGTCACAGAAAAAATAAAATAAAATTGACTGTTAATGGTTTTACTGACTTATTTATACGCAGACTTTTGAAAAATACTACCAGAGAACTTGAGAACAGGTATAACTATTCTTGAAACGTCTGCAGATAAACTGACAGACTAAAGAAATGCAGTGCTGGAAACAAAGTGCTTCAGCCGCAAAGGATGGATGCGGACACTTTCATAAACCCACAACAAAAAAAATTCCCTGGCAAAGCCAGGCAAGTGAAAACATCCTGATACAGTGATGTATGGGGGAGGCTAAAAGGTCAATGACTGCAGCTAGAAGTTATCAAGATAATTATTGCTAATGCCTTGATTGGGAAAAATAAGCACCGCCATGGAAGATTTCAGCTTTGCATCTCTTGCAGCCTTGAAAGAGCTCCTCTGGCCAGGCATGATTTTATCCGTATAAAAGGCTTCTGGCTTTATAAGTATCACACCTGCGGTACTGCTGTTCCTCAGGGAACCATTCAGTGCGCTAGCAAATACGACCCCATCGACATCAAAAGTTTCCACTTTCCCTCAGCCCCTTTCAACAGCGGGTCCCTCCCCTCTCCCCGGGCGGCTGGTTGCGGTCTGGGGAACCTCTCACTTTTTGTCCTCTCCCGACCCTTCTGGACCACATTCTACGTTTTCATTCAGACCATCTGCTCACATCATTGGGGAAGAGAAAACGGCTGCTGCCGGCACCGCAGCCGCTCCTGGCAGTGAGCTGCTTGCCTACATTACCTTTTCAGCCAGCCATGACTGTGGCTTGCGCGGGCTGGTGCTGGTGCAGCGGGTTTTTATTTCTGCTTAAATATTGCTGGTAAGGGGTAGGTTTGTGGCGGCGGCCTCCCCCTGCTCCCCCAGAGTGGTACGGCCGCCTTGTTCTTGACAGAAGTCTTTCTAAAGACCTGCTCAAGCCTCACTAAGCAGCTGTGAGTTAGGTCATTTTCCCAGGAGTTTTACATGTGGAAAACCGGGCATTAGGAAGGCCTCAAAAAAGGACACCATCTGGCCCCAGTGAAAAAAAGGATCATGACACTTTCTGCGGTACCAACAGGCCCTGATGAACCATAAAGGAATTCAGGCCTCGACTGTGATCCGATGGTGACTGGCCCAACAATCCCCCCCGTGACAGCCTCCCCATTCAGCCTCGCAGTTATCTCATAGCACAATGGACTTTTGTGCCACGCTGTTTACTGGGGGCGTCATCAGATCCAGTCAGATTTCTGGACTCAGCTTCAGCGCCCCTGCTCTTTGCAGCAACATGTAACACACATCGGGAGAGATAAGGACACAAAGAAATTAGAATTTTTTTTTGCTTTGCTTGTTTTTTTTCCCGCCCAGTGTCCAAACCTTTTGCATTTCTTTCACTGTATAGACGAACAAAATGTAAAGCTTGGTAGTGGATGCAAAAAAGGTCCTTGCTGGGAATCAAGAAATTTCTCCCCCCCCCCCCCCCAAGACAAGTCAGATATCATAGATAAAGGAGCATTTGCACTACTGTTCGCTAGAAGTGAAATTTAATTAATGCAGATCAGAATTTATGGCTTACATGCACTTTTTTTAAGAAAAGAAGAATTTGCTTATTTTTTTAAGCCAGCACATCACTATTTCCTCATTTTGATTTTGGAATAATTTACGTCTAAGTAAAATAGTATTTTACTACTAGCAGTATTGGATTTATCTCACTTTTTATCTTCTGGCCTGATTTCAATATATGAATGTTTATTGTTTAATACAGGAAGTGTCTTAATTAGTCTGTACACAGGGATGCAAGCTGTCTATGGCCAGAAGCAGAAGTAGCCCCCTCCACCTCCCCCCTCTACCTTCTCTCTGCTATTCTTTCCCCTTGCCGCACTCCCACTGCAAGAGAGAGCCTGGGAAAATAAATAGAACTCACAGCCTGCCCTCGAGGTCACTGCATTGACCTTGAAAGGGTAGGGTGTACCAAAATCCCGAGTCAAGGATCCCGCAGGGAAAGCAACTGGCTGTCTGCCCCCTACTCCCCAGTTTAACCTGGGGTTTGGTGGTGCTTCCACTCATCAGGCTCCTGTGGCACTACTGACGATGAAGAAACCTCTGCTGCCGGGACCTCAAACCAGATGTGGCTCCTGAGGTCAAACACAACAACTTGGGCATTGTCAGAAAACTAGCTGGAAGCCGACACAGCTTGGGCAGCATGGACATAAACACCAATGTGGTACATATAGCTCCCAGTTAGGGCTAAAATGGGCTAAACGTGGCTGGAGGTTTTGGGCATGCTGCAGCTCCCCGAGACAGATAGAGTGCTAAATTCATGGGTATGTGATTGGGTTTTGATAGTCATTCATTTGAAATGGTGACAGCCAGATACCAGCTGTGAATCCGGATGTTTGTCATTCCAGCTTTGCGTTTGTGTGCCCTCCAAGAGGGCATTTCTTTTGCCCAGCTTGTTGCCTTCCCACTTTCATGCTGTAGCCCCTGCAGAGCCTGGGTCCCCTTGACATGGAGGTGAACACACATGCACAGCCAGATCTTGCCCGCCCCACATCAACAACGTGTGTCAAGTCACAGAGGCGTCCCAGAGAACTGAAACACCATTTGCCCTCCTTTTGGGAAGAACAGAGGGGGTACTTATGTGTCCAGAGGCTCTCAGCAAGTTAATGGCAGAGGAGGATAATAAGCCACATCTCCTGGAGTATCAGTCCAATGCTTTAAAGTATTTATGCAAGTTGCTGTTAAGACGGATTTCCAAATCCTTGCTGAGTCGCTTGAGTGCCTAATTGAGTTTGTACAACCAAACAGAGGTAGGGTGGGTTGGGGAAATATTTCATTGCAATGTTTCATACATTACCTGGACATTAAATATTAGGCAGTGTATTACTTGTGGTTTCATTACACTCTGCTTATTACTGAGGCCTCCCTAACACAAAAGACGGACCTCCTCGAAAGGCCCCGTATTATCCAGCACAGACCCGGTAGCACATCTGCTGGTAATCAAGAGTTTTTAATGAGAGAATTCATCCTCTTGTTTTCAGCATTCTTCTACACCCCAGGAAATGTTTTACTCTCCATTTCAAGAAGAAAAAGCAGAAAGAAGAAAACCTGTGGAGCAACCACATCCAAGTAAAGCACTGTAAAACTTCCACAGGAAGAGGACTCTGCTTGCTGCTGGACCATCATATTGTTTGACAAGATGATATATTAAAGAGCAAATTAGAAAGTGATTTTAAGAAAAGGCTAGTTCTTGGAAGAACTGCTTTATTATTTTATTTTTGAGACAACGATCACATTTCCTATGAGTCACAGTCTGTACATAGAGTTACCAATGGCTCCCAGAAAATAGTTTTCCAGTTTACGTGCTTCAGCTTCTGCGTGTACTACATTAAGAGATGTCGGAAAGGAAGAGCTTGACCGCAGAAGAAGAAATTGTATGTGCATGTATGTTTTGAAAGGTCTAAAGATGAGGTCTGTGGCAGCTCGTATCCACCTACTGAAGTGTTTTTGCAATTATGCACACAGTTTTTTATCCTATTATGAGTTAGAGCCTTTCAGAGATTCCCTCTAACCACTTAAGTAAGAAAACCACCAATGACACTGAGCCAAGAAGGAGGGAGAGCAGCCTCTGACACGGGTGTGCAATGACTCCCAGCTGAGCGGAGTGCATGGAGGATGCCCCTGCCGAGACCTGCCGTCCTCACAAAGGCCAGCCAACGTCAGAGCCGTGGTTAAAACAAGAAAGAGCAAGAGGAGGAGAGCAGGACACCTTGGTTTTCACTGCACTATGCTACCACAAAAGATATTTATCTAGTCTATTGGCAACTGTTTAAAACTGGAGGAAAACCAGAACAAGGACTTTATCATGCAAATAGTTAAATATTCTGTAATCTGGGGTACACACTCACTTTTTATTCAAAGCGCCCTGCTCGCTGTAATGAAAAATGTCAGGCTCTTTTAATAAAAGAACAATTTGAAAACTTGATATATCACAAAACCATTAATTTTAGCTATTATCTGTTTGACACTTTTCATAGCAACGATTTCACTCTGTAACATGCTTCCTGAGGATTAAAATGATTTTAAAGGATTAAAATGTTAATTAAAAATATAATAGAAATATCAATCGCTGAGAAGACCAACATAAGTATTTGTCTCTTTAACTGTACTATCACGCTGCTGCGGCTTTCTCCTGGCTTTTTACAGTTTGGACCTCCAGTTCATGAGGAGGTAAATGACAGGTCCAGGAGCAATTCTGTTCTTTAACTATTTGACAATGCATCTGTTTACACTTCACAAAGGCAGCGTTATGTCCTTGAAATTTCTAAAGGTCATTGTTAATGGGATCAATTTTTTTTTTTTTTTTTGGTGCCAACTGTGTCTTTCTTAGCTTGTAAGAGCACTATTCCCGGAGAGGGGCTGGAGGGGGTGGGAGCAGGCAGGTCCAGCAAATTCCATGTGACCAGTTCAGCTGCAATAATCTCTTTTC
The DNA here is from genome assembly GCA_033558235.1 of Neomorphus geoffroyi. Taxonomy (NCBI): domain Eukaryota; kingdom Metazoa; phylum Chordata; class Aves; order Cuculiformes; family Neomorphidae; genus Neomorphus; species Neomorphus geoffroyi. Next base: position 22,598,647 of record JAUMJM010000053.1, on the reverse strand, counting down.
TCCTTCTGGTCCAAGCTACACATGAGAGCACTCTAGTGTCTTTCATCATTATTTGTCACCCTTTTGTGTGGAGCAACTTATATCCACAGCCATTCTAGCAATTAAAATAAAAAAGGACCAAACATTATTCACAGTGAATAGCTCTGAGACCAGTGACATCAAGTACCAACCAACCCATTGAAGACTGGGTACCTGATATCCCTGGAGTATTTTATGGAGGGAAAAGAAAATGCAAACCAAAATCAAATCCAGCAAACACATGGTTATATGGACAGTTCAGAGCCTGATTAAAAGATAGTCTTTCTGCAGCAATTTATCTTACATGTTCTTCGTAAGGAAAGGAAAGGGCAGCAGGGCAGAGGGGTGAGAGGACAAGCTCTCAGTTACTGTACAGCTGTCTTTAAAAGACTGTCAGATTCAGAGTTTATTTATATGTTCAGGCACCTAAATGGACCATAGGGCTGCTTCAGGAGCCATTCCCCACATCCACCTTCCCAAATGTTGTAATTTAGGAAACCTTCATTATCAATACTCAGACAAAGTTTAGGTTTTCTGTGGCACTTGTCAAGTTTCTTGAGCACGCTTAAGTTACACAGAGACCTCCCTCATTTTTTCCTCTCTGTTCAATTGTATTCCCCATGCACTTACTGTGAGAGGGGGACTGGTATGCCTAGGGAGATATAGCGCCTTCCCCATCTGACCAAGTAAACAACTGTTCATTTTCTAAAAGTTGATTGTTCTCTATCCAATATACTAATTTTCCTTTCAGAAAGGCACAGCACTCCCTGAGCATATGCTTGACTTCAATTTATCCTAAAATATTAAGAAAAATCCTATTCTTGTATTTTCAAAGGGTCTTCAGACTGAAATGCCATTGAAGTAATAATAAAAAATCTCAATCCAACAGCAATGCCTCTATGTTGTATCTCTTAGTGCCTTGATTAATACACTAAGGTATGCATAATGCTGCAAAGAGAAATGACTCTTTTGGCAACAAGAGGTGACAAGAACTTCGTCTATTTATGGAAGTGGTGTGATGATTTAACGTCAGAATTGTGTGAGGCTATCTGGAGATATTAGTGATTCCTGCCGTGAACAGATAAATACTCCATGGTGTTCAAAAGTCTAATACATCCTTTTATAATCGTTCAATTAGTTGATTAGTGGCACTATTAAAGAAATGTCCTTTATTACTAATAATCTTTTGTGAAGATTATGTTTTCAGGTTCTGATTGTTATGCCTCTGCTGTATTAGAGAACCATCTGCTACCAGCAAAGTTTCCTTCTTTTCAACAGGTAGAACCTTATAAGACATCATAAATTCGTCCTTAACCTGCTTTGAAGAAACTGAACACCCTGAATTATCTTACTTCTTACCACAGAGTGGACTATTCCATAATTCTGAATGAATCGTAATTGTTTTCTGGATTTTTTTCAGGTTTCTCCTACATCTTTTTTTAAGTGGTTGAAAGAAAGGAGAAAGTATTCCAGTAATGTTCTCAGTGGTACTGTTTAGACACAATTCACTTCCCTGTTTGATGTTCCTCTGCTTTTAAATTTAGTATTCCATACAGCCACAGCACTGGACTGGGAGATTTGCAATGGTATATAATACGAGGATTAAGGGTTTTTTTTAGGGTCAGTGCAGACCAGGCCAAGGGATTTGTATCTTGTGAGTCTAAAATTATTCTTTCTTTTTTTTGTTCTGAGATGCATTACATCATGTTTGGAAATATCAATAATCTGATGTTCAAAGGAGATCAGTTTATCAAGTAACCTATATTGCTCTGTTTACCTGACCTGCCTCTATCATTAACTTAGAACTTCACCAGCTTTGAATCTCTAGTAAACTTTACTGCAAGTGAATTACATTTTCTTCCAGAGCACTGTTAAAAGTATTGAACAACAACGAACAGAAAACAGATCCTGGCAACACTGCTAGAAGTGTGTTCTCAGTTTGTCCCATTCGTTATATTGTATTACGCAGCAGTAAGCTCCTCTGCAGGGTCTGGGCGCTAGCCCCTAGAAACTGGGGAGCCGGAAAGTGGATGATGACTCTCTGCTCAAAACGGTGCCCTGACATTAGTGGTCCCTCTAGTACGTAGATGGATTTGGCCCAGTGCTGCTTTTTTAGGCACTGGTGTTTGTGGGTGGCAGAAATACTGCCCTTATCTCTGAGCTGGAGGAACTCAGGACTTTCAGCTTCTGACGGGAGATTTCTCACCCCTATGGACAGTCTCTGGTTGAAGGAGGAGAGAAAAATACTGACCTGAGATTGAGATTGTTCCCACCTATTCTTCCACTGGACAGGTTCTGCGCCTCTGGAAAGATGGGATTCAGAGCACATCTCCTGGGGCTTAGTCCATACAACCTATTCCTGGTGAGGCTTGGGTGTGCCTTGTGTTGCCTCAGAGGATCTCTGCCCTTCAGTTTGAGCTCACAGATGCAGAGGGAAGCTTTATTCATAAGCATTTTTAAAGGGCAGAAGAGGAGAAAAAATACTGACATTGCCAAGGATATTTTTCTGTTTACAAATGACATGAATAAAATAGTGATATATTAAATGCACTGCTCTGTTTGGACCAGATGCTTTCGATTTGTGAAAAATGACCATGCTTCTCTCCCTAAGAAAACCAATCTTTCGTTTTAATGCGATTTATGAAAGAAATCATGATTTGTACATTACTTTCAAAACTTGAGGCACTGAAGAGCAATGCTGTTAGAAGTTTTCCCAACTTTGGCGAACAGTGAGCTGTTTGTAGAGATGTCAGCCACAAGATTGGTGGCTGGACCTAACAGGTTGCATTCAGAATGGCTCTGTGTCAGTTTTCAATTTGAAAGGGGAACTGGCTAAAGTGTTGCAAACACTTAAAGCTATGCATTCTGCATTACAATGAAAGTGGTGTCATTATACACATTACACTCAACAACAGCTTCCTTTTTAATACAAGAAGGACATCACAGTGAAAATCTGATGAGTAAAAAGCACAGGAAGAGGAAAAAAAACAATAGACAACCCTAGACATAGGAAACCTTGTAGTCAATTCTGTGGACATGATGTTTTCTACATAACAAACATACTTGGATTTAAAATAATGCATTAGTGATACCTCTCCAAAAGAACATTCAGGAAAGGTCATAGAATAATGCTTGTTTTCTCTCCTCTCCTCTCCTCTCCTCTCCTCTCCTCTCCTCTCCTCTCCTCTCCTCTCCTCTCCTCTCCTCTCCTCTCCTCTCCTCTCCTCTCCTCTCCTCTCCTCTCCTCTCCTCTCCTCTCCTCTCCTCTCCTCTCCTCTCCTCTCCTCTCCTCTCCTCTCCTCTCCTCTCCTCTCCTCTCCTCTCCTCTCCTCTCCTCTCCTCTCCTCTCCTCTCCTCTTCCTTTTCAAAAAAACAGTATACAAAGAACACATAATGAAAAAAACCCATGCAATGCAAGCACAACCGAGTAGCCATTGTACAATTGTAAATAGGAGGCACTGATTATCTTGAAACAAATTCATTCCCCAGAAGATAAGTCCAGAACTGAAACCAGCAAATGCATTGGGCACGCTAACTGCCTTGGCCATTATCTTAGGTAAGCCATTTTTGTTCTCGGAGAAGCCTCTTTCCTTTGAAATCCTGTGTCTCCCCAGCACCTATTTCCCCAATGAGATATTTAATCAGAAGTAGCTATTTCAGTCCTTTCTTCTCTATAGACAAACGCCTAATTGATCAAGGGTTTTTATTCTTGGGATTTACTTCGAATATGGTTCCACTTTTTATTATTTTTAGGAGGAATAGAAAAAGGACAAAGAAAAAAAGCTTTCCTTGAATGGCAGAGTTGCACTGTGTTGTCCCAGGGTAAATTACCTGAGACCTCATTTCTTGATGTCAGACTCCTAGGGCCAACCTTGACAGTCTCCTGGCAAACTTTAACACACCAATATCTGAACCAAGACTACGACCGAGACTTTTGCCTCTGGACAAGGTGAACAATAAATATTTTCTCAGGTGAGTTTTAATCAACCCTTTACTGAAGTGTCATCAGCTGTTTTCCCTGTAACAAGCAGAACCTTAACCCCCGAAGTCCTCAGGGGTTCTCAGAATAAAATTCCTGTTTTCACTACTCAGAAATGCCATCATCAGGTGGGACAGAGGACGTATTGACCAAACATATTTATTCTGTTTAATTTTTGGAAGTAGTTTTCTTTTTCTTATAAAGAGATGTGACACTACTTTTCTTTCTATGACCATTAATATTTAAAAATATCTCCTTATAAACATCATAATAAATTGCAGAAGGGAAAAGAAAATACTATGGAGCAGATAATGTTTGTTTCATGCTTGTAAGGACCACCTTTCACTTACCTTCCCATCATGTACCGATTTTCACTTAAAAATTAATAAGTAATTGAACTCATAAGTTGAAATCATACCTAGTCATTCTGGATCAGAATGTGGTGACGTGTGTCTATATTATGTTTTTTTAATATCCTCAGTCAGTCAAACTCTAGAGTATTCATGTTTGATTCAATATTTTGTTGAGGACCCTTCCCCAAACTCTCATCTTAATATATTTCTGTGGCTGATACATGGATTAAAAAACCCCTTTGATGATACTGGAGATTACACAGAAGACTAATGAGGAAGAAAAGAACTCTGAAACGAGGTGGCAAGCAAAGCAGTGCTCACTATTTTAATATGGATTCAAGGGCTACTTTTTCACACTGTCCTGGTGCTAGTTATTTTCCTAGAAAGTAGACAAATGACATATATTTCATATGTGAAAAACTTTAATGAGAAGATAAACTTTCTTAATGATGGGATTAACTGTATGTATGACTACTACCATCGTGGACCTTTTTTCCTTATAGCTCTTTAGCAAAGGGTCCATGAGCTGGCATGGAAAGGGCATTGCTGCACCGAAATGAAGGAAGGCAGCAGGCAGAGGGAATGATGGGACTCGCAAGGGAAACTGCAATAGGTTGAATGGAGCTCTAAGATCAAGAAGAACAGCACATGTAAACATACAGTTGACTGACTTCATCTTACTGGAAACACCATCATGCTGTCAGGGCAGGTTTAATTCTGCCTGACTGGGATTGCATTTAATAGATTTGGCAAATAACACACAAAAGAGAAATAGCAGTAGATCTCAGCTGCTTGCATGTACCTGGCTTTCATCCCAGCAAAGGAACACGGTGATATTTGAAAAACACATAAAGTGGGATTTGAAGGGATGCTGTTATGCTCTTACATCCTTGTGACTGCAACGGCCTGTGGGACCAGAGTACCCTTTGGTGCCAGCTGTTTTGGGAGAGAGGAGTGGAAGATGAAGCATGAGGGATTCATCATTCACGAGCAATGAAAAGCCAGGGAGCCTGTTATGTTTGAAAGACTCGGACATGGTACTTGGGCATTTCCTGCCACAGAGAAGACGCAACATTGGCAACCGACTAAAACATTTTGCCTTTATAATAGAGCCTTTGTCAACTGCCAGTGCCCACATTCATGGGCAGTTCTTGGAGCGAAGGCAGCCATGCCAGAGAAGTATAAATCATATTAGGTACAGATCATCATCTCAATGTTGATCTACTGTGTGGTGGTATGGCTAAGCTATAACAGCAAAGGTCCTGATCCCAGGAGAGTTTAATGAGGTGACTTTGAGGTATCATCTTCTCTGATGACCTGGAAAATACCTGTGCGGGTAAAAGGAGCACAAAGATTTTCAGTCATAGAGATGTGGCCTATCATTCAGCTGACATTCTTAACTGTTCAGTATAGATTTCTAGAATATATTCTCTGTTCCTCTGATTGGTGCAACAGGCAACAACACTAGCAATAGGGCATTTCTGCTCCCTTGAGTGGGTGAAGAAATCTTCTACTGGCTCTACTGCAAGATGTTACTGAGGCCAAGAACTTGGGAGAATCTAAAGGAATGATTTAGTGTTCATGCAGATACCCTGGTATTAGTCAGTATAAATTAACTACTCTGATAGAAACCTTCATTTTCTGTGGTAAGGCAGGAAAAAAATCACTTATTTTCTAGGTTTCGGAAGACACTGTGCATCCTAGAAGGATACTTAGCCATTACCCAAGATATGACAATTTTGTATTTCTGGTTTCTTCTTGAAGTCCAACCCTGGTGGTTCTTCCTGCAGAAACCAAAACTGGGCTAGATGAACCATTGGCCTAATTCAATTTCACATTTCTCATGTTTTTATTTGGCTTTGAGCAGGACCTCACAGTGGGTGTGAGGAGAGATCTACCTCTTGAGTGGAGAACAACAATAAGCTTCTATGAGTACTGAGTGCTGCTGTCCTTGTCCAGCTGATAACTAGAAATGGAAGTGTGAAGAGGTGGACCAGTCTTCTACTATAGCTGACAAAAGGGGGAGAAATTTGGGCCGTTGTAATGTATTTATGAATGTTAAGTTTTGGAGGGATGCAGAGAGCAAACTTTCCCAACAGTGATGTGGCCCCAAACTTTACCACAGAGCGTTGTGTAAATTACACAACCTTGTCACACACACACACACACACACACACACTCAAATCCACTGTGCCTGCAATGTGTTATTTGATGTTTCGTGGAAGAGCTGTTCTCTCCTCTTGGGGATCAGGGATAATACCAAGGGGCTACAGTGCTTTTTCTTTTGGCCTGGTGGGTAACCAGCACTCATATACTAAATAAGTCATCTGCTAGGAAATGTAGGTGTGCTACTCCTTCAGAGTGTCTGTGGGATGTTAATTCAGAAGTGGTGGGAGCTGATGGCTAGCGGCACTGCACAGGGCTTCTGGGGACAGGCAGAATCCTTTGCAGTGTACTTCAAAGGGGGTTCTCAGTTAAGGGAAAAAAAGGATAGATTTTGAAGTTTCTTTTTGCCAGAAGGCTTTACTGTGAGCCCCTGAAGTTCTTCTTTTATAATCAGGGATGAGATAGGTATTTTTTCTTTCTTTCCTGCTTAATTTGGGCCAATGTAGTTTGAGCCCTGTGTAAGTTCTTGTGCAAGTAGAAGACTGAATGTGCTGTTTATTTGTTTACTTTCTGTGTTGATCTGGCTCTTTTTATTTATTTATTTTTAATTAGAGACTGAGCCTTGAAGGATATTTTCAAGGAGACCTTAACTACTGGTTTGTCATTCATTCAGCATTCATTCCTGAAGCCAGTGAAATTATTCTTTCGCATTAAACATTGTATCATCAAAATGCTTTGCTCTATCTTACTGAATCATCCACCACCTTCCAGGACCGATTCCCAGTATTTTGACACTTTCACCTTCTCTCTTCTTGAGGGTGCATCAAGCAAAAAGCCTGATATGGGAATGAATTTGCACCGATTTTCAGCTCTCTGTCTCCCCTCATCATCATTGATTTCTGTCTAAGACCTCCCGAATGAAAAACAACTCTACAAAGTGAGAGAGGAAGAAAAGATCTCCAAAGTGAGGTGGCAAGCGAGAGACCTTCAGTTTTGTGTTTACAAAGCACTGCTTGTAGAGGGTTAGAAATGGAACTGGATGCTTCTCTTACACCTACATCCAGTACACAGTGCTTTCCCAGGGTACAATTAAAATGGCTATTGAACATGTGAGTGTAATAAGGATAATCTCTGAGACCACAGGGGCCGGGCAGGACAAGTGCAGCAATCCAGGCCCCTTGGATCTGTGAGCTTAGTAAGAACCTGTGAGGAGGTGATAAATTTTACTGCTAACCATCACTGAGTGGTTTGTTGATGACACGCGAGAGGGCAGTGGGATCTCTTTTGATGCTTCCCAGCAACATTTTCTGAATGACATTGTGCGATGTGCCTCAGCTTTCTACTCCTTATACTTAGAGAGGCTCATGACGAGAAAGCCTGAAAGATTTCTTCTGGTTCTAGTCCAGCATAGGACACAATGGGCTTGCAAGTACACAGCCTAGTGCAAACCACAGGTACAAACTTGGGTACAAATTAATGCAACAGATCATTTCACAGTAAAAGTCCTTCTTGATTAGAACCCGATGAGATACATTTTGGATGTTTCAAAAATCTTTTTCTCAAGCCAAATCTGTTTCAGAGCTGGGAATATCCCAGTTTGTGCTTATAAAGCTCAGACTAAATGTTGCTTTCTTAAAACGTCTTTTTCGCATTGGCATGCCATTTATTAACCTCTACTAATCATAGTGAGGTCTGCAGGTTCATGCAATGGATTACAGCTTGATATAGTAGTTTTCTCCAGATGCATCCAGAAAGCTTTCATGACCTAAAAATGCACCCTGGGTAGAATTCAGCCCCAAACCTTCATAGTTTGAATGGGTTTTGTATGAAAAATTACTGACTGTAAATGGTGACACTAGATGGTACTTCAAATGGCATCTTGCCAGTTTTTACTCTGTGATTCAACTTTGGAAGTATTACAAAAACAGGTGACTTTGAACTTTGTGTCATTCAGGCATAGGACCAAATATTTTCTTACGGTATATGTGTAAAGCAAAGTAAGTGCCACATTTGCAGTCTACAGCAGTAAAATATAATCAGATTCTAAAGAGGAGGGCTGGTTCCACGTGAATTACTGGTGGTGCAGTTTGTGTTACGCTATGATTTTATGTAGCTACAGTAACTACTATCTGATCCATTTTTAATTTTTTAATCTATTTCACAGTCAACAAGGTTTAATCTCGCAAGAAGATTAAAAGAATACATTTTTTTTAAGGCCACCAAAGGACCAACAGTCTTCCATTTAATCCATCCATAAGCTGAATGCCTTGAAAAGACATGTGACTTGTTTGGCGCTGACCCTAGCAGAGTATGATATTAATAGGTTATTGACTTGGTAGGTCTTAAACAGCCAGAGGGAACATCACTTGCAGTAGCTGCAATGCACTGGAGGTTTGTTTCATTGATTGGGCTGTTTAACCCATCATCTCCAGGCATTTAAACAATGATATACGCTTGACAAACCTAATATTTCATTCTCTATCTAGGGACCATGAAACAGAAATTAAAGGAAAGAAAAAGACAACTGGACAGATACACGGCAGAAAATGATGATAAATGAGAGGGAAAACCCCAGACAGATGATGGTCCAAATTTGGACTGTGCTGTAACTAAGAAATATATATTAAAAAAACAACAGAATTTTCTATGAGAAAGGTGGGCAAATGATTGTAAGTACATCTGAGCCCTGAAAGACTCAGAGTTAGCATGAATTCTGAAATCTTTGTAAATTAGTGGTCTTTTGCTCTATGTTGTCAAGGAATCTGAAGGGGTAAAAAATGTGTTGGAAGACATGGCTCTTCCATTTAGAAAAAGTAATGGCAAAGATCAGCAATGTGATGAGAACATACCACATGGACAGAAGGAAAAAATAATTTTCTGGACTGATGATACCTTAGCAGCAAGGATAAATATAATAACAACAACAACAATAATAATGGTAGGCTTCTGGATACAATAAGATAGAGTATTACATTGAAAGTCCGTCTAAGATAGTCAAAATACTGGTTGTATCATGGGCTGTTGCATGTATCTCCAGCTGAAGAAGGGGAAAAATTGGAAAACCTGTTTTATTTCACATCTTTTTATCATAGTTGCATTATAGGAACAGAACTACAGTGTAGAGGGTCCTTGATACTTTTTTACAAAAATTGTAAGCAATCTACTTACAGGAAAAGCACAGAGTGGATGCTATTTCAACAAAATATAAAAAGTCTTTGAGTCACAGAATCACAGAATAGCCAGGGTTGGGAGGGACGTCCAGAGATAATCCAGTCCACCTCATCCTGCTAAAGCAGTTTCAAGTGTCCAGGGTTTTGAGTATCTCCGGAGAAAGACACTCAGCAGCCTGTTCCAATGCTCCATCACCCTCATAGTAAAGTTCCTCCTCTTGTTAAGGTGGAACTTCCTGTGTTCTAGTTTGTACCCAGTGCCTCTTGTCCTGTTGCTGGGCACGATTGAGAAGAGTCTGGCCCCATCCTCACGGCATCTGCTCCCTAGATCACAGAATCATAGAACGGTTTGGATTGGAAGGGACCTTAAAAATCATCCAGTTCCAATCCCCCTGCCATGGGCAGGGACATCTTCCATTAGATCACATTGCGCAAAGCCTTATCCACTCTAGTCTTGAACACCTCCAGGGATAAGGCATCCACTGTTTTTCTGGGTAACCTGTGCCAGTGCCTCACCACCCTCACAGTAAAAAAATTCTTCACAATATCTAATCTAAATCTCCCCTCTTTCAGCTTAAAACTGTTACCCTTCATCCTGTCACTGCACTCCCTGATAAAGAGCCTTTCCTTCTCTTTCCTGTAGGCCCCCTTTAAGAACTGGAAAGCTGTTATGAGATCTCCCTGGAGCCTCCTCTTCTCTAGGCTGAAAAATCTCAAGTCTCTCAGCCTGGAGAAGCTGTCAGCCCGTGGCTTGGATGGGAACGCTCTGTGCTGGGTTAGGAACTGGTTGGATGGCCGAGCACAGAGAGTGGTAGTGAATGGTGTCACATCCAGTTGGCGGCCGGTCACTAGTGGTGCCCCCCAGGGATTGGTGCTGGTCCTGGTCCTGTTCAATGTCTTTATTGATGATCTGGATGAGGGGATCGAGTCCATCATCAGCAAGTTCGCAGATGACACCAAGCTGGGAGGAAGGTAGGAGGGTCCTACAGAGGGACCTTGACAGGCTGGAGAGATGGGCTGATTCCAACAGCATGAGGTTTAACAAGTCCAAATGCCGGGTCCTACACTTTGGACACAACAACCCCACGCAGAGCTACAGGCTGGGGACAGAGTGGCTGGAGAGCAGTCAGGTGAAAAGGGACTTGGGAGTGCTGGTGGACAGGAAACTCAGCATGAGCCAGCAGTGTGCCCAAGTGGCAAAGAAGGCCAATGGTATCCTGGCTTGCATCAGGAATAGTGTGGCCAGCAGGACTAGAGAGGCCATCATCCCCTTATACTCGGCACTGGTCAGGCCGCACCTTGAGTACTGTGTTCAGTTCTGGCCCCTCAGTTTAAGAAAGATGTTGAGATGCTGGAGTGTGTCCAGAGGAGAGCAACGAGGACGGTGAAGGGGCTGGAGCACAAGCCCTATGAGGAGCGACTGAGGGAGCTGGGGTTGTTTAGCCTGGAGAAGAGGAGGCTCAGGGGAGACCTTATTGATCTCTACAACTACCTAAAGGGAGGTTGTAGTCAGGCAGGGGTTGGTCTCTTCTCTCAGGTGACCGGTGACAGAACAAGAGGACACGGTCTCAAGCTTTGTCAGGGGAAGTTTGAGTTTGATATTAGGAAAAAATTCTTCACTGAAAGGGTGATTGGCCATTGGAATGCGCTGCCCGGGGAGGTGGTTGGGTCACCGTTCCTGGAGGTGTTTAAAGGGAAATTGGATGAGGCACTTAGTGCCATGGTTTAGATGATGAGTAGGTGTTGGTGTTGGGTCATAGGATGGACTCGATCTCAAAGGTCTTTTCCAGCCTTGTGATACTGTGATACTGTGTGATACTGTGATATGGGAGAGGATCCAGCCCACTGATCATCTTTGTGGCCCTCCTCTGGACTTGCTCTAACAGATTTACATCTTGTGCTGAGGACTCCAGAACTGAATGCAATACTCCAGGAGAAGTCTCATGAGTGTGGAGTAGAGGGGCAGAATCCCCTCCCTCGATGTGCTAGTCACACTTGTTTTAATATAGCCCAGGATACAGTTGGCTTTCTGGGCTGCAAGCAGACACTGCTGGCTCACGTTGAGCTTCTCATCCACCAATATCCCCTAAGTCCTTCTCTTCAGGGCTACTCTCAATCTATTCTCCCCCCAGTCTGTAATTGTGCTTGGGATTGTCCCAACCCAGATGCAGGACCTTGCACTTGCCCTTGTCAAACTTCATGAGGTTTGAACAGTTCCACTTCTCAAGTCTGTCAAGGTCCCTCTGGGTGGCTTCCCTTCCTTTAAGTATGTTGACTGTCACACAGCTTGGTGTCATAGGCAAACTTGCTGAGGGTGTCCTCAATCCCACTGTCCATGTCTCTTACAAAGATGTTAAACAACACAGGTCCCAATAACAACCGTGAAAAATGCCACTCTTCACCATTCTCCACTTGGACATCAAGCCATTGATGACTACGCTTTGAATGCATCCAGCTAATTCCTTATCCACTGAGAGGTCCATGTGTCAGATCTGTGTCTTTCCAACTCAAGGACAAGAATGTTGTGTGGGACAGTGTGCAAATGCTTTGCACAAGTCCAGGTAGATGATGTCAGGTACTCTTCCCTTACTACCAGCATTGTAGCTCCGTTGTAGAAGGCCACCAAATTCATCAGGCTTATTTTTCCCTTAGTAAAGCCAGGATATAAATCATCAATGATATATAAGCATTGATACGGCCTCAAGTTGTGCAAGGGTAGATTCAGATTAGATACCAGGAAAATATTCTTCACTGAAATAGTTATCAGGCACTGGAATGGGCTGTCCAGGGAAGTGGTTGGGTCACCATCTCTGGAGGTGTTTAAAAGATGGGTAGACGAGGTGCTCAGAGATATGGTTTAGTAGTGAACAGGTACGATTGGACTCGATGATCTCAAAGGTCTTTTCCAACCAAATGATTCTACGGTTCTGTGATAAGATGGGATTCTTTGCACTTCTCTCCATATCCCAGAAAGTCATGCTGAACTGAGTACTGAGGTGACACGGTGCTGAATGCACCTTGTTTAACTGCAGCCCTTCAAAAATCAAGTACTCCTTTTGAGCTGGGCATCAACAGAGAGAACGTGTGACTTGCTGAGATTCACTGACACCTCCAACAACAACCTCAACAAGGCAGAAACCTCTGCCTGGCAATTTTGCTCTCTTCCTATTGACCACTGAGACAGTCTAATCTTGAGTCAGCTAAAATTAGTCTGAGTGAACATGGCTATTTTGGAATCTCTTGCTCCCTTTGACTTTGCTTAAATGATCAAATCAGTACATGTGTAGAAGTGCTCAGGTCTCACTTCTGCATATGAAAGCTCCATAGCTTCATGGAGCCCTAAAATATCTGAGGCTATTACAATATTGAAACAGATCTAGCAAGAGCCATCAGCACTTGGTCAATGTAGAGGAATGGCTCCATAATCTTTAGAGATAGATCAGATTAAAATATATGAGATGAAAAATGAAACAGCAGTGTGAGACTTATATAGCTGCTTGCACGCTATGGAAAGCAAAGCAAAGGCATTTGAAGATGTTTCGACTAGCCTAGAACAATCCATTTCCAAAAGGCCTGAAAGAAAATAAGATCACTTGACAAGGTGGCTCCTCGCACGTCAGGATAGGGTGAATGATCACCTGAAGAGACCTGTCTTTGTTTTTTCACTATAAGAAACTAACTGGCCTGGAGTAGAAGACCAATTCTTAGATGTTTAAAATTGGGCCTGAGAAAATCCATGCTTTGTGAATGTTTTCCCTATGACTTTACAGCATTTGATCTTATCCTTTTAACCTTTAATTTAGAAAAATGGAAAAAGAACTGAATTAAATTCAACAAATAAGAATAATAGTTTTGATATGTATGATTTTGCACAGTGAATGAACTGTGAGTTGGTGTGGGGATCTTTTATACCCTTAATGTCAACGATTCTATTGAAAATTGCAGTTGTGAGGGACAACTCATCTCCAACATATTTTATTAATACTTATTAGCACACTTGTCACATTCCATATCACCGAATATATTGTATAGCTTTTCATTTGTTTTCCTAGAAGACAGAAAATGAAACCCCTAGATTTCACTAGCTAAAGTACTTCAAATTTTTTAAAAATTCTTGTAATGATTTTAGAATATACAACCATAAGAAATATGGGACTATGGTTAACATGGAGCAGAAATCCGTATCCAAAAATGCAGTTTTCATTAGAAATACCAGAGGTGTTACTGTTGAGTTTACAAGCAAAAGTATCTGAAATGTCAAGTTCCACCAATGAAGTGTGGTACCACAGGGCTTAGTAGATAACAGTTTTTATTTCCCATGTATTTTTACTTAATTCAATAGACTTTTTCCACTGATTTCAGATGGGTCAAGCTTCTGCCTCCAAAGGACACAGAAGCTCATATGGAAGGAAGTATTTCTTTTTTCATAAGAATGTGGTAAGAATTAAATACACTTATGTAAATATTTTCGGAAGAATTTTCTCAATTCATTCTGCATAGATTCATGCATTTATTTCCTCCTCTACCCTTCTTCAGTGATCATCACTATGATAGCAGCCAGACTGACTATGGGGGATGTGCACCTGTATTTCCTCAAAAAACATGTATTCTACTTCTGACATACCACTGTTCAACCCAAGAGTGTCCTTCACACAAGAAGATATCCTGTTTAAGTTGCAGGTATATTGTCCTGATCTGCTCCACCACTCGACAGCAGATCAGGGCTGAGTTGTTACTAGGGAGAGTATATAGGTATACGGTATTTCTTTAAAAGCTGAAAGCAGAAGCTGAGTATGCGTTGGGAAAGAATTGTGAAAATGAATGTATTATTTTAGTAACATCGCATAAGAGTAGTCAAAGGGGAATAAAAAAATTTTAAAATTATTATAAAAATATTTACCAATGGAGCAGAAGCTGTGGGAGCAACATAAATGATCCTGAACATTTACTATGATGAACACCCATTAATATTACTTATTAAGGTTCCTTTACTTGCACCAGCTGATATTTATGTATATACTTCCCTCCGCAGTAACTTGATAGGGCATATTGCGCAAATATCTCACTGTTTCAAATGACTGCATTAGCTTTCCTGTTGCTCAGTACAGCAAAGATGCAACCTCAAAAATATTGTAATGATCAGCTAATGTATAATCTTTACCGACTGCATGCAGATGTGTGAGACCTGAGAATCTACACAGAGATTAATCACCTTAAAAAAATCTCATGTCATAGCAGAAAAGATGATCAGAATCACTAGTAAAACTGCAGTAATGAACAGACCAGCAAACTATGAGATACAATATAACATACTCTCCTTTTATGCTGATTATCTCTTACATGTGCCTATTTCCAGAGATAAGGAGCTCTTGACAAGAGCTCCAGACTGGCATTCCAGTCTCTTTCTGGTAAACCACAGAGCCTGCTTATTTTTCTCTAGCTTCCCTTATTATTTGAGCACCAATATCATCAGGTTGCTTGATGTGTAAATCTGCTGTGTGAAGTACATCATGCCACCCTGAAAAAGGACTGTTGTAACTGGTGTTCTGCATAAGGCTATTGGAAACTGGTTTCTGCTATGTAAACCTAAGATGGGACGAGACGGCCCACGTGCAGGTGACCATGGGTGGCATATTTCCTACGAAGTAACTTCACTGAAATTAACTAGAGATACTTCCAGCCATATGTGTAACTATGAACAAATTTATGCATGAGCTATCCAATAGCACACTCTGTGGAATAAATCCTCTATTTTACTCAGGAAATGTTTAAATTAAGAAAGATGTGTTGGAGATGTAGTGTATCTCTAAGAGTGTCAGCAAATACGTCCCACACGGCATCCATTTAAAATACAAACACTGTGTTTTGCAAAATCAAGCTCCCACAATTATGTGTCTGTATGTAACTCCATGCATACACAGATTTAGCTATGCATGCTCCTGACCTCATGCTCCTGAGCTTTCTTCATCTGGACAACTGCTTTCCTTTTTGCTTCGTGTTTCTGTTGTGATGTTATTTTACTCTCCATCATCAGTGTTATTGTTAAAAGTCCAGGTAACAAAATACCTAGCCTCTGTTTTTAGGACCACTCAACAAAAACAGACTTTTCCAAAGAGTGAGAGGAGAGCAGAGGGAAAGACACAGTACACTCCTGTCCCATCTGTCCCAGTTGATGGAAGAGGCCCCTACCATAACGTCGACTGGCAGGAGAGCTCTTTAACTCCTACTTCTGGTGTGAGGAGGGGTGGAAGGGTGAAACAATTGCTCAGGGCTTGAATCGCCTCTGACCCCTCCTTTGACTTTCTTAAAAGATAAAATGTAGAGTAGCAGTGAAAGAAGAAGAACACAGAGCACCAGTCTCTGGCAGCTACAGAGACTGAAGTGAGAATCACATACTGAATGAAAAATGTGCCTTGAACTGCACAAATCCTCTAACCTTGATGAGGTAAAGTGGATAGCTCACTCCAGAGGGTAGAAAGCCCTCTGCTTCTTCTTGGCTCCTTTGTGGAGTCTCCAGTGTGATGGACATCATCAGGTGTCCTGTTCAGCGAAGAATGGAATGATGCTATTCATTTGCACTCACTACGTTGAAAAATGGCTATTTAGAGGAAACATTATTTTAGTCGAAATATAATCTGAGTCAGACTGGGAGGAATAAGCTGAACTGCTTTTTAGCCATCCCTCTATTTGTTTCTAAATGTATATATAAAAAAGTGGGACATAGAGTCTTCTTCAAGAGTCATTTTGGCTTTGTGTCCCTGCTAGAGGTCACTAAAGTTAAAACAGAAACTTTCCCACTGAATCATTTAATGACTGGAAATCGTATTCTCATTTCTGCAATTCAAAACCCTTTATCTGTGCCATGTAGTCCTGCTAGAAAGAGCAAAATGGCCTTTAACAAAGTCTATTTGCAGAATAGTAAGAAGTGTTAAGATGCCAAGACGCATGACATTATGAAATTTAATGAGTAGATTCACACCTTGTTTTCCATTAAATAAATTACATGGTCTTTTCCAAACTCTTATCTGGCAAATTCAAAACTCGTTTCTAAAAAGTAGACTCTAGGAGAGTTTAGGACCATGCCCTGTGGTCTATAATCTGCCAAACGGGGAAAAACTCACACGCACTCTTGTGGCAATACCCTACTGCTCCTGTTTGCTGTTGACACAGAGAGCACTGCCTGGAACATGATCAAAAATGAGAGTCAGAAATCAAGATATTCTGGATTGCAATTAAAAGAGAAATCAATCATCTAATTTTCTTTTTAGCTCAGAAAGTAAAGAGCTAAATTATCTTCATCATGCAGAAATCTCCAGAAAAAAGAAAACAAATATAGTGGATAGTGAAGCATATTCTTGTCCCATTATCGCAGCAAATGCTATCTCTTTCATAACAAGACCCTTCCGGATAACGTTCAGAGATACTTTTTCTGCAACATGCAAGTATTGGAGTGCCTCAGCCTGAACTCTTCCGTGCACTTCACCTCTGAACAGGTTTGAAGCTTACAGGCTCCTTGAAGTTATAAGAAGGCATTGATTTCAGCGAGGGATGTTGGCGACACTGTGCTCTGCAGGACTGAAACTGAGAGGAGGAAAGAATCTTCCTTTTCTTTGCATCCTGAAAGGAAGGATGTTGAATGCACTCGTTCAAGCTACTAGTAATTGCAAAGATGAGTCTTAAAGTTGAAAACAGGGGACATTAAGCTGCTTTGAATCAATGTAGTTTCACTGAAATCAGTGACTGCACAATGTTTCAGAGAAACAGAGGTCTTGGTTCCTCTCTGTTGCATAATCGTGTTTCAATTTTTCTCTATTTATGGATAACAGAAACAGATAACAGACACCCTCCCTGAAATAAGTTCCCTGAGCCTACAATCACAATTCCTCTTGCGAATGAGGAAACACATGAATTTAATGAGACGCACCATTTTATTCTCTTTCACACTAGAAAGATGGGCAGTTCGAAAGTTCTACACGCAACAACAGAAACTGCAAAATTTCACTAAACAATATTGTTAATAGTTTACAGCATATACTCAGGCATAATATACAATCATAGCGTTTTCATCCTGGAAAAACCTGAGTCCAGTCTTTTGCTTAGCTTTCATTCCAACAGTCTACTCAGGTATTTATATATTTATTCTTTGCAATGCAGTGATAGTGTTTGATGAAAGTAACCATCAAACACTTACATATATTGAAGAGCGTCCTTTTAAGCAGATTGTCCCTTTAAACAGTAAACATAGTGTCGCTAGAAAACTCATGCTTTGGCAGGAAATGCCTGTATTAGGTCACGGGGAAGAATTCTAGTATCACATCTCAATCCTATACTTTGGTATGAAAGTGCAATGTTTGTGTGTGTATAGAGGACATCAGTGAATAAGTGGATTTGTTTTTAAATACAGCCTACTGCATGCAGGGGCTGTCTGATAATGAGACTTTATCTACACATTATACATTTCCAGTTTTGTGTATTTTGCCAAAGCATCTGCCAAAATCTAGTACCTACTTTCTAGTTCAAAGGGCAGAACAAAAAATGTTTGGTTTGCTTGTTTATTCCAAAGGGGAATTATTAGAAATCAATTACTACATTTTTCTGGGTCAACCAACTACAGGTGAATTAGATGAACGGGAAACCAAGTGCAAAGCACCAACTATCACTAAAGCACCACTAGTTAAGATACGGCAGATTTATGAGCTTTATTTTCTACCTTAGGCCTGTCATATTTTTTCACCTTTATGTTAGTTAATTGCAGAGTAACATAAATTAACTTTGGAACACAGCAAAAATGGGAACTTTATTTATGAATTTCTTGGATTTCTTTACCCCAAGCCAAACAACTAAATTGCTACTTAGCATAAATTATTTATTGGCCTTGGCTCAATACCATCCAACACCAGCCCCTGGAGGTCTGGGAGATATAAAAGATTTAAAGCATCTGTGCACCAGCATTGGTGCAGCCACAAAGCTATGTTTCTTTCCAGAAGGGTCCACTTTATTTTGTTGTAAATAAATAGAGCCTAAATTTCAGGGGAGGGCTGGGTAGCTTCTAGCAGAACTGTAGTGTTTTGCATATGTTAATTACCCACAGTTGCATGACAGAGAGGCATACACAACTATTCTGGGGAGACCTGTTGACAAAAGGATGTATTTTAATTTACACAGAATACATGAGTGCTATCATTCCAATCGCTTTATTTTATGTCTGTATAAATATATTACAAAGCGATCATATATATACATAATCACTTCATAATCTATCACCTTTATAATATTTTATCTTATCTCATCTTATCTTATTTTTATGTATATATATCTGCATACATATAAGGAAATTATGAATAAAGCCAGGGTTAACTTGCAAATGAGTATATGCCATTCAGTATACATTCACATGTGAGGTTAATCTCTAACTTTAGCCTGCCAAATATGTCCAGATAATACCTGCATGCAGGCTCTTATCTGCAAACTGCAGTTGATGTCATCCTGCATGGCTCCCATGAGCTTCCTCTCCACCTGTGTACCAACTCCGTGGGCATATTGGCTTAGCTGTTCTCCTTTTAGGCTCATTCTCCATCATCATGTTCTCTTCAAATTCTTCTCCTCTTTGGTAATGGCAGAGATTTGCACAGGACAAGATGCAGGACCCTGGTATGCTGGTGCCTGTCTCCAAAGACGAAGTCTCTAAATTTCAGAGCTCCAAATGAATATATAGGTTGTAACTCAAGCTCTGAGGCAACCCACACATTGAAGAACAATTATCTGCACAACTTATTCTTGACCATATATGCGAGCGCTTCTGAAAGTACATATACAACTTATATTTTATTGCTCTGTAGAAGAATTGATTTATATAGTACTTAAATGTACAATTTACTCTGTCTCCTGTTATTTTTGAAAAAATTGTCTTATTTCTCTGTCAAAATGTCAACATGAGGTAGAGTAAAATTTTATTGGAAGTTTCAGAAGGACTTGGAAAGATTTCTAGAATTATAAAAGCCTTTTTCCTTCATTAAAAATGTGCTATTTCTTAGTTGTTGCTTTTGTGGTTATTATGTCTTAGGTAGTTGGTTCTGGTAGTGGAAAACCTACTATCTAACAAGAAAAGCTGCAGCAACATCAGTACAACATTCTGCAACGATAGCCCTTACCTCATACATGTACATGCATGCTTAGTTCTCCCTTACTTGGCCAGTCCTATTGGTTTGACAGTGAGTTCTGTTTTCAGGACTGGAGATCAGATAGCATGTGTGTAGTAATGTCTTTATATTACTGGGTATTAATTGACAAGGATATTTTAATACCTAAAAACAACGAAGAAGTTTAAATTGTCTTCTTAATTATTTTGTATAAGCTTTAAGAAATATTCATTTTCAGATTCGTTAGCACTTAGAGAAGCTGAAAAAGATAAGTGCTTTGACCAGCCTACAAGCAAGAAGAAAAATATTTACTTCTCTCAACATCTTAAAGCCAACACATAAAAAACTGATGGAAGATGAAGGAATGATGGAAGCAGGACTGTAAGGTGATTCACCACATTTTGCAAATCAGAGTGAAAGAGTTGGGATGAGCAGATAGTTTCCTGTCTGCCAATCAATTACCCTATACAGTAGAACAAGTATCCCATCAAAAAGATAGCTAAAATTCTGAAAGCTTGTAATAATTCTCCTCTCCATGGACTTGTTTCAGGAACAGGAAATGATCATGGGCAATTATAGCACAGAGTTATTTTCAGATAGCTGACAGATGTAAAGGATTTGAGATTCCAGTCATCTGAAAGCATGGACATATTTACCTGGAAATGGGCCTGGAACCTGATTCTGTGATTGTCATGATGGAGACCAAGGAGACAGTCATGACGCAGTGAGCAATCATCATTTGGGTACACACATAATATTTGGGTAGGCTGACCATCAAGTATCATTAATAAAGGCATGTACCACTTAAACATATGTGTTGCCTTCTGATTATTTTTTTGGCATTTACAATATTAGTAATGGGATATAACTGAACTCCAAAAAGCCAGAGAATTTAAATGCAAATTGCAATATCAGATAATTCTTATTTTATTTCTAATACATGTTTATTGATGTGTCTGTTGCATTTCTTAATAAATAGCTTATACTACAGGAGGTATAGAGATAATCAAATTATAAAAATGATAGAGAGAAAAAAAAGCAGTTATGCAGGGGTGAAAACGCTGATTTTGAGGCATATCCAGAAAATCCATAGTCATCAATAAGGTTGGTGGATGTGCATTCAATAAACCCTTTGTATGAACTCACAATTATTTCATGCAAATAATGATTTCTTACATACAAATTTTACTTCATCTTTCTCCTCTTGCTTTGACAGCGTGTTTTTTTAATCACATCCACTTTACTGAGTTCAATTAATCAACCTGTGTCTCTGAGAAGTCGATTTTATAAAAGCTCTGCAGTACTGTAGAGGCACTGCTTATTTTCTCTCAATGCTCATTCAGAAAGGAAGACCTCTAAACCCTATCTGGGGCTATTCATACTTACTGATTCCCCATTGGTAATTCAGCTCAGAGTTTGGCATCACTGTTCATGAGGTCTGCCAAAGAACCACATCTTCTGCTTCTGTGTTCAACACAATTTGCTCCTTACTGGGTGTTCGGGATCTGAAAGTCCTGCTCTCAGTATGCCAAGTGTTTTGTTGCTAGACATGTTCAACGCAATCTTTTATGACAGGAAAGTCAAGGAAAATCTTCCCTGCATTTTAAGTACACTTTTTAAACAATGATAAAGATTTCTCTGTATATCCTTAAAGACCTTGTTTTTGATACACATCAAAACTAATCTGTCTAGGATCTGCTTCCTCGTTTAGGAAGAAGAAATATAGAAGGCCATTCATTATCTGACACCATTTAGTAGTGAACCATTAAAAAAAATGGGCTCAGATGAAACAATTCTAGTGGTGACCTAAATAAAGGAAGCTAGCTATGAATCAGGAAACTTCTTCGCTTGCTGACTATGCTCTTACTATGTATTTGTTAAGAGGTATTAAATTCATCTCATTGCTTACATTTTTAACAAAAACCTTTGCTCACATATGATTAAAATTACAAATTGGAAGTGAAAAATCAAAATAGCACCAAGTCTGAAATGAACTAAGATATATAAAACTATCTCTGAGCTCTATTTTGTGTTCCTGTAGACAGTTTTTCTCTCTGTACCAACACGAAAAATACCCTGATACTTCAATGCAAGCTCTCATGCAGAATCCTCAGCTGCCAGTATCCAGTGTATTTGAAGAATATGAGAAAAAAACCCTCAGTGCTAACAGATCTCCTAATAAAAACAATAATGAAGTCTTAAGAACTGTCAGTCCTACAAAGATGCAGCTAGGACAGTGGCTGCACTTTTGCAAGACGCTAACCTTGTTACTGGAGGGCACAAAAAGGCCATCAAGCTTTGTCAGTGCCAGACACAATCAGGCACAGCATTTTTGTACTCTCCTGTACCAGCCAGCCATGTCTTCAGAAAGTTTAGCTTTAACTCTAGGCCCAACTTTGCTGACGTGAAGGACTGTGTAAGTTAAACATAAATGAATCTCAAACTTGACACAAAAAAACATGTTAAAATGCTCAGTATTAGTCTTGCAGTGCTCCTTGGATGAGAACTCTCAATGACATTAAATTAAGCAGATAGCTAGGAAACTGGGTAGAGCCAGCAGAAAAAATATGATCTATTCTTCCACACTGTCTCGAAAAACTGCAGGTCAATTACTGCTTTTGTTAGGAAAATAACATTAGGAGGACATTTGTAAAGCGCCTATCATTGCCTTGATAAGACTGTCACTGAAACTAGCAATCGGTGAAATCAGAGGCATCATATTTCTTGTTTGAAAAGGAGCAAGGTATTGACACAAAGGAAGAATCCATCTCAATTTGTTCTGGTATTTCCTGATTGAGATCTATCAAAATGGTATCTCTTACCTAGTCATAACTTAGGTGTAGTGTTCAGAGACAGGCAGTGTCATAGTGTCATGGCATAATTGTCCATGACTGGTAGAGCTCAGTCTTTCTCTCTACGCTTAACAAACAAAATAGATTCACTTTCTCATTGGTTAAACAAATGGCAACTATTAAAGGGTGAAATCTGAAATACTCTCTTGTAATGTTACAGTTTGCACTCAAGCACTAACCCAGCAAATTCCTCTGCAACTGAATCAATACAGTAAAACACGAATGAAATACAGTCTCAATTTGCCTATTGTTTGTAGAAAAACAAGAGGTAACAACCCCCAATGCCCAAAACTTTCCTCCAACCTCCCCTAGTGAATGAGTTTGTGGAGATCCCAAAGCAATGATCCTGAATGCAAAAACTGAAGGGAGCCAAGAATAACGTGTTTCTCCCTGCACATGCATGCAGCTACTGGACTCAAGCAGATATCTCTTTACAGCCTACTGTGTAATGTATGTCTGTGCCAAGGGAAGAACTAAATACTTTCTTTGGGCTACTTAGAGTCAAAGAAAGGCCACAGCATATTCTGCTCCTTCATATCATGGTATGCAGGAAGGCAGCTTGACGCTTGTAGCATCCTGAACCACGTATAAGATACTAAAAAGGAGTGAGACATTCCTCCAGCCAGTCATATCTTCCTTTAAAAAAACACAACTACTTTTCGTGGTGATACAATGTGATAGCATTTTCGATTGTTCCTTCTCTCTCTCCTCAATAAAGTACACATTTGCTGTACTTGGTACACAATACGGATTTCTCTGGAGGGAAAATGTAGCACTGATAGGAGCACTTCACTTTAATCTTCCTTCCTTCCTTCCTTCCTTCCTTCCTTCCTTCCTTCCTTCCGTGTAACAGCTGTGGGCAATGCACTTGTACTATCACACAGCAGAGATGACCATAATGGCTTACAAGAATAGGACAAGTCTGTGATATATAAAGCTAAGGGCTCCTTGGAGGAACTAAGGGTGGAAAGGTGGAATGGTGGAATCCCATCTTGACAGGCTTTGCTGGATGCTCCTCACACACGATAAACTTTTCAGCCTCAGTAGTGAAGCAAGTGCCTGACAGCTCAGAGGGATCAGGGTCTGTGTCAGGATGAGTTTTCTTTACTCCTGCAGATTTCTTGGTTGTCAGTGTAGAAGATGAGAGTCAAGTATCAGTCAACCAATTCTACTTCTGCTGTCCAGGGCTCAGACACATGGGACATGGTGGGAGGGTTTGGCCCCATCAGTGAAGGGATTTGATGCAATTAATTTCTGGAATTCTAAATCATTTCATGGAAGGTCAAACCCAGAGAAGTATGGCTAAGGGCAATGCCTGCCCAGCCAACTCTGCTGTGGTAGGGACAGACCCACACTAGTGCCAGATGGATAAATTCAGGCCATAGATGAGTGCTAGGCAGGCTGACGAGCAGCTCTACGTGGCTGGGTTAGCTTACCATCCAGGCACAGAGATCCTCACTGACTAATTTATACTGATGAGCAGGGTTGCACAGTCCTCTGGGCAACCTCAGAAAGCCTCCACCCGCCCCTCCCTTGCATTAATCCAGCTCGTTCAATTTTCTTACGTTGTGCTCAGTGCATAGAGCTGCCCTGTGGCCACAGTGTTACCCTCCACGACAACGTCAATGGTATCCCCTCCTGCTACCACAGACTCAAGAAATATTTCAGCATAAGTTACAGAATAATTGTAGGTGGAAAAAAGTCTATATTTGAGTAATACAGAGGGATCTGAAAGTGTCTGTTGTCACTCAGGAAGCACCAGGGAAGGGGACCATTCATTTAGCAGATGTCATGACACAGCCCCTCTCTGGGAAGGATGCTGTCACGTGCCCTAGGGGTGACTTTGCCAACAGATCTCTCCATCCTCAGGGGAGCAGAGGAGGACTTGAGCACCTGCTCTCTATATTTTCTCTACTATCGCTACGATCAAGAAGGAAATCATTAGACAGATCAGACTTCCAGCTCCCATTATTTTTAACAGGCGTTGCACATCTAATTTGAAATGCACAATGCAAATATTTACCTTCAAGTGTCAAAGGAGACTATAAAGATCTTTACAGGTCTTCACACTTCAAGGACTTAATTCATTAAAAATAATTATACATATGTGAGGATTACTTCCACATTGGAGCCGAGATACGCAATCAGTTGCCAAGAAGGAAAGCATAACGTGCGTGCTATACATCTGTGTGTCAGCTTTTATGTGAGAAAGGAGGGCTCTTGTACATCAGAACATATGTGTGGAAACAGGGCTAAGAGGAGATCTTGCTGGAATTCACTGCTGAATAAATTAGAGAAAGTCACAGTGTGGCACTGGAGACTCTCAATGCTGCACAAGCTCTTTTGTGCTTGCCCAATTCTTTCACCTTAGCCTGAATGCTCCACATGCCTCTTCACTTTAGAATGAGAGCAGTTCTAGGAAGAAAAATATTAGAAATTGGCTTTGATTTTCTTTGCCCCTCAGAGATTTCAAGGTGTCCAGCAATTTGTTTCCAACAGTGTGAGTTCTGCAAGATTGAAGCTTTTAGCCTCAAATTTTGATTTATTCTGTGAGAACAGACACACAGAACTTTTCCATCCTTGAGCTGTGCTGGGTGTTTAGGGGGCAGATGCTGCTATTTTGAGCAGGTAAGTGGAAAAAAATTTACTGCTGAAGTCAACGGCCGAGAGGAGGCAGTCAATTAACTTCTCAGACACTAATAATCTGTTCTGACTTGTAAATCATGGAGTCTGTTTTAAGTGCTTGAAAAACTTCAAGCATGAATCATGCAATAACAAGCGTCTTCTTTTTTTTTTGTCAGAAAATAATGTTAATAATTTAGCTTTCTGGTTACTGCAAGGAGCATCTATTGATTTGACCTACTTGTATGCCCCACCCCCCCCCAGCCGTGAGAATATCTTAGCGTTTATCACACGCACAAAAAGTAGCATGGAAAGAATGGCTTTCCTTTATATCTTTTCATGCTTGGGATACAATAGTTTTGAAGAACAGGTGTCATAAACATGCATTTATTTTTCTTTGTGAAAAACCACACAGCCATTTTCCTTGTCTTGCCCCAGATAACGTTCACACCTAGGCTCAGCACCCGCAAAGTTTTGCCACCTATACTTGCCAGCCTTCTCGACATCGTCATGGTCCTTGCGTGCCAGGGGCTCAATCACCCACAGGGATCATGCTCAGGCAGGGACGGAAGAGTCTCAGAGATCAGGACAGAGACAGGGAGATCTTGCAGTACTACACCATATATTAACGCTATGTATTAATATTCACCTCTGCTCAATGGGGAGACAACTCCAAGAGCAGAGTCTGAGGATTAAATGGTAAAGCAACACATGCTACAGCAGATTTTCAGCTCATTTGCATCACTTGGTGAAGCCCTGAGACTATGGCAATTTAGTCCACTCTTTAGGTAATGGATCTTCATAGAACAAGTTTGCACTTCATAAAATCTTATAGAATTTCACTGGCTATAGTGACACAACCCAGATGCTGTTGCTGGTAGTGAAACTTTTATGGCATATGCAGTGCATTAGGACATAAACAGGAATCTATTGCAACATCAGGCATTTGCTTTTGACATCAGAAAGGTGGTAAACTAATGATGAAATCTGCTCTTGAGGGCACATCTTGTTTAATAGTGCCTATTACCTTTGACGAAGACAGGCACAAACCATGTTATCTTGAATTTTTACAAATAATATTTATTCTACAAAGAAGTTCACGCATGCAGAATAAATAGCACCTTCCTGGTGAAAGCGTATAATTAGCTGAAATCCAAGAAGTGACACTTACATTGCCTGAAAGTTACTGCATGAGATTCACAAGTTTGAAATATTTCAGAGAGAGAAACAACAGCCTTCACAGTTTCATAAGTACTTGGTGCTGCTAAGTACTAAGTGACACAGGTTGCAGGTAGCAAATTTCCAGCTAATGTGGGAACTGTGCGTCCCATTTCATCTCTATTCCCTTTCACTCTCTCAGAGCTCTGCATGCTTGCATCCTTATGGGTAATTCAGAGAAGCAGTAGCATCTTCCAAGTATCAGGGGTAAAGTCCATCAACTGTTCTTGAAGCCCCCTGAAACTTTTTTGTTTTGAAAAAAAGGTTTTCCAATAAAAAAATGCTGTGGCTACTGAATTAACTTGTATTTCTTTAAATTCTGTCTATATTTTTTTCTTTATCTGCGGAAAAAATCTGAGAGCTTGCAATGTTTGAATTTTTAATTTTGAAATGAATTTTGTTATGAAATGTTTAAATGTAGCATAGTAAAATGCATCAAATGACACCAAATATTTATGAAAAATCCATTGCCCACTGATTTGATCTGATAAACCACAGGAGATTAATTAGTCTTGGTCATGTGACTTTTCAAGCACTAAACATGGCTGAAGGGGTTTTGCTTTTTGTAGTGTAAGTCTGTATTTTCATGTATTTTTATAAAATCTGTAACATATAGGGGAATTTGTTACATGGTAGCATTTACCACTGATACGATTATTTTACTCAAAATATGAAAATCTCCATTTCACTAAGAGCTGTAAGACTATTTTCATAATGAGAATAATTCAATGTAATTTTTCATCCATTAATTCAAAACTGCTCTTTTTCAATTGCTTTAAAGCAATTTGTACAGTAATTCAAAAAATAGTATGAAAATAACCTTTATTTCCCTTTTAAGTCAGAGGGTGCCACGTACATATCGAGTAATCTAGATGAAAATTTTCTTCAAGATATTTGCTACAATGTCTTAAAATAGACCATATGTTTTCTCTTCTCTTGTTCAAAAATTTTTCAAAAAAGCGTACTTTCCCCCAAAGATACTCAGCATTGACTGAACTCGTTTTGTGCTCTGCTGCATCTTAAGGAGGTCTGACATATGTCCACAGGGTTTCTAGTTCCAGACAAATGTCCAGACAACTGAATCATTTAATTTTAGTGTTAAAATGAGAAGAAATTAAACTTCCATAAAACCCTCTAACCATATCAAACTTCAATATCTTTCCTCACCCTGCTCCACTTATGCAAATACACTTATAATGTTTCATAAACCAGCAGCGTAGCAACTTAAATGTTTCAAAATAAAACTTCTACAGAGCCATTAGCTTTAATTCATTTCAAAGTGCCCTTTTTAATTTTCCTATGGATTTCGTGAATTAAAGTTATATTGTGTTTGGGTTGGGATTTTTCTTTAGCTGTGAATTTCATTTGGCTGTGCGAGGCTGTTGCAGACGAGGAGCATCCGTGCCTCTGCCAGGCAGGAGTGTATGTTTGATAAGGATGTTGACAGGTCAGAGGCTGTCACCATTCATCCTAAAAAGCTATTTCTGACTAACCATCACAATAGAAACATAATGTAATATGGCTACCAGGTTCAGTATTGATTTCCCATCTAATATAATATCATGATGGTATATTAGTTGTTTTTGCACTGTATTATTCCCTAGGATGTTAACTTTGAAGTTTTAAAAGCATTTAGTTCTTACAGCTGTGATCCTTAACACCTCTTCAGACTCCTACGCATCACTTTTTGTTACCTTCCTCTCCTCCATGTGCTCAGCTGACCTGGTGCTGGGGGAGGAAAACCCTTCCTGTTCACTTCACCAGGAAGTACCAACACCCAAAACACTAAAACATTCTTATAAAAGATGTAACAATATCAGAAAAAAGGCTTCCTTAAAAAAAAATGACAAAAAAGCCAAAAATAAAAGCAGCTCTTTCCCTTGGAAGACCTTTACAGGTTAAGAAGAGGAAGGTTCATTGGAGCACCCTGTGCTGGTGGGGACTTTAGGAGACTTTTCTTCCACATTGACTTTCAGAAGAAGCAAAACATGCATTGCTGATCCCTCTTTCCTTTTTCTGTCTTGTGTCTGCCTTGTCCCTCTGGACTTTGAGGTCTTTGGGACATTCTTCTGCTGAATGCTCTTATCCAGCCATCAGCTAGGTTCTCCTACAGGCTGCTGTAGATATCTAGAGCAATCCACGGCAATGAGAATATAAAAAAGTTTAATCGAATTCTCATTTGTTCTGTGATGATATTCAGGAAGGCGGCACATGGTACCTGCAGATGGATGGCAGCTAAACAGCCATTTAAAGCTGTAAGCAGAAGTGGAAGTTTGTTCTCATTCATTTTCTATCTCTAGTTCAGATATGGCAAAACATTTATTAATCCTCCTCCAAACCATATGCCATATGTCTAATGAGTGGTAGGTTAAGTTGATTGTATAAAATCAACCAAGTATAGCAAAAACCCCATTGTGGAGTAGGTGGAAGACGCTAATACTGAGATCTGAGTTACTTAAATAAATGAAGGAGATGAAGGATACGTGGGGTCAAGACCTCCAAGAAGTTCAAATTTTTATGGGTTCTTGTGGTGCTCTCTTGATAACTTTTGAACTGTTGACTGGGACATCTTCCCAGCTTTTGTGAAGGCTCATGCTGGAAGTATTGCTGGCTCTGCTTTGTAACGCATAGGATAATTTCTTGAGGCTTAGCAGATAAAGATATTTTTATAGGATTCTATCACAGAATTGCTTTAGACTATAAGGGACAAGTGGGAAACTGAACCCAAAGGTTTCTCAGGCTCACCTGTGGGGTACCTGAATTACTGAATGAATCCACACTTGAGTTTTTCAGATATCTCTTACTGAAGCAGTGACATGACAGCTCATAAAAGGTGATACCATGGAGCATCTGCAAACTGAGCAAGGAAATGCTGGAGGAATTAGACTTTTTTTCACCTTTTTTACTAGTTTCACCAGGTTGTGGTATCTGTTATGATCTTCTTGCTGGGACAGCAAATGCTGACTGTGAAAAATGAGCGTTGACAAATTCTGTGCAAATTTCTTTGCGTTGTTCAGTGCCAATGTAGAGCTTGCAACAGCTCTTTTATTCTCTAGAAATTAGCCTGCAGTGCTTGCCAAATGAGCGCAGTTTTGTGGCTTGTGCAAACAGGACTAGGAAGACACCATCATATTCATTTCACTCGAGCCATAATTTGACCCAAAGATTTGACTTCCAGCTTCCATAAATTCAATATACTACTAACTCACTCCTCCAGCTAAGCCCTTGAGTCCTTTTCTCGCTGGAAATCATGCTCCTATTTGATTATAAATATTTATAGAACCTCTGTGATCTTTAAAAAATGTGAGAACTATCTTTGTGTTTATAATTGTTGTAAAAAATATCCCAAAACTACTAATTGAATGAATCTTTCAAATGTGAGTAATTTTTTATTTGAATTCTACATCCTTATGTATTATGTAACAATTAGTAATGATGTGATGGATAATTTTTTTGGAACAGTTCCTGATTCCATTACTCAACTACTTGATCGACCAGTAATTATGAATCATATCTTTAATTAGCTGCTGCTCTTCAGAAACATATGAAAGCCAAGGGCATAAAGTAATTGGCATAAAAGTTTTCCTAATTAATTTATCAGTCCATGTGAGTAACCGGGACTGGAGTCAGGGGAACATTTATAACTCCAGGAAGGCCAGCCCTAAAACCCAATGTCAAACGAGATTTATATTTCTGAATTATAAAAACAACAACAAGCCACAAAATTACATTATCCCCAACTCCAACAATGCAGCACATAATGCGTTGTTCAGAGATGAGCAAAAACTTCTTATTGATCCAATTCATTTTCATCGTATTCTCTAGTGGGTCTTTCAAATCTCTCTGGCTATTCCCCTCATTCCACATAGTAACAGTAATCAGGCACATTAAGCAATTCATTAAACAACAGCCCCACTGACCACAGGGAGTATTACAGCTAACGTTCATTAGGCAACCAGCAACTTCTTTTAAGCAGAAGAGAGCTTGGGAGTGCAAGACTCAACTCTTTGTCTTTCAGGAAGAGCCTGTGGCCCACCTAGGCAGTACTGTATCTGCTTTTCACAGACTATAAAACCTTTAAGCTGGCTGGCACGGACGGTGTCTTTTTCAAGGAGCCGCCTGAGAGAGAAGACAAAATGGAGCGTGTGCTCGTTTAATTCTTAGCCTGCCAAAGATTAAGTTAAAATCTGAGCTCATTGTTAAGTACTGGTTGTTAAGATTTATGCCTGATATAAAACTAAAACCTTACAGTATTGATATTTAGGTCCTGTAGTTTTCAGATCTGATTTCAAGTGGGCAAAAGTTGTAAAGCATCCAGGTTTGTTCATTCGTGGCTTGCCTGGCACTTTGCAGTAAAAATGATATATATTGTCCTTCATAATAACGGAGGAAAAGCTAAAACAGCAATGGAAAAAAAAGCCTTTCTACAAACAAAAATTAAAAAAGCTTTAGAAAAGTTTCACTAACATTTGGCCAGTGTAACTGTGTGGTGTTCCTGTCCTAATTAACAAAAAGATCTAAGTTTCACATTTGTTGCAAAGTCTCTGAAAAGGAGATAATTCTTACAAACATTCTGTTGTTCTCTTGCTTGCTTGCTTATTTATTTATTTATTAAGTCACACCATATCACAGAAAGGAGAAGGCAAAATTAGACAATATTATTCATCATTACTGTTTGTATAAGGATTCCTACAGAAATGCAAGCTATTTTCTTAAAAAGCTGACACTCTTAAAGCATTAAACCAATGTTTAAGTAGCTATTTCCACAGTCTACTCAGTGATTCCATGGAATGAATATATATGTGCAAGGCTAAAAAAAACCCATCTTCCCTTGCATAATGTTATTATTTTCTATTACTCCTATGAAAGCATAACTGAGTTTGGCACAGTTACTATTAAACTATACAATGTTTGAAATGACTTGGCTTCTCCTACGGTGTAACTTAGCTTAACTCCCTTGATTTCACAGGAACTAGATAAACTGAAAAGCTGATTCATTTTGTCACGGCCCTATTCTGGCTTTAAAAGCCCCCGCTACATCATTCATGTTATTCTATATTGCTGGTACAGAAATTATTAAGAGTATTAAAAAGAATTAATGGTATTACTGATTACTGACACTTATAACTGGAGGGTAGAGTCAACCCTGATATAATCTGAAAATACATTTCTGGGCTGTTTAATTATTTGAAACCTGATGATTAAACCGGCAAACCAACTTCTCCAGAATAACTTTTCCTTGCTAGGACATCAGCTTTCTTTCTAAAACTTATACCTCACAGGCAAAATAACAGGTTCATTTTTTCTAGCTGCTATGTATTGATTAAGCATTTCAGATGGCGCCATCTGAAATAAAACAATAAAGCAAAATAAAAAAATCCCTATTCTATTCAGTATTCTGTAGCAGCAAGTATAAACCCAGAATATGTGCCAAATCGGACAGAGTGGTGCACTTTCAGGCCCTGTGGAAACCTGGGCTCAAGGCTCGCTTCAGTCTTGCTCTCTGGGGCTGTCATGGCCAGAAATGTGGGAAGAAGTAGGAAGGTCCTGGCCAGAAATGTGATGTTCGTCACCTCTAGATGGATGCATCCCTGGGTAGTGGGAATCTCCCACTGAGGAGAAACCATGGGGCAAACTTATTGCTCTACACTGAGGAAGGTGAAGCTTGACAAGGGATGGAGCTTAAACCAAGAAGATAGCTGGCGAGGTCTCTTGAATCTCCTTTACCTGCTTTTAGAAAATGGTGTCAAGAGGTAGATAGGTGGTGGGCCAAAATTCTGGTGTGAAAATGAGCTCCAGCAAGTGGTGTGTCACGAGGGGAGAGCACCTATATCAAACACGCCCTATTGGGCTCCATTGCCTTCTGTGCCTTGCAGCTCACAAGCACTGTCATTCCTAAGAAACCATCAGAAAATAAGAGATTTATCTCACTCAGATATCTTGACAGTCTTGTGAGCAGAGAGTGTTTGTTTTTATGACTAAATATTGTGGGATGACATGAACCCTGGGTCCGTGTTTCTGGCCAGGCAATTCAGAGCCCATACAATAGTCAAATCTCTAACATTGTTACGAGATTTAAAGGGCAAAGAGGGTATTGTGCTCTTTCCCAACACAGAGCATGCAATTTCAACTATGTCCAACTACGCTTGGAAAACAGAGCTACTGACTTATTTTATTAGCAAAAGAAAGTATTACAAAAAGTGCATCTAACATATACAGTTGACTGCTCGTATCTTCTGTACTCCGTTCCAATACTGGCATATAAATGCATTTGTACTAAAGTGGAGAGTTTATTATATATGACGAATTGCACTGAAATATCAGTTCTATCCTTCCTGCAAAAACAGGGGCTATAACTCATGACAGGTGCAGCCTCCAGATGCCAACAGTGCTATTCATTTCAGGGCTGGAGCCAGGACCAGGAAGACACAGATAATTTTGCTAATTTCCTCCATTTTATTATTATTTTTTTACCTGCAGTGTGAGACAGCTTATCGTGGAATCATTAGAATGAAAATGCAAGTTTAGTTTTACTTTACCAAAATTCTATGTGTGCTGCTACTCTAGCACCTTTCAAATATTATTTATTACACACTGAACTCTGGGAGAATCAAGAATATTTGTTTTATTTTTATGTATTTTTGGTATCTGGAATGTTTGAAGACCATCTTTTTATGTTAGGAACTTTTAAAGGTCTCCGCCATCATAATATCTGGGCATGGAGGTCCTTACTATATGTATACTTTCATGACAAAGGACCACTGAGGCCATGAGCCCTGGAATAAACTTTCCTGGTTCCTTCTTTCCTTTCTAGTTCCTCCTGAGTTTATCCCGTAGATGGGGACTACTAAGCTGTTACTACACAGTAATAACTACTGCAGTAAGGGAGGAGAGCGGTTGCTTAATTTATTAATACTATAGGATCCCTGGGGAACTTATTCTGCACTCCGCTACAACCTTGATTACATGTTCCAGAATTAGGATAATACTGTCATTTTTGCTTTGTAGGTGAGATGAGGCACAGAAAGGAATTTACGTGTCCAGAATTCCCATAGGGAAACTGTAAGAGTGCAGGGATGCAAGCCAGTGTCACCCAAGCTTCAGGAGGACCAGTGGGTATTTAATAGCTCTCAAATGGTCTTGTTTTATTTTTTCTTACTCTGCTTTTCCACTATTTTTAATTACCTCATTGATTTCAAAGAGCTCCCACTGCCTCCTGGAAAACCCTGGAAAGCTTTCATTTTTAGAAACAATTCTGCTGATATGTAGTTTACCTTATATAGCTTTCTTACTTTATTATTATGCAAATGTCTTTGGAAGAGAATAAGTGCACTTATGAAGAATTGCTGTGCTAATACTCCTTATTTGTGTCTGAAACCATTCTTGTCTTGCTCTTGTAAACACAAGCAGCAAATATGGAACATGCAGTACAGTAGACTACAGATCAATTTCACATTTTCCTTAAATATTTTTTGAAGGCACCCTGAGAGTACTAAGAGTTTGCAGTTCTACCTTATCTGAGGCTTGGATTTTGCTTTCACTGAATTTTTACAAAACCCAGCCTCTATAAAAGAAGGTTTGGCTGCATTAGAATTGCACCCTCCTGCTGATCTCCAGTATGACAGATGGGATCAACTGAGCTGCTTTAAATGACAGTCACCGCAGGAGGACAGAAAGTGAAGGGGCACCTGACATTACTTACAACCCATCAAAACACAAGTCTGACTTTATTAAGATCTTCACAGTGTCCAACATTACATTCACACAAGCTATCCAACAAAACACAGTATAAATTACTATGTGGAGAGTACAAACTGGGTGAAGACTTCTGTTTTGAGAATGGTCACCGGTGCCTTTCTGCCAGCAGAAGATGCAGGTGGGTCTTGCTATACATGGTATGGAGGTCACACAATGCTTGAGTGGAGGCTGGTCTCTTTATCATACCCACAATGGAGAAGAATGCAAAAGTTAAAAGAGGGATGAGTGTGGGAGGGGTAGCAAACAGAGAGGAGAGGATTCCTGAAGATACTATAAATTGTCTGCTTACTTCTACACCCATTTTCTCCCTTTCTTAGAGCTTCTTGACCTTGTTTCATTAATTTGCTCTTTTTCCCTTTCCTCTCTGCTGTCCCCAAACATAGTAAGTTAATAGAAATTAGCCACACATGTACAGTGGGTAATTTAAGTTGCCCTGGTTGTATCCCAGTGCAAGGGCTGATATAGCAAAGCTCTAGAAGATTTTAATGTTCCTATGGTGTTTTCAAGTCATTGTTACATTCACTCTGATTACACCATCAATTTAAGTTCCCCTTACTC
Source organism: Neomorphus geoffroyi (assembly GCA_033558235.1). NCBI lineage: Eukaryota > Metazoa > Chordata > Aves > Cuculiformes > Neomorphidae > Neomorphus > Neomorphus geoffroyi. The sequence goes on along the minus strand of JAUMJM010000053.1, from coordinate 22,563,874 downwards.
TATCTTGTCCGTAGAGATTAAACCCTCAAGCCAGAAACTGTCCCTGTGTTTGTGCGGAGCCCAGTACAGCAGGGTCTTGTGCTTGGCTGATCTCCAGGTACAAGTGTATAAAGTCAGCTAATAACAATGTACAGTTCAACTACAGTTGATATGCACATAAGCAGTGTAAACTAGATTTTTCTTAGCATAAGAAAATGCCTAGAACTATACTATGAACAATTTAATTGTCAGGTTCCACACAACTAAGTCTTCCTCACAAACTCTCAGAGCTTCAAAGGCACTTAGTTGTCCAATTCCCCTTTCACCAAATACCTTTAAGGAAATTGAGCTAAATTTCTAGGATTTACAATACGTATCCAAGATCCAATGTCTACATCACACCTAGATTTCATCTGTGTTCTTCCCCTGAAATGCCTAATTTTGTCCTTGCATCAGACTTCCAAGTTTGGATTTGCAAGGGGGCTACAGTAAGAGAACACACACAAATGTCGTTATCCTACAGGACTGAAGCCAAGTTAAGTATATTTTTTTAAATGCATTCTAATGTCATGGATGGGAACTTAGTTGTTCTCCCACAGAGGTGGCCTCCATACAGTCTCAAGTCACATGTCTATATAACTAGTTGCTCAATGTGTGAATTAATGGACTAGGACATTTGCTTCTTTCTAGAAGTATTTGGAGCCTTGTTGAATGTGGTTGTGAGGTGCTGTCAGAGAAGATGCTGAGTTAAAATCTGTGCACAGAAATCTGGCATGGAGGTCATAGTGAAACTCCCACTCTGACACATTAAACACCACCATACCAAATAACATCCATGAATTACAGACTACCTTTTAAATTTTAGGTATCTACCACCTTTCAGTAAAATGTGAGTTATAATCAGCTAGAAATGAAATATTTGGCATCTCTAATTTTAAATACATCTTAGCAACCTTCTTTCTAGCTACTAAGATGCTATATTTGCTTTGTATCTATTGGAAATGAAGATCCAAATGGATAGAAATTGTAGGAAGAGACTGACTATTAATTTAGAATCGTAGTTTATTAGAGCTATTTAGTCCTCTGTAACACTTCATAAGTAATAAGTACACCTAATACATTCTATATCCTCCAATAGTAAATAAGCATGAAAAGAAATTGCAAATGTCATCACTGAAATGCAAGCACAGAATGGCAGCTTATATCTTCTTTTTCTTTACTGCATTAAAAAAAGTCTAATGAGTGTAAATGTGGTTTTGTCAATTTTCCTTATACGTTTCTTTAAATTTGCTAAAGCATATAGTATTGGTACTTTTAACTATCTGCTTGAAAAAAACACTGGAGCAAGAGAACTGGTTACTATAGCACTATATTTCTGTATCACCCAATATTTAC